>JADWPU010000011.1:387026-987026 GCA_016109575.1 Phialophora chinensis
CAGGCGGGCAAGCAGGCAAGCAGGCAGGCGGGCAAGCAGGCAAGCAGGCAGGCGGGCAAGCAGGCAAGCAGGCAGGCGGGCAAGCAGGCAAGCAGGCAGGCGTGCAATGAGACATTGAGGTATATAGGCTAGAATCGACTCCAGTCCAATTCAGTCCTCCAGGATCCCCAAGGCTCGAGGAGGCTGCGTAGTGTCGTGTCGTATCCGATATATTAACATGCCGTACTGGGCCTAAACGCGGGAGTCGAATCAAATCGAATCGACCATTGACCGTCGACCGTCGACCTTCGATCATCGATCAGGTAGATGGATGGACTAGCTACGAGTAGGGTATGTATATTGGATGCTAGGATGGGGAGACCGGCGGTGTAGGGATAGGGATAAAGGGCTGTGGGTATGGGTATTGGTATGGGTATAGCTCATTAATGCTAAAGTAGGCACGGGCACGGGCACAGGCACAGGCACAGACAGCGCAAATACTAGCGATCAAAAGTCAGTATATCAATCTATCGATCGATCCCAAACGCCAGGGGTGGAGAAGTGTGTCAAGGCATGGATAAGGAAGAGTATCAGAAGATTGCGAATATCGAGGGTGCCCCTCCTTCTCTCTGCTTTGTGACCTGGTTGTTGTGACCTGTGTCCTGTGCACGGCTTGGGCAGTCATTCATGTTCGGCGAGATTACCACGGTCAACCGGAGGATGTGAAGATAGAACTAGTTCATGGAAGTATGTACTCTGGATACGTACTTTGTCGCTTCTTTCGTCGACGGTTTACTGGATACACTGTACCCGTGGCATTGAAGGTCGGAATCAAAGTACTGGCATCTCAGTGTCCGACGTCCCACGTCCCACATCCAACGTCCAACACATTGAATGGTTAGTGATAGTGGGCTGGGTGTGAGAGGAGATGCTAGATCACTTTGATCCGCTCCTGGTACAATCCCGCGACGGTCCTCACGCGGGACAGAAGCTAACGAACTGGCTGGCGATCAGGGCAGAAGAACATGGGATTGAAAATGCCTTTCTATACGAGTGAGAACGATTAAACTGTATTGGCTGACTCTTGAAGAGCAAAAGACGACAATGGCTCGGGTCTGGACGGGTGTCGTTCAAGAGGAACTGCCGGAGAAAAATTTCTTGATCTTGCTGCTGCTGCTTCTGCTCCTACTTCTGCTTCTCCTGCCGCTGTATGGAACCTGTATCGCTCGCTCGAGAAATGCACGCCGTCCGGGCCGTTGGCTTCCAGGTCTAGTGGGGAAGTGTAACCTGCTCCCGTCTCTTGAGTCCGCTGAGACACACGGCAGCCGATGTGTATGCGTCGCGCGGCCCAGGTAGCGCAGCCCAGGCCAGCCGGACCCCGAGGAGGAGAAGATTGATACGAACTGAACGCCACCAAGTGTTCGAAAGCACCGGTTGACTCCGCCGCCGCCAGGATCTGCCGAACAGATCTTTTATCCCGTCTATTTCTGATCTTGACTCTGCAGGTATGTGTATCCGAAATATGCGACCGCAGCACCGACCAAGAGGACGGCGTAGGCGGCGATGCCGAGACCCGTGCCGGCTTCGGACCTTCCACCAGGGCCGGCTGCGATCTTGTCGGTGGCTCCGACTTTAGGGGCTGGGTCGCCGGCGACGCGCTTTAGGTTACCGACTATGAGGCCCTCGAGGATTTCTCGTGCTTCGTCCGAGTGGCCGACATCTTCGAAGGCTTCGGTTGCGTCTTGCCCACCGACGTCCAGGAGGACTTCTTCACCGCCCCTGCATCGCAGTCATTGGATTAGCCTGCCGATCATGACACTGATGCCACTGCGGGTACTGATACTGGTCGTCCCCATCCTTGGGTGCAGGGGAGTGCAGGCGGAGGGAGTGCTGAGTATTGTGCTGTATGTGGGGCTCCCAGCCGGTGGGGGAAAATGCGAGCATTGGGGTATTGTGTGGCACGCATAGAGAAGAGCAGAGCAGAGCAGAGCAGAGCAAACTTACGGATGCTCGTCCACGAATGTGGAGGCGTTGTAGACCTTGTCGTGGATGACAACATAGAGGTCCTTCTTTGTAGAGTGCTTGGACACCTCGGCGTAGGTGAGTTCTTCTGACATGGTTGCGGTGAGATCTGATGGGAGTCGGAAGGTCGATGGGGCAAGATCCGGGAGACGATTTCGAACCGAGTTGAGGTCGAGGTGTTGAGGAGAGCTGGTGACCGACTGACTGATGGACAGTGAGGGCAAGTCGACGAGGTTGCGCGGATGGAGTGCGAAGGGAGAGGCAGCAGAGGGCTAATTAATCGAAGTGAACGTGTGAAGAAGTGGACAGAACAATATCATGGAAACCCGACTCGGCAAATCAGAGAGGAGACAATTGCTGATTCCAACTCCAATGCTCGCTTCCGAAAACTTACCGTATCCCGCTCGCTTTTCCCGTGGTCACCCCATCGCTCGTCGCTCTGATTCCGCCTCTTCTCGCCCTTTCCCGGGGAAGCGAAGCATAACTTTCCCCCGGCTGTCGACAGTGTGGCCGCATTCCGTACCTCGTTACGGAGGACTGTCCCGTAATCTCGGGCTCCTTCCAGACCTCAGTCCAGTCACGTGCAGAAAGCCAGGCCGCGGACTTCTGCGGGGTTCCTTTCATTTGGTAAACAATGCTGGCCCCGTTCACAACGCAACGCGACATGTACCCCACCATATCTGACAGCAATGTCTGGTCATGTCGTGTATGAAGGTGTCGCACGCTCGCGTGACGCCAACGACGACGATCAGACCTTGTTCGCGGGGCAGAAGCTGTGGTTTGCTCACGCCATCCCCCAACGCAGATGGTTGATCGAGAATGCGCGACGTAACGGTGCAGTCATTGTCGAGAAAGATACCGATGCCGACGTGAGACTGGTCGACCATGCGAAGAAGAATAATGCCCCCGGAACCCATTCCTACCAGTACGTCGAGTCGTCCATCCGCAATGGCAGACTGGAGCGCCTAGCGAGCCACGCAGTCGGCGCACCTTCAAGTGTCTCCAGACCTGTCGGCAGTAGTGTCACGTCTGCAAAAGGAGGGAGGACCCCTTTCACACCTGCGGATGATCAATTCCTCTGGAATTGGTTGAAACCATTCGTGGATCACGGCGGTTCTTGGAAAGGGAATGAGATCTATAAGCAGCTGGAAGCAGTGAACCCAAGACATACTTTTCAAAGTTGGCGCGACAGATGGATAAAACATACACAGTATCAAAAGAGACAAGTCACCGAGATCGTCGAAGCCGATCATCAGCAACCCAAGGAACTCGCTGGACGGCCCTTGGGGCCAGCACCGCAGAAGAAGAGGCGCAGAGAGTTGGACGACGATGGGGAGGCTCAGCGGACTAAAGATGGTCGGGAAGAGCGTGGTGAAAGACCGTTACAACCCAGCAGATCTCCAGCGACCACCACCCCAGCGAGGGTAGTCCGAGACGGCGGCGCTCGATCTGAGACTTCCACAAGCCGCCGAATGAGAGCAGAATCTGTGAATAAACCAGAGGCAGGCGCTCCCAAGCCCTTCACAGAAGGGGAGACTAAGATGTTGTGTGAACTTATTGTGACCCTTGAAGGCCAGCATCTTGAGGACTTCAATGCGCCTTGGGAGCAGTTTGCGGAACAGAATGACAGTCACACCGCGGCCGAGTGGAAGAGCTATTTTATCTCAAAAATACTCCCTGACTACTGCAAGAGAAATGGGCTCGCCATCTCACAGGTGGCACCCTTCTTATCTCAAGAATTTCAGAAAAGCAATCTTGACGCAGCCGGGGAGCTTGAGAGTCAGACAGGCCGTCCTACCGTGTCTGATGCAGCATCAAGTCAAGGCGCAGTGCGGTGCGCAATCTGCTTCATTACTGAAGCTAACAAATGGCGTCAGGACAAAGAAAGCAGAATCCTTTGCTATGATTGCCACAAGCTAGTGAAGGCGCATGGATTCCGACGGGCGTCGATGTTGAGAGCTGGACTGGAGGGGAAAGGGGGGTTCAAAACTGACGGTGCAGAGAGAGTCGGAGAAAGAGAAGGTGAAGAAGAACAAATGCCGCATATCTCGGCTGAAGACAACAACCTTACTGTGCAAAACGTCCCAAGCTCCAGAGACACAAAGCTTTTAAATGACATCGTCGCAGCGTCGCAAAGCGCAGATCAAACGAGTCCTCGACCGCGTCGCCAGACAAGATCACCATCGTTTCAACCTGACTCTCCTACTTCCACTCGTCCACTCGAATCCAACACCTCGAGAAAGAGAAGTGCGGGAAGAACCACACAATCTCAGTCGACACAGTCCTCTAATTCGTCGAATGTAAATAGTCAGAATACCACGTCAAGCGCCCAAAGCCAAAGTCAAGACGCCGTGTCTGAGGCTGTGATAACTGACATGGGTGCGGAGCAGTCGACAGAGAGCCATCCGCAAGACAACGCCGGCCGCACGGCCTCAAGCGCTGCCCCATCCTTCCGAGCGTCCTCAAAAGACAAGCGAAAGCGACTACATTACGAGCCAACAACTTTACCCTCGCAGCAGAACTCTTCACTGAGCTCCGATGGCTGGCCGTCTGCACAGCAACCTGCGCAACTGATTAGCAGCGACTCCGACAAAGAGAGCGAGAAGGGGGCCACGCCAATAGTGTCGCCCGCATTGACTATGCCTTCAATACAGTTTGAGACCCAAGTGCGTGGCACCTCACCGCTTTTTGTTCCAGAGGATGGAGATGATGACGACGCCGACGGTGAGGAAGATATTGACATTAGACCACTTCAAGCCGTCGATGGCAGGCGAGCTTCTCCGGCTACCAAGGCGCAGCTAGTTGGCGACAGACCTGGATACAACGCCCTGTCGTCTTCGGAACGTGACCTTGTTGAAGATGTCGATGTCGATTTCGCTGATCTCGTACCGCCAAAGAAACGCCAAAGATCAGAGGGATTTGAGACAGCCCAAGAGACACCGGAGAACTATGAGACAGCCCAAGAAGAACAATCCCGGCAAGACAAAATCCAACGTGGATGCATACAGACATCGTCCGACAAACTCACCAGTGGTGATAATTTCGACCTAACCGAGCTTCCTGACCCAGAGGGAGGATTCGAGGCGTATGGCGTTGGAGCGTCATGCATGCCTCCGGAGGGTGAGAACAATGACGCAATTGACTCTCCTGTGGCACCCGTGGCCGACGTTGAACAACGTGAGGAATCACCCGAGATCAAGATAGAAGACGAAACCTGGCTCAAACCTCGCCATGGGGCTACGTTAGCACTTGAAGATTCACCATATCTCTCCAGTCTTGATGCCGACCACGCTCGTGAGCCTCTTGAAGGACAAGAAGAAATACGGCAAGCTGAGAAGCAGCACGTAAAACAAGAAGATGAAGGCGACGGAGCACAGTTGCAGGAAGAGATGCGAATTGGAGCACGACGTCAGGAAACACAACGCCAAGAAGCACGGCAAGCAGAACAAGGAGAAGAAGAACCAAGCTCAATAACAGCAGTCTCAGATCAAGAAGATCCTTTGCCCACTACCGAGCACCCAATGGACAAGTGGTTCACCGACCAACGCAAATCTTACGCGACCACCCGCGCTTGCGAACAAGTACTTCTCAAAGCAGCCGAGTCCACGACCTTCAACTGGGACCTCGCTACCAACATCTTACCCGTCATGTTCAGCAATCGCCAGGCCCACGTCACTCGCCTGCGTCGCCAACGTGCAGGCAAGAAGATATCGACGGCGGAGCTCACAACGTTCGACTACGACAAGTTTCTGCCTAGGGACATGCGAGGCGTGTGGACCGGCGACGACGACAAGGACTTATGCAGTGGGGATGTGGAGAAGCAGAATCGCGTGTGGAGAAAACATGGGCGCCTAGGCTGTGATGCTAGATTTGAGCTTTTGAAGAATGCATCTGACTAGGACTGATTGATTACGCCCTACACAGTTCTGACCCTGTGGTCAGAGAAGGAGCAAACAGTGGACAAAGGGAAGCCCAGTGCCCAGTCTAGCGGAGCGTGAGATGACGTTGTCAAGGGACTGAAGCGCATAATTCCTCTACAGAGTCACATGGTCACTGATGTGATCTGTGGTTCGTGATCTCTTGCATAATGCAAGATCGATGGTCATATTCCTCGGCGGCCTAGTGTGCCTTTTGCAGCAGCTGCGTTGAAATCACCCCCGAACTCGAGGAGTGGAGGGAAATGCCTCAGGGGCTCCGTACCTGATTGACTAGCTAGTGGAAGTAGAGTAGCGAGCAATCCTTACACGATTTCCCTGCGTTGCTTGGACCCTCTTACACGCCTGGACTGCTTTTTTCTCTATCGCGGTTCCAGCCTAGAACACCAGACGAAGGTGGTGGTGCCGTGCCGGTGGGGCTGATGGTGATAGAGGTTGTTTCTCTCGAAGAGATCAACTCACCAGCCAACCATGCGTGCTCCAACCCCAGAAATCCACGTGCCAACTACATGATGACCTCGTTGGCGACATCGCGCTTCAACTCCTTGTACGGCAGGCAGATGCAGTTCTGGACGCGGACCTCGTCGCCGACGCCGCATTCCTTGCCCAGGATGGTGATGCTCTGGACCTTGACGCCGTTCTTGATGATGGTGGTGTTGTGGCTGGTGATCGGGGTGGCGGTGCCTTCGACACGGGCCCAGGCGCCGACGCGACTGTTCCAGCCGATGATGGCGTAGAGGACGCAGGCGTCGTGCTTGATCTCGGCCTCGTCGAGGACGATGGCGTCCTTGACGCGGGCGCCCGCGCCGATGACGGCCTTGGGCCCGACGGAGACGTTGGGGCCGAGCTTCGCGGTGGGGTCGACCTGGGCGGTGGGGTGGATGAAGACGGGCGGCACGATGGTCGCGGACGGCTTGGCGATCTCGTCCGACTGCGACTGGAAGGCCTTTTGCAGGTAGAGGGCGTTGGCCGGCACGGCGGAGCCGGCCGTCTTGATCTGGCGCCAGAAGTCCTTTGTCTCGTGGACGAAGAAGCGGTTGCTGTCGGCGAGTTCGGGCAGGATGTCCTGCTCGAGGCGCATGACTTCGTTGCGCTCGCCGTCCTCGTCCGGGTCGGCCATGAAGGACGCGTCCAGGTTCTCGGACGAGGGGTAGTTGATCATGCGCGGCCGCTCCGTCTTGCGCTTGATGGCCGTCTTGATGGACGGGAAGATGGCGTCCGTGGCGAACAGGTACACGCCGCAGTTGATCAGGTTGGAGATGTGCGACTCGGGCTTCTCGACGTAGTGCAGCACGCGCTTGGTGTGCGTGTCCGAGACGATGCAGCCGAAGTTGGTGGCCGCGTCGTTGCTGACGCGCGTGCCGAGGATCACGGCTTCGGCGTCCTTCTCCTCGAACAGCTTGAGCATCGCTTCCAGCGGGAAGGAGCAGCACACGTCGGAGTTGAGGACGAAGAACCGATCGGGTCGGCCCTTCAGGATGGCGTCGCGGAAGTGGTACAGCCCGCCGGCCGTGCCCAGCGCCTGGTACTCCCGGAGGTAGGTGATTTTGAACTGGGGGAACTCTCTTGACGAGTCCTTGATGAAGTCGCGGAACACGTTTTCTTCATAGTAGCCGATCAGGATGACTTCCTTGATGTCGTCGACTTTGGACACGGCTTTCAGGCAGTGCCAGATGATGGGATGGCCGGCGACATCGAAGAGAGGCTATCAAAGCGGGAGACTTGGTGAGCGAGAGAGTTTTGACCGTGGGTTCTGAATGTCGACTCACTTACCTTGGGGACATCGAGACTCAATGGTCGGAAACGGGTGCCTCGAGACGGACCACCAACCTGCGTAATACTGTTCAGTCGAGTCCTAATGCTGATCTTGATTCGCCAAGCTTACCAGAATGACCGCCTTGGTGATAGGCTGGTGGCCGCCAGACTTGCGCGATGGCACTTTCAACATCTTTTTGGACCGTCAATATCAACTGAGGCACTTGGGTTAGGCAGGTAGTGCACGAGCAGAGGTAAGCAGGCGGTATCAGTCTCCTCGACCGTTCAGTCTAGATCACAACAATATGCGCTTCTGACGGGGACTGCAAGGGTTGAACTGAAAGCTGAGGCCACGGGTTCACTTTCTTTTCACCGCAAATCGCCAATCGGTCCAGGCGTGTCACCCAAGGCGCTAAACCTACTCGGGCTTTATGGCGTCTTCACCCCCTGAACCCGCAAGGCGGCGGTGAATGGCATTGTTCATCATGTGCTCTGCGCCAGCCACGGCCGCACGTGGAGAATTGCTCCTCGATGTGCAACACAGTGAACTATTTGTCGTCTCCAGCTACAAGGTATCCACTATCACGACGCCAGAGAGTTCGTTGTACGAGTAGTGGCAATATCTTTCGCCGTCAACTTCACACCCGCTCCTTCGTAATATCCTCCTCCGAGAGTTCTCGATGGACACCGGTCTGAGCAACGCCACCAGTCAGGGCCGCTGCGCCAACTTCTTTGATGAATCCCAGGGCTGAGGTTTCCTTCTTCCAATACACGATATACTTGCTCTGCACCTCAATCAAACTCATCCGGGGGTCCTTCCACGTTCCATCGTGGACACCATCCTTCAGGTCGCCGAACCAGGCGCTCACTCCAGCACTGTACAGTTCCTTGATGCGAGGGTCGTCGTTGCTGGTGGTCGTGGCAGTCCCGGTGATGGAGATCCAATCCTGCGTCTTACTGTCTTGGAAGGTGATTTGGACTTCTTTGTTCTTTTCCAGATCCGAGAACTTCCGCGAATGCTTGTTGGCGAGGTACAGGATGTCGGGCCCAGCGCGTTTTGCGACGGCCATTGAGCGGCCAACAGGTCCGACGCCTCCACGGTATGTGCTTAGGATACTGATCTTCTTGCCATCAATCATCTCATACAGTTCCTTCCATTGCTGCTCTTTGGGCGTGTCGCGGTCGTATTGTTTCGCGACTGAGGGGTCGGTCTCCGAGTTGACCTCTTTGGAATAGAGTTGTTCAGGCATGCTGAGACGTGCCGCTGCACAGATATTTCGGGCTTGGAAGTGTCGGGTAACGGCACGGACGGATGGATCGCGAGATGATGAGAGCTTTGAGGATCGTGTTGGTGCGAGCAAGAGCCTGGCCTTTGGAATATGAGGCATTTTTACCTTGGGTAGGTTCTGGCACGGCAAGTCTACTTATTCCAGTCTCTTGATGAAATCATTCTTGCCTACATGACAACATGACGAAAATGGTTCGCAGCAGGGGTACTTGTCCAAGACACCGCCCGCATGATCGACCAACGGAGAGTGCAGTTCGGCAGCTGCCGAACGGTTGGATGTGCACAGATCTAAGCACAAGGCGTGTCTCATGCTTGAGCCTATGGACCCTTCATCTTGCTGTATTTCGTGGCCACAGCTGTTGCGCCGTTCTGACTGGATGGACGTGTTGGTGGAGCGAGAAGTGGTGACGACAACAAGTCCTGTTTGAGATCATGTGTGCCAAGCTTGCTGAAATTCCGACCTGGCTGGCCGTGTGATGAAGGACTGCCTACGCCACAGAGAAATAGTTAGTTCAATACACGGTACAAGATCCAGCATTTGACCGTATCGGATGGGCATGAGAACAGATTCAATCAGTGAGCTCTGCATAGTGTGGAGCCTTGAAACGCATCCGCATTGTGTGCTTTTTCTGCAACCTGACATCCAAGTTGACAGACACACATAGGATCTAATCATCTATGTGTCTAGGTAGGTAACGCCGGTAACCCTACAGTCATCTCATCAAGCCTCGTATGCTCTCGTAAGCGAAACCTTTCACAATCTAACGACCACCGATCTGCTTCTTCGAAACCGGCGGGATCCAGCATACAGCCACGTTGATCCCAATGGTGATAACACCAATAATCCAAAAGGACTTGGCGTAGTCGGTCTTCATGTACCTGAAGATGATGGCAAAGATGATGCCACCGAAGTTTCCAGTCGCTCCAGTCATACCAGACACGACACCGTTGGCATGGGGGAGGACGTGCGGGACCAAAGCGAAGTTGGCGCCGTTGCCGGCTTCGAGGAAGACAGCCATGCCAGCAATGAGACCGAACATGGTGCTCGTATCATGCGGGTCGAGGACGCCGATGATGATGAGAAAGACACCGGTGATGATGCCCAGAGTGTGGATCCAGATCTTCTTGATCCAGACGTTTGTGAAGCGCCGGTAGAGCAAGTCGGCCATGATGCCTCCCAGAGGGCGAGTGACAACATTGAGCAGACCAAACATGGCCGCCCATTGGCCCGAGGTGGTCTGGCCGAGTTGCTTGAAATTCTTCTGGTAGTATGTCCCGAGGATGGAGTTGATCGCCAACTCAGCGCCGAATGAGCAGAAGTAGCAGAACGCTTGGACGAGGGTTTGTGGGGCGAACATGACTTTGAAGACTTGCATAAGTGTAGGCTTGACGACGATTTCACCGCGGGCAGTGTCGAGCATTTGCTGCTCGCTAAGCTGAGCCTCCTGGTCGAAGAACACAGACGCCTTGCGCTCTCCAGTCGCCTCGAACTGCATTTTCTCTCCTGCAGATGGGCTAGCCGTGCCAGAAGAGATAGATGAGGGTTTGTCTGCGATGCCGACTTGGGGTCTGTCGACTATGGTAGCCTGCACGCCATGTGCGGCGAGGTTTGTCTGAGCAGCGTTATGGCGTTCGCCCCATTTACCAACCGGTGTGTCCTGGCAGAGGAGGAGAAGGCCAGCGGCCACAAAGAGGATGACGATACCAGGTACAACAAAGGTGACACGCCAGGCGACGTGAGGAGTCAACCCATCACTAACGAGAGAGTCGTAGATGGATGGCATCAGGAAACTGTACAATTCGTCAGCATCCCGTTATCTAAGAGCATGGTGGATGTAGGTGAGTGAAGGTGGACATACTAGGTGACGCCACCGCCGGCATTGCCAAAGCCCGCGGTGAATGCATTTGCGGTGCCGACCACGTTCTTGTCAAAGAAGCCGGTGCTCCAGACCTGGCAAGGAACGAAGCTGCCACCAAGGATGCCGACAAAGAAGCGAACAGCGAACAGCTGGCCTTTGGTGTAAGCGGTCCCAGCCAGGAATGTAGGTATGGCACCGATGACCAGACAACCGGTAAATGTCCAGCGCGGTCCGAAGTGATCACAGCAAGGGCCTGCAATCAGTCGAACAAGCAGAGTGGCACAAAGGGCAATGATGTTTGAGTTTGCCACATCGATCTTGGTCAACTTGAGGTCCTTCTGGATGGTGTCGTGCAACTGGTCCCCGTCAGTTCATGTCACCAATACATCAGCACGGGATCTGACTTACCAGCGGTGGGAATGCGTACCAGGACCAGAAGGCAATAAAAAAGCCGAACCACGAGAAGAAAAATACACGGCCGTACATGTTGATGGGATTTAGGAAGGGGATAGCCCGGGCCTTGCGAGTGATAGGGTTGACATCAGGGGCCCTGAACGGCAAACCGAAGTCGACGGCCATCGTGGTGGTTCAACCTTTGTGTATCCACCTAGTGTCGTTGTTGCTGTCGAGGCTGCTCCCAGGGGTAGCAAGATCAATGATGGATAAGTTAAGGTGAGCATTCCACCAGAAGACATTCGAAGGTACATATACTGCTGGGGATTCTCCTGGCGTGTCGTGGGGGACTTCACTCCAAGAACACCATACTCGACATGACGTTCTTGTGCTTCTCCGGGGATGTAGCATCGATTGGCTTCGAGACTTCCTTTCGCTGAAGCAGCAAATCCGCGGCAGATCTCTCAACGAGATCGAGGACAATGGGCGAATCAGAGTCCTGGACATGTAAGCCACCCTCTGGATTTGGCCAAAGGCTTGCTGATAACGGCACCAAATGGGTCTCACCTCTTCACACCGGATCCCCAGTCGACCAGTGAAGCTCCGAGGCCTGGAGTATAAAGTGAAGTGTATGCAAATAACTGAGCGTACACACACTGTCAACCCACGTCGTGAGTATGCCTCGGAAGTCCTCGACAATCTTACGCTGTCTTATCCTCGAGCTCATCGATGTTCTAGATTCCTCTCATTTTGTTCATTTTCGGTTTCCGGTGAGCCACTACCCAGGAAGTTCTGAATGAACTGAGGTGGCGCGTTCGAGCATCACCTGCAATGTCTTCAAGAGCCTTCCAAGGCTAATGGTCGGAGCGATGTGCCGCTGCAAAGTCCAACGTCGACGAACGCGATAACTCGGCGGTTGTAGATCACATGGTGGCATTGGTGTTTCTTGCGCAGCACGCGAATAGCTGGCCCAGGGTCAACCGTCGTCTACCCAGTCAAGCTTGACACTTGAGAGCCTGATAACGAGAAGAGGTCAGCTACGTTGAGGCAGGATTGACACGAGCCTCCAGGCTTGAGGTCTGGGGTTGAGAATGTGAGGTCGTGGTTGGACAAGGCTTATCTGTACCATGTGCGTCTCGGTCCAACCTGGTGGATCCGGCTTATCAGACAGCCAGTTCCTACGATATCTTCTCGCTGTTGCTTGCATGGGATTCTGATAAGAACCTAGCATTCTCTCGAAGCCTTATATCGCTTGATGTTCTCCGCGGGATTGAAACTCAGATTGCCGACCTCAAACCAAGATCCAGTGTCACACCGCCGCAAACTTCAAATCCTGAGATCGAGCATTTATCTCCGCTATTGACATTGGCAACTGAAGTTTTCAGACATGATAGTGCGCGTAACACAGCGGTCCATTTGGTGTTGGCATCATCAACGTCGAGAGCACAAAACATCGTCGAGATAAGACGTTGCGAGAACCAATCACGAAAGAATTGAGAGAATCGCGCAAGCTGGCTTGTGTTGCGCCGCAGCCACTTTGACCTCAGCTTGAGATCTCACATTTTGGTCACGAAGGGATCCCTACCATTGTTCATGCACGTTGGGATCCTACAAGTTGCGAAGTTCTCGCACCATCATGCTGTCTTGGGAATATGGCCACGTTTTCTCCTTCGAGTCAATGAACTATTTCTTGTCTCCCGAAGTGAAGACTGGATGTGCTTCCTAGGTTTGAATCTTTACTGCAGTACCCTCCCATGGACGCCTCTGGGTGGTCTCGGCGACACCCATTTCTTGACCCCTGTTACGATGCTGGGCGCCTAGCTAGAGGAGATAATGGCACATGACAGCGGAGCGCGCATAATGATGGCTGATCCTAGCGGCGTCCACAGACCGGAACAGTGAAAGGGGGCCGAGCATGCAACGGCACGTCTCTAGCATCCCTACAAATGCGGACTGAGCACGTTCGAATGCTCAGTACATTGTGGCCCTCAGACGACGGTCTTCTATGTCACGCAGAAGCACGGCATAGTGAGAAGGCTCAAAATAGACTGCCGCATCGTAAACTTGCTACGCATGGTGTTGGTTCTCAACCGCTAGCTCATAGCGGGCCACATGCTTCATTCATTTTCAGTACGCATAATATCGGGACCATCCATTTTGATGAAGATGGGTGTAACACAGGGCCGGCGCCTCAAGGGCTACCTCCACCAAAAGCCCGTAGAAAAGACAATCAAACGACGTGACAACACCTTGCCTTGCTTTTCTTTCCCACTCTATGAGTACATGTGTCAAGGAGCTCTCATGCAGAACACTCTCAACACGTAAAGGACACCAAATCCGCCGGCTCCCAGGAGGTGCAGCCGCAACACAATGCTGGCAGGAATTGGATTTCAAGATGCAGAAGAAAACTTCTTTTTCCTTGCCTCGGCGGCTATGCGATCCGATTCCGACGAGAAAGCGCTGGACGGCTTGCTGACTCCGGTAGGCTTCTCGCCTGTTCTGCGCCGTGAATTGTCTCGCCCACCGCGTCCACGGAAGCGGCCACCGCGACCACGGCCACCTCGACCGCCAAAGCTTCTCCTCAAAGCTGGATCATCCATAGCACTGGTTTCTTCAGTTCTGCCTCGCTTTCTGGAGCCGCGTTCGCGCTCCTCCGGCAGGGCTTCGTCCAATTTGCCCATCGCTGTCTGGCCTGTGCCGAAGCGCCTCGCGCGCTCCAAGGCCTTCTGTGCATCGGCATCGGTAGCACTCTCTCCTGTCTCACCGTCTGTGGCTGGAGCGCCTACGCCGAATCTTTCAGCCCTGGCCTTGCGCTTGGCCATCTCGGCGTCCATCTCTGAGTGCGGCAGATTTAAAGAGTATGAGGCCGAGTTCGCGAGAGCAGTATCGGTATTCGCAGAAGGGGAGTCGGCGGGCTCTTCGGCAGTCGTGGGCGCTGTAGGTGCAGGTGCGGAGTCTATAGGTGCGGGTTTGTCCAGCGCAGGATTTGATGCCGGCTCCGACGTGGGTTCTGGTTCCTGCGCGGGAGGCGCACTGGTGGACTCTGCTGGGGGAGCCTTCTCAGCTTCTAAAGAGGCACGAATTAGCGTTACATTATTCTGATTTGACCAGCGCAGAGTGATTGAGGGAGGTTTTGCTGTGTCACTACGTACCATTCTCTTGTGCTGCTTTGTCTGCTTCATTCAATCTGGCGATGAGATCCGCCTTCTTCCCCGAGTGCGGTAGACTTCGCGACTTCAGGATCTCTGTGAGCTCGGCTACCGTTTTCTTAGTGTAATCGACCATGGCTGCCGTGAAGTTGAAGACGCGCCGGCGGCGCAATTAAAAGTGGTTTAGGATTGAGAATTTTAACCTGGGAGACCGATCAGGACCAATGGGCGATCCGGACAACTTGATCGGCTCAGGGATGCAAATATGAAGCGCCGACCGTAGCTTGCGATAATGTTGATAGTACTCGGTATGTTTCTTTGCGTGGAACGCGTCTTGGAAGCGAGGCTGCTGGCCAGCCATCGACAGGAGATTCTCCGGCTGCTTTAAGCCGCTACACACAGACGTCATTCTGGATCTAAGCCCTATGTAGCTAGCGCGGTTTGGCGGTGTTCATTTCTCGGTCTCAGTCTGGACCTTGCTTCGACTTCCACACGCGCAGCACAACCGTGCAATCGTCTCACCCTCCTGGTCATTGCTTCTTCATGTCATCAGTCCGCGTCGGCTTCACCAGAGTCGAAAGCCATCTAGGTGCGCCAGCTCAACACGCCGGTCTGTCTTTGCCCTCAGCCACGCCAGCACATCGGGCAGCGATTGCCCAACAGTTCCGAGCTTGGACAACTTCCTAGTTGCTCACTGGTTACTGCGAACGCCCTGAAGTATGCCAGTCAGCTGTAGCATGCACAGCCTCACAGAAGGCAGGCTTCGCCCTGAAGTTGGCCGTTAGGCCTTCAACACGAACTAATCATGCATCGTGAATGCGGACGTTAGGGAGGCTCTCGCTGCCATCCGTTGAATTTTGCTGCAAAGGCCACGACGCTGGAAATAGCCCACCGTGACAACTCCTCTCAATTACTGCCGTTGATGATTGTCCCAGCCGAGTTTGCTTCCGTCTGACGGTATGCCATGTACAGCTGGATGGCTCCTTCGATGCTCTGCACCATACCAAAGAAGATCGTCAGAGACAGAGCCAGCACAGCGATCCAAAACGGATACCACTGTTCGCCCTTGCGTCGATCGTACCACCACTGGGTTAAAGTTGCAGGGCGAGACTCGTCGAACGTTTCCTTAAGAATCGTGAGTCGATCGCGCCAGTAACTAAATTTGTTAATGTCCCGGTCGGCTGCCCTCAGTTGACCGCATTTGACAACCTGGTTATCAATATCCAGCGAGGAAGAAACCCTGCGGCACCATTTTGCAATTTGTTGGTCGGATTGTGGAAAGAGCAGGGCAAGGGTAGACAACGTCTCCCTTACGAATCCGGCGGGAAACAGTCCGCTGGCTAAGTCAGCACGGCGCCTCGTAACAGCATTTTCCAGCCTTCAGCATACCTGTTTTGATGGTATTTCAGGAAGGAAGCATGGTGAAATATGGCGACTCGTTTGGCCCCGTCCATCAGGCGAAGATGATCCGCGAAATTGTCAGTCCAGTCGATGGTGAACCCAGCAATGCGCTGCATGTTCAGCGCATCGAATGACGGCTCCAATTTGACATCTTCATTGAGCTTCCCACGAGCGTCGAATTGTGTATGCACAAAGTCATTCAACGAGCCACTGCTCCAGTCGAGGTATCGACAACCGGACGACCCGTACGGCAAGCTCCCAATTCCCATCATCATAGACACGAGCCGCGCTGCGAGGTCCACCACGCCATTCAACTGCGCCATGAATTCGTCATTCGTCCCCTGATTCAAATCCCTTCGCTCTGAACTCAGTCGGCTCATGATCTCTTCTCTTGACATTCCAAGGTGTATGTACTCTGCAATTTCGACAACGTCACGGTGAGATCTGGCAGAAACGTGTTGACCGCCGTCATGCAGTGCGTGTCTGCACTCTTTGCGATAATAAGCCATGTAGGCCTTGACATCGACTTCGGCCTTGCCAAATTCCGTCGTGTTCACGACGTGCCATAGCTTGCAAAGAACGGTTTCAATTTCAGAACGGGTTGTTGGCAGTTTGTACAATCTCTCCGTCAAGCAATCCATGCTGATCTGGTTCTCTCCTTGCAGCTACACTCCAGGCAAATGCTCATTCGGGGGTGAAACTCGGGGCCAACGGGGTGCAGTCATTCTGATGTAGTTGCCGAACCCTGTGCTTAGGCGGCGGAGCGCAGTTTGAGACATCTTCAACGAGCTGGGCGTTGTCCAGCACAGCCTTCCATGCATGCAAAGGAGCGACAAGTCAGCAGGTGGCTTCCTAATCGGTAAGTCGATACAAACATCCTAGTCGTGCGCACACGAACTGGCCGGGCAACAGAGCTGCAGAAGTGTTGGCTATTGGCTTCGTATTGCTGCCCGACACCTTTGACGCCTTACACCGCAGGGATTCTTGGGGCTCATGGCATCTTCGCAGACTCCAACTTCTTCCCTTTGTGCAAACTTCTACCTCTCTGACCATCTTGTATGAACTACCATGCGTTGCTCTGCGTTTTACAGATGTTCTGTGAAAGTTTGCCATGAAGTGTCGCTAACTCTTGTCTGGCTATGAGTTTGAGATGCAATGAACGGAGCGGCTCGTTTCATATCACCGGCGCTTTCTGGAAAGCAACAGCGCCATTGGCCTCATCCGACCGAATCCACAGGTGAATTCCTCAAATCAACCTTCAAATTTCGTGGAAGAATCAGTTTTTGGAGGGCCAAAGGACCAGCTCGCGAAACCTTCAAGACTCTCGGCCGAAGGATTGTCGATTACCTCCACAAAAACTGTGACGAACCGCGAAATTCTGGTAGGATAACTTTGTCGGTGTATATGACTGGGCGAACACCACAAGATTCTCATCCAGTCATCTTGTTCTGCTCCGAGGACCGCGGTGAACGAAAGCGCGCTCGAAAGGCCATCCTTCGTAGTGGGATTCTAGACGAGTACCCCGGGATCGAGACTGGGGACGCCCGAACGCCCTTGGATCTGGATCAACTTAAGCCATTGGCGTTCGTTGCAGAGAGCCACCGATATCCGGAGGTGCTGCTGAAATCTGAAGCTGAGATGAGTACTCAGCTGTCCGGAAACAGACTCATCAATACTACTCGACAAGGCGGCAAATCTTCCAAGCGCCTGGCCACGTTCGGTGGCATCGTCAGACATGGTGATAGCGTCAGCATATTCACAGCGGACCATGTGCTTGACTCAAATCGTTCCGTCCAATTGAAAGAGTCACCCACAATCGAGGATGATCTTGAGATAGACCTTGACTGGCAGCCAGACCGCCCTGCACATAGGCCGCATGCATCTTCGGTAAATAAGCATTCGAAAATGTTGCGATGATCACTGATTTGCTAATCCCGACCTTCATACAGGACTTGAGCGTTTCCACTATCCAGCCTGAAGGGCAGGCCGACTACCCCTCTCGTACCGCAGAACCACAACAGCCGCCCGTGAGCCAGAAGAGTGCCACTGAGAATAAGACACTTCATCAAGTGCCCTCCAGAGGTGACGCTGGATCTTCCTTCAGCTTTCCAGCAGACGCAAAGATCATCCGCAGTGCAGAGCTCGATTACGCACTTCTGCAAGCCGAAGACTCCGCACCCTTACTTAACCACATCCGATCCGCTGGTATGACCTTACGACGAACGCACATCATTGAGTGTGATCCAAATGACAATGCAGAGGTTGTCAGTCTTACTGCCTCTGGCGGCCTGATGACCGGTACTTTAGATGGGACACCTTCTTTCACTAAGTTGCCCAACAGTCGCTCATTCCAGGAGGTCTACACTGCCCAGTTCGATGGTCCTCTTGCAGAAGGCGACTGTGGTAGCTGGGTTTTAGACGCCGAGACTGGTGGCCTGTACGGCCACATCGTCGCAGGTTCAGAAAGCCAGGGAATTGCACACATCGTCCCAGCGCGGGATGTCTTCGGCCACGCAAAGAAATTTCTAGGCCCTAGCCCCATGAGGGAGGCTGATCTCACGCTAGAAGCATTGACTGTGCGTGAGGACGAGACTGTGGTTGATGATCTGGCGCAGACCTCCTCGGGCCAGGACTGCCCCGGACCAATATGCTCCGCGACGAGCACAGCGCACGCACAGCTGAGCCGGCAGGGTCATATAAATTGTCGAGCTACCGCTAAAACTTCATGGGCACCGCCCCAAGTCCTACCAGAAGCTTGCGATTTCACGGGGCTCAAGCCGGGCCGAGTGCCAACCTGGACGTCGTCTGGAGCATCAGACAAAACTCTACAATATTCACAGCATTTGGGAACCAGATACGATGGACGGCGCACTATCCCGGAACATCTACCTACCCGTCAGACTCCACCTAAGTCCAGTGCCGGCAGCCTCGCGGCTTCCCGGCTCTCCGAACTCATTACACCACGCGACTTGAATCTACCAGCTGATAATGTTGCTTACGTTGATCAAATGAGAGAGCTTGATGAGACTTCCGACATAGTCACGATTTTCATGCAAGCCCATGAAGATTGCGATGACTTTAGTCCCGGCGCCGAGGCGGTCAAACGTTTCTGTAAGAACGCGAGTTTTCCAGCCTCCGAAGAAACCGAGTCGCCATATGTAGCTTGGTTAGATGAGCGATGTTCCGCAAGTGGGCGACGTCAGGCACGGACTCACAGGAATCCATTGACAGCGACCGAGCTCTACGAAGCCTTGAAACAGCCAGTAAGCTACACGTCTACGAGTTTGAAACCAAGAATACTAACAATTTTGGGCAACGAAGTCCGTCGATCGTGCGGGCGATCGAGGTCAAGCTAGAATCTCGGACCGGGTACGACGACTGATGTGAGTCCCTGTCCTCTTCTTTGTCTTCATGGGCAAAGCGATCACTCGTAGAGCTGACTCAGTTGCAGATTTATTACTGACCTTGATTCACGGAGCATGTATGCCCTAATGGCTACTGCGTCTCGAAACCAAGTTCCGTCACTTCGCAATGCCTTATACAGGCATCTAAGATCCAATACGTATTTAGGCGTATCGTTGCCGGTCAGTGCTCTAAATCAACGTCAAAGGCTGAAGCTGACGATTTTTGTTCTGCCAGTCAAAGGGGCTGGCTTCATTTGAGTTCGCCTTCCACCTACCTTTCCTTGCCTGGAGAACTACCCACACCGAGGACCACCGGCGGGACAAGGACGGCAACACCCTGAGAGATTCTCAAGACATCTCATTCCTGCATAGTTCTGATACGGCGCGCACCGAATTTCTTTATACGGCGACAGTCTCCTGCGTGATCGCAGGGCTAGACGAGTACAGATGGACTGCCTATTGCTTTGTGGACACTTACTTTGACGGCGAAGACAGCACCCGGGAGCGGGTTCTCGACTATCACAGAGCCGGGACAAGCGAGTATGACATGAACCCGGATCCGCTGACTCGCGGCGAACTCAACGCAGACTATTCCTTCTGCAACCCAAGAGAATACTTCCTCGCTGTTTTGGCATCTCGACTTGGTCAAGTGAAGCGCGAGTGGGGTAGAGTGGTGATGAACCTAGAGCGAAGTTTTTACTACTATGAGAAGAGATCGGTCAGTCTTCCCCTCGTATAACATGGAGCAGCACCCCGTCCCTTGCAATCCAAGCACGCTAGGAGACGGCAGTTGGCAGCCAACGCATATCTTGTTCTGACGTTCCGTCATGGACCAACTGACGAACCGAGTAGTTCCTCAAAACGTCCCCCATCCGAACGAGAGAAGCGCAGTATGCCCCGAGCGAGTCATCATCACAAGATGTTGATCGCAGTCTAAAAATGATGCATCTCATGACACGGGTCAGTGGCTCACTTGACGAAATGATCGATGCATATGGTTCTTTCCAACACAGACACGCCGGTGTCTTCGCCGAAATCGAATCTTGCCATGAGCGCCTTTGTGCTATTGAGGCAACCTTCGACGAGCTCGTGGTGTGGAAACGCCTGTTGGATCAGATGCTGAGTCGCTGCATGCACCTTTACCGGATGGTAAGTTCTGAAGTCCCCAGTCCCTCGACGTGGTAGCAACATACCTATGGAAAAAATGCTAATGTTATGTAGCACAAGACGCATCTGAATCTCGAGGCTATCAAGCCTAGGGGGGAACTACATCACCACAGAAACTTCCCTTTGATCGTGTGTGTAAGTGCTGAGGCTTTTCCGGTTGTAAAGACTTGGGTTGCTGACTGCTGCGGACGCGGTAGATTTATCTGACGCCTCTTATATTCACGACCAGCATCTTATCGATGCCGGAGAGCGTCCTTCCCTTTCTCAGACCCAATATCACCTCGTTTTTGGTGCTAATACTGGTATTCTCGCTCCTGGGGTTGGCTGTCAACAGTGTTTTCCACGAAAAGTTGGGTATTCTCTTCCGGGGGAGGGACTGGGTCCGCGGAGCTGTCGATCGTTCAGGCTCATCGTTATTTGGGAGATCGAAGCGCTTGTCTGACGACGTCGAGAAAGCACAGTGGCCTTAAGGGGCGCAAGGCTTCGAAGAAAATGTCTCCGAAATCGGAAAGAAAGCCCGAAGGTACACGATGCTCCAGATTTCATTGTCAGAAGAAAGTACATCAAAATAGGGTAACCAGAATGTCGGTGCTGGGAGGTCAAGATCTGGCACCGAACATGCCTTACAACGGCCTACGCACTACGTACTCCGTGTTTGAAAGAATTCGCCAATTCTGTCAGAGTTAACCTTGTCGCCCGAGTAGCCATGCAATGTGGGTGCGCGGGACAGTCCATCGAGGTCTGCACCTTTCTGCTTCCGATGGGGACCGGTGCTTCTCTGCATGCTCTGCCTCTGATCTTGACGGCAATAGATGCTGGAGTGCCGAAACATTTTACGCTCCGTCCCAGGTGCGCCAGCCTCATCTGCGGCTAGATGGCGACGCCGACGGAGATCCAAGTTGCTGCAGTATTGGCTGCAGACAGAAGTTTCGAGGCTGCGAGACGCTACAGGATTTACAATACAATACCTTCTCAGCCGCATTTGCTTCAGCTGGCATGGTCCCCAAGGCTGAGGCACCCCAAGCACGCGCTATGCCGCATGCGGCAGGCGGCAGGCCCAGCCATGGACCAAACTGGAGAATTTGCTGCCAGCGCATCACTTCTGACATGAAGCAAGACGGTCACGATCCTCTTGGATCTGACAGAAGTGGTCGGGCCAAGATATCTGGCTTCTTCTTAGGTCAATACTTGACATCACCTCCTAGTCTGCGACTGAAAGTATAATCCCGAGCGGGTTTCAATACCGACGGAGGCGTTCTCAATCACAGCTGCATCTCAGCATGAAGCTTCCCAGGTATGCAACAGCTAACCATCATCCCGCAATCGAGATTGGCGAGGTCTCGGCTGGATATCTCAACCAAGCGCCAACCTCGACGCATTCTATTTGGCATCGTCAAACACTTCTGTCCTTCGTCTCCGCTCCAAGCCCTCCTTTGACCACACCTCTTCATCGACATAGTCGGCGTCTTGGAAGGCGGGAGTCTTGTCCGAAAGGATAATCCAAGGCTGTTTAGTGGAAATCCAAACGTGGGCATCAGGCGGGAAGGGGTCTGGGTTGTCCAATGTACCAACGTCAACGATGCGGATACGATCCCTGACACCGGATTCGTTCTCAACTTTATTGTAGATACTCCAAACAGTCACCTTGCATGCAGGGCACCGTGCAATACGTTGACCGGCGCCCCCTGCACTCGGCACCGTATTCCATTCTGGCTCGCCCTTGAGCAGTTTCAACCTCTCCGTCTCAATCATAGCGTGGAGTGCGAAGGAAGCTCCAGTCTCCCGCTGGCACCATCGGCAGCTGCGTTGTTTCAGCAGGAAGGCGACGAGCCTGGTGGCGTTTTCTAAAACTCACTGACAGCAATGGACAATCATGGGCTCTGTTGCCATGGAGTAGCGGACCTCTCCACAATCACACCCTCCTTCGATGGGGAATACAACTCCTTGTGGCGCCATGGTGCGAACTTCAGGCGTTGATGGAGTGAGTGGTCGAGCAGATAAGTCCCATATATAATCACAGTTACTCGTGGTTGGCCCGGCAAGAGGTCGACATCTGAGATCATCGTCGCTACAAGCATCAGGTGATCGGGTAAAACTGCTTTCACGGGGCCTGGCGTTGGGATGGTCGGGGATTTCGAGCCAACAGGATACCCAGGATCCCCAGACGGGCTGCTCAAGCTCTTCGTAAGCGCATCCTATCAAACGTTCTCAGTGTCAAGATCAGCCACGAAAAGACGATATAATGTCTTCCCCGCACTCTTATTGGCGGCAGGCCAGGAAAATCGTTGCTGCACAAGGAGGAAAGCGGGAAAGAAGTTGGAGGGTCTGGAAAGTTCGCTTCGGAGGATTTGGCAGCCACAACGTCGTGGGGGGCTTGCAGCCTGCACGCTAAGGAGGTGCTTGCTGCATCGGTGACTTGCAGGAGCTCGTTTGAAGACTGTGACTGCGTGCAGTAGCCACAGTGACGAGCATTCTCTCAACCCATCATTGCGGACCTGTCACCACAGTCAGATGCGTTTCACCCTGGTGGAGAATGATTGAACAGCGGCTACGGCAGTGTTCCGGAGAGGCACGTTCGAGGAACGGAACGGATAGCAGGTGAAGAAGTACCTCAGAAGTTGTCGTACTGGGGCGCCGAACAGAAGACGGAGTAGCCTTTGCGGCATATTATTTTTTTTGGCCGAAGCCCGTGGCTGGCTCAAATCGAGCAGGCGAGACTTTTGTGACGGCTCAATCAGATAGCCAGTTGAGCATACGAAGGCACCGTCTAAAGCCCAGAAGGACGCGTGCCTTCGATCCGAAGGGAGTAGTGGCCCGAGCCTTTCCATAAAATCCCCAGTGGCCTACCAGTGGTGCCCAGCGGTGCCCGGTGGTGCCAGTGTCGAGCCACTTAGGCGAGTCTTACACGTTGTTGTTCACGAGATTCTCAGCTGTCGCCACCTGCGGGACCCCGAAACCGAATCCTGCGCCTCGGTCCTGCTTCCCCTCAAGCTCCACTCCGCGGCAGCTCCTTTTCCCAAGCCTCACTTCAACCTGATTACTGGCTCACATTTCTTTCACGTCTTTTGCCCGTCGCTCTCTTGTTGGGTAGCCGTCTTTCAGCGGCCCCTGCGACGTCTGATTCTACTCCATTCTGGGAAGAATACGAGGGCACCAGTCAGTCAAGAGTTGTCCAAGCTGCCCGCTCCAACGGCCGCTGATCGAAGCGTCGCCACATGATGCTCCCTCCCCGTGTGATCCCCATCCCACACTCTCCGAGACCCTTTTCACGGCTCTGGCAGTCGGCCTTGCCTTTGCATAACGGTCCTGCCTATGACGCCGCCGGAGAGGCATCTGCCGACTAGATTGGTCTATCGCACATGACGCGTAAAGAAAGACTAAACCAGCAATGCGCACCGCACACGCACGACATCTCTCGGCCACGCCTGCCTAGCCGCATGATCGGTACGTAGTCGCCATGTCCTTGACCACAATATGGGTCGTCATGAGAGCTCGACTCGGATTGTCCTGCCAAATCGGCGACAAATGCCAGTCCTTCCTGCTCCAACCTGGGAGCGGGAGGAGCCATGATGGAGACAGTTGAGACAGACCACTAATGGGGCCTGGAGCCGGAGAGGCCAAGTGGTTGACGCCTTGAAAAGCTCAACATTGAATACGACTTTTGTGCGGCCCATCTAGCGCCCCCACACGTTGATACCATGCAGCCTGTGGATACAGGCACATCTGATCATGAAGCAAGCCTCAGCATCAGCCAGCGGAGGATTCGAGTGCTTTTGGTGCTCGTGCCAACTAAGCCGAATTCGCTTATCCTGCTCTCGTTACAAGATGCCTGCATGATCCGCCCACTCTCATGCAACTGTTTCCCTCTTGAGCCTTTATCATCCCAGAACGACTTTGCCTTCAACCTGCTTTTCCATTATTTCCCGTCACCGAACACGCGGCCTCTGCCTAGACGGCTTCATTTCATTGCGGTGTCACGTGCCTGGCCAGGGCCACCGTGTACTATTTTTCGCCCACCTCACAGTAGCCTCGGTCTTCGCCGAGTATAGAGGCTTGTGTGGCGCATGTTGTCGATCAGAGTCCGCAACTGTACTATTCTCGTGGCGTCTAGAGGACGTTGACACTTACTTGTCTCGGGGAGAGTGACTTGTGCGACATTTGTTCCAAGTTGCTTCTGAAAAGAATTACCTGGCGACATCACCTGCCGGCCTTCACTTGGCGCTGGCGGCCTCCGACTATTTTCTTACCATCTACTACTTCGGCTTGAGCAACGACTCGACCTGGATGTCGCAGTCTAATCTGTGAAGAGCACGGAATGTGTCTAATGTGTCCATCGCCATTGCACGTACCTACGGAGGCTGGAACGGAGGATACGAAGCGACAGAGGATATGTCGCACAGAAAACTGATGTATGACACCCAACCAGGTGCTTCGCGAACCAGAGATGCAACCGTTCCACGAGCATTACCAACTTTCAGTAACAATGGGCGTCAACTCAATACGACTCGCGCCAATGCAAGCACGCGACTGGCTTCACGCTCACCACCCTTGGTGAGAGACGATTTCCCCGGTCACCCGGAAAGGATTGGGCAGAAATCAACAGCTATTCCTCGGCCGAGCACCAGAAATCCGTCTCAACGGGCTATAAGCACGTCGAAGAATGCTCCGACCTCTCCTGGGATGAGCAGGTCGACTGCACGCCCGGAATCAACATCGCAAGAAGTCCCTTTGGTAATGGAGTCATACCATGGGCCAAGACGGAGGGAGCAAACCTCTGGTGATAGGAGTTTTGCGCGCACCCTGGACCCCTCGGACTACGAGCAATCTTCTTTGGACTTCGGTCGGGATGCGATCTTTGGCGTAGCGATGCCGCGAGCAAATCCCACAACCCGCGCTACGGAGCTCCCTCCTCGACTGATACCAGAGCTGCAAGCCCTCGCCGCCGCATCGATGAGATTGCCACAGGCGACTAATAAATCCGTGAGCTCTGTCAGCAGCCCTTCGACGCAATTTTCCAGTTCCCCAAGCCCCTGGAGTGTATCCACCACCACTACAACACCCACATCGTGGTCTTCCGCGTCACCCGGTATCGTGCAGCAAGTGCCCCTGACAAATCCCACCAAGAGGTCACAGACAGTTCCACCTCCTGCAGGCAAGCGAGATAAAGTTCCCAAGATGCCGGCTCTTCCAGAATCTCTTCCTCCATCTGTCCAGGGTGCATGGCAAGCCAGCTCAAAGGAGCCAACCAAGTCATCGGCCAAAAAAAATCCTTTACTACACACGCCGGCCCCTACACCTCCTCCACGCACTTCATCTGCGAAACATTCTCTGAGCAGAAGCAGTAGCAAGAGCGACAGGCAACGGAAAACCCCTACCCAAGAGCCGACACCTTCATCGTCAGAGCTAGAGCGCAGCCCACTGGCAGGACGTGGTCGTCCAGATCTAGGCACTGTAGGAGGTTCGTTGCAGCACGGCACGGTTGCACAGGCTCATGACAACCTGCAGCAGTCTCTGGGGAATGGATTGTCTGGAACCAGTCAACCGGACGCGCATACGCTGGCCGTGAAGAAGACTTCATCGGTCGACACCAATCGCGCCGGTCCTGTCCCTCGTGTGCCGCCGATACCATATTCCGAACACCGCAGTCTACGACGACCAAATGAAGCTGTACAACGACAGGAAAGAAATTACGTTGCGGAAACTCTTTCCAGAGCACCACAGGCTCCAGAGGCTCCAGTGCAAAGCTCCCCCGGCCGTACGGGGAAGTTCTCTCGCCTGGGCCTATTCGGTCGCAGAACCAAATCTCCTTCAACCGAGGTCGAAAGATCACCGCGCAAACTGCAGCGCAAAGGTCCTGTCGCCGGCACAGGCCATGAAGGATACGGTAGATATGGAAAAAGAGGCCGCAAGATGTCACAAGATGATTCATCCGCCAGAGGCAGCGAGAGTGAGAGATCCGCTAGCAGTACGAGAAGAGTGCCCCTGTTCTCGTCAAAGGCCAAGGAGAGCCGTAGCAGTAGCCGCCACAATCGCAGCAGCCAATCTGACCTGGACGATTTTGCGGCCACGCGATTGAAGCCAGTGCCCATGATAGGTGGCTCCGGCAACACCATGAAGAGCGAGTCTGGGAGCCAACTCGACGTTTACAGCACCTCAGCGCCTTCTGGCCCCGTGTTCGACAGATGGGAAACTCCGTCACAGTCAAAGACTTCTTTGGGTCAACAGTCCTTGCAAGACACACCGGCCATCACTAGGGACCCAACAGGCAGTCTGGGCAGCGGCCCCACCCTGGCGATACGACGATCACAGCGTTTTGGAAACGATGTCGAGAGTTTTAATATGCCAACTCCAATCAGGACTGAAGGCCTCTCCGCGCCCTTGTATATCAATAGCCAGGACGAAAGCCGGTCTTCGGCCTTTCCAACGTCGACACCAAGCACAATCCCTGATCCGAGTCGCGGAGATGTTGGGTTACAGAAGCCCAAGGAGAGAAAGTCCAGGAAGCTCCGATGGAATATCTTCCGGCGGAAAGGCACAGACCCTGAACCGGAGAGACCTGTAGGTCTACCATCCTCGTCCCCTGAGGAGATGCCCGTGAGCGTTTCTGCGATCCCCATGGCCCGACCGATGCCATACTATGCTATGATTGATTCCGAGAGTGAAGTCAACCCGACTGAGGCTGTTGGAGACTACCTCGCACAAGTTGTGGACTCTCCAGCAGTCAGTCCGTTAATTGGAGGGTTTGACGTGGATCTTACGGAAGATGAGCCACAACCTGATCTCTACGAAGATAACGTCTTTCTTCCAAGTGTTCCAGTCTCGCCGCAGCAGTCATTCACAAGATCACCGCCTTCGGTACCGCTGCAAAACCCGGTTGAACAACCACCGCTTCCGACGGAGCAGCCAACACAGCGGCCACCGCGTCTCGTCCGAGTTGGTAGGATCCCGCCCGTTGTACCGAGGACTGAAAGGGAACATAAACCGAGCCGGGCGTCTTTCTCCCAACCTTTCATAAGAGCTCCTGCCTCTGAGGATTTCTACGCGGTACCGAGATTAGATGTCGCGCCTCCTATGCCACTTCAGATCAGCACCGACGTGCTGCCAAGCAGACCTTTCGCTAGCCCTGATAGCGACCAAGCTGCCAGTGCCCCAAGCCTTCGAGAAGCCGAGTTCTTGCGATTCCCGTCAAGGCAGGCTTCTGAAGTCTCGACTTCGAGCGGTTCAGCAGGTGTATCGAGTATTCTAGGTCCGCCACTTGTTCCAGGACTACCAGGAGATGGACTACCTGGAAGAAACGCCTTGCGGTCAAGTGCCTACTTTCCCGGTAGTCCAAGTAATGACGAGGTCTGGAACGAATACGACGACTTCATTGACCATGTCATGTCACCGTCTCGAGCCAGAAAAAGCATCAGGGCAATAGCGCAACCAAATAGCCCGAGCCTCGAGCGTTCTGGGCTCGAAAGACGGCTGATGGCGCAGGACCACTTGCTGAGAGCACAACCATCAGATCCCATCCTGTCGGAATTTCCCATCCCGGCCATGAAAAGACCTCTCTACGTAGGAGCGCCAGCGACGTCAGTCACGCCGCCAGTCGTGTTTCCCCCTCCTACAATGCCCGAGCGAGTTGTTGGGGATGACATTCGATTGCGCCGGTCAAGGATCGCTTCGGCGTTGCATTCTTCCATGGACCTTTCATCTCCCTTGTCTATTCGAGGTCCGTCGAACGAGTACGGAAATCAATCAAGAAGCAGTGCCAAATTTTCCGAGCGCCTGAGTACATCTAGCGGAGGTCGGTCGCTTGAGCGTCTGACGACGAACACGAGTGCGCCGGATTTGCCTTCCGAACCGTCGCATCAGGAGAACGTTGCAATGCTGGAAGTCGTCGAACGGAGCAAAGACCCAGTCGCTCAAAATGAGCTTCATTATGCGTCCCTTATGGTGGCCAAGTGGCTATCGTTCGGAAGGGTTCTATTTTCCCCAGCACATGACGAGATTCAAGCCATCCCGGAAAGACACGTCCTCGTCATTGATGGGCTCGGGAACGAAGATTGGTCGATTTACTGCGCCGTCACATACGAAGCGCAAAGAGCACTGGTGCATGACCTCAAGGAGAAGACCCACGCGAAGGGGATGAGAATGTCCCAACCATCTCAGCATGCCCCGGACAACCATCGACGAGCAGAGGTAGCCAGTTTCCACGAGCGCTTCCCTTTCCCGCCCGGCTTCTTTTCCGTGATCGTACTACGCTTCCCGCCTGCGATGGCAGAGTCGAAGATGAAGAACATCATCGCCGAGTGCCGGCGAGTGTTACTTCCCGGCGGGTATCTCGAATTAATGCTGCTGGACCTCGACATCGTCAACATGGGCGTGCAAACCCGACGCGCCGTCCGAGAACTGAAGTTCAGGATGACGACAGCAGACAAACAGATCAGCCTCCGGCCTATCATCGACAATTTCCAGAGCGTGCTCGGCTCGCGAGGTTTCACGAACATCAGTCGTTGTGTTGTCGGCGTACCAGTTGCAGGACGCCCGTCGGGGTCGACCGAGTCTTCCTCGTCCTCGCGCTCCAGTCGAGGATCGGACGGATTCGCCCAACGAAGATCTGGTGATGCGAGGCCGGGCGACGCATCTCCCCGAATGACCTTTAGCCAAGGCCGCAGGGGGACCAATCTTTCATTGAATGAGCTGCTTTCCGATCGCTCAGACAATGCCGACCTGCGTATTGGAAAGATCGTGTCAAGGACGGCACGAACATGGTGGCAACATTGCTTCGAAGCGAGCGTGATCAGCGACGGCAATCTCGCCAAAAGCATCTTCGCCGACAAGAACGTGCTGAGCGAGTGCAAAGGGCGGGGCTCCAGCTTCAAGATGCTCATCGCATATGCACAAAGACCAGTCTTTGACACCAGGCGGCGGACCATGAGTGAGCCGGTTGTGCCGACACTCGCCACCGCTGGAGGAAAGAGGCAGCCACCCTCCACTGGCAATCCACGAACGGCTTGATCCAAGTTATATCACCTACATCATCACCATTATGAGACTCACCGCAAACATGCCCTGGAGGCTTCACGAAGAACATGAGACGACTTACCACGACACGACGTTGAGAGAAGATATGCTAGCTATTGTTTTCTGCCTTGAAGAAGATACCCCCTCACTGACGGCCAGCATCTATGATTACCCATCATTGTAAAGCGACTTAGCATGTTCAAAAGCAAGCGAATTGTCCTTGGATCACCAAAAGTCTAGCACGCACAGAAGAAGCAAGATTGGCGCAGTGCCAATGAAGACTCCAGATGGGCGCGAGCCCAGCAGGATAGATGCTCTCCCGCGGGAAGCTGCGGGTCAGCATTTCCTCAAACGAGGCGTTAAAGTAGAAGTAATACATATATCTTAATTCTTCAGGAAAGCGAGTCCTTGCGTCAGCTCGTGTGCCCTTATACGCTCTTCTCACGAACCTCCAAGGTCATGTCAAGCCAGTAAATGCCACTGGTTGCAAAGACAGGATGATCCCAGGGTAGAACGAACGGTGAGGAGAGGGAGGCGCCTATGCTCTCGACGGAGCCGACATGAGGCTGAAGCAGGGCGGCTGTTCGAGGCATATTCCTATTCATAGCGATGGGCAAGCGCCAAGGTATAAATACCTTTACCTGCAGCTGCCCAGGAAGCAACAACAGGCGAGATGCAGGCGCGGATTCTGGATCCCAACCACTTGTAGACGCTTGGAAGGCGACAAGCAAATAGCGAATGGCGGGGTACAGAAGGCGCCCTGCTTGAAGATTCTGGGAAGGCAGTAACATGTTTCGGACAGTTTGCTGCTCTGTTTGGTGACATTCTGCGTAACCACTCTCTCTTCAGGCACCGAGATCCCCCTGGCACTTTCTTAGCCGCTCGTGGCAAATGATTCGCGTGTTACTGGAGTCTGGCCTGGTGCTTGAAGATCGTCGCCGCCAACCACCAATCTGAGTAAAATCCCAAGGAGGCTGCATCTCTTTTTCTGGGCCTGGTCCCCGGCTGCCTTGCCATGTCTTCGTCTCGTTCCACTTCCATCCCGCATCGCTCCTCGATATCTTCAAACACGTCTTCACAACATTCTCAGTCGCAGTCGCAGTCGCAGCCGCAGCCCCAACCCCAGTCCCAGTCGCAGTCTCAGCCGGGAAGCCGTCAACAGCCCCAAAGACTCACAGCGCAGCAACTCGCCGAGCGGGTGATTTCGCCAGCCTCGGTGCTGTTTCAAGGCACCACCGCCCCGCCTCCTGCAAGAACAAACGTGCAAGAGCGCAGATCATATACAGACATGGATCGGAGGCATCCCAGTTCGTTCCAACAGTTGGAAAAGGTACGCTACCTCGATCCGTGTACGCACACATGGCCGGACTGACATGCAACCCAGTTAGGTGAGGGAACGTACGCTACCGTCTACAAAGGCCGGAACCGACAGACAGGCGAGCTCGTTGCGCTCAAGGAAATCCATCTCGACTCGGAAGAGGGCACTCCTTCTACGGCCATCAGAGAAATCAGTTTGATGAAGGAGCTCAAGCATGAGAATATAGTCACGCTGCACGATGTCATCCACACTGAGAATAAGCTCATGCTGGTCTTTGAGTACATGGACAAGGATCTGAAAAAGTACATGGACGCACGAGGAGACAGAGGCCAACTCGACCATGTCACCATCAAGAGATTCATGCAGGATTTACTACGCGGCACCGCATTCTGCCACGAGAATCGGGTTCTCCACCGCGACCTCAAGCCTCAAAATTTGCTGATCAACACCAAGGGACAGTTGAAGCTGGCAGATTTTGGCCTGGCAAGAGCATTCGGGATTCCCGTCAACACCTTCTCGAACGAAGTGGTCACGCTGTGGTACCGAGCGCCGGACGTTCTGCTCGGATCGCGGACCTACAACACTAGTATTGACATCTGGTCCGCCGGCTGCATCATGGCAGAGATGTACACTGGCCGACCGCTTTTCCCAGGCACGACGAACGAAGACCAACTCCAGAAGATCTTCAGACTGATGGGCACACCCTCGGAGAGGACATGGCCGGGCATTTCTCAGCTGCCCGAGTACAAGAGCAACTTCCCGTCATATGCCACTCAGTCGTTAGCCATTCTTCTACCACAAATCGACCAATTGGGGCTTGATCTTTTGGGGAAACTGTTGCAGCTCAGGCCGGAGAATAGAATCAGCGCGCAAGATGCTCTGCGCCATCCGTGGTTTTCTGACCTGCCCAACTATGCTGGACACGGTAGATCCCATGTCAGTTCGACTCTACAGCAACCTGCACAATTAGGACACCAGGGCGGAGTGGCCGGAGGCTACGGGGCCCAACCAGGACTGGTAGGACCGGGGGGCTACTGACGCCCTGTCTGATGGAGGAAGCAGAAACGGGGAGAAAGCCGTCAAGGCTGTAGTTGTGATACCCTCGTCGATTGGGAGGACACGGCGAGCATACACGGCGTTGATGGGCCATGGGAGAAATTTGCATGAATGCAGGGAACATCACCAAGCAGGGCGAATGATAACATGAGCGCATGACAGTGTCGGACGTGTTGTATTTTGCGTACTCATAGGACAGAGTTACTGTCGCTGTTAGTTTTGCTGAGCGTCGAGTGCTGAAAAGCGGCGCCAAACGGGATCCGATCCATTGAGCTCCGCTTCTTTTTTCGGCGTCCCAACACGATCCAGCTAAGAAACACACTTAACAATCCCCATTACCTCCCATCCTCCCCCATCCCCGTCTCGATTGCACCTTTCGCTTTGCACCTCTTTCCTTTCGTTCGCTCCTTTGGCCAGCCATGTTGTCGCGAGCTTGTCTAAGAGGCTTCGGCCTGCAGTCGCTACCCAAGAGACAAGCGTACCAGCTAGCCCGGAGGACTGTCACAACGGACGCCGCGAGCTCGCATGCTGAGAAAGACGATGTCCCCGACGTAAGATCCTTGGAGAGATCCAATTCATGACCGGGCCAGAAACTCACCATCGGTGTGCAGGAAGATGACAAGCCTTTCCCCGTGAAGCTCTCCGATGAGAGTTTCGAAACCTACAACCTCGACCCGCCCCCGTATACCCTCGACACAACCAAGAAGGAACTGAAAAAGATGTACTACGATATGGTGGCAGTCCGGTGAGTGAAGCGAGGCGAATGAGCGTTGGGGCAACTGTGCTGACAAGGGCTCAGTCGTATGGAGATGGCGGCCGACAGGCTGTACAAGGAGAAGAAGATTCGAGGGTTCTGCCACTTATCGACGGGGCAAGAAGCCGTCGCCGTCGGCATTGAACACGCCATTACCAGAGACGATGCTATCATCACCGCTTATCGGTGCCACGGGTTTGCCCTGATGCGCGGCGGGACTGTCAAATCCATCATCGGCGAACTCCTTGGCCGACGAGAGGGCATCGCCTACGGAAAAGGAGGTTCTATGCACATGTTCGCTCCCAACTTCTATGGCGGCAACGGTATCGTCGGAGCGCAGGTCCCGGTCGGCGCTGGTATTGCCTTTGCGCACCAATACACCGGCAGCAAGACCGCGACATTGGCGCTGTACGGCGATGGCGCTTCCAACCAAGGTCAGGTCTTCGAAGCATTCAACATGGCCAAGCTGTGGAACTTGCCCATCATGTTTGGATGTGAGAACAACAAGTACGGCATGGGCACTTCTGCTGCTCGATCATCCGCCTTGACCGAGTACTACAAGCGAGGACAATACATCCCCGGCTTGAAGATCAACGCCATGGACGTGCTTGCCGTTAAGGCTGCGGTGCAATACGGCAGAGAATACACCACCAGCGAGAAAGGACCTCTTGTGTATGAATACGTCACCTACAGATACGGCGGTCACTCCATGTCCGACCCTGGCACGACGTACCGAACCCGCGAAGAAATCCAACGGATGCGATCGACCAATGATCCTATTGCCGGCCTCAAGCAGAAGATCCTCGACTGGGGCGTCTGCACCGAGGACGAGCTCAAACAAATTGACAAGAAGGCGAGAGAGGATGTCGATGTGGAGGTGGCCGAGGCGGAGAAGATGCCCGCCCCAGAGCCGACGCCCAAGATCCTCTTCGAGGATATCTATGTACGTGGTAGCGAGCCCGCGTACATGCGCGGACGCACACCCGAGGAGACCTACTACTACTGAGTGCTCCTTTCGACTTGGCTTTGTGGTACTTGCAGCGGTGATGGGGCGGGGGGGTAAAAGCGGCCTTCTAGGAAGTTGTACATTTAGCACGTCCCAGTAGTTTATTCTTGCGGCTAGCATAGGGATGGGAATGAATTGCTTGTTGCCTCAAGTTCGTGGAGGTGCTTGAGCTGCACGGTGCAGCTCCCGTTCAACGTGTTTTACAGTCGATTTGCACGTGGCAGCTGCATCTCTTAATAAGCAGGTGCGGAGTGTCTATCCAGGTTGAGCTCGGAGATGGAAAGGTAGAGGGAGTGACGATGATGCCATGGCGTGGCCCAAATCTTGTACCTGAACACACCACCGCCTCAACCGCATCCTCCAACTCCGCAACTGCTAGCAACTGGGTAGGACGTCGAGCTCATTGCATTGCCCTTTCAATCCTCTTACCTGTGCATCCGGCTTGGTCGTGGACAGACCGAGACCATGGCGACCACGGTCAGCGAGTCGTCGCCGTTGCTTCCGCAGCATAACTCGCCCAGCGGTTCACCCTCGCGTCCTGGCCTACGCACTTCGCGGACGGTTACCTTCAACCCGTTGACGTCCGTCAGTACTCAGTCCGGAGCTACGTCGTCGGCAGCTCTCCGACCCTCGCAAAGCCCTTCCGCTGCATTGACGGGTTCAAGTCAACCGGTTCGGGAACAACAGCCGATGCTGAGTGCTTTCAACTCGAAACTACGACGAAGAAATAGCCATGGAGCTCCTTTGCCTACCACGCAGCCGTTCACCGGTGCCCCGAGAACCGGCGCACAGAGAACGACGAAGACGACGGAAAAGTTGAAGATACTACCGAATCCCGACATAGACGAGGAGGAGGCCGACGAGGAAAGTGGCAGAGATGTATATGCACAGTTTACCCGGATAAAAGACCCCACCGCCAGGAGAGACGCTGCGAGACTGGGCAAGGCAGACCGAGACAGGCTGCCTCGGGTGACTGCGTACTGTATGGCCCAAGGTTACCGCCTGGAAGGCATCATGAAATTCATGAAGTCGAGAGCGAGAACCCGCGGTGCCAACCCCAAACTGTTCGATGAGTGTCTGTACAGCCCCTACGACTACGAGTACCTTAAGAAGAACAAAGGAAGCGAGAGGGGTTCAAGTCCAGTTCAAGAGAGGCTGGCGCGAGTAATGGCATCTCCGAGAATGGGTCCCGGAGAGAGAAGGTTCTCAGACAGTGCCGTCGAAGTCGAAGACAACAACAAACATCGGAGGGAAAATCTGATCGACTTGCAAGAGGAGCTGGGTCCGCCTGCAGGAACGGCACCCGCAGAACCCGGCACACTAGAAGACCTGGCCATCGTCGCCAGCCGTTCTTCCACCGACCTTCGCCATCCCGAGGGCGACGATATGCATGACCGATCGAATTCTGAACTCTCCACCACGGTTCACACACCGGAAATCTTCATCTTCGACTACGGTACTGTGGTTATCTGGGGCATGACCGTCCAGCAAGAACAGAGGTTCTTGAATGACATGTCCAAGTTCAGCGACGCTCCCCTACCCACCGAGTCAGTTCAGACCGAGAACTTCAACTTCTATTACACGAAAGAATACCAAGCACGCATCTACAACGACTTTATCTCGCTCAGAGACCCGCGGAATCATATGACCAAGCTGGCGATCTCCCATGCCCTGTCACAGTCTGTCAAGACGAGCTTGTTTGAGGATCTCGTCAGTGAGACAATCGAGACGACAAGTCCTCTTCCAGCGCTGATTGCACAGACCGGTAGTGTTAACTTGACGAGAAGACAGCTGAATATGCAGATCGGAGAGCTGTTCATCTTGAGGATTAACATTCACCTGCAAGGATCGGTGCTGGATAGTCCGGAACTGATGTGGGCGGAACCGCATCTTGAGCCGGTTTACGCTGCTGTCAGGAGTTATCTGGAGATTGAGCAGCGTGTAGGGTTGCTGACTGAGAGGTTGGACGTGATTGCTGGTGAGTTCGGTCTACTCGTCGCTGACCCGATTGGAGTGGAAGTGAGGTCCCAGAAACCTACTAACTTGAGCCAGACTTGCTCGCCGTCCTGAGAGAGCAAGGAAGTAGACGACACGGCGAGGTTCTAGAGTGGATCGGTAAGCTTTTTGGAACCTGCTGTCGGCCACGCCGCTGACAGCCAACAGTCATCATTCTCATCGCAGCGGAAATCCTCGTTGCGTAAGTTTGCCCTCTCGCCAACGAAACTGATATCATCGCTGACAATCGTCTTACAGTGCCATCAACATCGTTGTCGACCTCTACGCTGGCGTCGATTGAGTCCAGAGTTGATACAACGCAAATCTTTCACGAATCTGATACCCAACATAATACCTCCACTAAACCGATGCTCTTCAAGGTACAATCATCAGAGCGTCGGATGCAGCCAATCCGCGTTACCGTCACCAGATGGAAAGCAACTTGTGAACTATCAGTCGGCCCACCGATAACTATCTTCGCACGTCGCGAGCGGTGTTTCCTGCCGACAACCGAACATGCAGCAGGGAGAGGAGTTCCTTCTCAGCTAGCGAAGGCGTTGGAGGAGTTCGGTTCTTCCACATCGAGTAGGGGAGCAGCTTCAGATCCTTGCCGCCCGTCTAATGTCGAGGTTTCCCAGAGCCTGCCTATCCCTTTTGCTATTCTCTGTGTATATTTTCCGACATGTTGGTCCTTTGTGTCTACTTGGCTGTCAGATCGTCAACGGGGCCAATCTTGGCCGTGGTTTCGAAGTAGAAAGAAGGGGTGCAGAGAAGATGACGGGGACAGGCCTCGCTCTTAGAGTAATGTACAGTCAATATGAACGAAATACCTGTATCCGTGTCGACGAGTGGTTCTCGCAGGAATTGTCCCTTGTGAAATACGGTGCTCGTGCATCAATATAGAGATGGCGATTTCCAAAAGATTGATTTGCCCCTATCTACTATGCTGACTGAATCGTTGGCCTCGGCTTTGAGCGAGTGAGTCCGTCCCTGACTTTGCGAATCAATGCCAGAGTATATCTGACATTCCCTCACGTTACAATTGCACATGCATGGGCGATTGAGACTTTTGCTCATGTTCGTATCTATCTCTGTCTATCTTCCTCTCGCGGGATTCATGTCGAGGCCCCGCCTGGCCTCTCTGTCTCTATCTAACTGTCCGAGTCCATGTCCCGCGAGAGAGTGAGGGAGTGAGTGAGTACACAAGGTCCTCACTGTGTATGTCTCCTCTGCTGTCTTCCGCCACCGCCGCCATGCCGTAACTATGGAAAGAATCCACCGATGAAATCCCATCATCCCTTCTTGAACTTTGAAGTTCTGATATTCACCATCCCATATCTTTGCCCTTGCCCTTGCCCTTGCCTTGCTCATGTCCTTCCTTGCCTTGCTCTCATCGATCCAACCATCCTTCCATCCGCCATCTAGGACGTAGCCATCACACTTCCAACCACTCCTGACCACCCTTCCTCATCCCTGCGTCTGAAACCGCTCGAGTGCTCTGCCATCCTTCCCTGCCATCCTTCCCTCCGTTCCCAGCCATCCTTCGCCATCCTTCCCTCAGCTCCATCGAAACGTCCTCCACTCCAGCAGGGTGCTTGTCCTTGTAGCCATGCTATGTACTTCCTCCAGGCAGAGAGCTTTCCCATTCCATGTCTCCGCCCGCTCAATGCTCATTCTATGCTAACAGACCGGCTCCCTTCCCCTTGATTGACGCTCCAGGGAGGGACTTGTGATTTTCTTTTTTTCCCGGTCTGAACTCTGAATCCTCCGGCAATAGAGCTTTCCCATATCTGATTTGCCCGCTCTTTGCTCGTTTTCTTGTCTTGTCTTGTCTTTCTTTTGTTTTTTCCATCCTCTATTTTTTTTTCGAGAATGTCCTTTGATGCTCTCGCTCTCGACATGTGATCGATGTCGGAGGTTCTTGTGTATGAGAGATCTGATCATTTGACTTTGATCTTCTTGTTGATTTTTTGTGTTTTGTTCTTCTCTGGCCTTTTTTTTGGCTGGCCTTCTCTGTTTCTTTTCTTCTTTTTGTTCTTCTGTGGGCATCACGAGGACAAGCACCCTTCCCTCCCTCCCTCCTTTCCTTGACCCCCATCCTCCCTCCCTCCCTTCCCTCCATTCCTGCCACACACTTTCCTTCCGTAGAGAACCATATCACATCGAGGATGTCCTTCCACCACCATCTGAGCTTGTCGCCATCCAACCGATAACCCCTCCTTTCGACGCCATCATCACCAGATCCATCGGCTCACTTTCTCCTCCATCCACCATGTTGAAGTCCACCACCACACCAACAAGACTCATAACCAGGAGTATCTCTTCTCTGACACCTTGATGAACCTCCGCCGCAGCTTTGCCTGAAATGAACACAAAATGGATCGATGATCCCTGCGGTGCTATCTTTGTGCTTGTTGATGATACACTTTGGCCTTTTTGATAGCGTGGCCTTGATTTTTCTTCATCTTGTGTGGCCTTCCTTTCTGGGCATCTTCATTTTCTTTTTGATTTTTGTCTGGACTTGTATCTGAATCTTGGCTGCAGGTTCTTGTGTGAACTGACTGGCCTTGATGAAAACTTGAGATATCTGTCGTGGCCTTCCTTTTTGGGCATCTTCATTGTTTCTTTTTTTTTGGACTTGACGTGAATTTTGGCTGCAGGTTCTTGTGTGGACTGACTGGCCTTTCGCTGATAACTCGAGATGTTTCTTGTGGCCTTCCTTTCTGGGCATCTTTTCCTTTTTTTTTGGACTTGTATGTGAATTGCGGCTGCAGGTTCTTGTGTGGACTGACCGGCCTTTCGTTGAAACCTTGAGATGTTGTACCTGTAGTTGCTCTCCCTGGATGTTTCCCTCAAGCTGAGTCCCTATGCCCATCTGTCGTAATTTCTTTGACTTTCCACCTATTGCTGATCCACCAGTGATGACTCGAAGGCGCCTTTGACTTCTCCTCGACCTCTCAGTTGGGGCTTTTGTTGACTTCTGTTGACTTCTGTTGACTTTTCCATCTTGACCTTCACACCACTCAACTTTCCCACGACACCAGTCTCAATCTGAATGGATTCAAGTTCATGTCAGTCTTGACTCACTTTGGGAACGAAAGCTTGAGGTTGGTGACTTACCTGAAAATCGTCTGTACGGCACCACCACAATGGCACACTTGTTGCGTAGACCAGTACCTTTTCTTCAATGGAAATGAGATGTCAGTAGTTGTAATGATAGATGTTGGTTAACTTACCTCGCATCTCGTTCGAAGTCACGGCGTCATCGGTCGTTCGTCGCGTTGAGACCTCGCGCTGGTCGTCGGCGGTTCATGCGGATAAGACCTCGCAGCGGTCATTGTTGATCATGCCTATCAAGTTAGCGAGGTATGGAATTCGAGTGTGTCGGGGGCTTACCGTCAGTTCGTTGCTAAGTCGTTGAAATTCATCGGTCTCTGCTGCCATATCAGCTAGAAGTCAGTTCAAAGCAGTGGAGGAAGGGGAGAGTGTTCCAAAAAATTGTGGCAAGAAGCCTGACAGAGTGCAAAGGACTCGTCTTCCCTTCCCATGAGTCGTCGATGCAAGCATCGCCGCCTTTGGAAAAGGGGATGGTATAAAGAAAGAGAAAAAGGAACAAGATGAGGAGAGAGGAAGAAGACAATTTCAGACAAAGTCGAAGTGAACATTGTGTAAGGAATTCTGTTGCCAAGACCAAAGTGAAGTCGCAAGATGACCAGCCTTGAGTTTTCCATGGTGGTGCGGCAGAATGATGTCGTTGTCGAGGGTGGAGGAATCACCCGGTGCGATGGCGGCGTCATCCTTCCTGCCGCCCATATAATTCAGGTACCAGAGAACGCCTTCCTCGCCGTTGCAGCTTCGGCTCCCGATTACAACCCCTCCAGTCGGACGATCCGTCTCTGTTCTGATCCTATAGCTTTTAAGGACTTCAGAAGGCGGGAGTGGTGAGTTCATTTCCAATGTTCGGCCAGACTCAGCATCTCACGAAGCTGCGGATACATAGCCGTGACTTCGCTCCCTCCAGTATGAACTTCATATTGCATCTCCGCATGCGGTACATCCAAACAAGGGACAAATCGGACGCTGGTAGTATCGAGGCGTCTTGAGACACTGCTGTGCGGAAACATCGTCAACACAGCAATGCTTCCCATGATCAAAATCACACTTTCGGCCCATCGCATGATTGGCCATGTTGATCAGCCAATGCTTCCCTGTCACTGGTGTTGCTGTGTTCTGATCGAACATGTTGCGAGATTCCTCTTCTGAATGTGCCCCGTAGCCATCACACAGCAAAAGCCAGCCAATACCCATTGCGTAGCCCACCTTTGAATGTGATCTTACTCAAGCGTCGTCTGATCTTTGCAGGGACCACACAAATTGTGAGTCATAATCAATGTCGAACTGATCGTGCCATTTGCCCAGAAGCCAGCCCCGTCCCCCGGACTACAAATACCCTCTTCCCCCCCAAGTTCTTCTGAAAAAATATCTTCTCTTCTTTCACATCCTTGCTCCCAGATCAATTCTGCTGTGCTCGCATCGCTTCAACACGGTGCGTTCGGCTCACACTCGCTCCTGTCCAATTCAGGCCTTATCATTCTGCTTGCAATTGTCCTAAGGTGCTCATCTTGCCGCCAGCAGATGTTGACTCTGATTCAAGATAGATCACACGTCAGCTCATTGGGTCTGTCCCCGCCTTTGGGGGTCATGTTGACTAGGTCACGTTGCGGTTAAGTCACGCTGCCGTCCCCTTGTCTTTATACAGCTTGACTTGGGGCTCCGGTATTTACCTCGATGGTGCCCACAGGGACGGATCATCCGATCGGGGTCCCTGGCGTGGTCAGAGGAGATGTGGCCGAGGATGTCACCGGCTCGTGGGGATGGGATGTAAAAGTCCTGCAGCTTTTCTGACGAAGCTGTTTTCTCCATGATGGCAGTCCAGGAATGTTCAACCAGGGTATATACCAAAGGTGGTCGAGGTATATGTCCGACTACTTTCGAGCAGTTCCGTGCCTAGAGGCGTCTCCCACCGTAAGGCATACTTCCTTTGCGGAGTGGTACAACGACCCTTGATGATCACCATTGACAATGGTTTTCGGTTCCTTCCTTGCTCCGGTTCTCCCGGACAGGAATGAGTGCTTTACTTTTTCATCGCTCCATTTTGCCTTGTGCAGGGTAGCGGAGAAGAAGACTTGCAGTCTCGGCTGACTGCGGAGTTCGGGCGATGTACGCTACCATCACTAGCAATTCTGTTTATTTCGGACCCTGGCGTCGCCGTTCACATCGATGCGATACATCGTCATGGTCCGCGAATCCATTGTCGGGTACGATCATGCTGAAATTGTGCAACTGATGCCTCCCATAACGTATCGTCGTTTGTCGAGGGTCTCAACATCCAGCTTGCCGTCCATCGAGCTAGGTGATAAAACAAACAAGAGTGATCACCGAGGATTCAGCGTTTGGATTGTCCGAGGTGCTCTTGCATTAACCATGCGTATCCGCCAATTTGCCAATGCCTTCTCAGAGCAGGGCAGCCGTTATCCGCACCAACGTCTGGTCCGAAAATCGATAGCTGGACAAGCCCTAGCGAAAACCTTTCCCACTTCCCCAAATGTTTCTTATAGCTTTAAGCGTGATCTGATCTGCCCACAGACTGTCATGGCCGTCAGACGTCTTATCCGTGCCTACTTGTTCATTTCTTGCTTGATGATGGCCCCGAATGCTGCTGCTGCTGCTGCTGCTGCTGGATCTGCGCCATCTTGGCCCGCGCACTCCGACTTCCTCCCAATTTCGGACCTCTTGATTCCGTCGTCGCGGCACCTTTCGTCTGAGTGGCAGATTTGGTCCTGCTTCTCCTCTCCGCCATGGCGTCCATGAACTCCTGACGAAACTTTTCGGCGAAGCGCTCATCGTCATCGGCCTCGGCGTCTTCGCCGCCTCCGTCATCCCGTCTAGTGACATTCGTGAGTTCCGCCGTACTCGTGTCGTACATATCAATCTTATTCTCATGCAAGAATTGCTCGATGAGGGCATCTCGAGCAAGGTCTTCGCTGTTCCTTCGCTTTCTCGGTCGTGGTTTCATTGGTTTGCCGTCTCGGCCAAGACGGGGTTTTCGAGGCTTTGGTGGCTTTTCCTCCTCCTCGATGGGAGCTTGGCCTGCCTTGACACGTTCGAGTGCAGCTTGTGTGCGGGCAAGATTGAGGTGGTGGGCAGATGTCCCTAGGTCAACTTCGGCTAGTTGACGAGCAGCGGTCGGGTTTGATGAAGGCATTTTCTCGTTCGAGGAATTTCGGTCATTGAAGACCGTTGCATCCTGCTCGGAGCCGTCGGCTTGATGTCGTTGCAAGCTAGAAATAGGTGTGTTCCGTCTTCTAGCTAGTTCGGAATCTATGAATGCAACCCTTATCTTGTTAGCAAGCTGGATTCAATATCAAGGAAGAGACTTGGTACGGGCACGAACATATGCTTGTCGACATCAACCGCCTGACCGGTGCTACCGACAAAACGGTCTGTGATATCGATAGGTCTCGCTTCGCTCTCGTCTGATCTCACCAGTGCTGTCGACGTGCTCCCGTCGGCTTGATAACCCGCTTTCCTATTCGAGAACTGAACGCCTGTGAGAGGCCTCCGCATATGTTTTCTTGGTCGTATCAGAGTCGAACTTCCAGCATCGACTTCGTCTTGATCGTCTTGGTTGCTCTCATCTGGTCGCTCCCCACTCTCGTCGGCAATAGGAGCTGACGGTTGCTGTACGGAATCGGGCGATAGGTCTCCTCGCGGACGAGTAAACTTTCTGCGCTTCGCGACTCTGAAAACCGGAACGCCATCCATTCTTGCTATCTTGCCACAATCAAGCAGGTGCCGATCACCCAGTCAGCGGGAATGCAATACTTGTGGGCAAGCGCGAGGTGTCGCACACGCTTCGATCTATGAAAGCATAGAAGCAGGTCAACCCGGTATATTCTGTTTTTCCCCCAAATCGATATCCAATTATTTCTTGATCATGCAGCTCTGCTCATTAGTGAGTTTAAGGTTGATGGTGGCGTACGGAATACCGAGTCGTCTTTACAGTAGGAGCTCGTCACCTTGGTCACGTGCTTAACTTGGCAATTTCAATGCACTCGTCGCGCGACCATCGAGACTTTTTATTCAAGCAACGCCATTAACTTCACGACCACATCTTAATGCTTCCTACTCCTCTCCACGTCTCCTCTTTCCTCTAGACACGACATGTCCTCACAAATACCCTCCGCAACGTACCGCTGCTGCCAGCTCGCAGCTCGAACGCAAAAGCGAAGCCTCTCCTCTCAATGTATCCGACTCTCCTCCATAAGCTCCGTAAACCAGCAGAAGCGAAGGAACAACTTTAAGCAGTCAAGAAGATGGCAATCGACGGACGCAGCAACTGCATCTACAAACCCCAAGATTGCTGGAATCGTGGACCAAATATCTCAATTGACATTGCTGGAGACTGCTGATTTGGTTGCGAGCTTGAAGGTACGTCGTCGGAACGTTTTGCAGAGCCTCGAGTCGGTCCATATCTCTTGTGGCATTCTGCTTCCATATTACCTGCGCATCTGCTTACATTTCTATCATAGTCCCGACTCAACATCCCCGACATGGCCTTCGCCGCTCCCGCAGCAGCGTCTGCGGCAGGTGGCGCAGCAGCCCCGGCCACTGAGGCAGAGCCCGAAGAAGCAGCGCCTGCACCCGCTGAGAAGACGATGTTCACGTTGAAACTCGAGTCCTTCGACGCAGCCGCCAAACCCAAGGTCATCAAGGAGGTAAAGGGTCTGCTTGGGCTCTCACTCGTTGACTCGAAGAAGTTCGTAGAGAGCGCGCCGAAGCAGATGAAGGAGGGTGTGCCGAAGGAGGAGGCAGAGAAGATTGTTGCGGCAATGAAAGCATTGGGCGCTGTCGTCTCGATGTCGTGAAAGATCGAAGCGTGTTGGCTGGTCAAGAGATAGACGAGCGGAACGGAGCTAGGGACTACTTGCCAAAAACTCCTGCTGATCGCATTTTGCGACCAAGGTGCGGAATGGCACCTACTTTACGGCTCATGGTGTCCGGAAGACGGATGGAGAACGAAATTCGCAGCATGGGGCGGCCGTGTCAACTATTCATCTGCCCACTCTGGAGTCCCAGTTTCAATGTGAGATCTTCGTTCAGAGGATGTTGTATTTATACTATGGGTTGGTAAAGAGATTGGGAACATGATGCAGACTGTACATTCTAAGCTTCGGCAGTTCACGCACGGGAGAACTCAGCCTGACTTCCTTTGTTCATGTCGACAGGCCAAAGCAATTGCGCAAGACCAATACATCCCGCCGACGATCCTAGTCGAGGAGGAAAGTCAGTCCATCATCACTAACACTTGTTGCACTCAGGGTTGCAAGAATGCTGTCTTCACGTGAAAGGGTATTCTGGGATGTGACCAAGTGAGGCGGTGGGATGTGAGGCAAGGTCAGTGCCCCTGATGTTCAGCATACTCCGAACAGTTGCATGTTGACATAATGACCTATGTCTACTCCGTACTGCTGGAGAGTCGGCATAGACAGCAAGGCCAATCCGATACGCGTCCCTTGGATTAGTTATTATTTCTTCATTTTGCACCTCACTACAAACCTCTATGAGCCTGCCCTGCCCAGCAAGACCGTCATGAAAGACTTGAATACTGTTCACTCAGTTGAGCTAACAACAATTTCTACGCCGATGTGAACTACTTGAACCTGTTACGCAGCGCTAGTACCACAGCATACTCCTCCCCACAGTGGTGATGATGCTAACAGAGGAGTTCTCGATGGTATAGTAATTGGTATGATGCCTGCCGCAGTTCTCTCTTAGGTGGGTTCAAGGATGGCTTACCGGCCTCAACGAGAGCGATATCAGAACTTGGACTAATGGCGTACTAAGATTTGCGAAACTGCCTAGGTGAGTCCCCCAACCGGTGCGTCAAGGCAGCGGGTCGTACGGTTGAACAGAACGGGGAAAGGGATGATAAACTGAGTGTGAATAGATTTGGTGTTTGATAATTCTTTCAACCATCCATTGCAGAGGAAGACCTGCCTTGTTCGTATGTGTTCTCGTAGGTATGGCGTGTATGTTCCATGCTGCTTCTCTGAGACTTCTTCGCTTTCCATCGCTCGGTCTCTTCTGGTAGATGAAGCTATCAATTCGGCCAGCGAACAACTGCCATCATGGATGGGTGGATGGCGGTATCGAGCCGCGAGAGACGCGTCGGCTCTATAAGAAGAAAGAGATGGACGTGGCTCTCGGAGGCAGGATCTCGATCTTGGCTCCCTCGTCGTTTGGTTCATTTACTGTCTCTCAAACCTCGTTCCATTAACACCACTAACGCCCTTCCCCAGCTGCGCCGCCACGACAGTCGCTTCCCTAACACTCCTGGCGACGGTGCCTCTGACTCTGCCCTCCTCCAACACAAGCAGTCCTCCAATCGTACACCCTCCCGGAGTGGACACCTTCTCCCTCACCAGCGCAGGATGCTCGCCATTTAACACCATGCCCGCCGTCCCTCGCATCGTCTGCGCCGCCATCAACTGTGCTTCCGCACGCGGCAACCCCATCGCCACAGCCCCATCAGCAAGACTCTCGAGCATGAGTGCCAGAAACGCAGGTCCGGACCCACACAATGCGGTGCTCACATCCATCATACCGGGCGGGAGATGCACCACCCGTCCAATCCGTGTGAATATCCACTCCACGATACTTGACAGCTCAGCCGGCAGAGGAGGCGTCGTGTTCGCAATGACGGTCATGCTTTCTCTCACAATCGCCGCCGTGTTGGGCATGACTCTCACAATCCGACACGCATTGCTGGGAATGTTTTCGGGGTACGACTCGCCGTAGAGGACCCGTCCGATCTGCTCGACAGGCACGCCCGCACATATCGAGATCAGAAGTTTCCCGGCCAGCGCTTCTTTAATGCCATCCTCGCGGAGGAGTTCTTCGACCATATACGGTTTACATCCGAGGATTACTACATCAGCATTTTGTGTGCCCTTGACGTTTTCATTCTGTAAGACTGTCACGGCAGGGCGATACGCCTGGACTGCCAGTTTTATGCGCTTGGCCGACTCGGGGCGGCGGACGCAGGCAATGAAATTTGTGGGAGTGCGTTGAGGGGTGGAGGGCGCTTCGGTGGTGGGTGTTGCGGTGCCGGAGTCAGGATAGGCGGGGGAGGGGGCGTGGGAGAGCGTGGATTCGCTAAGGGAGGAGAGGATTCCGCTGAGGATGGCAATGCCGAGCGTACCTTTTTGAAGTCAGTCATCTGGTTACGCGAGGGTGGAGGCAGAGCACTTACCGCATCCTAGGACTGTGAGAGTCATGCCGTTGGAGGAGTCGCCGTTGACGCCATTGGGCACCCGGAGGACGGTCGCCATTCTTGGAGTATTAGAATACAGAGAGCGCAGCAGATACAAGTTGAGGGCTCGGTAGCGAGGTGTTTCAAAGTATTCGCGCTCAACTACTTCCTTTACTTGCCGGGTAGAATAATGAGAAACACATGCGGGGACGGATAAAAAATAAAACAAACTCTGCGAGGCCGAAAGGCGGAGAGCATCTTTCTTTCACTTTAGTCGGCGTGATCATCGCTCAAATCCGTCTGCAAGGCACACCAATGATATGACTTGGCTCGCGTGGCCATGCTGTGTTGTTGCCAGAGCAAGTGGGCACTTCTAAAACTGCATGTTGACTTGTCACAGCGAATATCATTCGATTTGAAGCGCAGCGAGCGAGCACTGGGGCTTCATTTTGTTTGCTATCCATTCCGTTCCGCTCCATCCCACCTCACGATGTGAACGGCGACCCCGCGATTTTTCTTCCGCCATCTGATCTGATCTGATCTGATCTGTCGGTAACTGCGTCACCACGCAAGGAAAGCCATTGTTGTAGAACCTCGCGGACAGCAGCCCACCATGGCCGACCCCTTCGAAGTCCGCATGCGCTTCACAAACCTGCTCTCGCACCTCTCCGCGTCCGCAACTGCCAGCATAAAGACCGCACACTACGCCTTGAAACACCGCGACATGGACGAAGACCTGCACTCTTGCATCCTGGAGAACCTCGAGCGCGGGCACAACTCCAACATGAACAATAAAGCCAACATCATGTACTTCCTCGAGCATCACGCCGATCTCAACATGAAGGAGGGCGGGCACGCGGCATACATAGAGATGGTGAAGCGGGACATCCTGCGGATCATCGACGCCGTGGCGCAGAGTGGCGCGAACGTCAAGGTGGTGAGACGGGTGGTGACGGGGCTGGGGGAAAAGGGCGTGCTCTCCGCCGAGACCATGACCAGTATTGAGACCGGGTTGAAGGACAAGGAGGAGAAATTGGGCAAGTTGCTGGGTGATGAGGCTGACGCCGGAGCGGGCGAGGACGCCACAGAGGTCGCCACTGCGGATGGCGGTGCTCCAGAAGGAAGTCAGAGAGCGACTCCTCGAACGGGAACCGAACGCTCAAGTAGACCCAACGGGGTCTCCAAAATGGACAAGAGAGCCATTGAACAGAGAATCGAAGAGGACCGAGAGCGCAACAAGCGATTGCGAGAGAGTGTGTGGACCGTTCCGGGCGATGATGATCAAGAATTGGACATGATGTGGGAAGAGGGTGCTACCTTGGGCGAAGATGAACATGACATTGCCGACGAAGAGGCGGAAGAGCGTCTTCAATTCATGAGTTATCATCGTGCTACGCTGGGGACCTAGGGAGTTCGTGGCCTCGAATGGAAGTGCGACTCTTCCTTCGGAGATGTTGCTCAACATTGCTTTCGATGAGCCGGCTGAGCAGCATTCATCTGGTCATGGCCTTGTAACGGCACCATCCTCCACGTCGCTGAAACCAATCTCTACCACAGAATGACCCGTATGCGTCTCCGTCTTCTGGTCCCACGATCCTTATGGACATGATCATAAACTCAGCGCGTCCATATCACTCAGGGTTACACCATTGGGTGAGATCGGCCTCAGGATCTACGATCAACGCGCCGAAGATTGCGGAGGTCAACATAGGTCTGCGGATCCTCCTAGGAACCAAGTTTGGCCTTCTTGGATGCGGAGCCATCGCCATTCAGCTCTTCTTCCTCCTCCTCGTCCTCCTCGTCATCTTCGATAACTTTTCTCTTCCGGGTTGTCGAGGACGAAGACGCTCCGTTTCCATGCCGATCAGCCTCCTTGTTCTTCCTCAAAGCATACATCATGATCAGACCCTCGTACTCGTCTTCCTGACCACGAGCACTGTCCTCGATCTGTGGGTGTCGGTCTTCCAACGGGATCTGCATAAGCAAATCCTTGTTCTTTCTTACAATGCGCTGCTTCAGCAATAGCCGCCACCAGTAATACGCTCGGTCATCGGCATTGGGATTCCTAGCACCTCGGACCTTGAGACTGGTGAGGGAAGCTCCACCTGCGGCTCGTCGTGAGTAAGGTATCTGTGCGAGAAGATACATCTCAACCATGCGAGCGAATTGACGACTTGCGATCTTGTTCTTGGTCCGAATCTCTCGTAGCTTCTCCAGAGGAAGCAGTTTGGCGGTTGGAATTCTCTTCAGACGACCACGCTCTAGACTGGCGGAGGATGAAGAGTCGATCTTAATATTGGCGGCTTCGAACTGTGGTCTCAGCGTCTCGTAATCATTCATGTCGCGCAACTTGTCGAACTCTTCGCTCGGATCCTCGACTGTCAGTTCCAAGATGGTGGGGTCGGCCATGGCCTCATCGTAAATTGCCTGGTACAGTGCGGAGCCATGACCAGAGCTCTGGTAGGGTGGAGTGATCAAGAACTGTGATATCCGAAGTCGCGAGGAGAGTTTGTTGGGTGTGATTGTTTCTGAGAAGGGAAAGGAAGTGGGAACATGGCCCTCCGCTGGTTTCTGGAATTTGTAAAAGCGGTAGGTCGTTGCATAACCAACGAAGGAGTATGGAGATGCGCGAGGTGTGGGCGGCTTGGATGCCTTGTGGTATGTGAGATAGACCCTCCATCTATCTAGTGTCCAATCCACATCTTCAAGGTTGATGAACTGCCCGCCCTCGATGAAGAAGACAATCAAGATCTGGATGTTGTCGACCAGTGTTCGCATTGGCATGTCGAGCAGTGAGCCAGCCCAGACCTCATAGTGCTCACCACCTCTTGCGTAACTCTTGACGCACTCGCCGGGGGGTGTCCATGCTGCAGCATCTGGATCGTCCTGCACCAACGACTCGAATCCTCGCTCGAAGGCAGTGGGGGGTAGGAAATCGCTGAACTTTTTGTTCAGATCGAGGGCGCTTGTTGCGCCAATGGTCTCGAATTTCTTCTCATATGAGATGTTGATATGCGGTTGGAGGTTATGTGCTGCGAACTGAATCTCAATGTCTAGACCTTTGTAGCCAAAGATCTGTTCGGCCTTGCCAACAATTGGATATGTGAACTCGGGATGGAAGTCGTGTCGCGTAATGAGCTGGTTATCCGGTCCAGGTTGGACAATCGAAACATGCACAGCCTCGTTCGCGTTGACCGTGACTGTGAATCTATCAGTATTATCCATCATCAACAGATGCGCAACTCTTACATTCTTCTGAAAGAGTCGCCATTGCTGTCAAGGTCTCGTAGTGTCAGTTATAATTCAGGCCATGTGAGGAGTTGCTGAGAAACTGATCGTGAAGTTAGAAGACCTAGTCGATTTGAAGACGCTAAGCATGAATGTTGTGTCAGAATAGAAGTGTTAACAATTAGGATAGAATTGAATACTTCGCCTGCTGAATGCGACGATTCGAATGCACTTTACGAGACAGCCTCGTCGCGATGAACGCGTTTCAAGAATCAAATGAAGCAAGTCTGACGAATGCATTTACGGGATCTGCCCAATCCGCAAAGAAACAGACGCGAAAGTGCTTGCTGGACAACTCGATGATGCTCCCTCTGAACATTTATGGCTCAGACCAGTGGAAGTAGCGAAGATATTCCCTCTATCCTGAATTGAGGTTGATCTTGCAAAAGGTTTGAAATAAAAAAGAAATCCAGCCTTCGCCAACAGCTTTACCTAGCCCATGTCAGATAACCTGAGAATCTGCCTAGTATATAACAGTCTCAAGTCTGGTTGCAACTGCGGAATCTCTGGCTTGTTTCCACCGCTGTTGCGCACGAAGATGCGCCGAATCCCCATCTTCCTCCCCTTCAACTGGACAAACCCATGGTGATTATACAGCTTGAATCCCGCGGGAGGTCTGGATCTAATTGGGACCGACTAAGACAGGAAGTCATGCAGCACCACACAGTTGATGTTGACCGCGAACTCCTCCAACTCATGACTATCAAACCAACACAGCCATCAAAGATGCTACCTCGATGATACTACTGCTTGATTGCCTGCCGGTAGACAAGAGAGGGCGACGATCCTGCTCTTGGGTTCTTCTTTGGTAGCTAATCGCTGCTTATGGAAGCTTGACGTTTCTTCTCAGGTTCACATCATGTACTATCTTGAAAGGAGGAGGGTGCGAATCTCGCAGTCCCGCGTACCACCGTCGCTAGATCACCCGTTCACACAGTCGAACGTCAATGCCCCCATCGGCATCGTCTTCATGCTTCCCAGACTCTCTGCTGGTATCAAGCTGCACTGTTGCTAGCTCTTATCTTCTTGTTGTTAGTCTCTAGCCTGCTGTTGGCGAGCATGTATCTTCATTGGCGGTCTAGCTGGAAGCGCTGTCAATGGACACCAGCAACTCCATCAACAGCGTGCTCAGGCCCTGTGTCTTGAGGGACTGGAGATGCAGACAACAAATTCATGATGCAAGATTGGAAGCCTCCGGAAAGTGACAGTCACTGTCATCGCTCGTGTTGGTTCAGTCTGCATGCGGAGGTGGATTGGGCAGCGTCAAAGCACTCAAAGACTGGGATACGCTCTTGGATTTGTACAAGTCCCTGAACGACCAGACGACTCGGGAAACCCCGAGTCAACATCCGAGATCCTCTTGATTGAAGGACGGATGGCTCGACAACAGTGATGGTGCCGTTGCTCTGAATATCTTTCCATGTCCAGAGCATCCTGGCCTGCGGCCTCCTCAAAGGGGGTGGGGGAAAGGGGGTGGGGATCCGCAAAAGCAAGATCACGGGAAATAGCTCACAGCTCTCATGTAGAAGTTCGAGTGGACTGCAGTTCGCCGTCTCCCTTCTGTCAAGTTGAGATGAGCACCTTTCGGCTGCTCGAGGGGAAACCTATTTTAGTTGAGTTTTCCACGTTGAGGCCAGTAGTGCCAAAATTCTCACTTGTTTCGGCTCATAGCTAGGTCGAAAGCATTTCCGAGCAGGACAGTATGGTTCGCCAGCCTCGTATTCATGTTCCTCGAGCATCCGTTCCCCTGCAGTGTGCATCATTCTCGCTGGCTTGTCGTTCACAGGTCGATCTTGCAGATAGGATTGAACATGCGTCAATCCTTCGTGATCGATATGCGGGCTTGGGAAGGGTGTTGTTCTGCCCCCTCTCTACCAACATAGGAGATTCTCGCTTCTGCGCACAACGGGATACTTCTAGCGATGGGCGATATTTGGTAGCGAAACAGATCTCGTGCGTTTCACACGCTCAAGTTCGTAGGACGTGTCATTCCGACTCGTCGCAGCAGAGTTGGCGATTATGTGAGCCCGCTGATGACCCGAAACTAGAAAACACAGGATCCCAATCAAACCCTTTGGAGTCCCGCGAATCGTCAAACCCTGACGTTATCTGGACAAAGTTTCGATCATCGATATCCGGGCTTTCGCTTACTCACCCTGTAAAGCGAGGGTGGGATACATCTCAGCTCGAAGCAAGTTCTGCTCTGCTGACCCTTGAGACGGAATCGAAACGAGTTCGCCGCCGTTGAATAGTGATGCGCAACACCTTGAAACAAATCAGCCTCTTGCTGGTTCCTCCTCCCCCTCATGCACCCCATGTGATAGGATACGCGTTTAACCGTGGAGGTGCCGGTGGAATAGCGTCCCGTGCCACAGACGACTCGCTAGCTCGGGGCCTAGCCTGCAACGAATGCGTAAAAAGGGATCCGTAGGCACGGATGTGGGAGTCGAGACTCGAAGCGAGTCGTTGTCCCCCCCCTCGAAATCCGCGTTCCCGACCCCAAGGGTCAGCCCTGCCTGCTCGTTTTCCTGGGCCTCCTCCGACACCCTGCTGCTGGACGAACCCACCTTCCCACCGGCAGCTAACCTGCAGCTTCAAGACCCATCGTCTGCCCCATCCTCCTCACCTCACGGACCCTCCCTACCTTCTTGACCGCAGTTTACACGACACCAGAGATACATGACAACGTCTGGCCATGCTACCGCCGCGCCTCGAGACGCACACCGGATGTGTCACCTGTCACACAACCGCCTAAACCACGACCCTCTCCAGCAGCAGAGCGCACACCCCATGGGTTAGTGCCGGATCGACCACATGCCTACGATGTTGTTGTCGTCCGAAGAAGCGAAGGTTGGAGGATGGGTCTGTGCAGGATTGTCTTTGGTTATAGTGGTTATACGCATGATTGCGGCGAGGCTGCACCATGGCTCTTTCGACATCAGTACTACTGTCTGTGTCGCTGCCATCGTCACAATCATCGCACGCTTGGTGGTCAACCAATTCGTCCTCACCTACGGGACCTCGAATGACGCATTGAACGGGAAATCGACATACTTTAATGCCGAAGATCTGGAAAACCTCAAGATTGGAAGTGTGCTGTCATTGATCGCGCGGCTCCTGATCACCACCATCTGCTGGCTGCAAAATTGCTTGTTGCTACTGTTCTATTCTCGAATTTTCGAGATTCGCGCAAAGTGGACGACAAAGCTCATCCGGATTACTTGGCTTGCGATACCCGTCACATACATCATTGTGATACTCTCGACCTTTCTCGAATGTCATCCTTTTCATCTCTATTGGCAGGTCGACCCGAGTCCCGGCAGATGTGTCAAAGCCTACGTTCAATTACTCCTGCAAGGAATCTCAAACATCGTATTGGACCTACTGCTCCTGGCCATTTCTTACCCGCTTCTCGCTGCGGTGCGCCAACGAAGCCTATCAGAACAGTTGAGGGTCGGGACGTTATGCTGTTTGGGCGTCTTCTGTATCATCATCACGATCGTGCGCATCGCCTACATTTACGCAGAATCATCCTACCAACCTGTCCGCAGCTTCTTTGCCTCGGTTCAGATAGCAGCATCATGCTTCGTGGCGAACATACCGACAATCTACGGTTGTGTCAGGATGATTAGACGGCGCAAGTCGGAGCAGATGATGAGGCGAGGAAGCCGACCGGAGATATGGTTGCATTTGCAAGCTACCAATGGAAGCAGTGTTCCCGTCAATGTTCCTGTCGCTTTGATGAGGGAGACGAGTACCTCATCGAACGCTTCCGAGAAGACATGGGCGCGTTGGGTCCCGTGACATTGGGCTGGATAAGGCAACATCGCCTTAACTGATTCACCAACAGCGCGATAGCAGCGTCTCTTGCTAAGTTCTGGCGCCCACCGTGAATGCGGATGTCTTACCTTGTTCAGACTCTGACGACCTTCCGCTCTGGAGCCGGATCATTTCCAGCGTCAGCATCCTTACGCTGATGGTCATGAACCATCTCGCTGTGACGATCAACTCGATTCCTCAACAGTCAGTCAGCACGACACCCTACTTGAGTTGTCCGTCGTCTGTTTGTCGCCCTTCGTCACGTCTTTAATCCACTTTTGTGCACCTAGGCACCATCAGTGGCAATCTCTTCCGATGCAACACCACCCAGCCAAGATGCCAAAAAGGTCGATGTCATAGTGACAGCAGCATGACCACCATGCCGCAAAAGAGTGAGCTTCAAATTTCCAGCGGATCGGGGACGAACCTTAGGTAATACCTACTTGATATGGCCACCAATCGCAGCAGTCACTCTCTCGGAGACAAACTTTCTTTGGCTCTGAATGTTCAATGCAGCATTTATCGGTTGGGCAACCTCTCTGTGGAGGCTTTGCAGTCGCTGTTGTATTGGTGTCTGAGCTGGCCAAGTGAGGATAAGCGGTCGACTAGGGAGTGAAGAGTAAGGTGAATGACAATGTAGTCACCATAACAGAGGGAAGAGACATGGTTGTGACGCTGCAGAGGCTCAATGGCAACCTGACCGGAGGTGTGGGAAGCCTTGAAATAGGAAGAGAAGGGGCAGAAGAAATCGGGAAGGGTCACAACATTGTGAAGAAGAGGAGCATAGATGATCACCGTACATAGGGGGTGCGCCAGGTTCGGCCGGTGTGGTTGAGGCTGGAGTTCTCTGCGCATTGGCAATACGAAGTCAAGATGAAATGGCAAAGTGTAGAAAGGGACAGTCTGCCCTCGCACAGGAATATTAGATTCCATTGAGGACATTGCGTATATTAGGTGTAGCATGTTTTCTTTCTGTATATACTCTTCCATAGCAAAGGAGATATCAACGTCGATATATAGTATACCTCATACACTGCTTAATGCTCTTTGCCCTCTCGATTCTGGTCGCCAGCTCAACATTGTTCAGCTTGCATTAATTCTCCAAAAACCGAGTTTGGGATAGAATTAATACCAGTACCAAGGTAATTAGCGACGATGATGTGGAAGAAACTCGTTCCTGGTTGAATGTACTGAACACGTGGTGATAAGCGCATTCCCAGATCCTTATCAGAGCGCTGCGAAACCTGCGATTTCAGGAGTCACTCCGTCAGTTGGCTTTCAGTTGTGCACGACAGTTGGGACCTTGACTCCTGTGACTCTTTGATATAGAAATCCGATTCAAAGGCGAGCGACATGTCTATTCAATTGTCGGAAATTTTACCGTAGTCGATTCCGCTCCTAGCCCTTCCCCCGCCGACACTGACGATGGACGGACTGTTTACTCTGCTCAGTTTGAGCATTGTGATGGCCGTGGCCTCCTTCCTGGCTGGTATCCTACCTTTAACCTTGAAGTTATCTCCGTCGCAACTAAGATTAATATCAACAATTGGTATGGGGGTGCTGGTTGGCACATCACTGGTTGTCATCATCCCAGAAGGAGTGGAAACCCTCTACACTGCTTCCGAAGTTGGGCGGGCGCATTCACATACGAGGAGACAATTCTTTGCACTCGAAGCAGACGTACGGTCACCACACTCTCATACACTCGAACCCGTCCACGAGCTAGTGGCGCGCCGGCCTGTGGACGATACAAGCCCTTTCAATGTCCCAGGTCCTGTCATGCCCTCAGACCTCGACTCACCACCGAAAACTCCTACCAATCCAGGTGTGGTCGGGATCTTGGACACAGATAACAATCATGGCGGAAGTGAAGAAGCACAACACGAGGACGATGATGATGTTCACAAGGAAGCGCATCATGCCTGGATTGGAGTTGCTTTACTGGCAGGGTTCATGCTCATGTATCTGATTGACAAGGTACCACAATACAGTCAACCGTCAAAACAAAGGACGAGAACACACCATATTGCACTCAACAACCTTGGTCGCAGGTTCAATTTCGCCACGTCTTTGGACCGGGAAGAGGAGGCAGACACTTTCCTTGACTCGTCAGAAGGCTCCCATATTCATCAACGGAGCTTCGCGACCACGATTGGCCTGGTCATACACGCGGCAGCAGATGGGATAGCGTTGGGAGCGTCATCAACGGCAACAACATCTGGCCTAAGTTTCATCATCTTCTTTGCGATTATGATCCACAAAGCACCGGCTGCGTTTGGCCTCACTTCTATATTGATCAAGCAAGGCCTTTCGAAGAGGGCAGCTCGGGGGCATCTCGTGCTCTTCAGCCTCGCTGCACCTACCGGTGCCATTGCTACGTGGTTTCTCGCCCATCTTTTGGGCGGTGGGCGAAACCATAGCGCGCAGACTACGACGTGGTGGACTGGGATACTCCTACTCTTTTCAGCAGGAACGTTTCTTTATGTTGCAATGCATTCAATGCAAGAAGCCTCAAGTTCCCATCACGAAGGAGCGAACGGCCACGCCAATGGCTACATTGACGGGCGCGAGAACGCGCAGAGTGAGCAGAAACCAACGTGGAAGGATCTCGGGGCGGCATGCTTCGGGATGATCTTGCCATTATTTCTGCAAGTTGGCCATGCTCATTGAAAATGCGCATTTTCATATTTCCAATTCACCGGGGTTGAGGGGCTGCTCTTCGGCCACAGCGGCCACGCCTCCCAGGCGAGGGCTGTGAAAAGTCGATAATCTTGAGCGAGACTTTACCGCCATGTATTGATAGAATGAGGTTATCAAGTATGAGGTTGGCTGTCTTGTGTTCTCAGACAGCTTGTTGTATTTGTACTGAACGAACGCTACGAGGCATATACACCACCAGTCACGGTACCTGTCAGCATTGACGTGCAGCCGCCGTACATCAGTTGGGCTTGATTTCCGGTTACGAGAAAGCAAGAGCTTGAATTTGTCTTGCCAATTTGAATTGCAACCGGCTGGTCAAAGTCTAAGCAGGCTTGGGCTTGAATCACAGGAGTCCTACGTTGTGCTTCAGTACAGCGGCCCAACGTGGTCAGGCACGAAGAAGATCTATGTGCTCCGTATCAGGTACTTGTGTGGCTTTATTGGCCGGGTCTAGAGTCGAGGATCTTCGAAGCATCCGCAAGATAATGGAGCATTTGCAGAAGCGGTCAGTGGTAATGGCCCCGCCTCTGCTAACCTCCTGTTTCCATTGCCGTCAGCGCGCCGAAGAGTTGGCAAGGTCAACCAGCCACCCTCCACGGTCGCAAGTGATTTACACTCCTCAGCAGCAATTGCTCATTTGGATTCGCAAAACACCAATCCCAGATATACCTTCGCTTCCCACGGCCTTTGGATGTGTATACAAATCTATAGCGAAGTGTGCTGACAAAGCTCCCACGCCTTCCCACTTATCCCGTGCGCCACCTCCTCTTCCTGTATCCCACCGGTCATTCCTCTGCTTGGGCTAGGCCCTTGCCTTGCATGTCATAAGCGCTTTCTGCCAACACTGCACCTGCAGCTCGAGTTTCTCTGATTCCCTTCACCATCCCGCTATCCTGACGCTGACATGGCATGATACGGAGGAGGGTGCAATTACATTGTGGAAACAGAGTCCGTTCGTTTTGCGTCTGAAGCATTGCCGCTGTTTTGCTGGAAAGTTGCTTCCCAGGGTGATCCGAGTCGGCGGCCGGAAAGCGCAGGTGCAAATCACCAACCTGTCATTTGGCCTTCACTATCCCAACCGGTACTGAGAAGAGATGGATTTCCTAGACGATGACAATAACCAGATGGTTCTGGACAGACCTCTCTCGCCTAGGCCGTCCAGATCAGTCACAATAGACCCGAATCAACTGGCCAAAAGTGCCTACAGTAATGCCAGTACGGACTCGATCGACCAGGAGAACGACTTCCCTTTTCCTACGCCGCATGGCCACAGCCCTCAGATAGACACAATTCGCTCCTCCAGACCCCCTCGACACGGTGTTTCTCATACTCGCCCGAAAAGACTGTCGACATCGAACAAGTCCGGAATGCCCTTAAGCATACTTCCCTCCGCTCCCGCGTCGCCTCCCACACCGGCACCCTCACCGACGCCTTACCAGCGAGCGCCTAGTTGGACATGTGCAGGCGAGAATGAAGATGCGTTCCTACGAGATGCGCGGGGTCATTTCCGAGACTTGAACGCTGCTGAGCGCGAGAGATATCTGGCCGAACTACTTAATATGTGTGACAGCCAGTTGCTTTCTTTCGTTCACAACTTTGTGTCTCCCAGGCTGAAGAAAGATCCGTTTGAGCATCTCCCAGACGAACTTTGCTTAAGGGTAAGCCAAGGTGTCCTTCGATGGAATTCCACACACTGACAAGAGCGCAGGTGCTGTCGTACATTGATGATCCTCTCAGTCTGGCTCGAGCCTCCCAGGTCTCACGTCGGTGGCACAAACTCCTAAACGATGATATGCTCTGGAAAATCATGTGTGATAAACACGCTTGGCGCAGGTCGTCGTCTTCAGGCCCAAGCGACGACCTAGATTCGTCGTCTTTGCCGCAAGCAATTCAAGGACCGTACGCGCGCTCCCCAAAGAGAAATCTGGATGGCTCAATTGTCGGGCCATCGAGTAGTGCCCCGAACCTAACTTTGCCGACACACGAATCGCTGTCAACGAGTCCAAAAGCAAAGAAGCGTGTATCCCAGTCACATTACTCTCATTTCCGGCACAAATACATGATTGAGGCGGCGTGGAGAAAAGGAGGCGAAAGCATTATCAAACATATCACCCCGGATCAAGGAGTTGTCACAAGCCTGCATTTGACCGACAAGTATATTGTGGTGGCCATGGACAACGCCAAAATCCATGTCTTTAACACCGTCGGTGATCACCAAAAGACGCTTAAGGGGCATGTCATGGGAGTTTGGGCTATGGTGCCTTGGGATGACATTCTCGTGTCTGGCGGATGTGACCGCGACGTGAGAGTATGGGACATGAAAACCGGTCGCAGCATCCATGTTCTGAGAGGCCACACCTCGACAGTGAGATGCCTTAAGATGTCAGACGCCAACACTGCGATCTCTGGTTCCAGAGACACGACCCTAAGAATATGGGACTTGCAGTCCGGAGTTTGCAAGAACGTTTTAGTGGGTCATCAAGCCAGTGTTCGATGCCTCGCTATCCACGGTGATATTGTCATCTCCGGATCCTACGACACCACGGCTCGAGTCTGGAGCATCTCCGAGGGTCGCTGTCTTCGAACACTCACGGGACACTTCAGCCAAATATATGCCATAGCCTTCGACGGAAATCGATGCGCTACAGGGTCTCTTGATACCAGCGTAAGGATATGGGATCCAAAGACTGGCATGTGCACCGCCATTTTGCAAGGCCACACTTCCTTGGTTGGCCAATTGCAACTTCGTGGTGACACGATTGTTACCGGTAAGTTCTTCTCACGCCTCTGTTTCTCCCATGGACCCAGCTCACTGAGATGGCAGGTGGCTCTGATGGTTCTGTCCGTGTTTGGTCGCTTAAAACAAATTCTGCTATACATCGCTTGGCTGCGCACGATAATAGTGTTACAAGTCTGCAGTTTGATGACAACCGAATCCTGAGCGGTGGCAGCGACGGGCGTGTCAAGGTCTGGAGCGTCGAGACCGGCCAATTGGTTCGCGAGCTCAGCCAACCTGCCGAAGCCGTTTGGAGGGTTGCTTTCGAGGAGGAGAAGGCTGTGATCATGGCAAGCCGGTCAAATCGGACTGTGATGGAGGTACGTGGTTCAGCCCCATGCTCTGCGTATTAATACTGACTTCTGTAGGTCTGGTCATTCTCACCTCCCGACGAACAGATTGATCGCCGCTCAGAAAGCCCTCTGAGTCTGCCAGAACAACCACCGCCAGTAGATGACGAAGAACCGACCCAATTTCATCAGGAGATCGACATGGACGCGAATATGAGCGATGCCTAGCAGACCACCGCACACAGAAGAGGGGCTCTCACCAACCCAATGCTCGCAGGTCAGACAGCCCGGCCACTCATCACCCTGACCACCGCGGCAAACCCATTACGACCTCTCGGAATTGCCTATGCAGAAGAACAACTTCCCTCTGCAGAAGTGTCCGGCCGTGTATGTTCTTAAAAGGTTATTCATCTCAGCCGGAAAATAGTGAGCTGAGAAGACAAGCAGATCGGGATGATGGATACCTTTGATCACAGAATCGCCCGCGACTTCTCAGGATGTGGTCACGCAGTCGCTGGCATCTGGACACCAATACCGCAATATACCCAGGTATATTTTATTCGTCATGCATAGCGTTGGAGCAGGGAGCATGGCTTTACGGCGGTATGACTCGATCTACCTCATGGATATTATTGGTATTGTGTTATTGGACGATACACTTGGTCCGCATGAAGTAGCCTTGAGAGCTCGACTCTATCCCTTAATAGGGGCAAAATGAAGCGATATTCCATACAGTGCACCGTCCAGCTCCCTCTGCATATCTCAAGGTCTCTCTTCGTCCTCTCTTTTCGTCCTGTCGCTTCATTGCTGTCACAGCGTGCCTGATCGAGCTCTGCTGTTCCCAAATGGTACAAATAGGTGACACCTGATGCCGAAAAACTGCGTGATCTTGCTGAAGACTCCTTGTAGAGCCTTCTCCGGCAAGAGTGCATCTTGCTCGACCGTCAACCTCACGAGGCATAGGTCGAAGGAGCTACTCCGGGAATTAATTATCACTTAACAATATCAAAACGCAATCCACTCACGCAGGCATTGTGATGTTATCCCATCAGCATCAAGTCAGTCCAGTCAATCTATCTATGTGTCTAGACTCTCTTCTATCTGCGTGTCCTGAGACGTTGTGTGCGCCGTGAAACCTGTCCGTGCCCGTGCCCGTGCCTGTGTCCGTATCCATGTCCATGTCCATGCCAGCGTTGCTGCGTGGACCGAAGCCACGCAATTTCTTCTTGCATGCCCATTACCGCCAATCTGTAAGCCTGATCCACGCCTCGGACGCCATCCGTACCTTGGTTAATGCATTTGTTTGGGCGGAGTCCTTTTCACCGTGAAGTCCTCCTGAGCCGAAAGAGAAGCTAATTAGGGCTGATGACATATGTGAGCCTCGACGACGACCATAGTCTCCCCGACTTCGGGTCAGATCGGGAAGCTTTTTGCGCAAAATATTTGGTTTTGGTGTATCCCTGCTATCTTTTCGTTTTTTGGTTTTTTGGTTTCTCTCTCTTGCGACTGGGATGAGGTCCGGTATGGGGTTTAGGCGGTGGACTACACAGTAGCTGGCGGACCCGCGGCAGGTCACGGAACCTCGAGTCTCGTCAATTATAGGAGAAACGCTGGTTGAATTTGAAGGCTGGGTGCTCGCGGTTGCGCCTTTCCGCTCGATTGCTCGGTTCTACCTAGTGGCCGCCTGTCGTGGGCAGACCAAGATATACCTTGAAAGAGTCGTAGCTACAATAGCAAAGTCCCCGTCGTCAGTACACGCCGTTCGTCTTGAGAAGGGGAAGGGGGTTCTTCAGAACGGAAGGAATACATACATCAGCCATTGGAAGCCGGTCAACGTGCCGATCATGACGATCCTGACGGGGAGGCCGTTCCACAGGCCCGAGAAGCCGATGTTCCTGTAGATTCTCGCCATGGCGCTGCCGGCACCCTCGCCGGCTAAAGGACAAGTGTCAGCGTGAATATTCAGATCGCCCCAGAAAGCAACAAACGACGGGCGGCGGGCGGCAGTCCTGGGTAGTACATACCTTTGCGGTCCGAATTCAACTTGCTGACCATGACGTCCGCGGGATGGCTGACCACGGCACAGGCAATGCCCGCGATATAACCGGCCGAGAAACTCACGGCCGTCTGCTGCAAACTGTTGTAGCTCTCCTTTGGCTTGCCGAGCTGCTTGTAGATGACCTTGACGGTCTCCTCGAACGTCGCAAACTTGCACATGGTGTAGGGGATCTGACGGCCCCAAAGAGGGTACAGTCCCTTATACAGGCCGGCGATGCCCTCCTTGTCGACGATTTTGCTCCAGCCTTCGCGCAGGTTGTTGGCGTACGGCGGGAGGGTGGTCTGCATGCGCACTTTGATCGCCTCCCACGGGCAGAGCAGCACGTCGGCGATGAACTCGGCGCTCGCGCTCGCGGCCAGGTACACCAGCGTGCGGTTGCTGTTGGGGAACATGTTGTCGCCGTACTGGTGCTTGAAGATCTCGTAGAAGCCGTACTTGCCGAGGCCCTGGAACGAGTACCCGACAAACGTGGGCGTCCAGCCGAAGAACACGCCGCGCAGGCCCTCTTTTGCATAGATGGAGCTCCAGCCCTGGAAGTTCGACTTGTAGATCCCCGGCACGACCTGACGGCGGGTCTTGACGAGGTCGAGCGGCGTCACGAGCGTGTGCGTGGGGCCGCATGCCACGACGCCGCCCAGCATGCATGCTGCGAAGTATTTCGTCTGTGTGGTAGAGGAGGAGCGGGGGGATATGTTAGCCCAGTGGTCTATCGGAAAGAAATCACTTCACTCTCGGCTCTGGGACGGCTTTTTTGCGTTGCAGCCAAAGTCCAAGCCTACGGGGCTGCTGTGAAGAAGAAGACGTACCGAGTTGGGTTCAATCTTGCCGAAGGGGTATGTTTTGAGCACGTCCACGGACGGCGGTTTCAGGCCCGTTGACGACATTGCGCTGACTAGGGTGGGATGGCTTGCCTCGCGCTGTGATAAAATGTTTGCTGCTTCGGAGGCACTCGAATGCGTGCTGGATGCAGTAGTGGACAAGCTCCGCGAAGAGCTAGCTATCAGCAAGCAAATAATACACAATTGAGCGAGCACGAGTTTAACGAAGCTCCAGCGAATAGCACCAAGGAGGAGTCGAGATTGGAGAGACGCCCTGATCGACGAGCGAGTTTGCGAGTTTCAGCACAGCGGGAAGGAAAAGAAGGAGCAGTCGTCAACGATCAGGAAGACGTCAGGTGTAAATAAAGAGTTACGAGCAGGAGTAGCGGGAATAAATCGACACGCAAGCTCCTCTCCAAGCTAGATATGGCTCATGGTAGCCGCGTCTGCCGCAGGAGCCGTGTGATAGCTACCCTGTACGAGTGCTCAATGCAGATCTCGAGCTGAGAAACTCGCGAGATCTGAGCGACATGATTGCTGGGCGATTGGCGTCGCTGGCATGGGAGAATCTTGAACAATCGATAGCCGGCGAATCCGGGCGGGGGATCCTGACATCATGGCGCTACAAAGCTTAGCAGGGCAAGCCAGGACTAGTTACAGGCTAGAGGCTCCCTAGGCTGGGCACAGCTAGGCACTGCTGGGCTATCAGCTGCTGATTCATCGCATTCACGCAGCTCACTCAGCCAACCAAATAAATTCGCCTTGCTCCTCTTCGAGAATGGCATGGACGGCGGTTGAGGGGAAGTCTATGACTACTATATATATGAACTGGTCTGCCCGACCCGCAGATACGGCAAGGAAAGGCGGTCGCTATGCCATTCCAAATGGGTTCGACGCGGCAAAAGGACCTGCATTACTTTCAGGTGGGAACAGTTGGTCCCATTCGTTCTGCAGCAACGTGTTAGCCAGGCCAAACGTCGAAAAGCAAGCGGGCAAGCTACACTTACCCAGTCAATATCTAGCATCACGGAATCGCTTCGGCTGTTGTTCTGTAGCTGGGGAATATTGATCTGGTCACTTGGAAAGCCTGAGTTGAGACCAAAGGGACTGCCACCCCCAGAAGATGATTGTCGGCTTTGGACTGACCGCATGGCCGGCACAGGAGGGGAAGGATGGGGTGCCGGGCCTAGGACCATTCGCCAGCTTACTTGGTCGGTCGTGATAAGAGGAGGCCACGATTCATTCGTTCCAGAGTCACTGGGACTGTGGAAATCAATCTGTTGAGCTGGCGAGGTTTGGGTCGTATCCGTACTGGATGTCCTTTGTTGCGCCGGTGAATGCAGGGGAGACGGTTGTGGTGCCGGTGGTGACGTCTGGACCCGCGAGTTGGTCGAATGCCCAAGGTGCCCGGTGATCCCCTGCGGCAGGTATTTGGCGTCCAGATACATTGTTGCTGGAGTGTCGAAACTCCACGACTGATCGGTGGAATACCGGGCATCACCGGCTCCGACATCCGCTTGTGACAAGGTTGTGGTGGGTTCGGGGCGTGACATGTCGGTTTGGTCCTTGGCCTTTCCTGAGGCGTCGGGGACTTTACGCCGCGAACTCAGACCATCTTTCATGCTGACTGGAATTCTGATTCTGCGCAAGTCTCGGTAAACCGCTGTCCGATCTCTGACAGCTGCGATGATCGCCCGGGCTCTTTGCGTCCGTGACAGCGACAGATCTGGCTCGAACACGAAATCGATGACATTCCAGATTCGTTCAGTGTTCGGGAGATTTGGTTGTTGGTGGATCACCGAAAGAAGAAGAAATGCAATGTGCCATTGCTGGTAGGCGCCATTATACCATTTCCATTTCTGCAGCTCGGGAATACGCTCCATCGCCACCGCATTCTCCATCGAGAGCAGACCGCTCTGGATTGTCAGGTTTGCAAGCCGTTCCGGCACTTTTTGGGAAGGGTTGTTCAGGTATCGGTGAAGGACCATGACGTATAGGCGTTGGATCATCAGATTCATGAGCAACTGTGCGTACTTCTGTATAGGGACCTCAAAATCCAAGATGGGCCTGTACTTGGCCTCCATGGCCTTGCGAAAGCTTTCAACCTTGCTCAGGACATGGGTCAACGACGCCTTCTTCTTCTCTATCCGGATGCGGTCGTACCAGATGACTCGTTGCATCTCCGTACATTCGAAATGTATACGCGACATGGTCATATCTGTCCACTTGGTCTTTGCTTCTTGGGGCTTTGCTAGGAGCAGGTCGTTGTCGTTGATGTTGAGCGGAAACTTCGTGTCATAGTCCTCGCGCTTGACGCCTGGCCGCGGACCCTGTGATTCGCACGTCCGAAAGTCAAGGAAGCACAGTTGAAACCAGACTATGCGTCGGACGTGGCACTCCACCGGGGAAAGACCATAGACTTCTTCGGGATCGCGATGCAGTCCCATACATTCGCCGAGACGGACAGCCATGCCCACTATCACAGAGTGCGCTCGAGAAAGCTGATCTCGACACATGGGAATGAGGTAGATCACAAGCGCCTGCAAGGTCTCAAGCTTCGTGGCTCTCAGAAATTGTGCCTTGCTCAGTGCAACCTCGGTCCCGGTCTGGAAGTTCCCGAGAATGGTACTCTTCGGTCGAGCGAAGATGGCAGTGACGTCTTTCTCGGCCATGCTCGCCACGGCCGAGAATAGAATGGCAAGGACGAGAGATTGCTGCCACGCAGGAGGCTCTAGTCCTGCGAGCACCGAAGTCCAGAAATTGTCGTAATGCAGCTGAAAACTTGGCCAGTGGACAACTCGAGCGATGACGTGCACGTCCTCATAATAATTCCGAGTCAGAATATCAGCGGCAGCTTTTGCTGGGAGGAAGTTGAGAAGGGACCTTTTGCTGCCCACATCCCCGAATATGAATCCCGAGCCTGGTGCAATGTATGACGGGCCAGGAGCTAGGAAATCGGTGGTATGATCCGGTAATTGGGGAATTGCTGAGAGCTTTTCGTCGGCCGTCCGATAGTCATTGGCGGGCTCGGCGAGTTGGATGTCCATTTCCTCGTGGAGTCTGGGGCGGAAGAAGCCACCAAGTCGTTCAGTCAAGCGCATTTTTCCAATCTTGATCCCTAGATCGAGAACGTCGTCGTTGGCATCGTCTTCGTATGAAGCATCGATGACGGCCAACGGCGTCGGCTCTAGGCCCTTTTCGTCTTCTGGCACGGCGGCCTCATTGTCAGAACTGCTGTCCTCGCCGCCAGGGAGGTCGGCGGAAGTCCGCCGCTGCGCGTTCAGAGAAGAGGTAGAGATGATTTTCCCTTCCTTGCGCGCAACGTCTTGCTCAAGCACTCGCTCGAGCGAGCCCATCTTCTCCTTGATCTCATTGAGGCGCTGTTGCGAGACTGAGTCCAGCGCAGGGGCTAGAAAGAGACACTCTCGCGAGAACTTGCTGCAATTAGTGCAGGGATGCAACTTATCACATCTCAACTTCCGGCGCCGGCACTCCAGACACGAGGTAATCATTCGATTGCGACGTCGCACCCTGCTCTGGGCGGCACTTCGCGCCTTGTCGTCCGCTGACGCTGGGCTGTCCATGGCGCGTCGAATTGTCGTGAGACCCGCGACCGTGGTTAAGATGGCAGCGGCAGATATAGGAGGATTCTAGTGTCGCATCAATGTTTGCGTAGTCTCCTCAAATCCAGTGGGCCGGTGGCGGGGCACGGGCGCGCACGGGGTAAGACGGATGGCGACCCAATGCAGGCCAGATCGACGCGCCCTTCGCAGATAGGAGGCGACGCAGAATCGAATTGAGACAATATGAGATGCAAGAGGAATAACGTAGGGCTGGGGCGATTTCGGCGGGACCTTGGAAGTCAGATGTCGGGCGAAGTCGATGAGTTGCATGAGAGGCTTACCTGATGGCACCACCACGACGATAGCTAAGGCACGTGCGGGTACGCGGGCAGGCTGCCCAGAGATGTCAACCTCGACCTGCTTCTCCCGAAACCGAAAGCGACATGATCTGACTGGCCGGTTCAATTCACACCCTCCAGCCGACGACTTTTGTCTCTTCCAACTGCCCACGGCAGTCGTGGACGGTGCTGACTCAGCCACGCTAGCTCCCGCTCTTGGGAGCTTGACGCGGGCCTCCAGAATGCGACATGTGCGTGTCAGGAGTCGCTGAACAGCTCAAAGACTCGCGCCATATATTGCCCGGGCTTGTCCACTGAGTCCCTCGTTGCTGGAACGCCAGCGGCAGTTTAGGCTAGTAAGACTGCTCTCCGAACGAAGCCATGCTGAGCACACTTACTCCCAGTCACTGTGCGTTGGACAAGATGAAGCCACTGTCTTCGAGACATCACGTCGGATCCCTGACCTGGATAGGATTTCCCATTCATGCGGCGTTCCAAACCGGAATTGCTGCGCGGTCGACTTTGGGCGGTGGCCATCGATCCTCACGAATTTATTACGAACGCAGGAGGTATGTAAGCAGGGCGACGGAATCCACCCGATCTGTCTGGCCTTGCATCCTTCATTTGGGAGCCATCTGACTCGGTTTTCTCATCGAATATCTGGAGTATATATTCCATCACGAAGCGCGTCTCGTGTCTGTAACAAGAGTAACAAGATCTCAGCGTCTGCGAAGTCTGTCTCTTCCGCCTTCCCACACCAAGCACCATTGGATATCGGAGTGTCTCCCTTCGCCAACTAGATTCTATTATGCCTGTCGCAACTGAGTTCGGACAGTTCAACCTTCTCTCCAGTGTTAACCTTACACAGCCTGACTCGCCGGCTATCCAGAAACTGCACAATGTGTTTCAGATTGTCAAGCAGGCGAAAGGATACGTCCGTGCCTACTGGGTGAGTCTATCTCCAAGTCCGATCACACATGCCTGATTTCGGAAGGGTGTCAAAGTTGAAAATCCAAGTACTCTTATCGTACTAGTCGGTAAGGTCCAGAAGGTCCAGAACAAGGATTTCATCGCCTTGGAGACGATCCACCTCCCCAGGTGCTGACAGGTAGAAGACTGGGAAGATGTTAAGTACCACCAGGATCTGGTCAATAGCGAAGCCTTCAGAACCATGAGCCATGAGATGGCCAATATAGTAAACTTTGAAGCCGGCCCACCACTTGTCAGTAAGTTCAATGTCTCCATTAGAGCCAACTGGCGTGGAGGCGAGTAACTGAGTGATCAGCACATGCACATTTTACGCCCGATGCTATTAGTGCTCGCCAAGCTGCAATCACTTCCCTGCACTCGTTCAAGTTGCCGGCTGCGGCGACTGAACAGCAAAAGTCGGCACTGGAAGATTCGTTCCTTCACCTTGCAGAATTCTGCGCCACGCAGACTTCCTGCACGGGGTACGCATGCGGCTGGGGTGAGTATTGGGAGGGACTTGGGTACTGGAAGATGACTGACTCGACGACCAGTTCTGGAACCACTTCCGGACGCCGACGTACCCGGCAACCAAGCCATCACATTGACCGGCGTCTTCGGCTGGCGAAGCAAAGCTGACTTCGAAAAGGCCAAAGATGACCCGTCATTTGTGGAAGCGACAACACAGATTTCGGCCATCACGCTGCCCCAGAACAAGGGAGACTCTTTCCTGGTCAAGTTGCACCATGTTGAATAGTCATTGACGCGTGGAGAGGCTGTTGGGGAGAATGAAGAATTGCCAGAGCCACTAGTACTTCCACTTTTCTGTGGAGGGGGTGAGAAGGTTTTGAGGCTTTTAAGCTCCCTGTATTACATTCTGCGAAGAGTTCTGAGAGATGGCGGTGTCACCTCGCAGTCCAACACGCTGCCCTTGGCGAGCAGCTTCATAATCTGCAGCGTGTATCATTATATAGGCACCAACCCAGGCGAAAGTCGGCGGAGAGATAGAACGAATGTCGTTGTCGCGTGTAGACAGTACATACTGTCTACTCGATACTCGACGCTGTCCGCTAGATTGAAGTGATCGAAGACGCAATCCTCGGTCGCATGCCCCGAATCGTTGCTGTTCCACCCCCCATCTGGGACAAGCGAGGATTAGGCGAGATCGGGAGAAATTGGCTGAATGGACTTACCCAATCACGCAGCTGATATGATACGCTTGTGAAGATTCAAGAAGGGTCCCCTTCTGGCCCCCGGAGCTTTAGCTTGACGCCACACACCCTCCAGCGTCTTCGTTTTCGTCAACAAACACCTGTTTGACCTCTGATAAAGAGCAGATGATTACTCCGTCACCCCAGCAACCATCCACGGTCGATCTCGTCCCGACACTGAACGAGCAACACGCAATCCTCAGTCTTCCTTCGTCCGCCAATTGGAAGCTGTCCAAGCGGAAGTGTCGGCCACAGACACTCCACGAGCAGCGACGACGTCAAGCGTGTTTTTGCATACTGGGTCCAGATCTCCTCTATCCAGAATTGGGGACTGTGGCGGTTGCTCCACACTTGGTGCACGTAATATCGACCATGTGCCTGTGAGGTGCTCGGATACAGACGGGCATTTTGAAGCGATTTTCTCGCATGAGTCGAAGCTGAGCCAACGCGCATGCCCAAGATGTTGAATACTAAGGACTCGAGTGTCGTCCTTGATTCGCGCGAGCTACGTCGAAGGCCGAGTCCGGACCTGGCGAGCTGTGCCTGGTAACAAGAATCCAGCGAGCTAGGAACAAGGATGGGTCGCAGACGCCAACCGCCTGGCCCATTACACACTCGCCTGGGATGCTTTGACTTAGAGTTCAGCCTCATTTCCAAGAAGAGGTTATCGATGGGCTGTCCTAGTGTCTCAGAGCCCTGTTCCCCCAAGGTGTGTCCCAGGGTGAGCTTCAAATGCGAAGATTGAATATTGTGTACAAAAGACTGGAACCCTTCTCCCGGTCGACATACGCTCGTGCTCTTCCCACTCCAGGATCTTTGTGTCCTATTCCTCGTCTTATTGCTCACACCTTCTTCCAGCCCACCCGCTCCTAATCTGTTACTCTAGATATGAAGCGTCAACTTCTCACTTCATTTGCTTGGCCACTTTTGCTGCAGCCGAGCCTCTCGATCGCTTACTGGCGCATGGCCTGCAGTGTTTCTCAAACAGCTCGGGTGGACCTAATACTGAATCCTGGCGGCGTTTCGGGACATGTACACAAGTTTGCAGGAGGAAGCAGTGAGTGGAATTTTCGCAAGGAAGAATTATTGCTGATCGGCCAGACGTCAACCAAAACTCCGACTTCAATTCCTTGCAATCTTCCGGTTGCTCCTCGTGCGAAGTCCAAGCGGACAAATCAGCATACTGGACGCCTCAGCTATACTACGCTCACGCCGATGGCACTTTCGAAGAAGTGCCCAACTATGGGATGACGGTGTACTACGTTGGCAAGTGACCGTCGACTTTGTTTCATACTTGTACTGATCATCGGACCAGGACGAGGAGGGGACTCTTCGAATACAGTACCATTCCCACCCGGATTTAAGATGCTTACAGGCGACAGCCGTCTAAGATCCTACGACGAGACCACCTTGACATATCTGAACACAAGGCCGGTGGCCGACAGGTAGGGTTCTTCCCAGCCCACGACTGAGCGAGATCCAGCTGCTAACGTTATCATAGGGTAAGCTTCCGCTGCATAAACGAGGCTAATGATATTCCAGAAGAACACTACATGTTTCGTACCGACTGCACGAACGGCATGCGGGCGCAGGTGAACTTTCAGTCCTGCTGGGATGGAGTCAACCTTTATCTCGAGAACAACGCGCACGTCGATTATCTGTCAGGAATCGACTATGGCGAATGTCCGCCTTCTCATCCTGTTCCGATTCCCGGTCTATTCTTTGAGTAAGCCGCCTCTATGCCTCCTTCAGCGAGGTACAAGACTTACTGGTGGCAGGGTCCTTTACATGACCAACTCGATTGACCAAACTGCTGGCGGTCAATTTGTCTTCTCAAACGGCGATACCACCGGCTATGGCTTCCACGGTGACTTCCTCAACGGTTGGGACATGAATGTGCAGACAAGTGCGGTTCAAGATTGTCTCTACACCGACAATGGCGGAGTTGTTGGTGCCTGCTCATCCTTAGCTCCAAGCGACGATGTCAACTTCCCACGAGATTGCCTGGAGCAGCCATCGGTCTTCGATGAGCCTGTCCACGGTCTGCTGAGTGCTTTACCTGGGTGTAATCCAATATCGAGTGGACCTGATCCAGCTCCCCAAGTTATATGTCCGCTCGGCTCTAACACACCTGGCATTTCGGATGCGGCGTCATCCTTCACCGCCCCTGCAACGTCGAGCACTTACTCCTCAGAGAGCAGTGCTACTACGGGTTTGACTTTATCAAGCGACATCTCAGCCTCGAGCACATATTTGCTGGAGAGTGCTACGACTTCGGCTTCAACGACAGACTCAAGCCTGGCAATCTCTATTGTCACTGTCACTCTTTTAAACCCAACGTCTTCTCTGTCAACGACATCGGGGCTCTCGTTTCCGTCCACGGTTGGAACCAATTCAGATGCGGTCACAAGCACGGAATCATCAGGCACCGACACCACAATCATTTCTGGCACGGTGCCTTCAGAAACTGGAATTGTAGCGAGCACTATCACCGAGTCGATTACCGTGACGGAGACTTCAGCAAGCAGCATTGTGACAAATTCGGTCGTCCCAAGTTCGATAAGCCAACAACCAGATTACCAGATCACAACCTTCACAACCCTTACCAGCGCCTTCCCCAGCAACTTCAGCAACAGCGACGTCTTTCCTATCCCAACGACACTGGATGCCAGCGCTTCGTTCGCATGCTCCCTCTATTCGAACTTTTCAATACAGGGATGCCCGCCTCCGACATCTAGCACCTCATCCCAGACTTCGCAAACGGTAGAAGTTGCTACTGCAATTGTCACCGTGACCCAGATAGCTGACTCTGCGACCGATCCACCGAGCGAAACGCCCTCGACCGAGTCCTCCGCAACAGCAGCAGCTACGACAGTATTCAGAATTCGAGGACGCGAGGTCTTCCTCACGTCGAGATAGATTGGGGGTTGTGGCCTGGGTGAAGTATTGTGTATATTTTGTAATACTAACTAACGACAGGAGCATGTATACTAACTTTGAGCACCGAATCCTCACGAGCACAGAACAAGAGGCAAGGACGACAGCACGGCAGTGTCATAGAGAGACACCCGGCGGGCGGAGTTTTTGATTCATGCTAAGACGATTTCAATCGCGGCAAGCTTAGGGCGTTAAACTGGATGAGAGGGCGAAAATGGGCAATTGACAGAAGACAGCATGCAAAGAAATAATCGCGGGTATGAGAAGCAACGAGAAATCTTGTAACTTCATATGCACAAAAAGGACAAATAGTCAACACTAGATGATTACGGCGGAGTACACGCTCACTGGTAGTAGCTGCCGTGGCTGCTTCTCCAAATCGCCTGCTCCTCGTCGCATGGTCTAGCTGCAAGATAACATTGTCTTTCCGAGTCCAGCACGTCCCTCATGTCGTGCGCGCCTTCTGACTCCTGGTTGCCCCAATGTTATGACTAGACGCCTTGCTGCAGCCAGCTGCACCTCTCGCCAACGTCCAACTTTTGTCTGGATCTCGGATGCGCTGCTATCAGACTCATTCAATCGCTTCTGGCACAATAAGCGCTATGGCAGCAGCGTGCCAGGCCCACTGGAGGCACAGAGACGTGCTGCTAAGAGAAAGAATACCAGTCTGGCCTACGCCAGCTCCGGGGGCATCTCAATCGACCCATGCATCGTGCTTGGGAGCTCTGCGAACAAACTAGCTTGGTGGGGAGGGGCCAAGGACACTGGAGCAGCCTCTGGTATGATTTCAGACATGCACTGGAGTTCCCTTGCTAATGCCTTGGTAGCCACTTCCTCTCGACTCCTGCCATCATGGCTTTTCCCGCTCCCAGTCTCGACGAAGAACCCGGAGCCGAACCCCACACAACTTAAGGTCGAATCAGTGCAGTACAGACCGCGAGCAATATCCGATCCGCAGGCCAGAGGGCTGTCCCGCTGTCAAACACTGACCGAGGTCAAGGCATGGCTTATGGACGAAGGGTTCAGTCTACCGGCCGATGCGCATGTCGGATCCGCAATACTTACTCATGTCCTGGAAAAGTACTTGAGCGACCTTCATGTGCACACGATTGCCGCCTACATCAGCGACCCTGCATTTCATCCTCCCGGTTCATCCTTCATTCTGGACTTGATACGTGCCATAGTGCTTCGTCGCTGGGACCGCACCTCTTGGCCTATCCTCCGTCGATCGATCTGCTCCGCTACTGAACTCGGGCTCATCAGCATTGTCGACATAAGGAAAATCATCGACGAGGTTCTAAACGCGACCTCATTACAACTGAATGGTATTCCCTGGAGAAATGGGACGGAGAGAGCCAAACTATACTTGGTGTGCGGCGTCCTAGAATCTTTGGATCGGTCAGCGGTCCTACACGTTACGGATATGGGAGCTTCAATGCTGTCCAAACTCTTTTCAAAGTTCGTCGCTCAATCTCACCTGGCCTGGTGCGAAAAGATGGCGTGGCGTCTCTTGCCTTGGGGCTCCAAGAGTGATATTTCCTTCATCGGTCCTCTTATCCGTAATCGGCTCCAATTTCAGCGTGGCCAACGAACTCGCAACAAGAGGAACGGGCAGGCACTTGCAGAGCGGCTAATGCGGGCTAGCCCAGAGACTCTGCAGTTGCTGTTGGCGCATACAACCGAAATTCTGCTCAATTTTTCCACGGAAACAGAGACAATGCTTTACAGGTTCATGTGGCATCATTGGTGCGGCACCTTGGCTGTCTTGGGGTCAAGAAATTACAACGGATGGCTGACCAAAAATATATGGGATTCACTTCAATCTGTTGAAAGCACTCTATCGCCGAATCAGCGCTTATTGGCTTTTGCATGGACTGAGATGGCTCTCTGCCATGATATGAGAACCTCTACTAACTTATCAGACCGACTCCGGTTTCTCGCCTCCTTCGAGGTACTCATCACCTCGATATCAGGCTCTCAAATGGATTCATCTCGTCTTGCTGTAGTTGAGCTCAGCAATCTAGCTCTGCCCAGCCGGGATCTCCTTCTTCGACATCTGACCCGACTGTCTCTCTTCGGCGAGGATTCCTTCTTCGGCGGCAGTTCACAAGGCTTGCCGACCACCGACTCGACGCAACGACAGGACATCAGCACGAGCATGGTTGACAAGCGGGTCCAGAACGCGCACTTTGGCCACAGCGAAGCCTTATTGGAGACCCTGAACAATGCGAGCTCCGGGTTTACTGCCTTCAAGATTCTATCGCGGAGAATGGTCCAGAAAAGCACCAAGTCATTTGGCATTGTATGCCAGCTTCTGGAGAACAACACAATGGTCAAGGAGGCTTTGAGAATGCCGCAGTCTTCGGTTCCGTCACCGAACGAAATGCTGCACAAGGGAAACGGAAAATTGACAAACCTGGGCGCTTGGTCCGTTGCTGAGAGGGCGGGCTCTCAGCCTGGGCCTCCCATCATCAGCACATCCAGTCCGCCCAACAGGGAACAGATAATCGACCTTTTACATGATCTCGCAATATCCTTCGCTACAACCCCAGTCGCCACTCCTCGAGCCGCATTCCGCAGAGTCTACTGGTGCTACCTCTTTCTTTCCCAACACGGAGTACCAATCCAATCCACGATTACAAGAGCATTATGGCATGCGGGTGTGACGCGCTACGGCGAGCAAGGCACCCCAGCCACGCTCCTGAAATGGATCCTCCGACGAGTCAGCGAGGTGGAGGGTGAAGACGTTGCCAGGCAATTGCTCTGGAGCGATGCCTTCCGTAGGACGAGGACAGAGCAGGTCGCGGCATGGAGTCAACCCCACACCCGAGACGAACAAGCTGTCTTTGCTTTGTTTCGTGGAGATGGGGAAGGGTCGTCAAAAAGAGGATCTGAGACCAACGTTGCTACCAGGACTACAGAGTCCGAAGTGGAATGCTCTTCTTCTTGCTCGTTGGATCCAGCCACGTTTACGGACTCCCAGATCACCTCCCTCCTTACGCAAGACGAAGAACTCGACCATGACATCAAGGCGAAGGTCAAGTTTCTTCGGTCTCTACCTCCGGAAAGGCCGTTCTGGTTGCCCAATGACGGCAGCCACGCAGGATTGAAGGGCCGACATGCAGACGCCGCGGCCCTGTCCTCGGAGCGGCAAGGACACAAGGAACACAATAAAATTGAGGGTAACAGTGACTGTAACAAGTTCAAGTTCAAAGTCAAGTTCAAGCATCGAGTCTCGACGAGTCCTAGGGCTGGAACGTCAAGGGAACTGTCGATTAGGTATCATGCAAGCCCCGGCCACGGGATTTAAGCCGTGAGCCCTGATGGCGTGGGGGGCTTGAAAACTATAGCTGAAGGAGTTGAGACGAGACGCGATGAGATGAGATGCGAAATAATAGTCCACAGTACATACGTATCTCGTACATACACATGGAAACATGTTTCCACGTTCCCATGCTTGCGCTCTCTGTACAAACAAGCAGGGAGGGTAGTCTATCCGGAAGTGTATTCGAAACAACGCGAACAAGATCTCGTCGGACTCAAGTGCCAAGAGTCCATCACTGGCTGTCAAGAACGTGCGTGACTTACTAACCAGGGAGATCTTCTCAGACTCGGAGAAGAAGTCTGTGTTTGAAGAGCTTGCGGACGGGGGATCAGGAAGGGACTATAGGCGATGACAACCGCAATATAGATGCCTGGCTGAACAAGACATTTATCTGCAAACGTGGAGATCGCACGTACAGAAAAATCAAAGGGGAGGGCGTTGAGAAGCGTGGGTTGAGACCGAGCGGCAGAAACAAACCTGAGGAGATCCGAGAACCACACTCACTCAAGGAAAGCAGCGGTCGAGTCGCCTTGGGATGAGTCGAAGTATCGCTCGGGTGTTCGTGGCGTAGGCTATAGGCTGTGGGCTGTGGGCGACGGACGGCACAGCATGGCTGTTCCCTGTTCTCATCACCACGCTGAATATATTCTCAGTCAGGGACTCGAGGTGCCATATAGCCCTGATTCAGTCTCGAGAAGTGACAGAAATCCTCCTCAAAATCCGAGAAGAGGAAACCAGGATCCTTTCAATCATGTGTCAACGCAGAGACAGACACACGCATCTAAACCTCGAACTTGTCAATCAAAATCGTTGTCTCTGCACGATCTCGGTGTCGTTGTCTTTGTGGAAGGAGGCAGTCGGTCGCATGGCGGCTTTCAGTGAGCTGACGGCGAGATCACGAAATCAGCGGCTTTCGCTGGCATGGTGTGCGACTCGAAGGAAGGACTCTGCCTTGACGTCGTCGAGAAGCAGGGGCAGTCGCTGTCAGTCTGAAGTTCGAACTCTCGGATCTGAGGATTAGCCGGCCGACTCCTCGCCGCCCTGCTGCAAGTGGGCCGTGGTTCCTGGTACAGGCCCCCTGATCGTGATCCACGGACCATGGCGCAGTCTGAGTCGCACGGCAGCTTAGGCCATTGGTGGAGCCGAAAATGACACGTTCGCTGCAGGTCACTCAGATCGCCAAGAGTTAAGCCTCACTTTCGCCCTCTGTACTGGATGAGTCGCAATCCTAACCTTCAGCAGGACAGGGATTGCCACTCTGAGGCTTGCGTCGGGTTTCCTTTTCCTCAATCAGCGAATCAACCTTGCTTCGGCGGAGAGATAAATCTGGCTCATCGGATCTTGATTAGCGATCCTTGTGACAAGCTCTCATATGTTCAACTGTCGGTGAAGGGGGGGGTGGGAAATGGAAGAGGAGCTCCCATGTGGAGTCAAGCCGTGAGTTCCATGGGCCATGCCTCGACTATGCCTCACTAGAGCGCAAGCAGGCGGACGTTTTTGTATTAGCATAACAATGTCCGCATTGTCTTTCCGAAATGAAGGGAATAGCCGTGTTGGATCGCTCTCATCGCTCCAGAATCCCCCTTCTTGTCAGGCATGGGAACACCGAGCTTCACACAGCATGTTCCAGGTTTATGAGCAGTTGTCGATGACTCTGCAGGAAGTTGGCAGTGTATATGTGTTCCGAGCGACCAGAGCATTGGTGATCGGTGCCACGTGTTCGACATCTGCCTCAATTGCGCATGGCAGTGACTGCGAGATTGGGGCACGGCGCGGATGATGCGGTCAATATCTCTCTCTCTCGCCATAACGAGTAGAGTTTATCGTAGGAGGCAAAAAGATGTGCTTCTTGAGGCTCGACTCAAAAGATGTGAGCGCTGGAGACACTCGGATGATCTGAGGCGCCGTTCGCATTGGGTGCAGTAGCTCAGAGTAAGGAGAGTTCGTAGGGGCCGTACTCCGTATTGGTAATTGCAATTTGGCCATGTATCGCACACGGAAGTGGAGGCAGCAGTGTCCGTGGTGATTTGTCCAGGAACGAGTCCAGTGATGGTGAACCTTGCTACATCGAGATGTGCTCTGGTGATCGCAGGCACGAAAGATGTCTTGCATACCTAGTTTGGGGGGAGATGAGGGTGGCGGTCAAGGACGCATGAGGAACGGTTGACCTGTCATATTTTGCCTTCGAACAAGCAGCCGACCCCTGCACCGAGGCGGCGGCACATTGGTGACTCCACGATTAAGGACTTGAGCGAATCGCCGGTGTGCCTGAAGCGAACATGAAGGAGGGTCCGGAGTTGCACAGCGTAGATCACGTACGACAGCGCACGACCCAAATCTCGGGGCGGAGTCAAGCCCGCTCATGAAGTACCTCCCGTTGAATAGTCAAAGTCGCACCAGTGGCACCGAGGTGTAACACGCGGGGTCGGGGAAACTGCTGTTCCTGAAGGCTGGCAGGACGAGTGAGAGAGACCCGGCAATGCGGTCGGATGCGGGAGGCGACAGACGACTTGGAGCTGCATGCGACCCGCTAACACAAGCGAGCAGGAAGGTTCGGTCATGGGAGTTGCGCGGAGGGACGATCGAACAAGGGAGGAGGGATCGCAGCGGGCGACAGGAATAACGGGAAGATGGATGGTCTCATGGTGTACATTTCGACTGCACGCAGCCGGGCTTGGGACCAGACCAGAGGACAGCAGCCATGGGACACTTTGCAGGATGTCGTTACCAGGATCAGCCAAGGGGACATGCGCCACACAGATGTTAGAACATAGCCAGAGGCAACAGAACAGCAGCAAGGGAGCACCATGAGCGCATGGTTACCTCTCTTCTTGCGGTGAATTTCAAAGTACCTTCACGTCTTGCGTCTGGCCCGCGGGAGCGAATGGCCCGGCCGCACGGTTTACTATAGGCGGCCCCAGGCTAGGGCTGGCTAGGGGCTAGCCTCCCACGACTCCTTAACCCCATCCTGACTGGGCAGTTTACGGCAGCTTCGGAACTGAGGCTGCGGCGATCGAATCAATTACGTATGTAGCTAGCCGTGCGACTTGAAACACCCCTGCTCAACATCTAACTTCACCACTCACTTTCCCAGAAGCACAAGCGGGTTGAAGTCAATCAGATCTCCCAGCTCCTTGCATTCGATCCTCGACAGGGCTGCCATGAGGCAATGTTTTCACGGAAGCTTTCAGCTCTATACCCTGGTTGCATTAGCGAGACATTTGACCTTGCTTGCCTTCCCCCGCTTTCCTGACTTCGAACGTGTCATGGGGTTTTCTCCCGCTTGTTGACAATGGCCATGCGTCTTCATTGGCATACGGCAAGAACGTCTGGCGGCCCATGCTTGAGCCTGCCGGCTGTCGTGATCATTGCTATTCACGCGGATAGAGAGTTCCGACGCAGACCAGCGCCATGACATATGGATGTATACTGACTGATTGGCCGTCCACTTCTGAAGCGACTGACAGGAACAAGGAGCGCGATGTCCGGACAGGATCAAACCAGGTCGTTGGCTATACCAATACATACGCTCTCAATGGTCACCTCAATAACTACCGACTGCATTGCTCCAAGAACGTCGGCTTGCTTCGAAAACTGAAACAGTCCACCATGCAAGGTCATTAGCTGTGCGTCTACTCATCTTTCCGCTAGGTCACCCTTTCCGACTTCGATACCAGTTGGCTAACCTGATTCGCCTCAGCGTGTCTCCCATCAGCCGCTCCACTCGCCCTCGCCTAGTCTCCAAGATCCCCCCCTTGCCTATCTGGCGCGAACCAACCAATGGCGGCTTCCTTGTTCGCTACTTCAGACTCTGCTATACCTCCCACCCAGCCACTCAGGCATTCCCATTGTCCAGCTCTTCCCAGCACAACAATCGCACGAATCCTGTTACCTCCAGAACGATCCTCTCTCCGCCCACACCACCCTTGCGCCACCTCCAGCGTCAGGTTCGCCGGAAGTGCGTTGCCATTGGCGGTAGAGGCCCATTCGTGGTCCCTCTTGTCCCTCGAACAAGCCTGATTCAATACTCTAGCACTAGGGCGAAAGCCACCAAGCTGTGGTCGTCGATCTTGTGGACGGGCTGTTCCGAGACCACCATCATATATCATATTGCGTGCCTCTACCTCTCGGCGGCCGCGGAAATTTGATTCGTGCTTTGTACCCCATTGTGATATGCGGACAATCCGAACTGAGTTCGTCCACATCTCAATCAGGGTCCGGGCACTTCTTCCATCTGCCAGATCGACAAAATGCCGAAGCCTGCATTCGCGAGGTCCATGGCAGTCTAAGTTCGCTTGCTCCCGGTCGCTTTGTGCTGCCATTCCCCCTGTTCCAGCGGGAACCCTACTCAGGGTCCGTGCTCCTGATCAACTTGCTAGGGTCCCGGCAGCCCTCTACAGCAGCTCTGCCTGCTCCACCACCATACCACGCCACTCCGTCCGCTCGCTGCAAAGAACCCAAAGTCCTCGGGCGGACAAGCCTTTGCTATATTTTGAGGAGGCTCCTCTATTGTCCCTCTGCCCTCCCTTCATCTTCTCTTCTTGTTGAGCGTGTGTGGTTCACGATATCAAGAATCCCGCTTCCAGATTCAAGACTCCGCCTGTTCAACTAAAGAAACTGCACCGTGCCACTGGAATTGGGAACTGTCCCTTGAACTTCTTGGTCTGGTAAGCAGGGTCCTACCTCCGCCAACTCCTCAAGGTCATTTCCCTACGTGGTGCAGCTAGGAGACAATGCCATCTGGGCTGCTCAGAAGGCCGTGTCAACGCTGTCATGGATAGATTTGACACAGGTCGTCCGAACCGTGCAGAGTTGGCATTTCGGTATTGCGCTACCTCTGCCTTCTTGTTGTCCTCCTCTGGCAGTACTTCTGGTAGCACATGAGCCCGTGGATGTTAAGCAGGAGATCCTGGTCGGACATTATCAACTGCCACTTATTCTCCTTCAACACGAGACTCGCTCATGTCTTGATTCTTTCCTCTCCCTTTTCCTCTTGCTTTCATGGATCCATACAGCTCTTATGTCTGTTCTTCTGACTTTGACGCAGGCAGAACACAACGCACAACTGCCCCTCTAGACAATTCGAAGCTCTTCCTTGCACAGCAACAGCAGCAGCAGTTGCCACCTTTCCGAGAGGTGCGCTAGCCTGACTACCGCTTAGAACTCGCTGACATCCACTAGCTCCTTGGTACCGGAGGTCAAAGCAGCATTGAGCCAGCGGTTCCAGGGGCATCTAAGACCAACACGCAAGGAAACACTATGACAAGGAGAACTTTCCAGCCGGCATCTGGACCGCTGAAGATCGAGCCCCCCTCGCCCGAACGGCTACAAACCGTAAGCAGTCTCGAGAACTTTGACACCATGTCTGCGCAAAGTGGCGACTCTGCGTACGCGGCCCATCGTCATCACCGGCAAAACTCATCATGGACCTCGGCGTCGCACTATACTGAGCTCGTCAGTCCTTACAGCAGTCAACAGCGTGCACCATGCACCGTACAGACCCAATTCGCACAGCCAAAACCAGAACCGAGCCTGCCGTCGATCCACGATTTGACCTACAATCAACCTTTCCCTACAGCGAGCCCATATCCTTACGGAGCTTCGACCGGAGCTTATACGGATCATCGTAGCTATTCTATCAAAACAGAATCACCTTACCCCATCAAAACAGAAACCCCTTCGTATTACGAATCTCCTCACCGATATGGGCAGAGTTACCCGCAAATGAGTCGGTCACAATCGTCAACCTTGGACTATCAAAGGTACCCTTCGGCAATGTTCGATTACCCAAAGGGGCTTGCGTATACGTCACCTTACGGGGTAGACTACATCCCCTCTCCAACGGGTTCTCATCATCCAGTCTCTCCGACAGTATCGAACGGAGAGGGCTGCGGCCCGGGTAGCAGGAGACGGAGGGGTAATTTGCCCAAGCATATTACCGATTATTTGAAGAATTGGTTTTTGGCACACTTGGATCATCCTTATCCGACGGAGGATGAAAAGCAACAATTCGTTCACGACACGCAACTCAGCCTTGCTCAGGTATTACCACCTCACGGTTTTTGAAGAGACACAAACTAATATAACCCTTCTTCTAGATCAGTAACTGGTTCATCAACGCGAGAAGACGTCATCTACCCACGTGGCGGCACCAAGCTCAGGAAAACAGCCGCAGAGCGGCACAGTCTTCAGCAGCGGAGTACGATTCAGAGCAGGGACGACGCTCGCACAAGTCATTTGACTGAGTACCAGAGGCGGCATGGTTCAGCACCGACTTGGAGTTCTGAGAGGGAAGGGAAATGGTGGATTTGGTCTGGATTTGCAGAAATGATACCCGGGCAGCTTCGAAACGTGTGTATTTGGGATTGACGTTATATTTAGGGCATCTCTTGGATATCTCTTGCTCTTTCTTCGGGCTTGGCACATTAGGGGGATAACCTATACGGCGGTATCATTGAGCGAGGGGAATCCATCAAAGAAGGAACGACGTGACGAATATTGGGGCAAAAATACGGCAGGCGCTATTAATGGCAGATGAACACTGGGCTGTGTGTGTGGCAATGTCTCGAAGCTCATATTGCTTTCACTCGCTTTCGGGTTGGCGCTATCATCATGCTTGGAGGATCTTGAACAGTTGGATAGCCGTGTTTTGAAGACGGGCACCGCGGTAGACTGATCTACACTTCTATGTTGGCGGAAAAATGGGCAATTCAAGGCTCTTCTTAGCTACGGGAGCATGGACACTCGCATTCCGAAGTGAAAACTTGTCCGTTTTCGGCTGTGGTTTGTGCCTCCCCGCGCTTTGAGATTCCTCTCTTCCGCTTGATATCTAGTGAGCGTGTCTTCAGAGGATCTCTCTACATCTGCCTACAGCATACATCTGGCTTAAGAGCCTGAGAGGGGTTCAGGAGGCCGCCGGCCTGGCCATAAAGGTCGCGCCTTCAGATACTGCCTTAGCCATCACGAGTTGAAACCCGGCCACTGAGCAAGCGCAACCGGTCCTATTGCAGAATTGAAGCACGTCCGCACCATCAGCGCAGAATGCGTGCCGACTCCTCCAAATATCCTACCAAACAGAGCATGAGGAGGATGGATGGAAGACTCCAGCAGGCGAGCAGGCCTTCACAACGTTCAAAAGACCGGGGGAATATCGGTAGTATGCTCCGAGAGACCGCTCATCGGGCGCGGACCTTGTTGCCTGCTTGACCGTGGTCAAGCAACCTGTCCCCAGTCTTGAATACCGTTTCCCTCTGATCAATGACCTCGCCATATCTACTTTCAGCCAGCTCCGACACCGCAACGTTAAGACGTCAGGTTTGGGCTCGCTGACGGCCAAAGCTTGACCAACGGGGCTCACGACACAGCTGCCAAGAAGGACGGATGAATTTGCGCGAATTATCTGATCAGAGATCAAGGAGGATAAGATTAGATTTCTAAGATAATCATGCGGGTTGCTCCAATAGTGGGGTGCTGGGCACATGGCGCCAGCAGACTGGATATGCTCGCCTCTGGAACCTCGTTGGCTGCAGCGGGGAGACAGGAAACGCCATTCTAGCGTCTGTGGTGTCAGGACTCGGATTGAACGGCATTTCGAATATTGGCTGTGGTCGTGGGTCAGGGCGACAAAGGTGCTACGTGTCTAGAAGGAAGAGGCTTGCTTATGCACGGGCAAACAGCAGGCGAGGTTGGACCAGGAGGGCGAAACTCCGCCCAACTCCTCGCACGCAGGAAGACTAGGTACTCTTCCGCGGCTGGAGTATCCAGCTCGGCGGGCACCGGAACACCGCCCAAACGGCTGAAAAAAGGAAGCATGCCGTACGAAACAAAACCCTTGCAAGTCTCCGAAATTGATCTTATCTTATCCCAATGAGAAAGCACTCGTAGAGGGGTGGGCTTTCCAATGGTGGGTATTCCGAAGTCGCAGCAGTACGAAGTACGGGGGGGATGGATCGACCTTGACTACTATGCCCCTTTGGAGAAAAGAAATGCCCATCGTGAGAAGCCGGGTGCGGAGCAGAGGCGTGGCGTCAGAAATCGGCTGTTCAGTGCGGCGATGTCCTCGTCGGAGTTGCACAATGTACGATGCACGGAACGAGGTCCAATGCCAGAGTAAGTATTGTCAATGAGGTCTAGATGTAGGATAGTAGAGGCCTCAACGTGAACCAAGGGTGGAGTGACTGGAAAGAAAGCACGAGCGCAGAGAGAGCAGAAGCCGAAACCGCCCACCGAGAAAGTTGCCAGTGGAGCCGCCGAGCTGGCCGATGGGCTCTGAGCCGCCTGAGTTAATCATCGACCATTTTTTATCAATCTGATCATCTCCCCCCATCCGCACTTTCTCTTCCACTTCACATCGTCACCCACTTGACCTGGAACCTCCTCCTCTACGCATTTACCTTTTCGACCTTACCGATGCTCGACCACCTGTGCAATTTGTCGGCGCGTCTCTCCTGCTGAACCCCCCCGAGTCAAGCTGCCTCGACGCGTGTGTGCAAGGTTTGCTCTGGCCTTGGGCTTTGCCGCAGCGAGGCCTCGTTCCGCACCACCTTACGTCAGACACTGGAATCGCCGTGAGTAGCAAACCCCAAACCGCGCAGCCCACCACAAATCCCCTCCACAAGATACTCAGCAATCCCTAATGCTGCCAAATCCCATCCTGTCCTGTTCGGTCAATCCTGCCGCGTTCTTGAATATTCTCCAAGATGTCTGCCCATGTTTTAAATCTGCACTGATTAACCCGGCGACGTATCCAGGTGCCCCCCACACTATTTCCACACGCACAAACATGTCAGCCACTGTCGCCCAGGGGCATCCGTTGCCTCTGACTGCTCATTCACATCCCAACGATCCTATTCCTGAAGAGCCCTCCGACACAAGAAAGCTCTCCATATCCGCCTCACAGTTTTCCCAATCCATACCTTCCAATAATGGCCTCTCCAGCTCCTACTCCGACACTGCCTCAACCGTAGACACTGAACCCACCACTCCTCTGACGGACAATTTGTCAGATGACTCGCTCGACGAGTTGCAGGGCGGACTGCCGCAGGGTTCGCAAGGCAAGAAAAGGAGGGCATCCACGCTACTCGTCTCGCAGGACTCGGAAGATGCACGACGATTTCTGGGTGAGAGAGGCGCGGCAACTGCCATGATACAGAAGGCGTGCTGTGGCGGAGGTTGCTGTATGCTCCAAGAGCTGAAGTCGAAGCAGCCTCACGAAGGGTCGATACCCGTGAAAGTGCCTGAGAGCTCGGCGTACCAAAGCCTGAAGATCAACTTGGGACATCTAAGCCTGGACAGCGAGCTCTCGGGTGTGGTCGACATTCCCACAAAGACAGTCTCCTTCGAAAATCTCTCAAACACACCCTCGAGAACCTATGCCGATCCACCAAAGCAGCACAAGCCCGAAGTGCTCAAGCATCCTCCCAACTTCGTCACGCCGCACCCGCCTTACCAAGTTTTCTCCGCTCCTCTGTTCCATGCGCGTGAACTGACGCGGCCCGGTGCGGAGAAGAGGACGTACCATTTCGACATTGACGTTACTGATTACCCTAGGGAGGGCGGTGACGTCGACTTTGTGGTTGGAGGTGCTATCGGCGTTTGTGCTCCCAACTCACCTGTGATAGTGGATCAGGTGTTCGACCTGTTGGGCGTTCCAAGATTTGTTCGGGACAAGCCGATGTTGCTGAAGACCACGACCGGAAGATGGCCCACGATCTGGGGAGATGAGGCCGCCAGGGAATTGATCACCACGAGAAGAGAACTGCTCACCTGGTGTTCCGACATCCAGAGCTACCCACCGACTAAGCAGCTCTTCCGGCTCCTGGCTGAGCACGCCGAAGACCAGAGCGAGAAGATGATCCTGATGTACTTGTCCTCGGCACAAGGCCAGGCTGCTTTCTGTGACCTCCGAACTGGCCCTTACATCACCATCCCACAACTTCTCAATGCGTTCCCGTCCTCTCGACCACCTCTCGACCATCTCCTCTCCGTCCTCAACACTCTGATGCCTCGGTTCTACTCGCTCTCACAGGACCCGACCATCTCCTGCCAACGAGACGGTGCGAATCGCCGCCGACTGATCGAAATTGCCGTGACTGTGCACGAAGCCGATGACTACGCCACTGGAAAGCGAACGGGCGTTGGTTCCGGATTTCTCGAGAGATTGGCAAAACAGGTAATGCAGGCGGAGAAAGAGGGCAAGGATCCCCGTGAGCTCGATCTCAGGGTCCCAATGTTCAGGGGTTTGATGGCGAATCCGCTAGCCAGGGAATTCGTCACCGATGGGCCGATGCTTCTCATCGGCGCTGGCGTGGGTGTAGCCCCTTTCCGGGGCTTTGTCCACCGCCGGCTGAAGTCGGCAAACTGTGCGAACAAGGTCTGGGTCCTCCAGGGCGTCCGCGACAGTCTCCTCGATGAGCTGTATTCCGGTGACTGGGGCGTGCACGAGGACAAAGTCAAGAAAGTTGTTCAATCTCGCCGTGGCGAGGGACGATACGTGCAAGAAGAGGTCCGAGCCCAGGCGGACTTGGTCTGGTTCATCATCAATGCCGTGGATGGAAGAGTCTTTGTCTGCGGAAGCTCCAAGGGCATGGGCGAGGGTGTCGAAGCCGCCCTAGTCGATGTGGCCATGGCGAAGGGTAAGTTGAACCATGACGAGGCCCAGAGCTTCTGGGAAGAGAAGAAAAACTCGGGGCAATATATTGCTGAGACTTGGTGAGCGTTCTGGCACGGGCGGTGTTCTGATACTTATGCTTTGACTGCCGGCGCACGGCGATGGAGTTGTTGGGCTGGGGAAAGAATACAGACCAACTGCCCACGAAACGTGGCCACGGCGTTGTGTTCTATGATAGGAATCTTGTGCAAGCAATCTGAGCACGAAAACCGGGAAGGCGCGTTTGGATATTTCGTGATTGAGCCATTCGGCGAGTCTGTCCAGCGGACAGGACGCGATGGAGATGCTTCATGTCGATACGTTGTGCATTATTGCACCAACTTCAAGATGTGTGTATATATTGACAATTGATGATTAGAAGGCCAAAAAAAAGGGAGACATCAAGATAAAGCAAGCGTCTTATCGTTTTAAGTGTCTGGTTGAAACGGCGGTGCCTGTTCGACTCGGCTTCGCGCCATCTAATCCCCGACGCGTATCCCCGAGCCGAATTACTTCCCTACACAGTCTGCTGTGTGCTCACTGGATGTACATAGTTATTACAGACACGCAAGCTCCCTGCAGGCGACGGGGCTCAGGTTGTCGCCCCAGTGTGACGATGGTGCGCCTGATGGAAGTTGGACCTTCGCGTCCCTGACCATGACAAGCTCCTCACCCAACCCAACTAACATAGGGCACATAAACGGCGGATAGATAATTCTATGCTGTAGGGCCGACTGTGGTCTGACACGCCCATGACCGGACGTGCTCCCGAACCGGACTGCCAAGCGGATGGGATGGGCAGGGCAGGGCATGGGACCAAGGCTAGATATCCCCCATCGGATCGTGTGTGTTGTGTCTTTGAAATCTGGAAGCAATACTGCCTAAGAGCTTGACAGCTTGGATCGAAACGCGTCGTAATGGCCGAGGGATGATCGGAGATCCCCGGATTTTTTGGGGGGGGGGGGGGGGGGGAGTCTCCATTGTTCCTGCCCCGCTGGAGGTCAAGGAACGGGGGGTGGAACGATTACTTGACGGCCAGATGCCTGGCCCACGTCGACGTTGTGTAGAAGATATTGCCTTGTTCCCATCATCGGAAACCATACTTGCGAAAACAGGGCCAGGCCACCGAAGGGGGATCAAGCCCAGCAGTCGACGTTGAGGAGTGATCATCATCTGCTCGGCCTCTTCAGGGGGTGAGCTTCGGTGTTTAGCACCCATTCGTCTAAGCTGCACAGCTCGGGCTCACTGAAGATCAGGTAGAAGTACTTGAGCGTCTCGGCCAGCCAGAAGCTCTCCATGCGATCGCTCTGCTGGGGTTTCGGGGTCCGGACGTCATGGACCGCGGCATGGGCGATCGGCGTGCGGGTCGCGGCGTCGATGGCCTGGAACATCATCCACGCGACGTCCTGGTAGTGCGGATCGCCCGTGATGCGGTATATGATGAAGACACTCTCGATGGCCTCCGGGCGCAGGATGTACCGGTTGTCGCCGTGGTCGGTGAACCCGGGGAACAGGGTCCTCTGCTCGGCGAACCTCTTGCCCCGTTCTAGGGAAGTCAGGCGTTCGGTGTCCTGCGTCATGGCGTGTCTCTTGGCGATGCCTTCGTACCATTTGTCGTCGGTCCAGACGCATTTCTCGGGTGGCGAGGGCGCGTTGGTGCCCACTTGGCAGGCGATCAGGTGGAAGGTTTCGGGCATGAGGCCCGAGGGCATGGCGTTGTAGGCCCACACGCAGCCATCGACGAGGCGGCGAGCGACGTCGAGGTCGTCGGGCCGGGAGAAGATCCTGGCGCCAATGCCGACCATGCCGGCAACGAAGCAGGCGAGGTGTTGGCCTTGGGGTTCGATGTTGGCGATGGGGATCGATTGCAGCGACGTGAGCGCCGCGTTGCCGCTGAAGAGGATATCTTCGTTCGAGGGCACGAGCGGCCGGAAGAACAGGTGTCGTTTCGCCGTGTCGATGGCTTCTTCGTACATGTGCTTGTACTTCTGGTCGCGGCCGCCGAGCATCATGTACTGTTTGGGGAGGTATTCGTAGGTCGAGTCCGCCATGCCGCCCATGGTGAAGTGGTTGTACTGGAAGGAGATCTCCTTAGCGTTTACGATGGTCGGCCACAAGCCCGGGATTTTGGTGGTATTCTGATAGAATTCCATCTCTTCGGCGATGCGCTGGACGGCGTCGAAGTAGCGGAAGTCGCCCGTCAGTTGGCTCAGGCGGGTGAACTCGACGGTCAAACTGCCGATCTCGGCCAGGAGGGTGTTTGTGCTGGGTTGGATTTCGCTTCCCACGGCGGTCTTCTTCCACTCCCACCGTGTCTGCGGCATGCGATGCGGCGTGTCAAAGGCAGAGTACAGCATCTCGCCCAGGTCGCGCGCCTTGTCCAGGAGTATCCTATACTTCCCGTCCGAGAGGTCGTACGCGGCCAGCAGGCCGCCCAGGTAGCGGATTGTGGTCTCGAAGACGTTCAGGGTCTCCTGGTCGTTGGTGGTGAAGTCGATGTGTTTGAGTTGCTCCACGCAGAGGTCGAACTCGTCCTTCAATCCCATCATCCACAGTGTGTCCATCGTGTCGACCAGTGTGGCGCCCCAGCCGCCGAAACTGGATCGAGATGCGCCGCTCACGGGCGCAACTTCATCTTGACCCCACGCATACTTCTTGTAACCGTTCCACGAATGCAGGAATGCTTCTTTGACGGCAGCTCGTCGGGCCTCCCGCGTCTTCGCTGCATCTGCCGATTCCGGGTGCGACGCAAAATCGAACTGGATGTTCGGGATCTGCTCGAGGGGGCCGATGGGGAAGTCACGATAGCCCGCGACGGGATTTCTCTCTGGTCGCTTGGTCCAGTGCAGGTTGCGATTCGGATTGAGCAGAGAGACAGGGACTTGGGTCGTGTCGCTGGGGTAGAGGAAGAGGTAATACACGATACATGCTAGGAGGAAGGCTGGCACGAGCCAGAGGCGTCGGATAAGTATCATGGTGCTGGCGCTGACGAAGAGCTATGGTTGACGATCTTCATCCTGCACCAGATGTTGCCGTGTCCGAGAGTGCTGGGTGAATTTGACTCGGGACGGAGTACAGAGGATCAGCCCCCAAATTGGTGGTCAGGGGGCCTACAGAGGAGGCTTCGTTACTTTGTTCGTACGAGGTCCCTGCTTAGGGGGCGGCCCGACATCCTTCAAGACTGCAATTGAGACTGATTGAGTTAGATTTAAGCTTAACTCTAGGCGCTGCGCTTACTTAAGGGTCCGTGCAGGACAAGCGCAGTTTGCTTCTGGTGCTTTCATCTCGAAATGACCTCATACTGTCACTTACTCCTACCACTGCGGCGGCTGCGCATCCCCTCCCTCTTCTGCCTGCACAATGCCATTAACAGGCCTGTTCATCCATACAATTGGCTCTGGCCAGGCTTCGCCCTCTGCTGCTCTCGTCTCACACATCTCTCGATCGTTCCCCGCCGAGCCTCTGCCTACGTTCTATCTCGACCACCGGCTCTTCGTCGACACATCCTCCTTACTCCCCAGCTCGAACACCTCTCTTCGCAAGTCGACCAGTATATTGACAATCTCACACACACCTGCGACCACATACCTGGCCACCACGTCTCCTGCGTCCCAGTCGAAAGAAAAATCCGTCGTGGCGCCGTCGTCCACGCTGATTACGATCCCTTCCACCTCGGCGGACTCGTTCACCCAACTGATTGGAACTAAATTTCAGCCGCTATGGGCGCATCGACAGTCCATGATAATTGATAACGGCACTGCTCTGTCCTTTCTAGATGGCGAGTGGATCATCCGCATTGGGGATTTGAAGGTGCCGCCTCGTCCGAACCAAGCGGGGTCAAATCTGAGAGGCATGCTAGTCGAGGTATCACACATGGAGGATAGCAGAGGCACAAAAACCCAGGGCCAAGATGATGCGCAGAAAGATGGTCCTGACATAGACAAGGAAGACGAGGCCCTGTTACGTGGCTTCCTCGACTCAGTCACCGACGGGAGCGGTGTACCCTCCACCAATTCAGAGGCCTACCGATTTCTGATTCGCCGCACAAAGGCTCCGGCGAAGGATAAAGGGATTGCTCCTCCTCCGGCGGATTTCGAACTAGCAAGCTTATACCTTGAAGCCCTTCGAGGCTCGAGAGGCTGAGAAGGGATGATACTGTACGAATTCGGATTCCACTCGCCCAACGCTACTAGAATGTTCAATGTCCAGTCACCACGCGTTCGAACTAGGCATGAGCGCCGCGGAGCGCGTTCTATTTCCCATACTTACCATCACAGGACGTGGCAACGCTGACGAAGGCCACGAGTCGCTAGATCAGCGGCCTCCTTCGGACTATATTCCGCTTGGCAACGTTGAGCCTATTGCACTGGACGACCCTCCGGCTGTAATCACCAGCAGGACGACTGTCCTTCCCGCTGTTCGCACCCTAACAACCCCTGCTTCCGGTCCGAGGTGCAGCGGTGAGACACATAGAAAATCCGACAGCCTCTGTCCAGGTCTGCACGAAGTACGCAGTCGCAGCGAGGTGGACTCGGATGTCCTTGCAATTGCAGAAGTCCGTCGTGAACTGATGAACGCCCAAAGTATCAGGAGCCAGACAGGCTTCGGGTTCCCGGTGCCAGAGTTGGGAAGAGTGGAAGCTTCTGCATCAACGAACCCCTGCCAACAACTGACACCTACGGCTGTCACTTGACACTTGGGAGAAGGAGACTTACGGTGTGTTGTCCAGCGGGAGCGCCAGTGTGCATGGAGAAAAGTCTCGCATTCGCTGCGCCCGCTCTCTTTGTAATGTCATATGTACAACAACTGAAAGCTACAACCCCGGCGGCATTGAACAAAAGGAAATAGAAGGTGGATATGTCCTTTGGGTATATGATGAACGCCTAAATACATTTTGACCATGGGTGATGACACGCAATCAGCCCTTTGCTCGCCACCACGCTTGAAGAGACTCGACTGTTTTACATGCGTGATAGCGTGGCAGAGCAACAATGCGTACGCAAAGGGAGTCTCAACGCAATCGACCTCGCTGTCCAGCACGAGTTGCCTTGCCCTGTCCTGCCCTGCTCCGCCCTGTACCATTACAGTAGCATTCCCAATTCGAGGCTCCTCCTCCTCGTCCTCCCCCCCTCTTAAACAGCGCCCTTCCCGCCCCTCCTCCGTCATCCATCATCCACCTCCCACTCACAATCCGAATCTGCGTCCTCGGCGTTCTCCCCATTCTCAGTAGCTCTTTCCACCGCAAAGTCCCGGACCTCCACACCGTCGCGTTTACCCGCCACCATATTAGCTCCTCCATACTCTGTCCCCCCGGACAAGCGCCGGACACTCTACATCCCGCCTTCCTGCCTGATCAGCTCGTCCACGTCATCGTCCAAAGTGGACGGGACGTCCGCCCCCTGCCGTTGATCTTGACTCTGAATCTGAATCTGACCCTGGCCCTCCATTGGCTGGGGACCTAGGCCCGGCAGTCCGAAGGCCTCCATGCCCATCTCGCCTAGATCCGGGACTTGCTCGTCTTCGGCGCCGTGCGAGGTTTTGCGCCGCTTGGCGCCCGGGAGACCGTTGCTCGATGTGCGCGGCCGCGTCTGCGCATGGCCGCCCGCGCTGGGCAGGAACGCAGAGTAATCTGCGTCCAGGCCCAGGTTGAGACCCGCGGCGCCGGAGGCGGAGAACTCGGCCAAAGCGGCGGCGATGGCCGGGTTGCGCACTGGTGGGGGCCCTAGGGTTGAGGGCGACGCGGGTGCCGGTGCCGGAGCTCGAGCGTCCTGGTCGAACATGCCGGTTGTGGTCGTGGTGGCGTCGTAGTCACCTTCGTCGTCGGTGAGTTGCTCAATCTCGGGTCGGTCGGAGAGGACGGTGCCAGTGGCGGCTGTGAGGGAGGGATTGTTGGTCTCGGCGTCAAAGCCAGGCTTAGCGCCACGGCCAGGAGGCGATATGTGAGTGCCCGCGTCTGCGCCGGCGGTAGCGGTGCTCGTCGCGGAGGAAGCTTCTGCTGATGTCAAACCACGAATGATGGCGTCCTCGACTTCCCGCTTCTTGGCCTCGGTGCTGACCTTGCGGCTGTCGAGCGTCAGGTAGGTTTCGTCGTCCTTGGCCAATGCCGACTTGTTGATCTCCAGAATGCGTTCGAGGTCCGCGATCAGCGCCTTCCTCGCCTTGATGCTCGCCGAGACGGAGCTCTCCGCTGCGGCGAGCGACTTGATCAGGCTGGACAGCCGCGCGGCATGGACAGGCGGGCTCGGCAACACGGCGCCCGGGTCGTTCAACTTCGTGTATTCGTTCTGTGCGGCGTCAAGGGCCGGTCTGGCGGCGATGGTCTGCTTCGTGACTTCGATCTGCAAGGGCGCCAATGTCTCCAATTCCTTGGGCAAACCGCCACCCGTACTGCTCGACGACCCGAACAGACTCTGTCCCATCAGCGTCTTTTTCTTCCCTCCGGCCCCCTTTGACTTGTCGATCTCGTCCATGCGCGCATCAATGGCGTCGAGAATGGGAACCTCAAAGACATTCCTCGTCCGCCAGACCTCTACTACGCGGCGGATCTTGCTTTGGATCTCCGGAGGAGAGGATCGGTATGCCGTCTGAATCGCCTCGGCCATCAGCGGTGAGAAAGCGTCCGGGAATTCAGCCCTTTTGCGCGCCCGAGCATTCTGAACAATGTCATTGACGAGATAGATGAAGTTGAGGCGTTTGGGCGGCGGAGCGTCGCGGAGCCGAGTGAGCCAGTAGTTAGCTATGCGGTCGGCGTGGCGTCTGGAGATGTCGTTAGTCTATTTGTAGGTCAGATCCGATGGTTGGAGGGTACGACGTACTTATGAAACATGATCCATTGGGAGACCGACACGATCGAGTCTTGGGTCTCGTTCAAGGTCGACAGCTTGGCCTTGAGGGCCTCGTCTGAGAACGACATGTTGGATGATCATGCGGCGGCTGTCGCCAGAGCGCTCAACTCACTCGCAGACTTTGTTGTGGGTGAAGAGACACCCTGCTCCGGGATGTAGTGTCTTTGTGAGAGCAGGGCAGAGTTCACTGCAAATGATCTACGCTACAGCTATGACAGTGACGGAGAGATGAAGCTCTGAGGTCAGCCGGTGCGCGGTGACAGACAGGCCTCCCCAATATTAGCCCCGTACTATCTGCTCTAAGATGAATTGGCTCCTGATGATTGAAGGCAGTTGTCGAAGAGGTTGTCGAAGGATATTTGAGGAAAGATGAGAAGTTTGGAGCTGTCGTCGATCGTCGCGCCAAGGCCATTTCAGGCAGGTCATGTGATAGATAATTGCGCTTATGGATACACTGGTCAACTGTACAATATGGGGGATCAAACACACCCGCAAGAAGCAAGGTTCGTCCAAACAATTGTCTCCTGCTCTGTTTATAGGTCAAGATACCACACATAATGGAAAGCTCAATCCTTGACAGTGGATCTTGATGGAGGAACTGTCGCCGAACCTTTTTAAGTCTCATGTAGGAAACGACTGACTTGCAATCCAGCAAATGGTCTTGCGAATCCGGCCGATTGAACCATATTTCGGAAACATGATTAGTCGGCAGCGCCCTCGACTACCTCGTAGAGAGACTTGTATCGAGCTGTCGTTCGAGCACTCGTAAATGAGAAGCGCGAAGAAGCAGGGCATAGACTTGTATCGAGCTGTCATTCGAGCACTCGTATGTAAATGAGAAGCGCGAAGAAATCAGAAAGGATGTTGTAGAAGGGTTTTTGTCTGACATGTCTCCGTCCAGCGGCTCTAGCAGCGCCAAGCCTGTCTGACTCGCCGCATTTTTTCTTGAAGCCAGATGCCCCTGCAACTTGCGACTCTCATCGCAAACAGAACTACGGAGTACGAAGCATCTTACCAAAAGCTGTACCCTCACAACCTACGTGACCCTGCATTTCAATTTCGGAAACCGTCATCTTCTCTGATCGTCTGCGTTCCTCGGATACAAACCCTCCGCTCCCGTCTCTCTCAACCTCCGCCCGGTCGTCTTCCATCGCTATCCAGCATGGCTGACCGGTTCCCTTCAATTGAGGACATCGACGCAGGTACGAACGGACTGATGCTCCAACAATGTGCCCAATTGGGATTCTCTGTGACCATGGCTAACAGCATCTGCAGGCGAAACAGACATCCGACCCGACACCAGCGGCCAAGGGGACTTCCTCGAGCGCGAACGGGCTCTGTTGGGTGAGGACGCGGACCTCTTCAACGCCACCGACAGCAGGCCCTCAGCTGCTACAGTGGAAGATGGAGACGACGACCTATTAGGCGGCGGCGATGATTTCACATCCGCTCCGGCACAGCCCTCGGGAGGTGCTGCGGCCGACGATCTGGACGATTTCGAGAGCTCCTTCCCTGCCATTGACACGAGAAACGACGTATGCTTGCTGAGTCCTCCCGCAACCTAACAAACACAGATCCACAAGAGCACTAACGTGGAGTCGTTCGCATAGAACGTCGGCCCTGGTGGCACAATAACCGACAGCACCCCGGCCCCTTTCACCGGCTACACAAACTACACGGCGCCCGCGGGCGAGGAAGAGAGCGAACCCATCCGCGCGTGGCGCGAAAAGCGCGATGCCGACATTGCCCGCCGCGACGAAGCCTCCCGGCGCAAGAAGGAAGAAACAATCGCCACGGCGCAGAAAGACATCGACAGCTTCTACGAATCCTACAATCGGAAAGTCGACAAGCAGAAAGCTCAGACCCAGAAGGAGGCTGAAGAGTTTCTGGCCAAGAGAGAGGATACCACTGCAGGCGGCACCGCGTGGGAGAGAATTGCCAAGCTGGTGGATTTGAGCGGCAAGGGCCAGTCCGGAGGAGGGGACGGGAGCTCCAAGAAGAGGATGCGGGAGTTGTTGCTCAGTCTGAAGGCTGATAAAGATGCCCCGGGTGCAGCAGGCGTGTAACTAAACTGTACGAAATGATCAAGAAGGCGATATGGAACCGGACAGGAGGCGAGCGGGTGGTCAACCAGGTCTGGTGGCCCTCTTACGGCTTCAAAACACGGGCAAGTCGCAGCCAGTCTGTGGCGGGCCATCTGAGCCTCCCAAAACGTCGAGGATTCTATGGGGCGGGACTCACATCTGGCGTTCTAGACTGGAACATGACGGATGAGCTCAGTAATATTGTGCGCATACAAACTCACAAAGCAGTGTAAACATGTTGTTTCTGTCTGTCGGTCCGCCCTCAGCTATGCTAATTGGCATCCAAGAGCTCAGCACTCCCAACCGCTTCACAACGCTTGGCCCGCGTTGCACAGATGCCGATAGACAGTAGCAGCCCGTGCGCTCAAAAACACATCCATAACGACTAGGAATACGGAGAACAAGGGCCATCCAGACATGCCCCTCTGCCTGATGCAATGTTCCCCATCCCGTGTGCGTGAAAGCACGAACCCTAATGCATTTAATTTGATCCCGTTGCGCGCCGGTCCTACAGAACGCCTCGTAACGCCCGAAAGTGGTTGAGTATGCCCGAATCAGCGATCAACGTCTCGTCTCATCTCGTCCGATCTCATCCATCCCCCCGTCCAATGTCGGAAACGGTCCCTCTGTCCAAGTTCCTCGGCGTGATCCGATCTGGCCTGATCACCGTTTTCTCCTGGGTATGCGCTTCTTGCGCCCAGAGACGATCTGCATCTGCTGGATAAAGTTGCGGCCCAGGTTCTCCACGTCCGCGACCACCTGCTCGGCCTGCTGGACGACGGCCAAGTTGGAGGTAGAACCCGAGGTCCCCACTGTGGGAGATGCTCTTGCTGCAGGTTGCTTCTGCTTGCCGGCCTGTGATTGTATCTGTTTCTGTGTCGGTTTCTGTGCCCTCCTCGCATTCTCAGTCACCTTGGCGATATACTCGAGTGTCATGGCCGCCTTGGCCTGCCTCTCCGAATCAGTCATGCCTGCACCTGTACCACTGCTTCCTCCTCCGTTGACACTGAAACTCTCTTCCAGAGGCGTCAGCATCGTGTTCTTGTAGTAGTACTCGATCCAGGCTTTCAATCCGTGGTATTCCTGTGCCTTGGCGATGAGCAAGGCCATTTCGACGTGTCCGATGAGTGTGTCTTCGATCTGCCATGCCACGCCGTCGAGCACGTGTTGGTTGAATTTGAGTGCGGGCTGCTGAATGTTTGCAATGGAATGCATTTTATCAACACAATCGGTGAATGCGAGCAGCTGTTTGCGGAGTTCGAGTTCGCGATCGGTCATGGGCCAAGGTTCGGAGTCTCCGTTGTCCTCGTCTTCAGCGTTAGAGCGAGGAGCGGGTCTGCTTTCTTGCCGTTGCTGTTTTTCGCTCTCAGGCAGGCGAGGTGCGCCGATCTGCTGGCTAGACGAGACCTCTGTCGTATCCTTTTCGAGATTTCCTTTCTCGGATGGAGTGCTTGAGACATTGTTCCGAATGCTTGGAACACTGACTGGGACTTTCTTCAGATTAATGTGGCGTGTAGTTGCAGCAGCGCTGGTCGGTTCAGGCTCTGGGGCTGGCCGCCGCGATCCTGGGCTGTTTACTTCAGGAGATAAAAGCTCTGCGAAACGAGAGTTTCCGGTCTTTGAGCGCAATGCTTTCAGCCGCTTTTGATTGCCTGGCCAGGTCAAGGGGCGCTCTTGTAGAAGGTAGGCACTTCTCTCGAGCGTTCCCCAGTGGCTTTCCGAAGCAGGTTTCCCCTCAGCTTGTATGGCAGTCAGCTTCGCGAAATCGGCGTCGAGGGTGTTCTTCAGAACTTGGAGCTCTTCGCTGAATTCCTGGTCGCCTTCGCTGCAGCTACACTTCTTCTTGGCTGCTATACATTTCAGGTGCGGCGTGAGGGTTTGGGCCATGTCCCAGTAAGCTCCGATCATGAGTTTAAGGTGAGCATCTCGCGGGAGGCCGGAGGACGTCTGGAATACAGGGGAAGAAGTATCGTCCTCTGAACGTTCTTTCTCCGACTTGTGTAGCTTCAGCGGCGCGGGAACAAGTGAGCTCAGTTTCTCTTTAGCGAAGGAAGAGAATCGCGCCTGGCAGCTATGGTCCGGTAGACACCTGCACGCCGACGCGTCTTCACACATGAGATAGAATCGAGACAACGCACCCTGAATCCGCTGGTACTTCGGAGTACGACTGTCCATATCGACCAACAACGTGTGGAAGAGAAACTTCTCGATGTGGCGCAGATTCGCCTTCGCTTTGCTGCCGCTCATAGAACCGAGCACAAATGTGCAGATGAAGGCTAGAATGTCGACAGCCATGAGTGAAATTTCGATCGAAGCATGGCAGAGTAATGAGCTGTTCAGCAGGCCGAAAAGATCTGCGACAGATTCTGCAATGAAACTGAAGGTGCGGACCCAGTCTTCGTTGCTGCCGGCCCCAACTCCTACGAAAGTTTTCAAATCCAACATCATCTGGAAACCTATGTCAAAGTTCTCCCTATACCGCAAAGTGATACGTTGAGCTAGGAGGATAGCAGCCCTTCCGGGACACAAGCCAAGCTCTTGGAATTGCAAGAGGTTATCGGGGAGCTTCGGCTCCGGTGCCGCAATCGCGAATCGCAGGTACTCAGTGTAGAATGTCTTCTCCTTGTCGAAATCCATCCAGAAGAATTTGTCCCACGTCTGAGCGATCAGCACCATCCGCAACACGTCCCAGATGCCCTCTTCAAGGTTTCTATGGTAGTATTCGGTAATGCGGGCCCGGAGCTTCTTGGGATCTCTCGCTGACGTGGTTTTCAAGAAGTTGAAGAGTCCTTGGAAGTCCAAGGGGGATATGAGGTTACCTTCGACGAGAAAGCTGGTCTCGATCGCCTGGTCGGGTTTCTCTGGGTGAAAGGTGAGCGCTGGTGCAGATGGTGAAGACGCGGCTTTTGTAGCTGCCGCGACCTTTTTCAGCTTCTCCTCATGTGCTGCGACGAACTTTGGCATCGAGTCATTCACCTTTGACAGAGCCTCGCGGAAAACTTGTGGCGGCTCCTTCTTCATCATGCCCATGTAGGCCTTCACGACGTTTAACGTTGGGAGGAATTTGTCGGGCTTGTTTCGTGCAGCAGTAACAATAAGGGTGGTGAGCTTTGCGGAAAGTTGCTGCGCAGAACTTGTGCCGGCCCCAGATTCGACCACTAGGGCCTTGAGCGAACGGCGGAAAAGGATATCAGTGATCACATCATCAAGAACAATGTCTGATAATGGCGGGATTGGCGATTTCAGCGTAGCTTTTGCTTTGATCTTCTTGAGCGCCGTAGTGACATTTTCGACAGTATCGTCTGCCATTCGTTCCGCGACCTTGATCATCTCTTTCTTCGCCGCATCTTCGACCTTTATGCATTCCAGGTTGGCTTTAATTGTGTCTTCGTCGAGATTCAGCTCGGGATCAGCGGCGGTAGAAGGCTTATCAGAGCCTTGCATTTTCAGCCGGAGGTTCATCATGACCTCTACCACGTTATTACACGTTGTAGTCTTGCCATCACTGGTGGTGACATCAACGGTGAAGCCTGTGGCATTCGGTTTGGAAAGCATGTCCTCGAGAGCATTGAAGGACTTTTTCAGGACGGGGCTCATAGGCCCGTTGAGCTCGAGCACACTGCGCAGATCTGTGATGGCGGTTTGCACATCCTGGGGATCAGACGCACTGAAGAAACCCTTCATAACGCTCAAGGCCTGAGAAAACGAGCTCGGGTTTGAAGATGCCAAGGTATTTTCCAATACGGTTGTGAGACTGGCTGGGACGGTTGCGTTTGTGCCCGATGCCGGAGTGGTGGGTTGATGGAGCTGTGAAAGAGCAGGTTCTGCATCGAGGATCATTTGCCTGAACTCATTGTTCTTGCGCTCTGCTTCGGCCATCTCTGAATTGGCTTGGTCCAACTTCACCCGGGCATCTGCAGGGGAGACTCTGCCTGCGTTCACGTCGTGTCTGATTTTATCCAGCCTTCCCCGTATTCTCCGTACGATATGCTCGTTTTCTTTCGCAGCCTCGAGAATTGCACTGTTCTTGGGATCAAGCAGGAAATCCTTGGAAGCCATTGGCAGGATGTCTAGTGCCGGCGTATCGGACGCACTCCCTTTGTCAGTTTTGCTTGGTTGGGTAGGGATGTGATTGCTGCGCGTGGCCTTGTCCAGGATAGCGTTCCGCCGAGCTCTCAACGCTGCCTCTTCTTCGTCGTCCTTCTTGACACGAAGCAACTCAACATCCCTCTGTTTTCGTAGTGCGCTCTGCATTCGCTGCGATTTCTCCGACACGATTCTTGCATGGTAGTACTTGATCGTGTCCATCTCCATCCACGAGATGCCCTTTGTCTTTGCCCGGGTGCATAGTTCATGTTTGCAGGGGAAGTCATTCTTCCCAGCTTCCTCATCGCATGCTTCATCGAAATCCAGGCAGCATTTTCCCCAGCCGGTAAACTTGAAATCACCTCCTAGGTGGGCTTTGAAGAGACTATCAAGCGCTGTCGCGTTCTCATCAAGGAGCGCCCTCTGGGTCTGATGCCGGGACGATTTATGTTCCAATTCGTTTTTTTCCTTTTCTAATTTCGCTCTTTCGGTAAGAAGTTCGTTATAAGTTCTGATGTCCTCATCCGCCCAGCCCTCAACGTTGTGGCCGTCGGCAGCTCTCAACGGGCTTCCAGGCCTCGCCGAAGGAAGAGGATCAGTGGTCATGTCGTGCAAATTCTCATTGCTCGCCAATCTCGGGCCTTTGCCTTTCGGCTTGCCCATTTCTTTGCGGTAAGCGTATGTTCTGTAGTACCAAGGTTGAAGGAAATGGAGCAGGAGCCCAACAAGGGCCCTGATGGACGCTGTGATTGGAGGGTGTTTGTGTTGGTTCTCAGCCTCAGTGCGGCGGACCCGCTGCTCTCAAGCAGGAAAGCCGCAGAAGAGCAGTGTTGCAAAGGCAAGCAGTGGTTGACTATTGCAAGTGCAATCCTAACATACGATGATGCCAACGGCCGCCTGGATTGAAATTCGGGTTGAAAAGCTTCGACAGCTACCACCGCGGCTAGTAACAGACTCGATTGAAGCCCTTACCACGTCCAGGAACTCTGCATCACGGTTTGATGACACGAAAAACCATGGTTTGGATGAAGGCGCCCTCATGTTTCCAGGGAAAGTGAACTCGGGTCCCTCGTCCTGGAAAAGCTCGAGGGCGATGTCCTGCCAACCACGCGGTCAGAGCGAAATCTTCGCCGTCTCGCACGAATCGATGACGGCGAAATGAGCTCCCGAACGCTGTATCGTCCCCAGGGTGGTCCTGCTGTATTCTAACTCTGAAAGGGGCCTTTGATGTCGATTGCGGCCATCGTTGATGAAATTGAGGCTACAAAGTCTTGAAAGCGAGTCAAAGGCCAGCTGAGGTTAGTTTGAAGTTCGTCTGCAAGCCGATGGCGATTTCTGCGCCCGGATTAATTGGGCTTGGCCCGATCTCGGAGTTACTGTTCCCCCGTTCCGGTGCTGCACGCTAATCCGGTCTGGGGGAATCATTTTTGGATCACCAAGAAGTGAACGGAAGAGGACGAGAGAACGGCGGAGAGAAAATGGTGATTTGCCGCTGAATGCTCTGGACCATCGCGAATAATGGCCGACAGTCCATCACCAGAGACCAACAGGCGCACGATGGATGACGACATGAAAGAAATCATCAAAGCCGCGGCGGACCACGACATTCAATTGCTAGAGAAGTGTATCGATCAATATTCATTCCCAGAATGCAAAGCTGTCGATGTTCAGGACCCTGCGACAGGCTTCACGCCGCTGCATGCTGCCGTCGCCTCCAGTAACTTGGAACCGGACGGCGGCTCTGGTGGAAACCAGCACGGCGAACAAAGCGGTATTCAGGTGACCAAGTTCCTGCTCGAAAATGGCGCCATCTGGAACCAGCTGGACAAGAACGACGAGACACCAGGGTGCATGGCGTATCGGTTAGGCTTGCAGGAGCTCTATCAGGTAATGGTAGATGCTGGTGTGCGTGCGGAGATGATACTCAGCAGACTCGAAGAATACCAGGAGTTGGAAGACGAGGACGAGGATGGTGGCGGCGGCGACGGCGACGAGGTCAACGGAGGAGATTCAACTCAAGTTGCAGCAGATGCCCAGCAGTCTAGCACTGAGCAAGGCGACGTCACCAGCTCCAGGTACCTTTCATCTGCCCTATCTCTAAACGACGGCAGACTCCTGGACTCGGAAAAGAATGGTGTTATGATGAGCTGGGAAAGTGATATTATGCGGCAATCCGCCGACGCCCTTCTGACACGCCCCGGCATCAAGATATTAAACATTGGCTTTGGCATGGGCATCTTTGACACACACGTCCAGGGCCACGCCAACGGGCCCGCAAGCCATCACATCATCGAAGCGCACCCCGATGTCATTGACGATATGCGCGGCAAAGGATGGATGGAGCAGCCCAATGTGGTTGTACATCGCGGGAAATGGCAGGACATACTTCCTCGACTCGCTACAGAAGGTGAAACCTTCGACGCCATCTATTTCGATACATTTGCCGAGTCCTACAGTGCCTTCCGCGACTTCTTCTCCGAGCACGTCATAAGCTTGCTGAGCCAGGACGGGCGATGGTCCTTCTTCAACGGCATGGGCGCCGATAGACAGACCAGCTACGACGTCTACCAGAAGGTCGTGGAATTTGACTTGTTCGAAGCTGGCTTTGACGTGACCTGGACTGATGTACGCCTTCCCGATCTTGACCAAGAGTGGGAAGGAATCCGTCGGAAGTACTGGAAGGTCGATAAGTATCGTCTGCCAGTTTGCAAGTTTTTGGATTGAAAACGATGCCACAAGTCAAAGCATCGTCAAGTGGCCATCCACCTGCGCGGCGTGATCATGCTGGCCCAGCAACCACCTGCAGACCCGAGTCTGTTGCTGCAGTCCTCTTTACACACAACCTTAGGTGATCCATGTCAGAAGACCTTCTGTTCCGGATCGGTGGAAGCAATCTTCGGTTCCATCACACCGAAGCGAGTCACGAGCGGGCCTCCGTGCAAAGACAAGCAGGTCACCGTAATACCCCCAGAACTCATACTCCACGATAACTCCCCCCGCCAAATGCACACATTACACCAGGAGCGTGCCACTTACCGGACAGCTGTGCAGCAAGCTTCGCCGAAGTCAAGCCAATACGTACCGGCCTCGGAATATTCCCGCCCGAGATGCATTCGATACGTATTGCCCCGCATTCTCACCTCTCCATACGTCCTCAGTACGTGCTGGATTTCTCCTCGCCCGCTGGTGCTCACGCACGTCGTTTCTCCACCCCCAAACCACTGCGCGCAGGCAACCGGGCAACCGACGCGGATGGAGTTATCACGATGATCCGCGTGTCCGGAGAGGAGACCTCCCAACCTCGGGATTACCTGAGCGAGCGAACCCGGCATGATGGGGCTATATATGCTGAAAGAACAGAGGCTTGGTGGGCTGGGTTTGCGGACCATTCGCAGCCCCTCAGCACGCAGCCAGCTCAACCGTCAACGAAAATTGCAAGACACGGTCCCCTCCTCCGCATAGTAAAGCACTTCCAGACAGCATAGTCGGCGTCACAAATGGCCAAACGAACAGCCATCGTCACGGGCTCCTCCCGCGGCATGTAAGTCTCCCACCACAGCACTCAAACACTGCCTCAACACCACTAATCACGTCGTTTTCCCAGAGGTGAATCCATCGTCCGCCGCCTCGCCCAGGAAGGCTACAAGGTCACCGTCAACGACGTCTCCGCCAACAAGGCGGGCATCGACAAACTCGTCTCCGAACTCAACAGCACGCATGGCCAAGGCACGGCCATCGGCGTCGTCGCCGACGTGACCTCCTCCTCCGAGGTGCAGAACCTAATACAAGAGTCGGTTGAGAAACTCGGGCCCCTCACCGTGATGGTAGCGAACGCGGGTATCGCCCAGGTTGCGCCCGCACTAGAAATCAGCGACGAAGACGTGCACAAAATGTTTGAGGTGAACTTCTTCGGCGTCTGGCTCTGCTATACCCATGCAGCGAAGCAGATGATCAAGCAGGGGCCCGTGGAAGAGGGGAGCAGCGGGTACAAGATCCTGGGGTGCGCCAGCATCGTGGCGTTCAAGCCGTTCCCTCTCCTCTCGCACTACAGCGCGTCGAAGTGGGCGGTGCGCGGCTTGACGCAGGTGTTCGCCATGGAGGTGGCAAAGCACAAAATCAACGTGAACGCGTATGCGCCCGGGATCGTGGGCACCGCGATGTGGGACCTCATTGACGAGAAGCTCGGCGAGATCGAGGGCCGGCCCAGGGGCGAGACGGTCAAGAAGTATAGCTCCGAGTTAACGGCCCTGGGGCGAGTCAGCGTGCCCGACGATGTGGGCAGGGTGGTCGGCGGGTTCATGTGTTCGAAGGATGCCGAGTTTGTGACTGGGCAGACGCTGGTCATTGACGGAGGCATCATCTTCACGTGAGCCGAGCGAGCAGAGCGATGGCACGGGGAAAGGGAAGAGTAAGGGAAACCGGGAGACGGAGACAAACCCACCCAAAACCGTTGTCAGACTCGCACACGGAATACACGTGCGTGCACAGTACATCTTCCGTTCCATCCCCCCTGTTTGCTTTCGAATGTGACAGTCTCCGATGCACAAGGTTTTGTCGGGTCTGAACTGATCCCACGACATGGTCTCCACGGCCACGCAGCAGCAAGACACTGCCCTGGCTGGCTTGCCTGGCCTGGCCTGGCCAGCTCTTCGTCCCTCCTCTCTCCCTCGTCTATCTTTTCCCCCTCCCGCCTTAATTCCCCTTTCATGTCTCATCTCACGGTGACTCATTGACCGTCGCCCTTGTCCTATTTCCCGCTGACGCTGCCTCTTCTCCCTTGTGGTTTTTTCCTCCCCGAATTCCATTCCATTTCCTATCCCGGATGCCCCTGCCCCTGCTTCGGCGGATATACCTTCCCGTCCACCTCGACCAACGGCTTGCACGTGCACCGACTAGCTTCGGGGATCGAGTCCATGACCCCCGGGATATGTCGCCCGCATCCCCACCACGTTATCTTCTCTGCGAGCGATCGGACGGAACAAGTTAGCGGTGAAAAAAAAAGGTAAAAAAGGTATGAGGAAGATCGTTCGTTGTTCATCTTGAGGGCAGGCGCAAGCGTTTCAAACTACCCACCGACCGCACGCCACGGGAGGGGAAGGAGGAAGGGGGAAGGGGGAAAAGCGAGGACCGGAACGTTCAATGTCAACGTCAACATCAAGGGGCCGGGCGGGGGGAGGGGACAGTGATAGTGTGTATACTGGATGTTGGGGCTTGACAGTGTCTCCCACCCAAAGACTTACGACAGCTGGGACATGTCCTTTTCATGCACATCTTGGTGGAGGCACCGAGGTGATGTTGGAGCCGGGGGAGGTGATAGAGCGCTGTACTGTACTGTAGCGGAAGAGGGACTGGGAACCGTCTGGCGAGGATGAAGGGTGAGGGTTTGTCTTCTTCGCTCGGAGGGTTGTTGTATTGTTGTCGTGAGGTATTACTGGCCCTTGGACTGGAACCTGGCCTGATACAAGGGAGGGACGAGGGCTCCCGGAGCGACTCTATATCAAAGACGGTGTGCGACGATTAATGATCAGGATCACCAATATCATATTAATTCTACTCTCTCTCCATCACTAATGTCGAGAGATATATTCATTCAACTCATTCACTCGATTCATTGCCTCTCGGGGACCGTGTCTCTGACGCAAGGGAGCAGTGTCCGAGTCATGATGAAACATGCCGGTGCCATCTGAGCGCGGGCTTCAAAGCCTCGAAGTGAGACGGTGCGGGCCGGTGATTCGCCAGGGGACCATGACCTGTCTCGACGGATGACCATGTCTTGGCGGGCTGGGACGCGGATGAAGGAGGAATTATCTACGTAGAGCCCGAGGTCGCCGAGGGGTGGGCGATCGAAGTGGACCGGCTGCAGCAACCCGCTTCTCGATTTGCAATCAGACACAGGAAATGGGACCAAAGACGGGCAAGTGTGGTGCTGAATCTTTCACTACATAGGCGAGTACGAATCTCGTGGCTTGTCCTACTTGTTGTAGAGGCATCGAGTTCGTGGGTCATGGGTATCGTGATTGGCAAAAGGACGCGCGGTATGCGGGCATTCACATTCTCCATTGTTCATGCGCACAAGTCGCAACAAGGCCATCGGTATCTGCACCTCGTAGCCATGTAGATGGTGCGCGTCGTGCGTAGGTCGCAAAAATCCACTCCGTGGCGGTCGGTAGCCTGCTGCACCTTTTCCCCTGTGCCAGCCCCTTCGGGCGAAGATGAGTGCCCAAGGGGCGTCAGAAGCACCACATCCCGATCCAAGAAAGAGTCAGTGCTGCGATGAGCACGGCCGACTGCCTTGTCCGTGCAGCTCCGTTGATGTCCTGATTTGAATAGACGCATGCCCATCCCGAAAAAGTCCCCGTGGCGCCATTAATGCTCCCGCCGCAGCTCACCGGCCGCAGCGGCGGCTCGGAGGCCCCGTTGAGCATACATTTCTGCGTACTCCAGTCGGCTGAATTGAGCGAAAGCACCCAGCCTATGGGACAGCATGTTGCCCACGCAGTGCCGTCGCCGTTCTGCTGATAAATGAAACAGAAGTTCGGTTTGCATAATGAACTTGTCGACGGGTCGGGACAGGACGCTTGCCGCGCGTTGAGGAGATCAGAAACGCTCCTTCCGCCGAGGATATTCATCTGAGATGCCGACCCCGTCGCATTGTAGTGCTGAATTGTGGCGGCGGAAGTGGTCGGATTGCTATGGAGGCAGTCGGCGATTGGATTTGCCGATATCGCGGGCGTGAGGAACAGGATCGCTAATTGGAGCACACTGAACCAGCGGGCCATGGTGGAACAATGCGCTGCTTGATGCTCTACTACGCCAGGCATCAACTGCGATGGATACTGTGAACCAGTGGGAGATATAGCCCCGACGTAGGCGGATATGCGGATGACAACCGCGAGGTGTTGGTGTCGGTATCGGAGGCTGCTGAGTAAGGTACGTGTGGCGTTGGGATTGGTTCGCCAAAAGGCCGGCCTTCCTGCTGGCCTCCCGATGTCACCTGAGCTTGTCCTGGATGCTGCGGACTTGTGGTGACACTGCTTCTGTCGACTTCAGTGTTAGTACCGCCGCCTCTTGAGCAATCGGGAGCACATCCTCCAGGGTGCGTCCCCTCGCAAGACCCGCCACGGCCACACCCAACATAGTATCTCCGACACCGTTTACAGACACAATATGGTCCTGGTCCACTTCCATGGACGGGGGAATCAATCGCATGTACAGACCGCCAAGGTCACTGTCGCCGGCGAATCTTGTCGACAGCACGTATGGCGCGTTTTCTGGTCGCCTCAGCCTCTCATCCCCTTTGCGCAACAGGCACGTCAGTAGACACCCCCGGCGCCCGAGTTTTGTCACCAGATTCGGGATGAACGGGAGAAGCTGTATGCACTGCTGCGGAATACCCTGTTCGACCAGCTCTCGTCCGGCGACGGAGACCAGCAGATCCTGGGTTCTCGTGCCAGAGAGACCTAAGCTGTCGATGACACTCCACCATTGCTCCGATTCGAACATCATTGCATCTCTAGCAGCACTGTACAATGCGGACAATTCAAGATGGTTCGGGGATGCAAGGCTGACCACATGGTCCGGTAAAACCTTGGTGCCCGTGATGAAATAATTGTCCTTGTGGAAGAGCCGTGCGGCCTTCGCGATCGAGACGGGCTCGAATGCGATAAGCGCTCCACATGCTTTCGCAGCGGCAAATATCGACGAAAGAATTGTCGGCGACCAGTTTGCATCGACGACCACCCACTTCGGCTTGCTCTCGTCCATCCTCGCCGTCCAGTAGTCGGGTGCCTCCAATTCAGGATGAGCAAAGATCGACATGTCTGCCATTGCAACCACGAGGTCTTTGTTGGTGTCATTGATGGCAACGTATTGAGCAGTCCTAGCACCATCGCTGTTTGAAAGTTGCCGTATAGCTGTGGCGTGTAGACCGCTCTTAACGACATGGTCGAGGAGAGACGAGCCAGCTAGGTCATTCGCTACGGCGCTGGCCAAAACAACCTTCGCACCTGCCAGATGTGCAGCCATGGCCACATTCCGACCAACTCCACCCGGTGACTGTGATATGCTGGACGGATTCGAGGTATGCAGAGTAGGTGAAGTAGATTGTGCGGTGATGTGGAATGGCTGGTGGTCGCACATTGTATCACTTGCCAACGACCCAGCAACGAGTACGTCCACAGCCTGCGCTGACGGTCTATCCGTGCTTGGTGTTGAATTTGACTCGGGTACCAACGGCACGGAAGAGTTTTGAGGGATGACAAGCTTGCTGCTGTCCTCTCTGCGATCCGTTAGCGGATAGCCTCGACGCCTTGTGTCCGAAGTCTAACATGGCTCACCGCTGAGGTGCAGCTCCATCTCGCCTTTCGAGCTTCGCAAGCTCCACGGCGACCTTCGTGCCACGGATGACATTGGCCTCGATCAATGCCGTATTAGCCTTAACACTTGCCCCTTTGCTCAGCTCCCTGATTCGTTTCAAGATATACGGAGTATTGGCACTTCCGCCAATGCCCTTCTGCTCCGCTTCAGAAACCGCTTGGGTAACGATAGAATCGATATCTTCCCTGGACATTGCCGAATGCTCGGGAACAGGATTCGCGAAGAGCAGACCAGAATTTACACCCAACATAGACTGCGCGTAGATGATAGCAGCGGCATCCACTTCGTCGAGAATAGTCTTGGGGCTCACGACGCCGCTGTCTCGGGAGAAGAAGGCCGGAAAGTCGACATCGCCTTGTCTGCCATCCGCGAAAGTGCCCACACCCACTCCTTGTGTCTCAAGATACTCCAGTGTCCGCGGGATGTCCAAGAAGCTCTTGCAGCCGCTCGATATCACCGTCACAGGTGTCCGTCCAAGCTCGGTCAGGTCCGCCGAGATGTCCATAGAATTCTCTCCCCCTCGATGGACCCCGCCAAGACCACCCGTGGCAAAGACCTTGATGCCGGCCAGGTGGGCGAGCAACATTGTCCCGGCAATAGTAGTCCCCCCATTGAGCTTCTGACCTCTTAACCCCAACCCACCGATGAAGCCGAGATCTCGCCTGGAGATCTTCCAGGTATTCTTGTCCCCGGCAGTAGAGACCAGCTGGATGAGTTCTTCGGCGCCCATGCCAACAAGGGCTCTGCCCTCGAGGATACCGATGGTCGCAGGCACGCCGCCATTGACGCGGACGAGGGACTCGAGGTGCGAAGAGAGGGCGACATTCTCGGGATACGGGAAGCCTAGCGAGCAATGAGCCTTCATAGACGTTTCGAAGAAGGCTTTATGGCCGTACCATGTGTGTATATTGTCGTCTCCAGTGCAACGACTGGCTTCCCCATTGCGAGAGCATCTTGCACCTCTTCTGCGACGCGGAACAGCCTGTCCCTACCGGTGACGATCGTCCGTCTCTGGCGGCAACATTGCGTCAACGTCCGGGAATACGGGCTGAGGGACAACGCCTTCCTGTATAAAGCCATTGGTCACTTGCCGCAAGACACCACGAACCTCGCGATTTCAATGGCGAGGAGAAATACTCCGTATTTGTACGGTACGGTAACGCTGATCACTCACCCCCCAAGCCTGATCGCGTGTGATTGGCCCATGTGCGCCGCACGGGGTCAACGAGGCTGAACGGCAAATCCCGGTTCGACGTCATACGTTGAAGCGTAATGTAGAACGAGCAGCCAAGTTCAAGAGCGCATCCGTCCCAGATTTCCAGTTCCTCTCTCTTTACTTTGAGTTCAATATCCGTGTGCACAGCTCACAGCTATACTCGTGCCCCGCAATTGATTCACGATGGTCCGAATAGACGTGGGAGGCTTTCCCAACATCAACATCGCCACCACAGATGGCAAGTTCGACATTCCCAAAACCAAGCAGCAGATCCGCCAGCGGATGCGAGGAGGTGGCAGCACCGTGCATCTGAGCTGGAACACGACTACCCCCCGGATAGTGCTGACAAGTGACACTGACGACTTCGACCCGACCATCATATCCCATTTCCAGCAAGAAGGCTTCCAGCTCAGTTACCTCGAGTACGACGGGAACAAGAAGGATTACCTAGCCAAACTGCAGCATTTGCAGGACCCCCTGGAGCTTGGGGAGAAGTATGCCATTGTAGGTAAGTGGGGCTGACCAAGCCGATCGAATCATTCATTGTAAGTTTTCTGAGTTCGATGTCGGCATGGCATGGCATGGTGTGGTGTGGTATGGTATGGTATGGTGTGCTTCACTTGAGGATCTGGACGCGAGTACGAGTACAATACCATTCACGACCATCCTGCCCCAGGTATTTCGTTTGAAGTCCCCAGTGGCGATGCATTGGAAGTCAAACACCAACAGGTATCCGTTCTCGGACTAACTAACTAGTTGGCCAGCATATGGCGACGCCGCTACCCTTGTCTTGGAAGCATGCATGAAACCCATGCCCAAGCTCGTTGCCGTCGTGGCTTACTACCCCGGCCACACGCCCCGATCGACGACCAACTTCCCTCCGACGCTTTTTGTGCAGATCCACCTAGCCGCCTCCCAGAAATGGGGCACCCGCTTCCCCTCGTATCGCTATGAAAACACGAAGCCCGGCTTCGCGGAGCACGATCTCGACGAATTCGACAAAATCGGCGCCTCACTAGCTTGGACAAGAACCATCGACATCCTCCGCACGGCCTTCGACATCGACGGTCCCGACCTCGAGGCCATCTGGAACACCCACATGCGGCTCGAGTTCGCGGAGAAGGACGTCGACAAGACCATGGCGACGATGGTCAGGCAGCCGGTCTTGAACTGTTCGCCCACCATGACAGGAGGGATCGGGTACGACCAGCTTCGCAGGTTCTACGCCGACTTCTTCATGCCGAACATCCCGCCGGACATGAGGATTCGGCTCCTCAGCCGGACCGTGGGCGTCGATCGTGTTGTGGATGAGATGTTCGTGTCGTTCACGCACACGACGGAGATCCCCTGGATGTTGCCGGGCGTGCCGCCTACGGACAAGAGGGTGGAAGTCGTGTTGGTCACTGTGGTTGGCGTCCGGGGTGGGAAGCTGTACCACGAGCATATCCACTGGGACCAGGCCACCGTGCTGGTGCAGATCGGATTGCTGGATCCCAAGTACGTCCCCAAGACGTTCAAGACCGCCGAGGAAGGTAGGGAAGACGAAGTGGAGAGGTTGCCTGTGTGTGGGAGGGAGGCGGCCAGGAAATTATTGGACGAGGACAATTCCCAGAGCAATGAGTTGATTCCTAATTGGTGAGTCGTTGAAGATGTGAGGAACTTGGACTATCGAGAAGTCTCAGGCCTGTTACAGTATACTAGGATATGGTCTCGGTGTAGATGTCCCAGGAGGGGAAGGAAACCTCTTCTAGTGTAGTTGGATACCAGACTGCATGCCAGCCTCTTGCAGGTGCTTGGAGCAAAAAATAATTCCATTAAGCCCCGGTCAACCGTCAAAAGGACGGAGCTGACAACGATGGCCGCGAGCCACACGAGAAGCCCTTTCATGTACAGGCTCCTTCATAACAGCGTGTAGAATAGACAGCTGGCAGCTCACACTAGTAAGTCATAATCGCGCTCGAACGCAGGAACTAGAAACACAAGTCGTTAAAGAGCAAAAAATATACCGAAGTCAGTCGATGAAGACTGCGGACCTTCCGCACCATAGCCCATGGCTCATGCCTGTGCATGCTCACCGGGCTCGTAGACCTCGCGGCTGCCCCATATCCGTCGGAGCAGCGCCTCTTCCGGAGAGAGCCCGAACTGCTCGTCATCCTGAGCCCCATCAAGACCGCTATCGGGCTGGGATGGTGTGACTTCGATGTCGTCATGGCTGCTCTGCCGCTGGAAATGTACTCTACCCCCGCGGCCCCTGCTGTTTGACCTTGAAGCCAGGGGGGAAGACCTCTGCTCCTCGAAACTTCGACTGACTCCGGCCCTTGCGTGCCCGTTGACAGTGTTGGCGCTGAGGCCACGCCGACTCTGCGGTCTACTCTTGGCTGCGGTACCGGCGGCTGCGGCCATGCCAAGGTCTTGAGGTAGGGCACTTTTCTCCTTTAACCTGCTCAGGCTTTCTATCATAGGACTCCTGAATCTTCTTACTACCATGAATTGCTTCATAGCAGTCTCATAGTCTTGCTTCACAGCTTTGATCTCTCCGGCCAAAGAGCGGTTGCGGTTTCTGGATGCCGCCCGGCTATGCAACGAGGTCGCTGATGCCAGAGGGACGCCCATGCCAGGGGCTAAGGGAGTGGTAGGCGCCGCAGGCCCAGCTCTAGAGATCTCCCTCTTCTGCAGGTCGAGTTTTTGCTGTGTTCGGGACTGCATTTGTGATATTCTTGCCTTGTGAAGGGTCTTTGTCTTCTCCGGTGATTCAGATGGTTGCGGCTTGTAGTTGGAGAGAAAGTTGGAAGGCGAATCTACGTCAGACTCGTCTACAGTCTGCCGGAAAGAACCTGCCGGTGTATCTGTTGGTAGGAAATGTGAGACACCGCCCTCCACCGAAGAGGATGCCAGGACAGGGCCAGACACAGGTCCAGAAGATGTACCCGCAGGTTTGCCTGCAGTGCCCGGAGTTGCGTTTGACCCAGTAGCGTCAGCATGCGAGATGTGAGTAAACGATCTAGACGAGTCACTCCGGACCAGTTGGCTCGGTCCAACATGCGCTGACACTGTGGACATAGCTGGCGGGGCGCGTGAAGAACGGGGATATTGTTGAAGCAGTGCAGGATCAGGTGGATTATGTGTTTGCGAGACCACCAGCTCGCCTTTCAGGTTTGGTGCAGACCGATTCTTGTTCTTTAGTGAAGGCTGGGGAGGTGATGAAGTCTTCTGCTGGCGCGTAATCCCCTGTGCTGCATGTTGTTGAGGAGCAGGGTCTCCATTCGGGGTGTGTGCTCTTGCCGGTGTAGAGGTCTTAGAATTGTTCCTGGTCAACTCGGGAGACTGCGTGGTTGAATCTTCCCATTCTCCTTCCTCTTCGTCGTCTGACGATCGATCTCCAAGCTGGAATACTCCATCTTTTGCTTCCTTGCTCTTCTGCTTTATTGCCGGCGCAAGTCCAATCTTTTTGAGAGCTGCGTGGGAGGAATTTCGAGGCAATGCGGTGGCCGAGTGGTTCTTCCGTAGATTTCCGAACGACGTGTTTTTTGCCAGAGCAACATGGGAACTGTTTCGTTTCACGAGCGGCGTCCTCGGACTGTGAGGTGGTGTGGTGCCTCCCGACTTCTTCCTTTGATGGTTCTTTTGGGTATCGGTGTTGATGCTGGCTGTAGACTGAACTTTGCCCAACTTGCTAAGTCCCTTGCCATGAGATACATTCCTCGAGTGGCGAGTGACGGTGTGAGGCCGATGGACCTTGTGGATGGTTGTTTGTCTGCCCGAAGAACTCAGGGAGTGTGTAGAGGAATTGCGTTCCGTCAGTGATGGACGCTTGATCGGAGAGGGGGATGCAGAAGGCATTGTGCCGAGCCCATCGATTACAGGGCCGAGACAGGGCAGACAGGGTAATGCTGTTGTGCTTGTAAGTTTAATTTCCCTATTTTGGATGCTGATGGAAGGTTGGAAATGAGGTAATTGTTGAGAAGAGCACGAGCGCAGTTGGTTCCTCTGGATGATCGAGGATCGACTTTGTTGGAGATGCGCTCGCCGTTGCCGACAGCTGCTGGACTTTTGCCTACCAATCAATGATGGCAATCGTCAATCCAACATGCAAACTCCAATCAAGTGACCTTCAGGCAGCGAATAATTACTACTACCGTGACATGGCGATGATGGACTGGAATACAAGCGGATCGGCCCTTCGAGGCAGTGGCTACTTTGCTCTGGAGATCGATGTGCTCAGTCTAAGTTGCGCATTGGATTGCCCTCCTCCCTATGCAATTTCATACAGTGCCCTTGAGCTTTCTCAGATCCAATATCAGACAGGGTCCTCCTGCTGCCATGATGCAGGTTTATTGTCACCCTGATGTCAGCTCCGACAAAGACCCCTCTCGAGAAGTGACAGAGAGTTTGTAATCCTTCTTGTGACTTTGTAGAGCTTTGAGAAAATGTCATTCTATTCTTCAAGTTCTGCATATGTCACATACCAGCAGGTGAGCTTAAGAAAACCAAGTAGTAAGGCTCTCGTTCCTCGTCCCACTGACATAAAAGACGCCTCAGTCATTCCCCCACCTCTGGAGCAACCACGAATGGATCCTAGGCCAAATATCAATCCATTTCAATGCTCTTAGCCATAGTTCACTGATCTCGGAATCTGCAAAGTGCAATATCCGACACGGGAGCTTGACGTGTCTGCGGGATCATCAATGTTGCGGCAACACTCATCCCGAAGGGCGATACTCTTCAGACCCTGAGAACTAGTAGACATCGGGGTACGATAATAGAGTCTCATATGTGAGCTGATTCACGCGTTCACACGGTGGACGCCGCATGCAGGCTCGGCTTCAGATTCTTTTTCCTCGGAGTCTTAGATTGGTGGGGGTAGTGTCGAGTGCGATGAATTGCTCAGTCGAGTTCTGATGGTTAATACCAGCCATACAAGCCCATGATCGGCGACGCGTCCAGAGAAATGGGAGGATTTCTTTACACACCCATGACCTCGTCCTCTTGCGTCTTCGGTTGTTGAGTCTGCCTCCCGGGACGGTGCCTCATGCCGTAGCATTAGCATACAGAAGTGACCACCAGCGCATCTGGCGTCTCTGGAAGTCCTTGTTCTTGTCAAGCCTTGCAGTGTATTCTTGGTGGGGTAATGAATGTCTCGCGCGACCGGTCAAGCCTAACGATCAGCATGGCCTATCGATCTGGAAGAATGGTATGTCGGAGGCGGGCTGATCATTTGGCAGGAGCCAATATGAACGGCATGCGAGGCGCGGCGAAGCCATCATGTGCCTTAGGTAACTGAAAAGCGCGCATGCGAAATAGGTGGTTGGTGTTGCTATCGCCGTTATCTTGCCAGCTCAGCAATTTTCCGTTCAGACACGCAGATCAGATGCCGAAGCTATGCGGCCCTCAGTTAAGCGAACATTCAAACGGTCAGGGTCCCGCATGCTTAGCTGCAGCGAACCTGATGCATATCACTACTTGTTCCTGTTGGGCCCAGAATTCGACTGCTGGATGCCGTTTCGTTCCTATAAAGATGCGTGGCCGAGTTAGTAAGAAGCATCTAGTTCCAAAAGACCAGCTGCCAGCGACATTGCCTGGCATTACAACCACATGGTTCATGCGCACTCAATGATTGGTGTTCCTCTTGCCGGCATCCTTCTCGACAGATCTGGTCGGGGCCTGCTATAGGAGGAGTAGTCTTTGCACGTTGGATGGTTCTTAGTGTTTAAGAGAGCCAGCCGCTGGCGCTGGGTGGATTGAATGGAGGGGAGAAAGAACAAAGAGAGGACAATTGCGGTACACTATTTTGGGCCGAGGGTCCCAATGCAGGAGAATCCGTTCTCGATGTGACGTACCATACTGAGCACAGTACGCAGCAGGACAAGCGTTATGCTCGGGTTGATGGTACTCGTAGTGGACCGCAAGGGCGAATGGCTCGAAGGTGGAGGAGATCGAGATGGTACATAGCTCTGTAGGACGACATGCAGGTGCCGGCCCCGTGCGTTCCTTTGAGTTAGAGTTCTGGATGTCGTTGCAAGACTCGTGCCCGCGATCGCCCCTGAGGGCGCCCGGAGGACGGAATCATCCATGCGAGCAAGTGTTACACAATACTGCATAGGTGTAACCAGTGACCCTTGCATTGGGCTTGGTGATGCATGTCGACAGCCCCACTGGAAGTTCAAAAATATTCCGCTTGCAGATCTCGTAATTTGGTGTTTTTCTGCCCTTCGATTGCGCCATCGCCATCGCCGACGGCAGCAGTCAGCGGAGTCTCTCAAGGTCTCTACTGTTCACCGGCTGGCCTCGTCTCGTCCTTCGAGTGTGTTGCCGGCTTCCCGGATTGATCACATCCATGTACAGTGCAGTGTCAGGGTGCCAATGATTATCTGGCGGTCTGCTTCGACCGGTCCCATCCTCCCGTCTTTTGACACTTGACTCGATATCAACCTTATCTCACTTCGACCATTTTTTGAGCTAGATAATCCGAAGTCGGTCAAGTCCACTCTTTTCGAGTCCGGCTTCTCCAGGCTTCCAGTCATCGAGCCCTTGGCTGAACGCACGAGCGAGCACCACACCAGTGGGACTCGTGCCGGGTGGCCAGAGTACTCGTATTTGGCTGCAGCCGAATTCTAGCCCTGTATCCACCCCTCGGACCCCTGCTGGAATTTGTCCTCCAAATCTCACAATGATCGCGATAACTTGACTGAAGACGACTCTTCTTCGTGCTGTTGTACTCTCTTCCTCCCACTCCCAGGCATTTACCCAGATTACAAGCTCACCCTTCAGCCGACACGCGCCTTCGTCTGCCGCCTGCCGCTCTTTCACAAAGTCTATGGCGTCATGTTAGCAATACGCCTTGCTTGCAACCCGAGGTGGCTGTCCGATATCCGCTGATTATCAAACCTGGGGGGGTGCCGGGAGACGTTGCTCACAGACATATACGAAGAACCAAGGCGATCGGAATTGAGTCCACATCATCGTCGTCCCTACTCAACCCATTGAAAGAATTATATCTTCTGAACGCTGTTTGATGTGGAACACTCGACCTTAGAATATCTCCGTTGGCATCTCGGATTATCACGAGTGGCAAGATGGCATATACTCACCAAACCTATCTTCCCACACCTCTTACCCCTTCCATGCCGCTATGCGGTCCCCTTGCCGAACAACTCGAGCCACTGCCGATTACGCCGCCAGAAATACCTGCAGCTTTCGATGAAAGGACATTCAAACCGGACAGCAGGACGATCAAGAAGGCCTTGCACGTGCTTGCCACCGAACGACAGGCACTGTCTCATCTTGAGGAACTTTACAGCACTTCAGCAGAGGCACAAGAGTCTCTTCTTCGAGCTGTCAGCCAGATCATCAACTCCGAGAACCGACACGGAAAGACCATCTTCACCGGCGTCGGAAAGTCGGGGCATATTGCGAAAAAGCTTGTCGCCACGTTTGTGTCACTGGGCATCCATGCAATCTTTCTGCATCCCATTGAGGCTCTACATGGGGACTTGGGGCTTGTTCGAACCACCGATACGATTATTATGATCACATTCTCCGGGAGGACTCCAGAACTCCTGTCGCTTATTCCGCATATACAGCATTGCATTCCTCTGATTCTCATGACGGCGCATCTGAGCCCAATCACTTGTCCACTACTGTCGCATCCGGCAAGACAAGGAGCCACGAATATCCTCCTGCCAACGACAATCCACGAAACCGAAACGTCGTCGTTCGGAGTTTCGGCTCCAACAACATCAACCACGATCACCCTGGCTCTTGGCGACAGCCTGGCGCTTGCAGTTGCTGATGAACTGCATTCGTCTAGTGGAGTGGAAACACCCGCTGTCTTTGCGTCGAACCACCCTGGCGGTGCAATCGGCGCCGCATTCAATTCACCCATTCAGCATGCCCCTAGAATGGCCGATCTAGCGACCACGGTGTCGCAGGTGCCGATCGCTTCGCCGCAAGCAGGCCAGCCGCTTCTGTGCTTCAACGTTCTTCTAGCCGCGGTGAAGTCGCCCCGTGGTTTCGTACGGACGTCAGCAAACCGTATTATTGGTCCTCGACGGATACAAAACATGCAGGATCCCTCGGCTTTAATCTCGTCCGTAGAGGACGAATTCGGCGGAGTGGTAGTTGAGAAGACGGACTGGATCTCCGTTCTCAATTCTACAACTGTCGAAGAGTGTAGGAGATGGATCCACCAGATGCGAGATGAGGGCACTGGCCGAGGAAAAGAATTCCTCAAGCGAGGGACTCTACTTGGAATCGTCGAACATAACGAGGTTACCGGGGTCGTGGAAATAGAAGATGTTATGGGCGAAGGCTTTGTTTGAGTATTGTTGGTGTCCCGCTGGAGTCAGATCCGGGCCCATACATTATAGAAGGGCATCAGGGTGGTTAGCGCTCTATCTTTCTTGACCTGCGTCGCATTTTCCCACTTTGGATGTCTCACGAATGTCATGAATACCAATCGTCCTGGTCCTCATCCTCATCCTCTTCGTCTTCCTCCATCCCGTTAGTCGCGGCGGAGACCACAACCGTGGCCACTGTTGCTCCGTCAATTACTTGGCCTGTGTCGGCCCCAGGTTTTGCAGCACTTCTCAGCGCGTCTCTCTTCGCTCTCAGTTTCCGAACTCGGTCCTCCATCTCCTCCATGACATCGAACTCTTCTGCCAGCTTTCCCAATTCGTCTTCCTTCTCATCCTCTGCTTCTGTCTCCAGCCTCCGTCTTCTGTCCTCGTCTTCTTGTGCCTTGATCTGATCGGCCGTCACCGGGGCAGCGGTGATAGTGGCAGAGGAATAGTCGGGCTTGGGTTTGTCTGCAGCGAGTGGTGCTACTTCACGTTCGAAGGCTGCCCATTCGTCTTCGTCGACTGCAGGAGGAGCTGCGGAGGGTGCATTCGTTGGTGCTGCATCCTCGACCACTGGCGTCGGTACTGGCGGTTGCTCTGCTAGTGGTCCAGCTACTTCCTCCTCCGGAAGAACAGGTCCCGCCTGCCCTTCGTCTCCGCCATCCACAGGTGCGCTCTCGGGCCGTGATTTAGATCTCTTCCGAGCCTCTAGCTCTGTCTCGTCCCCTTCCAGTATTTCTTCATCGACATCTTCAATTTTTCTCTTGAGGCCCTTGCCTGAACTGGAGTCCATGCTAGCCTGTCTGGACGCTTGAGAGGCGACGTTCTTTCTGTGATTTGCGCTTTTCAGGTGTCCCTCCCAGAGAGCCTCGGACTTCACATTGAGATTGCAGACGTTGCACATGAGTATGCCGGATTTCGTGTATGAGAGATGGGGATGAGCTATTCGACGGGACTGCCGCTCAGCGGCGAGAAGGGCCCGGACGTCAGCCATTGTATCGATCGTGGATCCCGGATCCTTTCGAGAAAAGAGAAAGAAGCAAAACGCGTTCAGCAGCAACAAAATAAACACAGTTGTTGCAACAGAAACACCAATTCGCTGCCTGCGAGGGCGCACGAGCCTGCCACGCCTGTTACGTCAATGCGTGCTGCCGCTTTTCTGCTTGAACCCTTCTTTTGCCCTTCATCCAATCACAGCCCCGCAACTGCAGCTCGACTCCGCTTTTGTTGGTGCTTGAAGTCCTTGTCGCCGCCTCTCCAGGTCGCCGCATCCTCTCCCCGTTCAATTCTACCACTGCCCTCATCGCGATATCAACTTCGAGACGTTCAACCATCTCTTTTATTGCGTGCAGTTGCTGCGCTGACCGTGGCGCGTGGCGCGGAGATTAGCTCAATCGAATCTGAGGGAACGAGGTCGCAGCTTGGGATTGGTCTGGGAAACACTATCTCTACCACTCCTACTTGTCGTAGATCGCGATATAGAGGTGATTGATGACAAGCCATCTACCCCCACGTGTATCGCGCATATTGTAGTGTCTAGTACCAAGCTTGTACCGTCTCCATGGCTGGTAAGCGTTGCCATCACAATGTCACTCGTCGCGCCTTACTAATACAGTGGCAGATGAACCTCGAAGATCAGGTCGCGCGACCAAAGGACAACACACTAAGGAGCGCGACGCCCCCGAAGATGGGTCTACCAAGAAGAAAGGAAAGGGCAAGGCCTCTAAAGCCAAGGCTGTGGAAGAAGAAGACGAGCCAGAGGAGATCATTCGATGTGTCTGCGGCCAGTACGAAGAGGAGGAAGACAACCCTCGGACCATGATCTGCTGCGACAAGTGCTCAGCATGGCAACACAACAGCTGCATGGGCCTGCCTGAAGACTACCAGCCTGAAAAATACTTCTGCGAACAATGCAAACCGCAAGACCACAAGGCACTGCTTGCCGCCGTCGCACGTGGAGAGAAGCCGTGGGAGGAAGCAATCAGACAGAGAGAGGCTGAATTGGCCGAGAAGGCGAAGAAGAAAGGAAAGAAGGGGAGGAAATCTGCTGTTGGGCGAACGAGCGAAGCCGCCTCGCGCGCCTCTCAGGATGTCGATGAGGGCTCTGGCCCTGCCTCTGCATCTACACCTGCTGCCACGGGACAGAAGCGCAAGTTGGAGGAGTCTCCTCCCGTGTCCGAAGTTAAGGTTCGTCTATACCTTCCACAGAACAAGAAACGTTTGCTGACTTTGTTACAGAGCAAGAAGGTTCGAGGGACTCCAGCTGCTGACTCCAATGGTGGCGGAGCAATCAAGACCGAGACTCCATCCAGGCAGGCTTCACGATCAGAGTCTGTCTCAGGAGTTACGATGGATGTAAAGGAGTTGACGAATCCCTCGAGGAAGTCAGCTGCGGCGAATCTGATTAAGCTCATAGAACAGCAAATCAAAGCCGTAAAGCCAGAGGAGTACACTACTCCCTCGGGCAAGACCGATACAGAGGTCGCCACCCAGATTGGCCTGCGTATCGAACATGGCATGTTCGACGCCCTGTGTGGAGGTAATGGTGAGCCCAACGACGCCTACAAGAACCAACTTCGGTCGATCACCTACAATGTGAAGAAGAACCGCACCTTGGCCGTGCGTCTGCTCAACGGAGACCTCTCGCCTCACGCCCTCGCATCGATGGATTCCAAAGACATGGCGACCGATGAACAGAAGAGCAAAGAAAAGGCTATGATCAAAGAGATGGAGAGACAACACACCATTGTGGAAGAGCAGGGACCGAGAATCAGGCGCACGCACAAGGGGGACGAGTATGTCGACGAGTCTAGGCAAGTCGCCGCCGAGTCCGTCACCTCCAACGCTCCTGCCCGAAAGCCCAGTGTCGCCGCCGAGCAAGACGGAGAATCCAAGAGTCCTGGACTAAAGAGTCCCTCCGAGACTCCAGCAGCCGCAGCTAGAGGGAACAGACCTCGTACGTCGGTCGACACGGCGAGACGTACCTCATCCGCCAATTTCGACATTGACAAAGTCTGGTCAAACGTACAAGGCTCGCCCGACGGCGAGGCGCAGCGATTCGGCGAACTTCCCAAGGTACATTCACCGACAACAGCAGCTCGAGAACCAATGGCTCCAGGAACAACGGCCGACGCAGAAATTGACGAGCTTCTGAAGGACGAGGATGCCGAGTCACCACCGTATTCGCCCAAGGACGCTGCCGATGCTGAAGGCGTCGTCTGGCGTGGCCTCGTCAATGGGGGCAGTCTCGGTCGATTCCATGCAGTAGCGAGATATGCTGCCGGGGCCACACCTGACTCTGACACTCTGCGCATGACTTACAGCGACCTCCTCCCAGCAGAGATTGACATCGGAGGGCGAATTCAGCCTGCGCGAGCAGACGAATACCTCTGTGGCTTGGAGTACAGTAACTCCTCAGACTTGGTCATCGTCTGCCTACCAGAACCCACCAACTCGCACGATCAAGAACAATTCAATAAGCTTTTCCGATACTTCAAGCACAAGGAACGCTTCGGTGTGGGCCTTCAGTACACGAACCCAGCCATTAAGGATATCTATCTGATCCCTCTCGAAGTTGGCGAGGAATTACCTACCTTCGTGAAGAAGCTGGAAACCGACTTCCCGGACCCTACGAAGGAGAAGATGATGTTGGTACCCATTGTTATTAAGAATAGCGAACTTCCTCACAACATTGATGCAGCAACGGCTGATGGGTCCGCACCCAATGCTCGGAGCCCCACGCTCCCGGGAGGATCGATTGCGCAGACACCCATCACTCCTCGCGATGGTGCCTTTCCATACAGTCAGTCGCCCATGCAAAATGTGCACGACATGAATGGAACACCTCAGATCCACCACGCGCAGCAGGGCTTTATACCCGCACCCACACCACCCTCCTCCTCGCCAAATCAGTCAACATTATACGCGCAGGCTATCCTTGGTCCAGAGCTAGCGTCATGCCCCAGTGTGGTTCAGCTCTGCTCTCAAGCTCCCAATGCAGGCGAGAACGAATTCCGCATCGTCAAGGAATGCCTGCAGCAGAATGCCGAAGCGAGGAATGATTTATCAGTACTCACAGTTATGCTCCAGCGAGTAATGCAGCAGTCGAAGGCCGGGGGGGCTCCCGATTTGCCGAGAACTTAGCCATGTCCCGAAGCAAAGAATCAGGAGGTTTCGGTGACGGTCCATGTGTGATCAAAGGCGTTTAGGAATTGGATAACGTGGTGCGACCAGTCTATGATGGAGGGATGGGCCTGATCGTGCCGCAAGCCGGTCCGGCCAACTGTTTAATGTACTTATTTCGAATGTGCTAAAGAGCTACCTTGATACCCCCAGGGGAGTGCGTCAGGGGGATCAGGGATACGTACAGGCTTGAGAGAGTGGGGAGCTTCTCCATGGACACGTTCAAGTGGCATCAGCCGCGTTATGGCGGACGGGCAGAGAGAGTAGCCCAAGGACTTCAATGCCAGCTAGCAGCCAGCTGAGGTCGCCACTGTCACACAGATCAGATCAAGCTCTCGCACCTTTCAAGGAAACTTAGCACACAAGGGCTGTTGTTGGTGTTCTTGGATCATTGCAGGGATCGTCGGCGACATTCTGTTGTCCTTACGGTGCAGGGGCAAGGGCACTCATGGTGCACCAAGTCCCTGCCACCAAGGGGAAGTCAACAGCCGGACATGGAGGGTCCATACTGTAGTTGGATAGTGAAATATGTCTCCTTTGAAATTGTATACCAGGTCGTCATCTCATTTGCCAAGTACCTGGTGCTTTATAGGGGGTAGGAGGGGAGGGGGCCCTTCCAAGGCCCCTACTCCATACAGTGCGAAGAAACTGCTTCCTTGGGCCTTTTGGCAGGGCCATCACAACGTGTCCAGGAACGTGCGCACAAGCTCATCTCTCCGGCCCTGCTCGAGTGTGTAGAACCTTACATCCCTGAGAATGGGCGCGGGCAATTCCTCGACCTTCACGCCGCTCCTGAAAGCGTCGCTGTCTTTCTGCGCCGCGTCCTTCAACAGACCCACCAGTTCCTTCCTCCTCTCCGACTCCGACAGCTTGAGCTTGGCGACCAAGTCGCGGAACGTCTTTTCGCGCTCCTTGTCCTGGAGGTTCCGGTCGGCCATCTCGGGCGCTCGTCTGAACTTGCGCTTGAACTCCGGCCAGTACAGTTTGGGCGTTGCGTTCTTGTGCAAAAAGCAGAGATACTCGACGCGGGGATCTCGCTTTCTGTCGGAGCGTTCGGACTCTTGGGCCTTGAGGGCTTGGATCTCGGCAATGCGGTCTTTCGACCACTGTGTGAATGCTTCTTTGCGGGCGGAGGTGGTGGGGAGGGATACGTAGCGCGGGTCTTCTACCGCGCGGACGTCCTCGATGAGTTTCTCGAATGTGGCGTACGGCGAGATGCCGGAGTCGTCGAGCAGCGAGCGGAAGAGGGCGACGGTATCCTCCTCGGTCAGAGGGAGGCCTTCCTCGTCCTCTTCCGTGGCGTCCATATCTTGACCACCGTCTGGGTTGTCATAATCCCCCTCGCCGTCGCCCTCGGCTTCCATTTGGGCGAGTTGCCAGGCTATGTCGTCTTCGTTGAATTCTAAGGGCCCAGAGGGAGGGGCGGCCTGCGCAGAGGAAGAGAGCCGGCGTCGTTTGGATGGTTCGTCCCCCCCTCCTTGGTCGGCCTCGCCCTCGCCCTCGCCCTCGCCTTCGTCGTCTGTGACCTCGACTTCTTCGTACGAGTCGCTGTCGTGGTCGTAGCCGTGCGGCCCTACCGGAGGGGTTGACGGCCTCGCCCCCGCCGCCCTCACTTGATTGTCCGCTGTTTGTGGTGACTTCTCCCGCGCTGGCTCTTCCTGGTCGGGAGTTTGGTCTTTTTCGGCCTCTGCTTTCTTCTTCGCCTCCCACTCCAGCCTGTCCATCTCGATCACCGCCATCATAACGTCCTGCGGGAACTTCCACAGACTCTGTTTGGTCTCCGTGTTGTGCACAAATCGTCTCCCCAGCTTGGTCTTCACGAGGATCCATGGCGCACAGTTCGGAATCGGGGCCTTCGATTTCGGTCGATCGCCTTGGTTGCCTCGCCTGCGGGAGCGGTCTTGGTAGCTTTGTCCGCCTGTAAAGTGCCCGGTCTGTGGGTGGGTGGCATTGTGACTGTTCTTCTGGAATTCGTCCATGGCTTGCATTGAGGCGCGCACAACTTGGTCGGGTTCAGTAGCGCCATAATCGATATGCAGCGGCTGTTCTGAAGGGGCTGTTGGGCGGGTGTAGGTCGACTGCTTGGTCGAGGCATTGTAGTAGTAGGTATGTCCTGTGGGTGCTTTGTGTTCTGTCCAGCCTGCTGGGAGAGGAGGCGCTGTTGGCGTGGGCGCTGCAGGGCGGTGGGTTGATTTGAGCATCTTTATGCAGGTGTATGGAGTACTTGAATCGGTCTGAAGCCCCAGGAACAGACGGTGTTGCTGTAGAGTGCTTGTAACGAGAAAAAGCTGGTGCAATGTGATTGGCTGAATGGCCGACGACGCGTGCGAGAGCCGTGCCTGCATCCTTGACATGCTGTGTATTCATCTTCCTACTGACCCTCACGCCTGCTTCAATTTGAGCTCACGCACCCTTCCTCGCTGTCAGTATCCTTCCTTTGCCAGCCCATAATGTCTCGAAGATACGATTCAAGAGTACGTCCGTTCTTCTGCTGCTAGAAGAATGCGCCATCCGAGATGTGTGTTCGGCCAATGCTAATCTACAACTCCGCAGACGACCATCTTCTCCCCGGAAGGTCGGTTATACCAAGTCGAATACGCTCTCGAGGCCATCTCGCATGCCGGGACAGCTCTGGGGATACTAGCACAAGATGGCATCGTTCTGGCCGCCGAGCGCAAGGTCACAAGCAAACTACTGGAGCAAGACACTTCGGCCGAGAAGCTGTATATCCTGAACGAGTATGCTGCCAGTTCCCTAGGAGGGAAGAACGACCCACTGACAATCTGGCAGCAATATGATCTGCGCTGTAGCAGGCATGACTGCCGATGCCAACATTCTCATCAACTTTGCACGACAAGCCGCCCAACGCTACCTCCTAACCTATAACGAAGACATCCCCTGCGAGCAACTGGTGCGCCGTCTGTGCGATCTGAAGCAAGGGTACACACAGCATGGTGGTCTGCGGCCGTTTGGTGTCTCCTTCATCTATGCTGGATGGGATCCGCAACGACAGTTCCAACTGTATCAGAGCAATCCCTCGGGCAATTATGGTGGGTGGAAGGCGACGAGCGTGGGAGCCAACAATGCCAGCGCTCAGAGTCTCCTAAAGCAAGATTACAAGGAAGACTGTGATCTCAAAGAGGCGTGCGGCATGGCCGTGAAGGTGTTGAGCAAGACAATGGATTCAACGAAACTGAGCAGTGAGAAGAGTGAGTTATCGAGAACCCACGTCTCGAGCACATACTGATACCCGACCACAGTTGAATTCGCGACCGTCGGCAAGACGAAAGACGGCAAGATATATCACCACCTGTGGTCGGGCGACGAGATCATGAACCTGCTCAAAGAGCACGGTCTTGCTAAGGACGAAGAACAAGAAACCGGCTAAGATCCGGCAAGGGATGGTAATTACCACACGCATGGTACACCCTGAGCCGCATTGGGTTGAATTTCGATGCTAGGCGAAATGAAGGGTACAATTCAACCGCCCCAAGTCCGGTGTCACACCCTTGACAAAGGTGAATCGACAGTAGCATGATGTGGATCTCGAATGTCAGGCATCGAAGACCATATCGGGCAGCTGTCTGGGAATACTGGATGGAAAACACGGCGAGTCGCCGAAGTGTACGTTTGTTTCTACAATGCAGAAAAGACAAGAAGGAACTGTTCGGGGCATAGCATAGCACCGGCGTTTACGGTGGAATTCCTTGCAAATTCCATGTCCAAACAACAGCGTCGTCGAACCCTAGTCATTATCTCTGGATAACAAGCAATCTCTGTGCCGCTACCGCCGTGGAACTTCTGAGACGACCATGTAAACCTGCATTACTTGTATTTCAGGCTGATCAAGCAGTGGATTGGACACGTTGGAGCACTCAGCATATAAGGCTGAAATTACGGCGAAGTACTTTTCGCTGATTGCGTTGGACATTTCCTTCACTAATATTCTCGTGCTTTTCTCTCATCGTCCCCTGAGTATGCTGATGGCGTCGAGAAACAACATGATCGTGCGTGAAGATGATTGCCCGAAAATCATGACTGCGGATGCAATACATTATCAGCGGCGGACCAGCTGCACCCCTTCACTCTAGAACATATTCTCCGTATCCTGTTACATACTCGACGCCATCCTCGCCTTCGCAATTTTCGACGTCTACCCGAAGTCGTCGAGTTCAAGGAGGATATGCCGGACTCTGTCCCCTCTCGCATTATTAGGGAAGCGATCAAGGCTGATTCAACATCCAGTACAACGGTCAGTCGGCCTTTGCAACGTATACTCATGACGGCGTCTCTGTGTTCAGAATTTCAACGCAAGATTGGCAATCTTTGCGTTATCAGTCCGAACGGAATGCAAAGATGCAAATACGAGCCTCCTTCGATGTTGTTCGGATAAGTGGCCGCTCGAATAAGCAGATTGCTGATAGGTACAAGTGGGTTGCCCAGGAAGCCGACGTTGCCGCTGGAATCGGGAGCGCCGATGATGAGATGACCTAGAGGTAGTTGAGCCTCGCCGTCGCTGTACGCCTGGCAGTTCACGCTCTGCGGTAACGTCCCCTCGAGTCCCACGAAGGGGTGAATAGCTGCACCTGTGCCCGCGATGCTCTAGCCAGCCAGATTGACCACTTGGTCGATCAACACCTTGGTCAGGGTGACACTAGCGCCGGCGTTCCAAGAAACCGGTGTTTAGGTTTGTTTGACGGACTCAATGCATGTTGCGAAAGGTTGCCCGATCAAATATGTCTCAAAGGACGACCACTATGTGGCGCTGTCTTAGAAGTCAGTGTGAAGACTCTACGAGGCTGACAGTGTTGCTGGATTGGAAACAAGCATTTACCACATCAAAACTCCATTGACCTCGGCTTCTCTACTGGACCTACAGCCATATCACTAATCTTCAGAAAGCAAGGAAACCTCTCTATTGACTACGATTACAGCAGGCAGGATCAGATTTGATCTCCGAACCTCCTCCCAAGACGAATTGGCAACCACAGGCAGCATCATATTCGGTCTCACCACCACGAACGGCATGTTAAGTCAGCTTGGCAAAGGCAGCAGAGTCAAGCAAACGAGCGGTTATCTCGACGCAATGCAGGCTCCCATCAAACCCAGGCTCACTGTCTGCACAGCACCGCACACCGCGGAGAGTGAGTCGTCTCATGTATTAACGTGGCCTTTGGATCCTGCGAGCAGGCCAACTGTACTGGATACAGTCCACATAGAACTAGTCTGCCGGAATGGAATGTTCGACGCTCTTCTCTGTCTGCCTGTCTGACCGTCCGTCTGCCTGCGTGACCTGTGCTCGGATGAAATTAACAGTACCTGGGCTAAGAGCAGCACCCAAAAACACCAGCCCTCCGCCGGCTACAGCATTGGAAACTGTAGTCATAAGACCCGGAGCCTAAGCAGGGGCGTACTTGATCGGTGCTTGACTCTTGTCGAACCGCTGACGTGTTTACTAAACGCCGACGTTAACTACCATCAATTGTGGGGTGTGGTCATGACTGTCGGTTGTCCTTACACGGTAAGAACAGTAAGAAGCATTAGCCCCTACGAACAGGCTATAATGTGTGTGAAGGGTACATCGTGCTCTAAGTGTCCACCCACAAGCCAGGGGTCAGCGTACACGGAACAAAAGGGAAAGGGGAAAGGGGAGAGCTTTGAGGCTCTTTCAACTCCTAATTCTTGGGAGGAAGGAGATACAGGCGATATCAATTGCGGCTTCACCTTTACATTCGCTCGGAAAGATTCTTGGCCCCCGGGAAGTAATTAATTACCTTGAACAAGCTTTCTTCCTTTACCCCATTTGGGTGCCATTGGGTGCCCTTAACCTGCCCGTCCCTGGTGTCCGTACACCCACCGCACCGTCAACCGCTTTGTGAGGCTTAAACCACAGGTGACTACACCCGGCTTGCAGATGTGGCCGCATCCATGGCGTGGGTACATTCTGGCTCTTCCAGGGCCGTGTAGTTGGTAGGGGCGTCAGGCTGAGTGCCCGTCAAGCGTCCTCTTGACTGGCTCACCTGCCGATCGACGATTCTGTCCCTGCCCTCGCCCTATTAGATTGTGCCTTGTCTTCACTGACTCATTCAGTTACTCGAAGGTCTAAAGACAGGTCGCTTGCTCATGCAAGACGCGCTGAGCAATGTGAACCATGATCGAGTGCTGCCACCTCAGGGAAGTGTGACACAGCCGCTCTAGCTGTCTTCTGTACTTACCTCTGAAAAACCCAGCCTGATTTTCGTCTCTTGCGTTCTTCTTCCATCAAACACTGTACTGGGCTTCCGACACGGTGAGGCACACACGAGCACACAAGGACTATTTCCAAGATGCCTCAATATCAGCACTACGTGCCTCAATTCATTCTACGCAAGTATTCCGACTATGTGAAGCCTAACTGCGTAGATTATGTCAACAAACAACAGTTCAACAAGGCTGTGAATAGGGCGAAAAGGCGAGCAGCGGTGAATGTTCTCGACTTCAAGGACGGCTTTACAAACGGGCAACTCAGTCGAAGCTCTTGCAATAATACGTTTGGCTTTCCCGACATGTACGATGCGGAGATCGAGATCGCGTTGTCGAGGCTGGAGCAGCTTGTCTCGAAGGTCATTGAAGCTATCGAGGATGATTTCTTCAGCGGCAAGCCCGCCACACACATCGCGCGACCCCAAAAAGACCTTCTGCGGAAATTTATCTTCATTATGGGCTATCGAAACCGTGGCTTCTACCAACGATTTGAAGGCGAAAAGGACGATTACGATTCCAATGATCGAGCCAGGCTATTAGTCTATATGCACGAGAAGGGATTCAAGACACCGAAAGACGTCTGGCTAAATAACATTCGTGCGTTCATCGACGTGGACCTCGGCCAAGACGACCAATGCTGGTCCGAGTGGCTCATGAATCATGCATATCCTGACGACGCAAGATGGTTCTGGAAGAACCTGACCACATCATATCTTTGCTTTTGCACTCCCGAAGGTGCTGATGAGGAATTCGTATTGACTCAAAATGCTTACGGGATCTTTGAAGGGCCGTGTAACCATCTGAGCTGGACTGACTGGCATACCTTCGCCCCTCTCAACCACAGACTGGTGATCGTTTTGCGAAGCCATTTTCTCGGTGGTATTCCAAACATCCCTTCCAATTTGGCTGACGCCGTTGCTAGAGCGCAACGTACAGCCGTTCTGTCATTGACTTCAGTCTACGAAGACCGTACAGCAGCCCACTCGTGGCTGGAAAATCTACCAGTCAACAGACCGGCTACAAGCTACCCGACGCTGCGGTTCTCCTCAGAGGGTCGTCCTCGCTCAACTAGATTCACTTCAGAGGATGTCTTCACATTTGAGTTTTTCCACCTGCCCAGCACTTTCGCACAACGGATCAACTCCCTCTTTATTGAGGAGGCAATCCTGACTAGCGCGATTGTTTACAAGTCCTCATTGGCGCTTCGAAAGGCTCTGGAATGGTACCTTGAAATAGAAAAACAGGGCTTTAAAATAACCATAGAGAAGCCCCGAGAAGAGGGACCCGAGATCTGGCGTGAGGACTACAGTGGAATACGGAAGATGGGTGTGGCGCCTGAATACGAACGGCAGGCATATCTGAGCATGCTAGAGCGAATAGCAAGGAGTCTGGGAAGTGACTGCACTGCCAAATTCACAATAAGCACGCCCAGGACGATCATGATCATGCCACCCCTTCCACCTCCATTCGGCACAAGGTACAGAAAACTTGGTAAGAAGTAACGGTCGAAGTAGGAAACATGAGCTCACGATAGCTAGGGTTCGATGATTTCGTCAGAAGCTGGGTTATTGATGAAGAACAGGCACGCTTAATCAGTCGGCTTTGGGTGTGGACGAACCATGCCGTCCGGACAGAGAGAGAACAAATACAAACCTGTATGCGGCAGGCACGTCTGAAGCTGGTGTGCAGTTTGCACCCTCGGAGGGTATGGCTGCACCTTCGCCTGATGCGATTATTCACCGACAGACCTCGACTTTTGACAGCCTCACGCGACGAATATTTAGCCGACTTCGTGGCAGAGGACAATGGAGGACCCGAAGATGTGGTTATTGATTGTATGGACCCCCCACTCAATTATGATCCGCGAGTATTCGGATTTCCATATTTGCTACTGTACTTCACTTTCGAGACTGACATAAAATGTAGGCATGTCCCATTTCTCCCCCTCCGGAGTATCGCGAGCCATGATGAGAGCATCATGGATGCGACAGGACTCGGAACTACGTGCGGAGAAGTGTCTTTCCACATCGGAAGACGAATATTTCATGGCGGCAATGGGTTACGTCGGAAGCATCGCAGATTGCGATCTACCTAAGTTGAAAGAAGCGGCCATCGAAGCTGGCATGAAATCCAACCCATTAGTGACAAGGGCTGCAGCGGCAAAATTGGGCTGTCCCGAGAAAATTGCTCTCGAGATGTGGATGCGGTATCGAGTACACCGAGATTTCGAAAACATTCTGCGCGGTGGTGGATTGCAAGGACAAGCTATCCAGAAGCTGAAGGCATTCCTCTTCCAGCTCTTGTACCCTTTACACTAGAACAAACGAGGCGCGGGTTCCCGGCCGGACAGAGAGGGTACAGAAATTATGTCCATGCCCATCTTGCGGCCTCCGAGGAGTCCCTAGATCAAATCTTCGCTTACAGTGTCTTTCCATTACTTTGAGTTCTAAACTGATCCGACCTCGCATTGCAGCATTCGACCCATGCACTCGGAGAAACAGGAGACCTGCTGCTCCCGAAGACGTCCCTGTTCCGCTGGCCGCCTCCCCGCCCATCAAAAGTTGATTGCGAAGTGCGACGGTGTAGTCAATCTGGAGGAAACCGATACCACTCTCAATGATTCAACTCATGGCTTTCATGTACACAGCACCCAGAAGTAGAGCCTATGGCATGTTGCTCTGACGATGGATCCTGCCGATTGGCCCTGCTATATACATACATACACGTGCCTCGCCTAAGCCTATGCGACCTACCAGTTACTTGAAACATATTCTCTCATACAAAAATAGGCGTGGGCCGGGGTGCGAGGGGGGCCAAACCATCCTGTTGTCAGTGTACTGCGTACAGAGTAACGAATGGAAAGTTTGAAAGCCGCAGTTGAGAACTTCTGGACTCCGTACTGTGCCTACGTACGTGTGGTGCTACAGTATCGCCAGATGATCACACCAGCGTCCGCGGGGACAGCACCCTCCTGAGGAATCTCAGCCTCGCGCTCAGCCTCGCGCGCCGCCACCCGCCGCCACCCGCCACCGCCAACGCCACATCAGGCTCCCTGCGTGTTTGTTCCGGCCTTTGACCAAAAATCCCACAATCCATAATAATCCATAATCCATAATCCGCGCGCAAATGGTTTCAGTGTTCGCGTCTGTTGCCAGCGTCTCACTCCACTAACTGCCGTCGGGAGTAAGTACTCGTAACTTATTACTTCCTCCGTACGCTTCGTGACGGTAGTCGCAGCAGTGGTTAGCGTTTGGTTAGCCACCACGCAGACAGACCCTGACAGGTTGATCCGCGTCGAGGGCCAGGGCATACACAGTACAAGTGTGCTCGTATTCGAGCACCGAAGGTCCTGATACTGCCTAATAGCTGCTCCTTACTGGGGCGCTAGTCCTACGTACATAAGTGCAACACAAGAAAAACACTCATATTGATGACACGTGAGTGAGTGAGTGTGAGACTTGGTAACAACTTGGCTCGGCTTGGCTCGGCTGCCAGTCAGGAGAATACTTATTTCGCCATGACATGCACGATGTGACCGAAACGGAAAGAGAAGACAAGTCCGTTGTGGATCGCCACATGGGGCGGGATGGAATGTTTACTATTCTCTAGTAATATCCAAGTCAGGTCCAAGTCAAAGGTGATACTGCGTACACAGGACTCGTCCTCAATTGTGCTATACTATACTATGGATACTGTGTCCAAAGGGCCCGAATCCCTCCTCCCAAGGAAAATCAGCCCTGGGCTGATCTGCCACCTGATGATCTTCCATCATCTTCATCTGGCCCGCCATCCATTCGGCGCTGAGGCCAGATGGACCTCTGTGGTTTGGCCCTTTGCCTTCGCCCTTCTCTGCGTCATCATGCCATAGTGTCGCGTACACTCGCTCACAATTCGGCCCCTTCCATGTTGAAGAGGCGGGAGAAAAACCAAGAAAAGACTTGCTTGAACTGAGAGATGAGTAATAGATACTCGATCCAGGCATTCAATTCACTTCCTCCCTTTCTTTGGGCTCCACCGTTTCGAATTGTAAACCTGCTGTGCTTTGCTAGCCACGACGTGTAAGACAGATCAATGAAACAGAAGCAGAGCGATCCCCAGGTCATCCGTGTGATGACCATGACTGTGACAGGACGCCTCCTCGATGTGAAGCCCGAGCCCGACTGGACTGCTGCAAGTCGTGCTCCCCTTTCTCTTTGGATCGGTTCATCGCTGGACCGTCCAGTCTGTGTTGTGGTGCTCGAGGCTTGTGTTGGACTGTTGCAAGCCGAGCATCCGCGTGTGTGATGCAGGACCATCCACGTGGTGGTGAGGTCGTTGTCAGTCATGTTGTTGTTGTTGGTGTCATGCGTTGGTACATTTCATCCGAGTGTTAATTGATACAACCGTAAAAAATCAGTGCCGCTCTCCGTTCACCGATCTCGTCGGATGGTGTACCGCTGGCCTGGCTCGGCCACTATGACGACGGGTTGTCGCTCAATATGTTGTCGTCGGGACTTCTCTTCGACGTCCAGGGGGAATAAGCTGCCTTTGCCCTCGTAGACCAACGACTTCGGTCTCTCTCGGCGCGGCTGTTCGGTCCTGTACCGCTCCTCGCGTCGCTCATCCCGGTAGGTCGTTCGTTCTCTGCGGTCGTTCCGGCTCGAGTGGGGCTTGATCTCGACGAGCTCGAAGTTGTCGTTGAGGTACCGCCGCTCTCGGGGCCGCTCGTCAACATAGTAGTCTCTCCGTCGGGAAGGTGAGATGGGCGAAGCCGGTGATGTGACAACCTTGATCGGTCTCTCGGTGGTCTGAGGTTCTCGGGCGGCGTTGTCGACGACCACTCGGGTCGATGTGGTCTTCATGCCCTTGTCGAAGGCCTTGATGAGGAGCGAGACGGCCTCGCAGCCCACGGGGACTTGGACCTGGACACGGTCGCCGTTCTGTCGATCAATGACCGAGAAGGGCTTTCCACCCTTGGCGTACAGGTACGTGGCGACGTCGCGGGCGTATGAGAGTCCTCGGCTGCACAGGGGTCGGTCGTGTCTCCAGGCATCGTATGGGTTGCGGCAGTACTCGCACTTGGCGGCGTGTTTGGCAAAGTGCTCCATGACGGAGAGTTCGTCGTCCCGTGGAGCGCGGTAGGAGTCGACCTCCTTCGCGAACTCCACGTTGCGGACAGCAGCGCCTCTCGCCATCTTTTCAACTGGAGTCGATGGCGACCTGGTGATAGGTGTGGTGGTCCTCGAATAGCTCAAGGGCGGCGTTGACGGGGGAGTTTGGATCTCGGCCTGCGTCCTCTTCGGGGCGCGGGTCACCGTGATGTACTGATAGCTTGGGCTCAATGCCTCTGAAGCACTGGACCGCTTCGGGTAGTAGTAGTAGGTGACTGAACGTGGAGCCGACAGCGTGACGACTTGGTGTTGTATGCTGGTGGGTGAAGCTGGCAGCCCTGTAGACTGCGACGGCGACAACGTCGGTGAGCGCACTGGCGACTGACTGAGTACTTGAGTTCTGGGATTCAATGCGTATGTGGTGATGACAGTGGTGGAAGGGAAGAAGTTCAATCGAGGTGGGAGTATCGAGGAGATATAGCCTCGAGGTGGGATGAGCCAATGGAGAGAAGGACACATTGGTGCATTGCTCAGCATTGGAGGGGGGATCCTTTCGGAGGGACTTTGGTTGGAAGCCTGGAGAAGGGCTAACGGGAAGAGGCATGGGGTGTAGTCGCAACGGGACCCCTGGGGACCAAATCGCCAGGCTGCCACCGGGCCAATACAGGCATCAGGAAATGACTGACGAACCGCTAGGGTGACTCATGATTGGAGTGGGCCATGATGCACGCACGCCGAAGACACATGGGGAGAGTGTCAGAGGCCACATTGCGGCAGTGTTGTTGCTCAGAAACCCTGATTGTCCCGAGTGCCGCGTCCTGGTGGCCGGCGTGTACGAGTAGAGGAGAAACGAGCACGGACGAACGATTGTTTCGTTTCGGGGCCAAAAAAGCATAGAACTTATGATGAAAGAGGCATGTACTACCTCATTGCGGGCAGGATGTTTGATAGACCAGGGCAGGAGGAGGGGGAGGAGGCAGTGTTTGTGTCGATATGTGTGGCTGCGGCTTCGCCTCGAGCCTGCCCGGGGCTGATTGGCGGATATGGGGGGGTTGTCTTGAGGGAGAAGCAGGCCGGCCAGCGCGGCCGAACACCGCTTAGACAGACTCGGCACAGCTCGAGCACACCGGTCACAGAAGCAGAAGCAGGAAGATGCAGAATGCTGCATGCACCTGCATCTCCTGCAGTCATCGCCAGGAAAACCAGTCATACCAAGGTTCCACGCTGCTGTCCAGACCTGGGACTCGGCAACCCCTGCCGGCATCACGAACACCACAATAATCATTGTCAAACACATCTCGTTGTCGCCTGCTCGTCCCTTGGTCAGCTGGCGGCCTCTGACCCGAACCGACTACAGTACAAAACACAAGTCGAGTGCGCCTTGCCAGAATGTGGCCGGCGTGTAGACTGGGACTCAGCACTGCCTCGACCAATCCCCCCATGGCCCCTCTACCTCGTATCCCAGAGCCGGCTTCTCATTTGTCCATGCCTGTCACCCTTTCAATCTTAGCCATCACGCTTCCTCTGCCCCTCGTCATCTCCCCATCTTCGCGTCTCTCATTCTGCATTCCCCGTCTCTTATCCGGAGGTCTGCCCTGCTTGTCCCGACAGCCAGGTCCCTGTCAAATCAGAGAAGTCCTGCAAAAGTCCCCCGCTTGTTACCGCGTCTTGCCTCAGCCATGCAAGGCCGTTGATGGGTTTCTTCGTACTGTGGCCGTTCATGTGATGCGTGACGTCGCGCACTACCATCATTTTCTCCGACGGTTTGTCGTCTCCGTCGCTATGCTTGCAGCTGCTGGACGCTCGGCCTCCGCTTTCCGGCGCCCAGTCGCACCGACATGATTGTTCGTCGCGCCTTTCAGTTGAACCGTCCGTTCCAGAAGTTCTAGTGCCAAGCTAAAAGCATGCGAAGCGATCAGCCGACATCTCTGAGGCTCTCCGAGCACAGCCGCGGGACGTTGCATGAACTTCTTGTGCCTGCGTATCCGAGCCGCCTTGCTGTGCTACGAGTGCAAGCCTCGTCTCGGATAACTTCACCGACGAAGTTGGCAATGTCACCCACCCGTCGCTAAATCTGGCCTGTTCGTTTCCTGCGCAGTCGCAGCCATGAACGCCCAGGAAGCCTCCAAGTTCGACGATGGTTCCCTGTGGCCTCGGTGGCTCCTTCACGTGCCTACCATGACTTCCTACCCGTGGACGCCAAGGGATGTGTACGCTGGTCACACCCGTCCCAACTACCTGGCATTGTCGTATACGTGGGGGCGATGGCGTCTTGATGATGACGAGGAACCTTCTGTCAAGGCTCTGCCCGTTCGAGGCGTTACGTGGAAGATGCCTCGCGTTCACCCGGCTCACTTCACAGTCGAAGAGTTCGAGCGCACCCTCCGCGCCTTACCGACTCTGCAGCCCTACGGGTTTCAAGGTGAGTTCAGGCCTAACGCAGTCCAGACGGCATCATTGTCTGCCCATCACCGGTCCAGCGCGGCTTCCACTAAAATGTCTATGCTGGCCAGTGGACTTTGTTTGGTTAGATATCGCATGCATTGATCAGACCCCGGGGTCAAAGGAGTCGGCGGCAGAGATTGGCAGGCAGGCCAAAATCTTCCAGAACGCCTTCTGCACCTTCGCCTGGCTCACAAGCCATGCCGAGCCCTGTGACGAGGAATACGTCGAGGCTACCTATCGGCTCGAGAAGAGTATTTCCGAGATCATGAGCGAGGCGCCGTACAGTTCTCACTCGGTCGAGCGTGACTTTGCCAACTTCCTCAACTTCCTCACCGATGATCCATGGTTCACGTCGCTGTGGACATTGCAGGAGGCATTCCTGTGTCCGGAAGTCATCTTCCTGGCCCGCAACGGTCAGGTGTGGCTGAAGGGCAACCCCGGAGAGGAGATCCCCAGACTCAAAGAGATTCTCATGTGGATCGAATTTCTAACAAGCATCGTGCAAGACTCCTCACGGAATTTCAATCTGCACTCTTCGCCTGAGATACAGAGCGCGCTGGAAAGATCCGGGCTGATAGGCCTCCTGATGGGTTCTCCAATGGTACTGCTTTCCGTTGCCTATCATCGTCAAGCAACCTCCGAATTGGATCGGGTCTATGGAATCATGCAAGTGTTCAATCTCCGTCTAGGAATCTCTCGGCCAGAGGCGGACATCACCAAAAGGTTCACGCTTGCCGAGCTGGAGGATGAGCTCGGCCAGGAGTTGTTCAAGCAGTATCCCGTCATGAGTCAGTTGCATATTTTCACTCAGACACCAGACAGAGGCAAGGGTTGGAGGGTCGGTCGCTTCTCCAAAATGGCGTCTGACCTCAGCTGGGAAGTTTACGACCATCTCAAGTCTTCTAGCCATAGAATGACCTCCTCGGCACAATTCTCAACGACTCTTATAGAGGAGAACCTGTGGGGAACGTTCACCGGCAGGACTTGTCCCCTGCACGAGTTTCAAGCAACCTGGACGGCGTATGACAAGCTGGTGGATCCGATGAGAGTACCGTTCGAGATTGCATTGGACGTGCCACCCCCTCGTCGGCCGGTCGATGACAGACGATACCATTTGGAGGCTTTGCAATCATTAATGAAGCACCAAGACGCGATTGTGCTCCTACTTGGATGCTGCCAGTCAACACGGGACCTTGGAAGGAGACCAGCAATTTGGAAGCCCTGCCGCGCAGTCGGCCTGATCCTTATCCCGTACCAGGACTCAGAAGGCCGCAATGGAAAATACTGGCAGCGACGCGGCGTTGCCTCTTGGAAGCTTGGGGAGTCCAGGTACACAGCAGAGATGAGAGCGTTCTTGCAGGGAGAGACAGATTCTTGGACGGCTACGACAGGTATCTTCGGCTGATATCCCGTCGATGCGGGATCCCTCCGAAGCAGAAATCGTTTGAAGTCCTACAAGGCAACAGATTCCCCGTGTAATGGCGTCCGCAGTCCTTGGACACATGCATGTCACAGGCTGCTGGCCTATTCAATGCGTTCCGTTCTCACTTGTTGGTTATCGGAGATGTATTTCCAGGTCAACGCCTGTCAGCCATATCTGGCACCAGGATCACAGACATCATGCGCTCTATTGTCCCAAAGTCCTTGTGTCGAGCACGCCTCACAAACAGCTCGGCTGTCGTGCAGCGTTGCACTGCGTTCGTGTTCCTGCAGCCTTGGACTTGGCTTGCCCTATGCTCCCCTCCAGCTCCCGGGGGCAGATATGCTCTCGCCGCATTCTGAAACGGTCTTGTGACGGCCTCATTCCGCAGGGCGTTGCCATTCTGCGCTACGCCCGGGACACAAGCACAAGAACGAGCACAAAACATACCTGAGGCTGATCTGTCGAGGACCCGGGCGTCTTCATTACTCACCGTGACCATTACTGTATGTTCCACACGTCATCCCTCGCTTACAACAACCACAATCTTTCCCTTCGTCCGCTGGGTCTTTAATTTCTCAAACCCCCTCGGGGCGTCTTCCATGGGTAACGTCTCCTCCACCACAGCCTTCACCTTGCCGTCTGCCATTAACTTGCCGATCTCTTCCAGTTGCCCGGAGTCATTCACCACTCCCCAGAACTGGAACTTCCTCTTCCCCCCGCCCAGGAAACCAGGCCAAAAATGCTTCATTGCCATGTCCCAAGCCGTGTGTACGCCCATGGGCGCCCCAACTTGGACATACTTTGCCTGATGGTTCGTAAAGCGGTGACACTGCCAATACAGCCTGCCGTCACCGCCTACATTGTCGACCACGAGATCAAACATCCCATCCTTCGCGGCACTTTGTGTCAATGCCTCGACCACATCGTTGGCAGTGTAATCGACGACTTCGTCGGCACCTAGACTTTTGCACAGGTCTGCATTCCGCGCTGAACAGCTCGTCGCAACGTAGCATCCCATCGCCTTGGCGATTTGGATCCCCCATGTGCCCGTTCCGCCACTGCCGCCGTTGATGAAGACCCTGGCAGGACTAGCACTATTTCCGCCGTCTCCTCGCTTCACGTGAGATACATTCGGCACAACGCACTGATACGCCGTGAGCCCCGCGGTGCCCACACACGCAGCATCCCTGGGACTGACTCCCGTGGGAAGCAAAGCCACCCCACCCCTTCGCGCAATCGTATACTCGGCCAGCGTGCCGAACCTCGTCGGCCCATCCAGTCGGCCGAAGACAATCTCCCCGACGCCAATCTTCGGGCTGCTTGGGTCTGCTCCTACGGCAACGACTTTGCCCGCGAAATCCAAACCCGGTGACGCTGGCCTCTTGACCGCGAACCTCCCGACCAGCGGGAGTTCCGCGATCTTATAGTCCACGGGATTCAAGGACGTGGCTAGAACTTGGACCAAGAGCTTGTCTTTACCCAGTGTGTGGGGGTCATGCCGTGGGAGGGGCACTGCGGTGTCGAGCGTGAGATTCTTCTCCAGTCCGCCATGAGTGGAGGTGAATTGCCAGGCACGCATTGTCGAGGGAAGGGATGCGGTCGTGGCGGTGGCGGTGGCCATTATGTTAGTGTTATCTTGTTGGTGTTCGTGTAGGCGTAGGTAGGTGTACCGCGGGCTTTGCTTTCGTCTTTTTGCCCTCGTGTGAGAGTGAGTTCGTGAATTGATGAGTTGGAGACTTCGAATAAGTATTGAGCATTACTTAGTAGGATCAGGAACAAGTAGTGTAAGCGAGGACTCGGCCACAGCCTCCGCCTTTAGAGGAAAGCCACAATTATGGTCATATGCCTTTTGGTTTGAGGGATTCTCTTGCCACGGATGTGTGTGCCGCCGTGGTCTGATCGGTGCAGCATGCCAAGTTACGGGGTTTTCTGGATTTCGCGCACTTTGGCAGATTCGCTCACTCGACAACACTGCCAGGAGGCTTGGCCATCACCTGGTCGTTGATAAGGTGGGATGATGGTAGACGCGAGGATAATTTCAAGCACGATATTCGCACCCTTGTCCGTGAGAGTAACGGATGATGATGGTATTGACAAGTGGTTTTGTATGTGGATGGCCAATAGGAGTTTGAGGAAGACGACAGAATCTGGACATCCATGCATCCACTTCCACTCACTAATTCTAGCATTCACTCACCACTCACTCACCACTCATTCAATACTCACTCATCCATTATTCACCATGTCCACGATCTCGTGGCTTCTTCTCACCTAACATACTTGATACCCAAGAATAAGGACTTGACGAAACTCCTGCTTCACCTACCCACCCTTGGACAGCGTCAGCGTCACCTTGTCTCTCCTTCTATCTCAGCATCGAGTTCGAGGAAGTAAATAAAAGGAGACGGTCGGCCCCAATAGTCCGTTGTCGACGCCGTACTTATGTACTCCCTCATGGGACTAGGACTACAACTCCTGAGGCTCGGCTCCAATACACATTTTGTCAAACAAATGGCTCTTCCCACGCCCGCGGGTCAGTCGCTGCGCACCTTGACCACGACCTTGCCCCGCGCACGTTTGGTGGCGATGCGCTCGTAGGCTAGCACAGCGTCCTCCATGTCGAAGACCGAGTCCACAGGGACGTGCAACCGGCCCTCCTCGATCAGGCGCGCCAGGTAGATGGCATCGTCACGCGCCGGTAGCGCGCTGACCGGGACGTAGCGACGAGGCACGCCGCCCAGCCAGGTAGGCAACCAGCTGTTCAACAGCATGTTCCACGCCGTTACACCGATGCCCTCGAGTGCGCCAACGTTGATCACGGCGCCCTCGGGCTTGAGGTAAGCAGCCGAGTTGACGAAGAGCGCCTGCGTGCCAACGCAATCGAGCACAAAGTCAAACGGCTTGTCACCGTACTGACGGGCCAGGTACGCCGGCAGTGGGTCGTGCTCGCGGTAGTCGACGAACTGTGCGCGCGTTAGTGATGATTCTATGCAACTCACCGGTACCCTCTGCCGACCTCGTCTACGCCTATGCCGCGAACCATGGCCTCGTTGCCGCCGCTGGCCACGCCGACCACCTTGACGCCGCGGAGCTTGCAAAGCTGCACGAGCACCGAACCAATCGACCCGCTGGCCCCATTCACGAGCACCGTGTGGCCCTCGCGCACGCCCGCCGTGCGGATCATCTTGAGCGCGGTGCTGCCGGAGCAGGTAATGCCCGAGGCCGACGCCATGTCCATTGCAGCGTCGAGGCGCGCGACCTGGCTGCCGGGTAGCCGGACGTACTCGGACAGCACGCCACGGCCCATGAGAAGATTGCCGGGAACACTCTGAAAGGCGACGACGCGTGTGCCCGGGTCGCGCACCTCGGCCGGCGCGCCCTCGCCTGCCGCGACTACCTCACCGGACAGCTCGATCTCCGGGATCCACGGGCGGCCGGTGAAGGGCAGCTTAGGTATCGTCTTCATCCCCATCTCGGAGGTAAACTGCAGCGGCACGTGCGACACACGGATCAACACGTCGGACGACGAGCCGGTCGGCACCGCGGGCGTGGGAAGGCCAGTAGACAGCTCGAGGACGCTGCGTGCTGGGCCTCGCCGCGTGCGTACCCAAGCGCGCATGGTCGGAGGTATGGCCGGGGCCTGGGCGCTCATCTCTGCGGGCAGTGAAGAGTCGAAGAGGGTGAATTTCGGCGATTAAAGACGAGATTTCTGGGGAGGGAGGGAGCAGGGGGTGTTGAGCAATTCAGGCAGCGGGGAGATTGCGGTCGACAGGCACGAACGCTGCAGGCAGGACCAAGAGGAAACGAGCAAATCACGGAGAAAAAGCGACCATCAGGCTTCTTTCAAGCGAAACGAGAAGGCCTCCAGATCATATAATATCATACCACATCACTACTTAGTGCTGTCGCTTCGGCGATGCATTGGTTTTTTAAAACGGGTGCCTGTTTGACAGATGGTAGTAGCCGGTAACGTCAGTGAAGCTTGTTCCGTGCCGAAGTGCTCAGTCTTAACTTAAAAGGTAGCTAGTAGTTCTTTTGAGTGGTTGGAGCTGAATTCAGTGGAGGGAATGAAACCGTCCACTCCTACATAACTCGTACGTCGAAGTATTTCGCACGAGAATGTAAGTTCTATGGAAACTGAATTTCGCTCAACTTGACCCTAATCGTATTCTACCGAACTAAATCGTGAACGCCAACGACTCCGTGATAAATGTGTCCATCAAATGCAATGAGTGCAATGCGTCACCCGCCTCGATTTGCTCAGCATGTACCTATACTGACAGACCACTCCAACGTCGAACGGAGGCTTCGATCAAGTTCACCGTTGTGGTCCCGTTCCGGACCGTCAGGAAGATGGACGTGTCTGGGGTATGTGTGAGTGACCTGGCGGGATGAGAGAGATGCATGTTCCAATAGAGACTGTTATTACCATGCTGTCAACACGATATCCTCCTCTCGTCGACGATGGACTCAAGTGTCATGTCTGTGCCAAGAGATTTCTCTTCATATCGGCAGTGTCTCGGTTCAGACCACCCGGCCAATTCAAGGCCCTTTTGCTTCTCCGGGATGTTGAAATCGTACAAATTCAACGTGGCAAGCTGGGACTTCGCTGGATGGGGGATGAAACAATGGAAAATGCCTTGCTGAGGCGATGACCTGATTCTAAAAATACACCCCGCGGGACAGCTCTTCACGAGAGGTGAAAAGTAGGCTATGTAGGCTCTCATCGATCCTAATCACGGTCCTGGGTAGCTCAATACGCTGTGAACAGGAGAGCATGGCGCAGGCTCGATATATCCATGCCGCGGAGGGCCCAAAATCCTCCTTGGTGGCATGGCTGACCGACCGCTGTCTCTCGGTGAAGACCATCATTCGAAACAGCATCCGTCACTGAGCCACAGCTTCTCTACTGATTCGTACTCGCAAGTAGGGCAGCACACTCGTCGATCCTTTTGTCAACCTCGGCCATCCTCAGGTACTCGTTCGTGTACTCGATCAATCTAGGCATCTTCAAGTAGTCGCCCAAGTCGATATCCTCATTGCCTGTCGACGCATTGAACCGAAAATAGGATATCTCCTTGGTCGGTCTCCGCCTGTTGTGCTGACGCATGTTCCGATCGAAGTCACGATGTTTGGCTTCAGTATTGGTCACAAAAGCAACCGTTTTTGTGATTGTGTTGAGAAACCTCTGGATGCCCGATCCGACTTGTGTCTTGTTGTTGTACTCCTTGTGGGATGTGCCTAAGCTGACAATGCATTTCACACGAGGCAATTTCGCATCACGTGGAACAAGATCGTCTCGGCTGTCCCACACTTGGACGATGGGATTATTGTTCAGGAGACCCCCATCCCAGAAGTTCAGACCTTGGATCGTGGCTTGCTTGAGGTACGTGGGTGCAGCAGATGTTGCACGAGCCGCTTCTTTGATGGTGATCGCGCGGACATCGAGGTCTCTAGCCCCGGTGGAAACCGGAAGCGCAGGGAAAGGGGGATCATAGTTGCGCAGCAGGATGCTCTCGCCTTTGTCGGCGAGTGTCGCACACATGAACCTAGGCCATGATCAGCCTGCAGCCATGCAGAGCTCTCGAGAGATCCCAACCTACATCTGGCCCTGGCTGCGCTTGACGAGCGCGGCATCACCCTTCTTTCCTTGATCGTCATCATCGAGAGGAAATGCACCGACCACGGCGTCAATGGCCTTTTCGAGTGGCCTGTGAGAATACTGGGAGTGACCAGTCAGGACCTTCACTTTAAGCCAAATATCTCCAATGATTTTCCCCAGAATTCCAAGTTCGTTGAGATTGATGTTCCCGAGCATCGGACTGAAGACCATCTTGGCCAACGTGTCATACTGAGCGATCACGTCGCTGCATTTCATTTCGAGCCGAAACAGCATCAGAGCAATGAGCCCGCCTGTGCTAGTCCCAGCTGCGAGATCGAAGTAGTCTACGGGTTTTCGTTCCTCTGAGTCCGTCGCTTTGCCCTGTAGCACATATGCTTCGTTCTCGATTTCGCGGACTCGGTCCATGACTTGTCGAAGTCAAATCAGCATGATTGTTCGCCCGGAATCCACACCAAGCTCGCGACCGGGTAATGTACGCGTCTACAGAAGCAGAGAGACTCACTTTTCTTGAGTATGATCATCGATGAGATCCCTTTTACGCCTCCACCATCCAAAGCTAAGAGATTGTAAGCGTCCGTCGATCCGGATTTTGGGCGCGGAATGTTTTTCCAGGGATCCTCTTGAGGAGCCATCTCATCTGTTTCCAGACGGCCTAAGGTGCGTGTGTGTTGGGGTTGGGAAGGATAGGAGGCTCGCCTGTGCTCGGAGGGGATAATTGACAGGGCGAGTTGATTAGGGTGGTACAGATGTAGTAGCAGGGGCTTAGCCGTGAAGAAGGATGGTACGCTGAAGACGCATGGTGATGATGGGCGTAAATGAAAGTTCTGTCCAGACGCTATCCAAGGTCGCATTGTTGCTTGCAGACTGAACACGAGGGCTGGGACTCACTCCGAGCCACTTCAGTCGCGGCTTCCTCTGTCAAGCCTCGTAATGGTCTCTCTTCGCCGAACTACCGGCAGTTGGCATGCCCTCGAAATAGCGAAAGTTGAGTGTGGCCTTCCGCGGTGCAGCTCTTGGGGGTATACCACGAATCAAGATGACAGTAGACACACATCCAGTCAGTCATGCTACGACCCAATTCTCCCGAACACCCATCCTCGCATGCTAGCGGCCTAGAAATGCTCCCTCCATCTTTCCATCAAGTAGTGCCTCCACATCAACCCGTCCGCCAGCAATGTATCTTTCGCTAACTCCGAGGTTGATTCTCTTCTTCAAGAGAGTATCCAGTTCCGACCGCCATTCGGAGACTTGATCCTTGCTGATCGTGGCATTTTCCTTCTCCTTCTTAGCCCGCCCACCACCCCTTCCCCTCTTGCCACGTTGGCCTTGTGTCTCGAACTCGTCACTATCATACTCCACACCAAGTTCTTCGGCCGCGGTTCTCAACCATCCGTCCTTGCTTGCTGTTTTATCCTTGGCTTGGGTGGAATCCGTGATCTTCTGCGCCAGTGCCACGCGAGGCTCAAGCTGTTGCACTAGCCTCCTCTCCAACTGAATAGTATCTGGCGGTTCATCCGTCTTGTGTACTTCGATGATTAACTTTCTGACACCAGCGACTTCGTCCGGCGAGCAAAGTAAGACGGATCGCCCAGAGCTCTCGGCACGAGCCGTCCTTCCAGATCGATGGACGTACATGTCTGCAGTCCTGGGTACGTGGTAATGGATGATCAGTTCGATACCTTTGATGTCTAAGCCTCGAGCCGCGACGTCCGTGGCTACAAGAGCTGTACTCTGGGCTGTAAACCTTTCGAGTGACCGCAATCGCGACTTTTGTGGCATTGTCGAGTGCAACCCTACTGCAGGCTGCTTCAGAGCTTGGAGAAACGAAGTCACTCGCTTGACGGCTGCGATACTGTTCGTAAATACCAGAGTCTTCTTGCCAGGATTTTGTATCATGATGGAGTAGAGATAGAGGTCCTTCTTCATAGCGGCGCATTCGACAATGGACTCGGAGAGCGCAGTCGCCATTTGTGAAGTGGGATTGACGTCGATAAACACGGGTTTCTCTTCCCGGAAAGACAGTTTTCGAAGCAGGTATTCCATCGATTGTTGATTGCTCAGAAGGTTGTTGTCCATGCGCTTCCCAGTCTTCTGCTTCGCGGCAAGCTTCTGCTGCAGGCCTTTGTGGAACGTGGCGGAAAATACAAGTGTCTGCCGGTTAGACTTCGGCAGCTTCTCTGTTGCATCCTCGTCGTTGTCCTCATCAATAATGTCTCGATCCAGTGCATCAAGAATGTCCTCAACCTCTTTAAAGTGGCCTTCACTTAACAGGCGGTCTGCCTCATCCACGACCAGGAACTTAATCCTCTTCAGCCGGTCGACTAGAGCATCCACGTCTTGATTGGTAGAAGCATCGTTCATCACTTCCCAGAAGCGTCCAGGTGTCGCTACCACAATGTCTGCATCTTGGAGCTGTCGTTGTTGTTTGTAGATGGACAATCCACCAGTCACAGCGATGATCTTCGGGCGTCTCTCCAGACCGATGCACAGCTCGTTCAGATGTTTATTCAGCTGGAGAGCAAGCTCTCGGGTAGGTGCGAGAATGAGAGCCAAAATCGGGTTATGACCACTGTTGGAGCCTTTCGTGAGTAGATGTTCGCCGGAAAGCCAGCTCTCGAATATCGGCAAGCCAAACGCGAGGGTCTTTCCCGATCCTGTGACAGCTTTGCCGATGACGTCGTGGCCCTGGATGATGGCGGGGATACTGGCTCGTTGTATTGGCGTGGGCTTGCTGAATCCCAAATGAGAAAGCTGCGACAGGGTAATGGGCGACAGTTCGAGGTCCTGCCATGCCGAAACATCGACCTTTGACTCCTCCGACCGCTCTAGGAGGACATCGAAATTCATATTGGCAGCGATCTCTTCTCTTGGCTTGGATTTGGGTTGGGACTTCTGCTCATGCTCTTTTGGCGGCTTTGAGTGCTTCAGTACACCATCGGGCAGAGGTGCTAAACTTTCTCCTTTATCGTCGTCGTCAAAGCCCGACCATTCTCCGGTGCCCTCGAGGTCGCTATTAGCATCATCCACGGCGGCGGCCGAGTTCGGCCTGAACATCACATGGTTGTTGCTCTCATCTCGGACCACGTCAACATCGTCGATCTCCTCCAATCCGTAGAAACCTTCTGCGTCCTCCAGTCTTTTCGGCAAAGCGACAGTCCTCCATTTCAACGCGTCGCCACGAATGGCTGGACCATTGTACGCTTGAGACTTGGTTTGTAGTGACACTTTTTGCCTCTTTCGGGACTTTTGCGGCGCCATGTGCCCTTTCCTCTTCTCGGCCTTCGACATCGGGCTGGATACTGATCTGATTTAGCACAGATGTCCGCGATGTCCACGATGGACAGATTGTTGGAGTCGGTGGAAAAAGTTTGGTCTGGTAAAATTCGGCAGTCTGACAACGAAGACGATTGCTTCTGCAACAAACTGCACGTTGATGAACCTGGTGATGCACCGGAGCACACAAGAGCCAGCGTTGTGCTCGTATGAAACACGACTACACCATAGCTCGATTCAGCGTCGATAGCACAGCGTCTCGAACTGACTGTACAGTATGTGAAGTCGGACGTTCTTGGAACCCGAGAAATCGCGAAGCCCGTCCGCCTGTCAGACCATCGGAATATTTTTTTCAGGATGTCTTGGCACGAGCGATATTTGCCCCAGCACCAACACGAACCTCTCAATACTTGATCCCTCTGCTGTCCGATTGATCCAAGGTAATTATTTTCTTCAATTGTGTTTGACCCACTAGAGAACCACTATCACCAACCAAGATGTCCAACGACACCTGGCAAAGCCCCCTTGTGGGCCGTTACGCCAGCAAAGAAATGCTCACGTTATTCTCACCACGCACTCGGGCTTCGACATGGCGTCAATTGTGGATTTGGCTAGCAGAGGCTGAACAGGAACTGGGTCTAGATATCCCAGAAGAGGCAATTACGCAGATGGAGGCCGCCAAGGTCATGACAGACGACGACTTCCAGGTCGCTGCTGTGGAGGAAAAGCGACGACGGCACGACGTGATGGCCCACGTGCATGCCTTTGGACAACGAGCCCCAGCGGCCGCCGGGAAGATACACTTGGGAGCTACATCTTGCTACGTGACGGACAACGCGGACTTGATTTTCCTGAGAGACGGGCTTTCCATTCTGCTGCCAAAGGTTGCCAAGTGCATCAAGAGACTCTCGGATTTTTCGGTCGAGTACAAGGCCTTGCCATGTCTAGGCTTCACCCATGGACAGCCCGCCCAACCAATCACAGTCGGCCGGCGCGCTACGCAGTGGGTGGAGTCCTTGCTCATGGACCTGAGGAACCTGGAACGCGCTCGAGAAGACCTCGTCTTTAGAGGCGTCAAAGGTACCACAGGGACACAAGCGTCATTTATGGAGCTATTCCACGGCGACCACGCGAAGGTCAAGGAACTCGACAAGCTGGTGACGAAGAAGGCTGGGTTTACCAAACGCTCCATCGTGTCAGTCCAGACTTACAACCGTAAAATCGATTTTGACGTCGCCAACGTCCTTGCTTCCTTCGGCACCACCTGCGAACACATCGGAACAGATCTTCGTCATCTCGCTATGCTGAAGGAAGTCGAAGAGCCGTTTGAGAAGGATCAGATCGGTTCGTCCGCCATGGCTTACAAGCGCAATCCTATGCGATCCGAGCGTATGTGTTCCCTGGCCCGGAAGCTGGTGACCCTGGCGGCCGGTTTCGGAGCCACGTACGCCCATCAATGGTTCGAGAGATCTCTTGACGATTCCGCAATCCGACGCATCGACATACCAGAAATGTTTCTGATCGCAGACGCACTGTGTATCCTCCTTGACAACGTATCCTCTGGCCTGGTGGTATACCCTCAGGTCATCACTGCCCGCCTTGGGCAGGAGCTCCCATTTATGGCCACCGAGACGATGATAATGAGGATGGTCGAGAAAGGAGCTAGCCGACAGGAGACGCACGAGCAGATTCGAGTGCTTTCGCACCTGGCGGGCGCGGTCGTCAAAGGAGAGGGTAAGACCAACGACCTGGTGGAGCGCATCAAGCAAGAGAAGTTCTTCGAGCCGATTTGGGCCGAGTTGACACCGGAGGACCTCCTAAACCCATCGAAGTTTGTCGGCCGGGCACCAGAACAAGTGGATGAGTTCGTCGAAGAGGCCGTGGAACCCGCGCTTGGGCCGTACAAGGAGCAGATCCTGGCCAGTGGCGTTTCCGAGATCAATGTTTAGTTGTTAAACTTCAAAGGGAACCGCTCGCTGGAGTCGTATAGCCAACCTATCATCCTGAAGGCGGCCCTCGTGGCCGAAATCTCACCTAGAAAGAGGGGTCATGGTAGATACCCAAAACCAACCCCCCATGGCCTATTTTGGGCCACAGTTGTGAGATGTGTGCAATCACTGCATCAAGTCATATCATGAATCCGTTGCCATATTTTCCGTTGTTTCTCCATCATCTCGTCATGGGATACCTCATCATCCAGCGTCGTACCCTCTTGACTTTCAACATGTGCGCCCGGAGCTCCGGCGTTTCCCATGTCCAGCAGAAACTCCTCGACTCTCTCCTTTAGTCGATCACACTCGTCAATCTCCCTTTGTCCGTCCTCCAGAATCCCAAGGAGCATTTCCTTTACACTCTCCCTTGCTTGATGTGGGCGGTAAATGTTGATCACCACGTGTATGTTCAAGACCAGCTGTCTGATGTCCGCCATCTTCTCCTCGTGCTTGGTAGGGTCCAGAGATAAGATGCTGGTCAGTTCGAGAAAGTTCAGAAGAAGGGACTTCGTGAGCTTGCTCAGAAGGACGGCATGGTTCAGGTTGGGCTCGTCCGGGTTGAAGAGCAGTTGGTCCGTAGGCAACGATGAGGGCTTAGTTGGGTCGATGACTTGCTTCTGGCCGAAGGTTGTGTAGAATTCTGCCGTCGCTGGAGGTGGAGGTGGAGGACGCAGGTAGGCCAAGTGTAAAGGCAGTTTCGGCGGCGCCTGGTTTTCAGTTGAAGACTCCTCGATCTTTCTCAGCTCCTCCTCGTTGGCGAGCGTGAAGTGCCGCCAGAACGGAGGCGGCGCCGGATAGGCTGCCTCTGGGATCTGCTGCGTTTGTTCTGCTTCTGCCATGATGATGCTTGAAGCTACACGATGAGACAGGATGCGAAAGAGCGAGAGTGTGCGAAGTCGGCGTTGTCGCAGGCTGACCAATTAGAACGACCAGTTTGCGGGATTCGACTCGACTTCTTTCCCCAGTCTTATTCTCATCAATCTCTCCTTTCCGCTATCACCTTCACATTTACATTGCATCTAAAATATATCGACGTCAACGTGGCACTATGGCGGGCTAAATTTCATCGGCGACTCCTCGAGCCACGCAATGATACCAGCGAAAATTGACCGGCCTGGGGTGATGGCAGCCCTCGGGCGGTTCTGGCGGCGGTCATATGCCGCTGAATATCTTGGAATCATACTGCTCCTAGTTGCAAATGTTTGGGTAAGTGCGCTGCCACTGCGGGCCGCACTTTAATGTTGACACTGTCTCTAGGCTGAATTCTTTCTTGAGCCTGTCCATCAGATGTTCCGCCTGGATGATCGCGCGAGACAGTATCCCCACGCCCTCGTCCAACGAGTGTCATCTTTGGAGAATATTCTATTTGCTGGAGCGAGCCCTCTGGTTTTGTTGATCGTTTGGGCCATTGTTTTCAGGCCAGGCGTGCATAAGGCGCACGTCACGATTCTTGGGCTTTTCATCAGCTTATTCCTCACTTTACTTTTCACCGACGTTATCAAGAATGCCATTGGCCGCCCTCGGCCAGATCTAATAGCACGCTGCAAACCCGAGCGAGGGACACCAGAGCACGAGCTGATCACTATTGACGTCTGTACCGAGACACATCCCCGCACGCTGAATGATGGATGGCGCAGTTTCCCGAGCGGTCATAGCAGTTGGGCCTTTTCTGGACTGGGATATTTGAGTCTGTTCCTGGCCGGCCAGTTGCACGTCTTTCGACCTCACGCGGATTTAGCTAGGGTGCTGATCTTTCTCGCTCCCTTGGGAGGAGCTGCGTTGGTGGCAATGTCACGATTAGCCGACTACAGGCACGATATATACGATGTCACGTGCGGAAGTCTCCTGGGCATGGCGGTCGCATATACTACCTATCGACGATACTACCGGCCACTGAGGCATCCCAAATGCGACGCGCCATATCCTAGTCGGGCAGAGTATGCTTCGAGGAAGGCATCCAAAGCCAGATCCAGAGATTTGGAGGAAGGTGCTGAACAATTTGAACTGAGTGTGAGCGACATGTCGGAGGATGAACCGCACTCGTATCTTTTGACAGGATCGAGTCAGGAAGATTCAAGGCAACATGCTGGCACCGCAGAGCCGCCATAGTGTGGTGCTCGTGCAGAAGCTTATTGTCTTTCGCAGCTATTGGTTCAGTTGTCTTGGTCATCCAGAAAATTTCGTGGTCTCATGTCCCGCCGTAGTCTCTGTCAGTGACCGCCCGATCTTTAATGCGGTCAATCCAGAACTCCGAGCAGCCTTCCCGATTGTCCAGTGCTCTCTCTCTCTTCAAGCACTTCTCCATGCCCACCACCCTTTCGCGCATATCTTCGTGCCAAAGCAGTGTATTCTTGACTGTTAAGTCACATGACACTACAAGGGATAATGCAACAATCGCATTCATAGTCCCCGCAGTCGCATGGAATGCACGGCTTAGTCGGGCCTTTGATACCCTTGGTGATGCTCGAGGTCGATGAGGTGGAAGGAGGCATATTGAGCGGTGGACGAGGCTGAGCTGAGTTACACAGGAGTCAGTTTCGACGCATGTTTAAGCTACGACCACGTACGTACCTTGCGAGATCTTTCGGGTATACTTAAGTTAGGTTACTTGCTGAGTTTCGTGGAAGGTTGTAAGAAAGGTGAGGCTTGCGGTGGTTATCAATCGCCGGGAAACTTGGACAGTCGCAGCAACAGTATCACTTGAAGCTGAATGAAAGTGACGTCTTCCAGCTACTTATGGGGCGCTTTAGGGGGCGTTACCCCACTGATCAAGTCAGTTTTAGGCATGAAACACGCAAGCTGGGCGCCATTGAACCATGCAGGTTACCCGGGATTGGTTGGCAGATTACCGAAACACAATGCTTGGCCTGCGCCGAAACAAATCCTGCTTCTGCACCGCCTCTCTGCCCGCGTCGTCGTAACCGATTGAATAGTGCATGATTCTTATCTTGAGACACAGTGCAATGTGATATTGGACTGAGCTCTTCGTGCATTGATCTCTTGCAGGTCGGTGCGTACTAGCGAATTGGCTCGAGCGACACCTCTTAGCGTTGGCATGGTAAACAAAATGTCCAACTCACAGCTCATCTATCTTTCTTCGTGAATCACCTTGGTCAAGCAAGTCATCAATACCAGCTCCTCATACCTCGTGTTCGCAATGCGCTTGATTCTAAACCCCTATTTGGTGCTTGTGCTCTTCTTCTATGCTCCATGCTGTCTCTCAGCTGCACCTGCGACAGTCCTAGTTCAGACTACCGCCCGTGAGTCGCCAGCATCGACAACTCAGAATGGTCCGTTGATGCCTTCGAACCGCAACTACGGCCTTTTCGACCGCCCGATCCCACTACCAATATTTCCTGGACTAGGATTACAGCCAGGTGCGGGGTGGGAGCAATGAGAATCTCCAGTGTCTGATGTCTCTCGTGACGGTGAAGGACATGCATCAGACATTCTCAGCCCCTTCCTGCATCATCTCCAGGCCCTTTCCCAAAACAGATTCACTACAAGTACTCGATCATTCACCTGAGCCTTGACAACATCACTCAGCCTTGTATCCATGCCAAGAGACTGCATGATGCAGTACGCACCTCATACACAGTGTGCAAACCTGGCGGCTTTCACATGCTTTTCAGAACCTTGCAACTCTCGGAGTATCCACCAATGACATCGTCAGCGGGTCGAGGAGGCACAGGGACTGTGAACGAGTACCTGCATGATGACGCCTCCGGATGTGAAGGACTCTCTTTTATAGACACGGCATCCATGATTATTTCAGTCCTTCTCGCTATCCGTAACGCATTGTTCTATATGCGTGGACGCTGTCAACATGGTCTTCAGCCCAGTCTTCTGGCTGTATACCCTTCTTCAATGGATCCTCAGCAAGATATTCTCTCCCAATCCACCGCCTCCCAATGCGCACTTACGCCGGCCGAAGATTGCTATCATCGGTGCTGGGCTGACGGGAGTATCTGCAGCAGCCCACTGTGTCGGCCATGGTTTCGAGGTGACGTTGTTTGAAGCCGGGAACGAAAAACATGTCGGCGGCATCTGGACGGATGTCAACACCACTTCCGGTCTTCAGATCCACAGTGTCATGTACCGGTTTCACCCTTCTGTGCAATGGAAAGGGGGATACCCCAAGCAGCACCAGATTGTCGACCAAGTTCGGCAAATATGGCATCGGTACGAACTCGAAGAGAGAACGCACTTTAACACTCGCGTCGAGAAAATCTACAAAGACAAGCTAGGACGTTGGATCATCAACAATCCCGCCAACGGCAGATTCGACGGAATCATCCCAGCTATTGGAACGTGTGGACCTCCGAAAATGGCACACCTGCCGGGCCAGGAAACCTTCAAGGGCGACATTTTCCACTCCTCCGCATTGGATGGTAAGGAGGCTAGGGACAAGAGGATCCTCATCGTCGGGGGCGGTGCAAGCGCTGTTGAAGCACTAGAGTGGGCTGTCAACACCGGTGCCGCAGAAATAAAGGTACTGGCACGCTCCGACAAGTGGATAATTCCGAGGAACGCCTTCGTAGATGGACTGCTCGCCTTCAATATCTTCGGCCAGGAAACTCTCCTGTCCTGGATTCCCGAGAACCTGCTGCGTCTCTTCTTCTACCGCGATCTGAGAGACATTGCGCCTGCGGACCAAGGCCTCTTCACTGAAACCCCCATGGTCAATTCTGAGATTTTCCGGCAAATACGTGCTGGGAAAGCGGCCTGGCTTCGTGGTGATATCGAGGAGGTGCGTGAGAACGGCATTTTCTTCAATCATCGTGCACAAGGCGTGCCCAAAGGTGGGCCTGGACGACACAAGCTTGTTGAGGGTGATATGATCATCATGGCAACTGGCTACAAGCGCCCCAGCCTGGACTTCCTGCCCGACGATTGCTTTGAGGAAGGGTATCAGCCGCCTAGATGGTTCATACAGTGTTTTCCTCCTGCGGAGCCATCGATATGTGCTATCAACTCGACCTATGTCTCGGCGATCGGGTAAGTGGCCTCCAAGAACCTTGCTTGGGCATCAACTGACTCTCTCGCGTCGTAGGACTGTTGGCAACTACCACATCGGCATCTACACGCGGATGTTGCTGATGTTCCTTGTCGACCCGCTAACTACACCACGAACTTGGTGGATGAAAAGATGGGTAGACGTAAGTTATCCGCTGTCATTATTTCCCCAGCTTCTCTCATACCCATGCATGTGCTGACGGCTCTATAGTTCACCAGCGCGATAAAATCGTTGGCTCCGACAAAGGCATTCGACTTCTTCACCTATTCGGAGCTGCTTTACTGGTTCTGCTTTATCACGCTGATCAATCCTTTCAGGTGGAAATGGGCTCTGTTTGTGTTCTTTGGAATCGGAAAGGACTTGCCGGCGAGCATCGTGGAGAAGGAGGACAGGTTGAGGAATGGGCTAGGATATGGTAAGGCCAACCACCAGGACTAGAGGCACTCGGATATCTGATGTGCCCAGCCTCTAGCGGGTGAGAATCGGGGCACATGCAATATCTCTGAAAGCGATCTACACCTAATTACGGAGTTCTCGTCCGAGTTACAGAGTTGGTCCCTAGCGGTGCTGGCGTCTCTGGTGTGAATGACGTCACACATAGTAACTTCAAGTTGTTAGCTGCTTGTTCCCTGTCAGATGTCGTCGGGGCCTGCTCTGGTCTGTCCCAGTCCTTCGTCCTGCAAAGAACCATGATGTACGATGTAGAAACGCGCTCGCCACGGCTGTCGACTCAGATCGGGCGCCGCTTCCACGAAATTTTCGAAATTCTGGACAAATGTTGGATATATTCCCTTTCACTGTCCAGTGTAACTTCCCATTGAGTAAGAGTATCTTAAGCAGACAATAGACACTGGTACAGATCCGCCGTTAGTATCGGTCATGGAGAATCCTGGTATGCTCGCAGCACTCCCGATATCCTCCTAAACAGCGCAAAGAGGTCTCTAATAGATCATCCACAGTGGCCGAGATACCTCGAGTCATCCACATACTTTGCACAGCTCCGCCGGATATCCAACGAGCGGCAATCGAGACCTATTTCACATCGACTGCTTCATTCACCCACCCTTTCTGTCGGACAGGCAGCTTCTCCGGGTCCATATGGTTCATTGTCATGATATACCGATGGTATAAGATTCTCAGTCCACATATCGATGTCGCGGTGGATGGGGTCGGTATGTCAATGGTGTCGCAAGCTGAGCAGCAGAAATTATTGACTGGAGAATAGCATTCGACGAACAGCACCTGCGTCTCTATGTCTCTTTACACCAGAACTTCAAGCTATGGGTGGTACCTTTCTACAACGCGCCGGTCAAATTAGTGACCGTCCTCCAGCTGACCACGGATCCGACCCCGGCACCTACTGAGCGCAGAGAGGCCCTTACATCTTTGACCGCGGCCGAGGTTGCTTCAGGGCAGGATGAAAAAGCAGATAAAGATAAAGACATCCACCTCGCTACCAGAGATGACGAGCACACAAAGCAAAAGGGTGACGAGAAGAAGGTCCAGTATTGGATTCAGTCACAGAACGACCTCTACCAGACCACAGAATGGATCAAATTCCTCCTTCCATGGGGCATCGGAGTCCTCCTTTTGGTTATTTGGCAGTTCTACTGCACGCTGCTTTGCGTGGTCGGCACCCAAATATACGATACCCTGGTCTGGGTTCCGAGAAAGCTCTACCGGCAGCACTTCGAAGTCTTCGACAATGACAATACAGAACATCCACACCTGGGCGCTGATTGAGTGGATCAGCCTAGCCAAGGTTCGCAGCCGGTGTTCTCTCGGCGAAGAAGAATATCATTTGGTGGTATTGTCAGGCGATACTGTCCAGAAACCAGGCCTGACACGCCGGACATTAGAACCACGACCTTAGAGGAGGTCAAGAGTTTACCCCGCTGGTTGCGCATGTCAGCCCCGAGAGGGTGAATTGGCAGATTCAGGATAATGCTATGCGGCGAACAGCACGATTTGGGACGCTTCCTTAGCTTGGATTCAAATACAACCTATCACGCGGAGGGCGAGCCTACCACGAATGCTGGGATGAAGTATCCAGCGTCCTCATGTGATCAAGGGAAGCCTTTCAGCTGTCAGGGTATAGACGGTGAAGTCGCCCAAAGCGGGTATTGAGACTTGACCAGACCTCCAAGCATAGAATTAGCATGAACTGGTCTCTGCTCCAAAGGGAGTGCCATTCAATGGACGTATTCTAGTTGCACTATTCACAAGCAGACGGCGTCGAATCCCGCATTGCAAGCCACGTTACCGACAAGGGCTCGCCCATCGCTTGTTCATAAAATGACCTTGCAGTCGGCATTTCCTGTAATTTCGTGACTTACTCTGACCTCCCCTTCCCCTTTTACCTCCAGCGTTGACGGGTTCTTGCTACGGACCTTCCACAGCCGGCACTATCAACGCTCGCGCCCACAGTGTACAGTGTACTAGAATACCCAATCCAGGGCAAGGCATGAAATTAAGTTAGAGATACAGTACTCCGTGCAGAGTACGAGTCCGTACATTGGCGCTACAATTCGTTTTTTCCTTGGCCCCCATCGGGAGGTAGGTGCTCTGTACTTTCGTATACTCCCGATCCAGCAGTGGGTACCTTGTGTGCGATATCCTGTCCTGACCATCATCGGTGGCCGTGATACTTTTCGTCTCGGCCGTCGTCCACGAATCAATGCCCTGCTTTAGTCGTCTTGTATACCCGAGCGACAGCCCGGCTCGCTAGAAATCGGGGTCCTGGCCCCACAATCAGAAAGGCCGAGTTTCACATGGTACGAGTAGAAGGGACATTATGGTGGCAGATACTGCGACGCTACCGAGGACGAACGAATCGAAGCTCCAAGTTGTTGGCGGTATCGAGTTAATAGGTCTGGTGGCTCGCGTGCGGCTGGCTATCCCGTCCTCTTGTGGACTGTAGGGTATGAATCCGAATGTACTATGTACTGTGGGTATAACATGTTCATGGCCAGGTCTCTCAAGTCCAGTCGGCCAGACCGGGTCTTTGCAAAGTTTTGGGCTCATCCGAAATCCACGAGCCTGTACAGGCATTTATTTTGAAATCTTCACAAGCTGTGTAACACATAACCGCGGAAATGATGGTCCCTCTCATCACCTTCAGATTTGCCTTTTCTCTCTTCCTGTTGGCGACGCAAAGGTCGGGTGGCGGGGTATTCGCGGTGGTAAACGACTGCCAGGCTCGAAACTTCGGTTGCTGGCTTGTGCCCGGATCCAATCCCCCGAGCGGCCTTTTCGGTGACCTCGAAATGGCCTTTGATCAGATCCCCGCTGGGTCTGTCTCGTCGATTTGCGGAAACACCGCGAAAGGCCTGAGAGCGGATTTTGGGCAGGAATTCGGCGCGCCGGGATGCGAAACGCTCAGCGTGGCGGGCGCAGAAAATGGCGTGCCTACCACAGGGAACTCCATGATCGTGTCGACACAACTCGTGCTGGACATCGACAACGCCATCAACGACTTTATGAAGACGTTCAACCGGGTCCTTGAGTGCCGGCCCACGTCGGCCCTGGTGCCGTGTCTGACGTTGGCGGATACCATGCCCGTCGGCCAGGAGACACCCACGGTCGACCTCTTCAGCACCGGCTTGGTCATGGCGGTGATTGGCAACTCACTGCCTATCAAGGCCGGCGGGCAGCTGAGCATGATCTTCTACAACGCCGTAAGCTCGGGAAACCTGTCTCCCGTGTCTCACGACCAGGACCTAAATGAGGCGGTCGCAAGTATATGCCAGCAGATCTCGACGCGGTTCAAGCAACTCCCGGACTCCAACTTCATGGTCTTTGACGCGGCCATCGGAAACACGGGCTTGGCGATCAAGGCGGTCGTGGACCTCGCGCTCTTCGATCCCAAGGACGGGAGGGGGAAGAACCTCGGGCATAAAATTTCGGACACGGAATGGTTGATCATCATCTTTGACCTGGTGAGCGACGCCATGTCGTTCTCCAACAATGTCCTGGCGGCGGCATATTCTGCCGAGACGGTCGGTCACGGCCAGACTCCCGATATCTTCATCTCGATTACGCTCGGCATTCCAATCTGATCTATCTTTTCGGGAGTGGGTACGAGACAGGATTTTTAGGGGTAAAGGGTACTGGAAATGGAAGGATAGTTGGTATACCGTCGTCGCGTGTCTGTCTAGTCTGAAGCGCAGTGTGGGTGGCGTCGACAGGATTGTTTGAGAAGCCTTTTATCGGTGGACTGGACCCCTCTGCTGGAGGGATGGGTCGCGAGCTGAGCTGAACAAGGGATCCGTCGCATCGCCCCTGTGTGCATTATAACCACATGGAAATCCAGGGCAGTTGGGGAAGGGGGATGAATTACCTGTGGGAAGACAAAGCCTACTATAGACTTGGATCCTTGATGCAACGCACTCTCTGTTTTTCAAGCCCCATCTTTTGCTAAACACCGCGCAGAGATGACATGCCTCAATCGCCCCGTTCAAGATCAACCTAGCATAACATCCTCAGCGATACTGCGTTGGTCAAGGTACTTGGCTTTCCGGCTCGAATGTTTGCGGGGGGTATCCTCTGAGCCGGCTGGTCGCAATCCACGTACTCTCATTGGCAGTAGTCGGACGCTGAGAACTTTGGAGAATCGCACGCTGGACCCTAGGGCGAGAGTGGAATCCAGGCCATCCATGTTGTAGAGCAGAGATTCGTGGTATGCATTGTCACCTGGCGCCAGTGCTTCTAAGACTTGGGCGTAGGGAGGGTGGCCTAGATCAAGTTACGAGTGAATTGTGTTCCTAGACTGTTTGCAGCACAGCTGGTTTTGGCCAGTCTGGCGGCGAGGATTGAGCTGATAGTTGTCTGAGACAATGTAACACAATTCCTGGTCGAGTGGTCAGATGAACATGAGGTCTTGGTAAAGCAACGTGAATTAGGGTATCTAGAAAACCGGAGATCGCGGAATCCCCTTAAGATCCAATGTCAGGAAACCATGGCGACTAGGGGGTGCGCGGGGAGACTGACTTGCGGAGTACGAGGTATTGTTCTCCGCCTTCGAACCCCTTGCTCGGACATTTCCAGTCCGGGTGAAGATAGGGTGAGAGAAACGTGGTGACTAAGTCAGCCATCGTGGGGCGTCCGTTGGAGCCAGTGAAGTGAGAAATTGGCGGGCGAGAGAGGCGAGTTGAGGCCGTTTTACTCGTACATGGCCTTCAAGAGATGCATTGGTGTTGCAGTCATGATCACGTCGTGAGGAGCGACAAAGAATTCATCGACACCAAACGCATTCTCTGCCCGGAACGAAACATGCCGACCAGTCAGTCCAAGCACGACGATCCACGAAGCACTGACGCCGTGAAACGGATTCCATCCTATCCTCACCAAGGCTTACGTAGCCTACTGTAGCTCGCACAGATTCTGCACAGACGCGCCTAAAAGAAAGGGTGATGCGAGATTAAGTTTCCCAAACAAGACGTCAAGGCCCCGCCGTTGAAGCCGTTGCCCGCTTCGGAACTAGCCGTAACAGCCTCGATGTCAACAGTCGGCTTCTTTGGGGTAACTCGCTCTTCACGAGCCACTGCTTGCCTGCTTGAGAAGCAGGACGGAGTAAGATTGTCGCATACCAGGCTGTGCTAGAAATGGAACACCTCGTGAGATGCAAATGACTCAACCCGAGATGGCTATGATCCGGCGCTTGTGAGAGTAGGACTCCCTCACCCTCCCTGACTCCCCGACTCCCCTACCTACTGGCACATATATGAATATCGACCCGCCCTCGTAACCTAAGGTCCGTCTCGAAACTCTGTGGGAACGCTTGTCCCTGTCCCTTCGTTTGCCGTTTGCCCTGGTCTGGTTCTTCAACCGGTGTCACTCTTTTCCACTTTCCGGATTCTCTCTCCATCACAGTCATTCATTGCCCGCCATGGTTTCTTCCAAGCTTCTTCACGTGACCCTGTTCGCGCTCAGTGTTCAAGGTCGCGCTATATTCGATTTGTTTGGCGGACCTCCAGGATTTCCTGGTCCTGGACAGCCAGGACGACCTGGTGATCCGGGCTTTCCCGGGGACAACCCACCAGGACGGCCGGGTTCTCCTGGGTTTCCTCAACCTGGCTATCCTGGTCCGCCCGACGGACCTCCTGGGGGGCCTCCTGGGGGACCTCCTGGAGGAAACCCTTGGGGACCGCCAGGCTGGCCTGAACCAACCTTGACCTGGCCCGGCATTCCCACTACCACCGCCTACCACACGTCAACCACGAGTCTCAGTACCACGGCAACGGCGACGTCGACAACCACGCCCGGCACAGTCACCTCGACGACTTCAAGCGAAACATCCAGTTCCTCTACGAGCACGAGCACGACCACCTCGAGCGCCACCACAACCACCACCGAATCGACGACAACGACGACGACACCTTCGACCACAACCACAACAACCACAACATCCTCACCCACGACCACAACGACCACAACCACAACGACCACAACCACAACGACTTCCACCACAACTTCCACAACAACAACAACGACGACAACAACGACAACAACGACAACCACTACAACCACCACCTCCACACAAAGTGTGCCACCCACCTGCCCAACGCCAGCCCTCGCTAATGGCGGATTCGAATCAAGCACCACGTCTATCAACCCATGGGTATACTCGAACTTTGGATACTCAGTCTCCCAGTCCGTTCAGCAAGCGGGAAGCGGCGTCTTCACTCCACATTCGGGCAACAATTATCTGTGCGTATACCAACGATTTCACTGTCATTGTAGCCCCTCCACCTCGGTTGTGACATACTGACCACCGTGAACCCCTGACAGGCAGCTCACCAGTACCCAAGCCGATCCTCTCGAGGCTCGTATCGCGCAATCTCCCAGCTTCTGTACGGGCGTTGAATACACGGTCACCTTCTGGGCCATCGGAGACTGCAGCGGTGCCGGGCTGGGCCTGTGCAGTGCCAACGCCGCCCAAGAGAACGTGTACTTCCAAATTGTGACGGATGTGGGCTTCTCTCCGATCTTTTATCCCACCAATCTGGGCACGAGTGATTGGCAGCAGTTCTCATGGACCTTCACCTGGACTGAAGGCGACGGGCTCTCCCCTGTCTTGCTCAACATCTTCATCAATGAAGAGGGCTATTCTGTGGGGGTGGACGACATCTCGATCAGCTTCGCTTGATTTGCATATACACGCGTTTATAATTTGCTCTTGCAAGTTCTTGGACTCGGTGTTGCAGAGAGACGATAACCATACTACACTCTCGGGTATTTTTACTTGGTCGATGTTCTACGTGATAATACTGTAATGTTGGTGTGGCGTTCAGGAGGTTAGACACCTCCCTGACTAATTGCGCGTTGAGGGCCGTACTCGGGAATGAAGCACTGCTCTGGCGTCGAGGCCAAGACGGGACCTCTTCAAATCGCCAGGCATATCATATCATTTCATTTCATTTCATTCCATGTCTCAAGCAAATACTCCCGACAAGAGCGTCGGTATATCATCCCACTCGCACCTGCACAAGATCTTGCCGAAAGGATAGCCTCGGCGATCCAGCTCCTCGAAGATCTCCTTACACCAGTGTATCTCCTCGGTTTGTTCCGTGGTCGTGAACACGTGCATTGCCGTGCGCAAGGCGAAAAACACCTTCTGCGGTCCGAGAATGTGCATGTCTTCCGAGAGGAGATACTCGATTGACTGGGCGATCATTCTCGCCAGCTCCAGCGGCGCTTGGCTGTGGGCGGATTCATTTCTCACGGCCGCGACTTCAAGGCTAGAGCTTGTCGGTTTCGGCTTCGGATTCGGATCCACGCCACTGGGTGACGAGAGGGGCAAGGTGAGGATGCTACTGTAGAGCAAGAGGAGAATGGTCCAGTAGGAGAGATGAAGCCGGGCGATTTCGAAATTCGGGAAGTGGAGCGCCTTCGGGAAGACGGATGCATGTTGAGAGGGAAAACGTGCTGATGAAGGCCGTTCGTAGTAGAGCGGCCCGGTTTGCTTTCGTACGAGGCCCCGGTACCAGTTCTCGAGATGGGCATGAAATTCCCACCCCTGCTGTACGAGTCCTATTCTCTGTGCGTCGGGAATGTCGAACGCGGTGGTGGCGTTGAGTCGTGCGGCCTTCTCGACCAGGGTTGCAATTTGAGTCATGATATCGAGCAGCCGGTCAAGGTCCGACTTCGGGTGTATCTTCCACGGCACTGTCAGCCAGTTCGGTCGTGCAAGGTAGGTCGATTTGCGAGTAGCCAGGGCGTGGGTGATCTGCTCGAAAGGTGAGCTGCTGCTGTTCCAGGCAAATTTAGAGGAGACAATCCACCACACTCACACTGGTGGATCGGAAGCCCAAGAAGAGACGATGGCTTAATCCATCAACATGTAGCTCTGGCCCACGAAGCTGGATCAACCTTGCCATACCTTCCACGTGGCTGACCCATCCGCTGGTATTCTCGCCTGAAACTTCGAGTAGCTGCTTATTCGGTCAACGAGCAGTCCTCCTGATATTCACGCTCCGAGGAGGGAAGGGCGCTTGCCTCAAAAGTGGACAATGCCATACAGCTGGCAAGAGTCTGCTCCTCGAAAAGCAGACTGTGGTGAGAGAGAATGTCTTGTAGTCGGTGCAAAGCTCGGCCGTAGTTTGCCGTGCCTTCACGTCGGAGCCTCTCGTCGCCATGTTTGCGACCCAAACAGGCCAGACTCAAGGCCAAGATTGCGAGATCAAGAGAGACGGCGTCATTGACTTGCGAGGGCTCAATGGCTTGGAGCCAGGAGACTTGGCCCTTGTGTCCATTCTGACGCTCGGCTTCTTCTCTGGGGATGTAGTTGTCGAGGAAGTTGACGAACAACTCCGAGAGGCGGAGCGCGCGGCCTCTTGTACACTGGAGCTCCTGGCTTTTGGAAGTTGCCGTATCGTCCGTTTCGGGCGTGCTGCAAGGAGGCGTAAGATCGTCAGCTGAGCCGGTGTTGGTCGTGCGCAAGTCTGTGAGCGAAGTCAAGGGCTGAGTTCGGGTCAACAAGGTATCCCGGTCCAAGGCACTCAGATTCTTGAAAGGTCGTTCACGCTGATATCCTCCACATACCCGATTACCCTTCCTACATCGAGCGCAGGACGGCCTGTGTCCATCACACTATGTACCACCGAATTAGCCCCTATTCCCACAAGTGTGAAAGTAGACAGCAACACGGATCTCGATACTTACATGGATCTTTCGCTTCCTGCAGGTGTTGCAACCCTTGGATTTGCCCGCCACGCCCACCATCACTGTAACGGACGAGAAGCCCAATGTAGACTCTGACCCTTGCTCCCATAAGCGTTGGCCAGTTCCGACGGTCCAGTGATGCAGACGGAGCGTCGACTCATTACACCACCGGATCTTCGGGATGGCAATTTATGCGTGGGCACCGTATTGCTGTGAGGGGCTTAATCCATGTCTGCTATCTTTTCTTTGAGAGGACTTCTGTACCGACTGGGTTATGATAATATCGGGAACGGAGTGCATCGATCCATCTCACGAACAAGGACAGCTGGGAATCAGGATTGCGATTTTTGAAACTTTGATTCCCTGGTTTCAGGCGTCCATTTTCGGATTTTCGGATCTCCGGTTTCGTAGATGCCAAGGGAGATAGTGGTCGCATTGCTACTGCGGATCTCCAGGTGGATACAGAGTAATACGAGGAGTACGAACTAGATTATTCCTGCTGCCTGCGTGACACGTCGGACTTCTCTATGTGAAGCGGCTCTTGAGGGGGGTTCTTACTAAGGGATACGTTGTCGAATCACAGACAGTCTGTATATAAGCTTGAAAGACGAGGCCGTCACCTGAACTGGTATTGCGTAGTCTTCCTATCGTAGATTCTAGAGGAACCAACATTTCGCATTCTTGAGCGTGCCTCTGGGTTTGACGGGATCACAAATGTTGAGGATGCAATGCACTTGATTGCGAAATCGAGGTAATTATGTACAGTCTAAATACTGAAAAGGAATACAATTATGATTATCGTGTGGCAGAAAAGGCCCCATCCTCGCAATTCCTTCTAGATGCTACTCGTGATTAATATACCACAGGAACTCTGACTCACTCCAAGCCTTTCCTGCTTTCGTCACCCCCTTCCTCCCTCCTCTGTGCCCACTCCTTTATAGCAACGAGTGCAAAGCACCAGGCCATCAAAACGGCCGTTATGCCCATTGTGACAGTGGCCACTAGCATTGCATTCAAATCATTCTCAATCATCGCGTCGACTGTGTCTCTGTTCTGGATTCCGCGTCAGTATCAGCCGGTGGCCCGAGAGGATCTGTCAATAGCTTCTTACACTGGCCATGAGCATCAGACCTCCCGACATCAGACAGAACGACGTGACAAGCTCAGATGGAGGCCGAGACGGTGATCTAGATCTTGCCGGTGCAATGTAGAGCAGCAGGTATGTGAGGCTCCTCGCTATCGAGGCTGCTGTGAGGAAATTACCGACCTGCAAAGCGTCAGTCACCATGGCTACAAGAGGCACTAGCGTTTGAAGAGGTTACCCATTTGTGCATCATTGTAGACTCCACTGTGTCTTGATGGTGGCCACCTAGGATGGTGCCGAGTAGAAATATGATCATGGCAGGGACGGGGTTTGTCGAGTATCCGGGTATCAAAATCTGCTTTTCGTTCAAGTCGAGAGAGTCTTCCGATGCTTGTCTTTTTGGCAATGTCCAGGAAGCCCGGAACTCAACCATCATGCCGCACTGTAACGCAGTCAATATCTCGCGCGGCAATCAAAGACAGTGAAACGCACCAAACCACCGCCAATGAACAAGAGCGATATGGCGACATGTTCAAGGTCCTGTGCCGTCCACGCCTCTCCCCAGCCCGAGAGATGTTCTAGGAAAACATTGGTGATTCCATAAATGAAGATGAGCAAACATTCAAGCCCCTCCATGGTGGCGGAGCGACTCGACTTCCGAGATAGATAACGTGTCGAAGCTTTGAGATTCCACGCCCAGCCGAGCCCAGAAAAGCAGCCAATGCAGCGGAGCAAGTTTACGATGCCGAAGAAGAAGAAGACGCCGCCTTTGATGAAATGGGCTAAGCCATTGAAGATCTGATCTCCATGCTAGACGTTGTCAACCGGTATCCAAATGTAGGAAACTGGGGCTTCTCACAAATATTCCAGCCATAGTGACTGTTCCAGTGCAGAAAGAAACAAATGCTAGGATGATCAATACCGTGACGAAAAAGCTAGATGTGAACGACCCAATAGGGACGAAGCGACCGGCTGAAATCATTTTGGACAAGCTTTTGGTCCAGGAGAAGCGTCGTCTGTACCGTCCATCGATTCCGGCGCGGGAAGGAAAAAAGGCAAAGTTACACCGAGCGTGGGAGTCAGTCCTCATGGAATTTGTCCGATTTGACCGACTCTGTCTCGGGGATGGGAAATAGGTCGGGTCTGTGGCGTGTATTTGGTCCTCACCAAGGGACTCCTCGGATTCTTGAAAAAGTCTAGAAGAGGAAACAAGCGGCTGCGATTCGTGACGCGCATCAAAGGTGGTTTTAATGGAGCGGGACCGCGAAAAGCTTCTCACGGTGCTTAGAATTGATTCCAAGATGGCGATTGCAGACAACGTCCAAGCAAGCGAATGATGTGAGCTGTTGTGATATAAGTCGGGTGTTCTGGAGTTGTATGCTAGACCAAAGACAGTTCCAAGGGCATGCAGCCCGAGAAGTAGTATTCGGGCCGGATATGCAACCTTGGAGCGGGCGACCTCCAACGACGCCACTGGATAATATGTTAGCGTTTGGTCCCCTGATAGACGGAAGCTACTTGCGGATGGGAAGAGCTCCTATCCAAGCCAATATCATGAACCCAATGTGGAAATACAGAATGCTTGACGAGGCAGGTTCTCTGAAGTAATTCTCCGCCGGTAAAGAAAGGGACATGGTTGCGTTGCCTTGGTCAACACGAGCTCGAAGGTGCTGTGCCATGACAGTGATGGCGCCGAAGACATCCACAATGAGGTGGGCACGTTGATGTGAAGAGTCCTTTGGAGGCGGTGCACAAGAAGAGAATCGTTATATTGGAAATCGGGAAGCGAGGATGTCGTTCGGATGTAAAGGAATGTCTTGAAGCATGCTTCTATATATTTCGGAGGTCATGCTCCAAAATATCGCATTCATACTGTTGCCTGGGTTCCGATGACTCTCAGGACCGTCAACAATGACAAACGCTTCAGAGCCTCGTGGGATCGCATTTTGTAACCCTAGAAGGATACAAACATGAGGCGCTCTTGGATACTGGATCCTTCGTGACGGCAACTCGTGGGGCATGCCAAGGCGGAAGCATGCTTGGCATAAGGCTGTGACTGAACCAGGCCAGGAAGGGCAGCAACTTGCGAAGTTGTCTACGTACGCACATGGTCGGGCTTGAGGCTCGGTTTCAACGTTGGGGCGTGCTGCTGCTGGTTGTACACACCCCTTCAAGATCTGGAAAATTTGGATTAAGTCAGCTTTGGAATGAGGCTGCATTTGCCGTGATATTCCTGGTCATGCATGAGCTTAGCAGAATGAACAACGCTTGAGAGGACATACCTTGTGATGGACCCATTGATCAGCAGGTAAAAGACGAGAAGACCAATTGATTGAACTTGATCAATCTCTGGATGGTTAATTAGGATCCCATGATCAATGCCGAGGGCCCGAGCCCTTGCATAGTAGATCAGATGGTGCTCGGCACGATCGGGCTGGTCCAACTTTGTCACTTGCAGCCAACCGAATTACATAGGACACGATGCGTCCAAGTCTGTCGACATTCACCAGCTGGAACCCTGACACCCTTTCTCACACAGGAGGGGCCCGGGGACGCATCTTCCGTCGCACCACCCTGGATATTGCTGGCACAAGATCCCATGGATGTGGGTAGTTGCGTCGGCCAAGATGATGTCCAGATTATTGCGGGGGACCCAGAGTTCCCGTTTGTCTCCGAGATCATGGAATATTCCAGAAGGATATTAGAGTACACGATGGACCAGGAGTCTCCGAGGAAGATGACCCGGATTTGTATTGATGACATTTGACTCGCAAATATAAGCGAACAACTCCCACGTTTGAAACCGAGGTCCGCCTATATCCCCTCCTTGGAGTGCCAGTGCGACTCCAGCACGGCTAGATGGTCGCAGCGGGTGTCATGGAAACCTTGGTTATCAGCTGAAGAGAGACGAGCAACTTATTAAGCAGGAGCAGGAGCAACGACACAAATTGGATATGCTGCGCGGCTTTCAAGCTCTCTTGTCAACCGAAGAGGTAAAGGAACCGGATGCTTCGAAGGTAGCCAGGGTGCCCAATGATGAATAGGTCCCTGATGTGGTCTGGTTGACCAGCTATTATGGAGCTGAGTCCGACATTTGCAGATTGTCACGGAAACCTCGAGAACCTACACGTGTCGAAAGACTTACTATCAATCCCCTTTCCAAACTGCCGTCGTATCGTGCGCATTGACGCGCCGCACAAGTAGCCGCCGTATTCAAGGTGCTTCATAGAACGTCAAGAAATGCTGGCCTTGATCACCAGCTCGTCCGTCACACCCTCCGCCTCCGTGCCTTTTTCGGAGAATAGGTCGGTCCAAGGCGGAGCGCATGAATCGGAGGATAAGTTCATCCTTACCCGGAGGAAGGGTGAATGAAAGTTGAGTGCCAGGTGGGAGGAGGGTGAGTGAAGGAATGAGTGCAAGGGGAGCTGTGAGGTTAGTGTATATAATAGCGGCGCAGTCTCGATGAGTCGCACATGAGCCGCGGGCTGTTTTTCCAACGTTTGAGCCGTCAAGCGACTGAAAGCCTGCATCTCTATTTCTTCTGATCCTTCGCGTCAGCCGTGTCCGCGTCAGATAATAATGCCCTGACCACACTCGGCAGACTCAGTCATCTACATGCACCAGTACTGACTAAGGAGTACCAGTGTCAGTAGTACCGGAATCGGTTCCAGATCCAACAAGAATGCCATGGCCGCACCAGTGCGGCGATAGGATGGATCGTGGCAGAGAATAAGGAACGCAAGATGCGGCAGTTGCCCAACCACGCGAACCAAACGTTCGGCACTAGGCTTTAAGCGGGGCGGGCAAGAGAGTGGCCACCCCCGGCCGGCACCGTCTCCAGGCCGTAGCCGAGGATAACTTGCTGTGGACAGGGTAGGCTGGTTAAAGTTACGAGTAGGCTCGAGACTCGGTGCGCTGGTGGGCTAACCCCGTGGTGCGGGGGGGGGACATGGGGCTCGGGGCCTCATCGGTGCACCACCATACAGATATGTAGTTGCTCACAGCACGCGGACGGCATATGTACTGTATCTATGCCTCTACCGACCGGCTGCTCGACAACCCTTGGGCTCTTCCTTGCAAGACGTGTCGTGTAGAGCTCTCTTCTTCATTGCCAGTAGATAGCGAGTCCGTAACTAACGGAGAGGTATTCCTGTGTCGACCACGGCCCCGAGGTCCACTTTACTCACCATTATTCATTGACCGAAAAGGGACGTATATAAGACAAGGGTGTATCTTTTCAACGACACCTGAAATCAAAGCAAGACAGCAAAAATCTACTCTCTCTCCCTCCTCCTCCTCCTCCTCTCCCTGGCTACTGCTTTATAACACATAACTCTCGACATTAAGCCCTCACGTTCAAACGGTTCGCGATGGCGTCAAGAGGTTTCCCTCCCCACTACGGCTTCGACTTCACAAACACATTGCACCACAAGGCCGAGGGGCCGACGCTGCCGGAAAACAACAACTCGTCAGGCTATATCGTGGTTGTGACGGGCGCGGGGAAAGGCCTAGGCGTGTACATCGCGCTTGCGTACGCGCGGGCCGGAGTAACGGGGATCTGCATCTCCAGCCGAACCCAAAGCGACCTCGACGCCTTGGAGAAGCAACTCAGGGAGGCGAATCCCAAGCTCGAGATTCTGTCATCAATTTGTGACACGACGAAGCCAGAAGCCGTCAAGGCCCTCGCCGATCAGGTCAACCAGAAGTGGAAGGGCCGGCTAGACGTGGTGGTCGCAAACGCCGGGGTCATCTCAAAGTATGTCTACGACATCGACCCGAAGACGGGGGAGAAGACGAACCGTCGTCTGCCACAGGGGATTATTGAGGACGACGACTTCCAGCGCGTCATCGACATCAACCTGCTGGGGTCGTACTATGTGGCCAAGTACTTCACGCCGCTGCTCGTCGCGCCGGAGAACCCCAGCGCAGTGCGGAGTTATATCGTCATGAGCAGTCTGGCGAGCCAGCTGGCGCAGAGCAACTTTGTGCCCACGGCGTACAACATTGCAAAATTGGCCAATAATCGCATGGTTGAACACATGGCGAATGACCACCAGGCCCAGGGCCTGCTGGCCTTCGCGATCCATCCTGGTGCGGTGTTGACACCTCAGACCGAAAATCACTCCACGCAGAAGGGAGACCGTTGGGATACCCTGATGACAGAAGATATCGGCCTGTGTGGTGGTTGGTTGACCTGGTTGACCAAGGAGAGGAGGGAATGGTTGAACGGAAGGTATCTCGTGGTCACGTGGGATGTGGACGAGTTGGAGGCAAAAAAGGACGAGATCGTCAAGGAGGACAAGTTGAAGTTCAAGATGACCGTCTAGGATTTGTGTCCTCGGTATGGAGTGGCATATGCCAACGGCATTTCGAGGGAAAGGGCGGTGCTCCTGAAGGATCCTAGCCTTGTACGTCACCGTCAGCTTCTTGTTTGAAGGTCCAAGATGGGGGAGTCAGTAGAAGCTAAAGCCAAGATCGATTCAAGCATTTCTGTACCAGTGAGTTCCATACTTCCCTTATAGTGTTGCGTGCCGCGTTTGTTCCGAGTAATTGTCCGAGTGCCTCCAGCACCTCCAGGCGAGACACAACTCGGCCGCCGTGAGGGGAAGCAAAGTTGCGCTCCAAGAGACCAACCACTAAGATGCTCTTGAGGGTGTTGCAATGCGAATACGAGAGCAGCTACACGCGCCCACGGTATTGGTCCGCGCTCCCCGATCAAGGATATCCTGAGAGCACGGACGGGTTCAGAGTCAAGCGGCATTCGACCATGATCCAGGGTACGGCAACCGCCAGCTGTCCTGCCTGCTCGGTACATAGGCTGCTTCATGCCAGATGTCCTGGTTGCTTGATACATACGCTGCTTCCTGCAAGATGTCTGATAGCTGATACCTCGTGCCTTCCATGATCGATCATGGCCAGGGTCGCAAGATTCTTCATCTCTCCTCTCGCGCTGATTGTCCGCGCCGAACTGTGCATCGTTGCCGCTTTCACTCTCTCTGTTATTGCACTCTGGGCCGGCAGGTGGTCTGGGCCACTCGAGGGGTTGTCAATATTGACGGTATGTCGCTTCCTAGCCTGAAGCCTTGCAAAGATGACGGGGACGTGAAGAGAGCCAATCCACCGTCCCTTTAGTCTATACCTGTGCACTGTCTCGCGCGACAGCAGGCTGATGTTGGATGAACCAACAGATTGACACCAGCCCCTTGGCCAATATGACGAGTCTCAAGGGCTTGGCCATCAACGACTGGTACGACGCGCATTACCTTTCAGTCTGCTCTGGTATGTGGAAAAACCACGTTCCTAGCATGGGGAAGAATCACAGCACAGCCGTATGCTGGATACAGAACACGGGATATACCTTCTCCGTTGCGAAACTCTTTGGCACCGATGACGAGCAGCAACCAATCTTCCAGCATTACCGCATACTGAACACCAAAACGCCGTTCATTCTGCTGGTGTTGAGCATCGTGGGCATGGGCCTGGCAATCCTTGCCCTCATCTATGGCATCATCGTGATGGCTCGAGCCAGCACCAAAGGACAGATGGCCAAGCGAGATTTACCACTAACTGTGCTGCGCATTGCTTTCTTTGCATGCATCGCCTCAACAATCCTCAAGACCATCTCGTCGGCGAAGATCACTGCGTCGGCGGAGAAGAGTTCTAGTATCGTCCACGTGAATGGCAAGGCCCTTCACGCCTGGACGCACAGCGGCTTCCTCGCAATTACCTGGGTTGGTACAGCGCTTGTCTGGATTGCGTTGGCACTGGTAATTGCTGCTGCCTTCAGAATTGCTGCAACAGTGAAGGACATCGATGCAAGGGCCGATGGCGCGGACCGGCAATGGTATCGCCTATGACAGAAGTGCGACTCAGATTGTTTCCATATTGAGGGTGGGCCATCGAGGGAGGAAAGTCTGGGTTACCCATCAGGCATTCGATGGCGCAGCTACGATTGTTATTTGTGGACGGCCGAGATATCGTTGTGACTTCTTGCTTCGGAGGGAATTGCATAGCTATAATATCTGGATGAGATGCTTGCAGTCCAATCAGTCCGTATGGAGTCCATTGAGGCCGCGTTTGTGTGCAGCATCGCTGCCATATGCCGTCCATTGGCGTAAGGCAGGTGTAGCCAATGCGACAGCATGACATCGTGAGCTGGGTGGACGGGAGCATTGAAATTGTGAGATGTCAAGATTAGAACATTCGAATAGTGACTCGTCTTGCTTCAGAAAAGGCAATATAACTTAGGGGCCCTTGACCCTTCCCTACAGTTAACGCGGGAAAGTTGTTGAACGTACCTTGATTGGTGAAAGTTCGCTCGAACATTGTACGAAAGGTGTCGACAAAGATTGAAAGGCTGAGAATTTCCTGGGAAAGTATCTCTCCCTGAGCAAGCTCAAGCTGCATCGCAGCTCCTGCATCTCAGACGTTTACATGACAAATGTGGTCACTGGAGCGGCAAGCGTGCCAATGTCACATTGCTAACCAATGGACCCTTGATGCCCCGAACAACCTGACTGCATCTGCGAGTTCTCCGCCAGAGAATACTCGACTCACGGGAACTGTCTCAAACGGTAAAAGGTTGCATCATGATGCACGATCCGCGGCGATGAAGTCAGAGACATCCAGAGCCTGGCGTGCGGGGAACAGTCGGTGCTGGACATCCTCCTACGCGAACAGAAAATCTGAAATATCATGTTAGACTGACAAGTGACCAGCAAGGATGATTTGAATCTCAAATTGGGACGGAAATTCGTCGGAGAGAACACCTGAGTAGGTGAAAAGGTCCGCCGTAGCAATATAGCGGATGTTGCTACGGTGGTGCTTTGGGAACAATGTGAAGTCGTCGGAGTCCTTGCCTCGATTTCCGAGTAAATGCCGCTCTTTTGGAATAGTATATTCTACGCGACTACTCCGTACTCTCGTCCGTTATGCTTCTCGCAGCCTTGCATTCAGAAGAAGAGGAGCAGTTCCATGATTCACCTGGTTTGCATTGGATTAACCTCAGCTTCGCGCTAGGATATGGACAATTTGTCAACCGACAACACCACCCCAGTACATCCTTGGTAAACATGGATCGCAACGGTAGTTCATGTTCCATCAGTGGTCGGCGATGGACTTGGTTCGGCTGAAAGAGTTGAAGGGAGGGAATCGATAGGGTATATAAAGATGGTTGACCTCATCGCCATCTTGGAATTCCTCGTCAGGGCACTCGAAGGAGCTTGAATAACAGCCGTTCAAGAAAGTCACCAACAAAAGCTCAGGACCCTTACGAAGTCACGGGGGAAAGCCTTGTCGCTGCAACCTTTCCTGCTCGGCAAGATGCCTTACTACACCGTCAAGGATGGCACGGAGATCTACTACAAGGTCTGGGGCCCGAAGGACGGTCCAACGGTCGTTCTTTCGCACGGATGGCCATTGGACTCGGACAATTGGGAGGCCCAGATGTTCTTCCTGGCAAACCATGGGTATCGCTGCATTGCGCATGATCGTCGTGGCCACGGGCGCTCCAGCCAGCCATGGGACGGCAACAACATGGGTACCTTTATCCTCTCCTCTATCCACTGCTTTGCGAAACCTTGCGCCACATACTGTCGTTGCTAACTGCGCATTGCAGATACCTACGCCGACGACCTCTATGCTCTCTTCGAACACCTTGATCTCAAGGAGGTCTGCATGGTTGGCCACTCCACCGGCGGTGGCGAAGTAGCCCGCTTCCTCGGCCGCCATGGCACCGAGCGCGTCCGCAAGGCTGTCCTCGTCAGCGCCATCTGCCCATTGATGCTCCAAACCGACACCAACCCCAAAGGCTTGCCAAAGAGTGTGTTTGATGGGTTCAGGGCCGCGATGGAAAAAGACCGTGCTCAGTGGTTCATCGACGTTCCTACTGGCCCATTCTTCGGCTTCAACCGCGAAGGTGCAAAGGTCAGCCAGGGCATGATTTGGGCTTGGTGGCAGCAGGGCATGACGGCCGGATTCAAGGGCGCGTACGATTGTATCACTGTCTTCTCCGAGACAGACATGAGGGAGGATCTCAAGAAGATCGACATTCCGGTCTTGGTCATTCATGGGTAAGGAAGTCTATTCCCAGACATTCCAGCACGAACATGAGTCGCAGACTAACACTTAGCGCAATTCAGGGATGACGATCAGATCGTTCCAATCGTTGCCAGTGCCCATGAAAGCATCAAGCTCCTCAGGCACGGCACCCTGAAGATCTATCCAGGAGGTGCGCATGCTCTGCCTAACTTGAACCCAGACGAAATCAACAAGGACTTGCTTGAGTTCTTCCAAGCTTGACTAGGACGGACCGCGAGCGTCTGGATAGGCTCCCCGTTCGAGGAAGATTCAGGGCAGGTGCAGAGATGACCGAACACGGACGAACCCGGCGGGGAATGATTCGAAGAAACCACGTTCATTTGCTTCCTCTTTACGAAGCTCAAGCCAATCGTTCGACAATCAACCCACGGGATGGAAACGCGTATGCAAGAATGAAGGGGAAACATCAGGAAACACGCGAGGAAGGAAATGGAAGAACCACGCTCGCTTGTGATGTGCTTCTGAGAACACACCCTCCTCTATACCAACTATAGCACGCTCATTGAAATAAAGCTTCCAGCCAATGCTGGCAGAATGAATTGCAAGCAAATCCCTGCTCTCAACAAGACCAATGCTATGTTCGTACTCAAGGCCAGGTGATCAACTTACGGAGCAAGTTACTGCACAATGCAAGCAGGAAACACGACATCATCAAAGGGACCCGCGCATATACATATATATCCCAAGGGTGAGCATGGGCTTTTGAGATTGATGTTCATTGCGCGAGGCTTGGATATGGAGGAGAGGGTATTGTGAGTATTCACATGATAGGTCAACCTGGACTGAGTTTTATACAGTCGACGAAACGAACATAATTGATAGAACCAATGGCGAACCCTGACTGAGCGGACAGAGATGCCGACTCGGATACTGTGGCCCAAGTCAACCCGAATCACAACACCCTTTTGTCTCCGATTGGCAGATCCAGCTACCTGTACTTGTCCATGAATTTCTCGTGGAACTTCGTCCATCTCCCGACCCAATCAGTGCCAGGTGCAAGGAACGTTGTCCGCAGATGTAGTGTATCAGGCTTTTGGCCGAAGCCAGAGCCTGGTACGACGCAGATGCCAGTCTCATCGAGAAGACGGAGGCAATAGTATTCGTCGGGAGAGCGCTCCGCCTCTTTGGCAGCCTCGATTGCTTTTGGGGGAACGGTGATGGTCGGGAAGAGATACATTGAACCCTGTGCGGCAATGTTAGCACGTGCGGTCAGAGCTCGGGCAAGACAGAGGAGTGACGAATGATTACCTGTGGCTCTCCCACTTCGACACCTTCCATTTGCTTGAATGCCTCGTATAATGCAGTCGCCCGCTCTTTCAGGCCGTTCTTGACGCCATGGTATTCCTGATCGTAGAGTTCAAAGCTGGGGTCGCCTGGTTTCGGTGGGTTCACCACCATCTCTAGAAGACATTGGCCAATAACGGGCGGGCATAGCATGATACTGATGAACTTGTATATCTGTGCCTGCACTTCGGAGTCAAAGCCGACAAGTTCAAAGTAGCCCGCACGGTGACCGCATTCGCCTACCATGCCCTTTGAGACCGAGTTGAGCGAGGCGAGCTCGACATTGTCGTACTTGCCTGGCTCTTTCTGCTGCAATCTCCGCAACGCACCCTTGAAGGAATGGAACTGGCCGACGAAGACGTTTGTTTGGTAGACTTCGTCAGCCATGATGACTAGATTCTTCTCTGCAGCGAACTTGATCGTCTCTTCAACGTCCTTCTCAGGTAACGAGGCGCCGGTTGGGTTGCCAGGGTTGATGATGACAATGGCACGCACATCGGTGCCTTCACTGACTGCCTTGTCATAAGCTTCTTTGATGGTTGCGAGTTCGGTGCTCCAAGCTTGAGACTCGTCGAGGTGGTATGGGACGCAGCGGGCATGGAGGACAGTCAGGGTTGCCGTGTAGAGAGGATACTGTGGTATAGGGACGAGCACGCCGGTCTCTGGGGTGGCACAGATGACGTGGAGCAGAGTGTTCACACCTGACGAGGCACCTGCCGATAGGTAGATATCGTCCTTGTTTGACGGGAAGCCGTCTCGTCGCTCGATAAAGTTGGCGACGGATTGCCGTATGCCCGGAGCGCCAGCAGACTGTGAGTATGCTCCTACTGACTGCACCTCTTTCAGCAGCCACCGCGCACGGTCGATTGCATCTTGCTTGTAGCCAAAACTCGACTTCAAAGCCTCCTCATTCTCGAGCAGTGCGGGATACTCCAGTAGGGCAAGCACCTGGCGGAAGAATGTGATGGGCTTCTGGTCGAGTTGCTGTGGGTTGCCGATGTTGGCAGAGATGACAGTGTCGAAGGGCAGGGGATTTTCTGGGGGAGTTGGAGGGTCTCCTCGTTTCAGTTTTACACGTAACTCCTCTGACTTGATTGCAAGCTCGCCTCGAACGGCGTACTTTGCTTCCCTCACATGAGGATTGATATTGTGAATACTCAGACTGCGTAGCCGGGGCGTCGACGACATGTTGCGGCGGCCGGAGTGATGACTGCGAGATGGGGGAGGAAGAGAGGAAGCTAGGTAGTGGATATGTCAGTTCCTTGAGGTCTCATGATGTCTTGATATGAAAGGCGAGTGCGCAGAAGCAATTTTGCTGGTCGAGTCACAAGTGGTGTGCGACAGGTCCGACTGCGGAGAACGCGACTCGCTCTTCTTACCTTGCAACAGGTTTCGGCGTGATAGGTGGCGTGAAAGGCCGGTAGTATTGGCAGACAGCAGTGCTCTGCAAGCAACGGCAAGTTCACTGGACAGATACTGAGTTCGCAGCAATACAGATAACGTCTTTGACATTGATCCTGTTGGCGTAGCCATCTCGGTGGGCGGAAAGAGGGATGTCCACTGTCGGAGTGATCAGTGGGGCGTGAACAAGTCGAACTACTAGCACACGACCTGGTGAGCCTTATCGTGAGGTCAGAGCAGATAATGCTGGAGATTATGAAATACGAGAGCCACAACCAGCCAGATCGACCGCGTCTCCTGTAGCTGTCATCGAAGCTCCCTCGTCTATCTTATCACCAAATGTGGGGGAATCAAACTTGCAGTTGCTGCAGGGGTCTCGAAGCCGAGACAAAATCATTGGTGAGCACCATTTGACGTGGATTATTTTAATCGAGGCCTCTCATCCAGGTGTTAGTAGCTGAAATGAGGAGGACGTGCCGTGTCTAAGAGTATGTATGGTACAAGCGCAATCGGCGCAGTCTCTTGCAAGTGGCCAAAACACCTTGCGCCCGTATGCATCACTTGCCAGCGTGCCATGAAAGACTGAAACCCTGAGACTTGCGTTCAAGCTCGTTCGCTTCCCCTCAGCCTCACAGCCTGGCCGTACTTCTGCAGCTTCGTGATCAAGGCATCGCCTTGTTTCACCACATCCGCATACTGCTTGTTCTTGTCGTCGGGACGAGTTGTCTCGATTGTTCCTTGCACTCGGTCAATCGTACAACTGACCCGACCACCAGCAATGAATTTCGCCAGATCTCTGTCCAAGAAGTCAACGCTGACGCCAAACGCTTGTGCCATCGTCGCTAGCCCGACCACTCGGTATGATTGTAGTAGTTGCTGATAACCTCGCAGTCTCATCTCGCGGACAAACCATGCCCGATGTTCGTATAGGTAGCGGTCTTGCGTCAAGAAGTTCTCTTCAACCGCGGCCAAGGCCAGGAAGAACTTTCGATAGTTGCCCGTGTAGAGACTGTTCACCAATTGACCCAGAGACGAAACATCCACGGGGGCCTCGGTCTGCGACTCTACTGCACCCGTCGTCCCGAGAGCGTTCACATTAACCAATCCCGTAGCACGTTCTGCGGTTGAAGCAGACACATCCTTCATCTCTTCATCTCCACCTTCTGCTTTGTCTTCGGTGTCCCCCAGGATCGCTTTAATTTCTGGAGCGTCTACGACTTTCGCCTTGAAGTCAACTCGTTTCAGCGAAAGAGAGCCCGCCAGCACGGCATACACGACCAGAGAAGAGTAACTGCAGAGTTCATAGCTGGTGAAGGTGGAGAGACTGTCGAGAAGCAGCGGCGCAGCGACGTTGTAGGATCGGACGGTGAGGAGGTGTAGGCCCTTGTAAGCCTTCAATCTATTCCTTCGGTCCCAGTCTCCACCGCTTTCTACCAGGATGCTCGCACGGTCAATCTGCTTCTTAGCGAATGCCTTATCGTTGAAGAATATGCCGATTCGAATGATCGCGAGGACAATGTCGATCTTCGTTCCTAACGGGCCGGTCTTGTCGAACACTTTCTCGTAGGCGGCAATAGCTTTGTCCTGCAGCATGTTAGCTCAATGCTCCTACAATATGACTTTCCTATTACTTACCTTGTCACCAACGCGAGCCCAGAATTCCGCACGCTTGCTTCGAGCCGCTTGGATCTCTGTTTCTCCTGCCTCCTTCTCGGCCTCTTCCTCCTCTTTCTGGAATTGCTCCAGCTCTTTTTCATTTTCCGCCTTCAGCTCCTCGTAGAGAGATTCGTCCCATGGCAGGATGCCGGAAGGTACAGGTTTCTTGGGCGGTAATAGGTTGCTTGACACTAGAGACGCTCGTCGAGCAGGGGGTTTCGAGGGCTGTTGCGGCGGTTGAGCTGTACTTTCGCCCACGGCGTTCAGCACACCTTCAGTGGGGTGAGCCAGATGCCGATATAACGGTGCCATCTTATGGTCCTTAATCGCATTTTGTAGGTAGTTTAGCGACGTTGGCTGGACGGCCTGAGGTGCGTTGGCGAGGGTGAAGATATGTTGGGCTAGGGTTAGGTCGGGATACTTGGCGAACTGAGGATCTGAGCCCATGGCTGGATGCTTGAAGGTCTGGGATCGTGGAGATGTTAACGGAGCTCGAAGAGAGATTGGCACAGCTGAGACTTGACTGATGTAGGAATTCTCAAAACCTGGGATGCCGCAACTGAGACGCGCATCAGTGGCCAGCCTAGTATGCATAAAGAGATATGGTCCGCCGTATTCGCTACGGTGCTCCACAATCCACAAAATGCTCTGAAGCTCCTTCAATTCACAAACTTATCTCGATCTTGGATCAATGCGGAGTATCCCATGGACCTCTGTTGCCGTATCAAATGAGTACTAGTAGTCATTCCGCAGAGAGTTTGTGTATGAGGCTATAAGCCTAGTACGTAGCGATGCGCCTCAGGTCGGAGTGACGAGGCTGTCATTTATCTCAGGACTAGTGTTGGCCTAGGCCCCGCTTTCAAGTTCAAGGATCGAGAATTGTCTAAATTTGAGTTCTGATCGATCTCTACCTTGTACACAGTTCTCATTACACGGACGGAGGGTGATCTCAGGGACCGCCAGTTCGGCCTCCCGCTCGAACACGAGACATGCAAACTGCAATTGCCCGGAGCATGCATGGGAAAGGCTGCCATTGGCAAGATGACGGCGGGAAACTTGCAATGTTGCCTTCCTGCAGGAGGCGCCCCGGTCTCCGGTTACGAGCCAAACTTTAGATACTGAGTATCTAGTAGCCAAGCGAGGCGGGGTTGAAATCAACCTCAAGGCGGCTCGGATAGCCTCAGCCTGATTCAAGTCGACGATACAAGCAGGAAGGAGTCCTCAGAGTAATCTGGCTTAAGAGTATGTTTGTGGACTTCCCTTGACATGTACCGCGTCTGCCGCACCTTTATTTCTCGTTGCAGGTATGCTTCAGCCTCAAGCACCTCACTGACACAACTTCACGGCTCGTCTTGTCACCAACTGCCTCTCAGAAGAGAGCGAGGACAGAATGAGCCCTTTGTTGATTGCGACTTTACTTTTCACTACTTTGCTGACTGCCTCTCCCTTCCTCGTCTTCAACCCTTCCTTCTTGAGTCTCCTCCCACAACCACTTCGCTGAAATCTCTGCGCCATTTCCCTGGCCTCACTTGCCATAATGGCACCTATAAAGATCGCCTTGATCCCGCCAAAGGGTGATAGGCTCGACCTTGTGGTACCGTTCGACAGCAGCAAGCCATTTTATGACCTTGCCGAAACCGTCCTCCAGCGCGCCTCTAAATACCGGTCTCTACCTTCCTCTATCCGATACGACTCTTTGAAGCTGTGCCTTGGTTCCGATAACGGTTACTTGATCGAAGCAGGTGACATAGTCGGAGATGTGATCACCACCTCTTCAGATGTACTTTACCTCATTTTTCATGACGGCTCTCGGAAAGACACCCAGGTCGATGGTGACGACCTCTCCACTGTGACCGGCGCACTTCAGATTCGCGTCATTACTCCAAACCTCGCACAACGAACTCCGGAGATTCGTCACATCCCTTTGTTGCAGAATGGCCGCTACTACCCACCCTCCACGACCCTTACAGAGATCCGGCAGGCTATCGCACAACACCTTCGCCTTCCAACAGAGCCAGAGGAACAAGCGGTGGCGACCGAATGTAACTGCAAGCTGGCACAGTTACTAGTCAAGAGAGGTCAATGGGACAAACATGCTTGTGTAGGTCACAAGGGCGTAGGCCAGCCCTGCTACTTTGGATCATCGGCTACATCGCCTTCTGCACTTTGTGCCCGATGCTCCAATCCCCTGATCTCCCACATCAGCGTAACGAACAGCGCTAATTGCCAAAAATACGTACTCCGACGTACCGATTTGCCCTGTGGACATGTCATTCATTCTCAGTGTCTTGATGCCAGCCAAGAGTACGACTGCCCTTCCAGATGTTACGAAACCAGAACCACCAACTCATCAGCCTCCGACCGTGTTTTAGTTGTTTCTGGAAATGGCAACATTGAGAAGCTGGAGGTTCCAACGAAGAGCCATTCGGCTTTAATGGCAAGGCTTGCCGACCGCTTCGGAGAGGACTTCACCGACACCAAGGCTGTGTTCTGTAAAGGTGGCCTTGAGGATGGAGACAATTACGGTCAGTTGCCTGTGGTTGCTATCTGTTCTTCTGACAGGCACCGAACAAATGGAGCCTCTTCAACATCGGGCCTCGGCTCACCTCGCGTTAAGCTTGATCTTCACACTGTTGAAGGCCCCATAAGCACTAGAAATTACGAACTGACGCTGAAAGATGCTACACTGACCGACATTGCTGTCAACGGGGTCCTCACGCTCTATGCCGTGGAATGGAAATCTGACGGCATTGTGCAAAAGGCAAAAGGGAAGGATATGATGTTTAGAGCTGCTTCACACTGGAGACTGCCGTCGGTGCAATCAGACCGTGGGATGGCTGCGTTCCTAGCCTCGCTTCGAGTCTTTTCACATATCGTTGGATCTCAAGAGTTCGATGACTATCGTCAGAATGAGGTACTTAGGATTACGCACGCACTAACTCGCTTTCCGCCAGCAGTGAGAGCCACCCATATCCTCATGGACGGCAAGACGCTCACACCAAACGAGAGTGCTGCTCTGGTGCAGTGTATTGCTGCTGTGGCGGAAGAACTCATACCTCTCAACATCATTTCGAATGACATACGGCGCAGCTTGGAGGGCGCGAGGCTGGTCTTTGGGATCATCTTGCACGGTGTTCGCGACCCAGGTAGTCACCAAAATGGCAAACCAGATACCCAGAGTCCTGCCTTGCCCTATATTGCCGGCTATCATACGGTCGATTTGAGGGATGCAAAGACGATGGAAGCAGTCACTGACCCGGTCTTGACAAACCTTGGTCTAGTCAACAAAAGTATCTTCAACGCTTTGTCTGTCTCCTCGTTGCTCAACGACAGTCCATTATGCTACCTCAAGGACTGCAGTCAGGATGATTCCAGGCGAATACGGGTGGCCCTGCTTTATGGCGGCGTGACACCAGAGGCCCCCTATTACGAGGCGGACTTGCTAAGCGCGGCACTTGAGCAGTATGCAACAGTGCAATCCCACTCCCTCGATCCGAAGGGCTTGTCTTCTGACATTCCCTTCGTTGCATCGCTCTGCGAGGAGACTAAGCTTGTGGTGGTCGCGCCGCGTCAGCTGTCCAATGCCAAGATCCCCAGTTTGACGCTCGATCGACGTGGAAACATGGCTGTTTACACCGGAAGAGCTGCGTGTGCCGCGCCAGGTCAGGACCATGCAGTTTTCCATCCATTGACTGGTGTTGAAGAGAATGTGGACGTCACAATTATTTCGCTGATGCTCGAACCCGTCCTCAAAGCCCGTGAAAAAGATGGAACAAATGTGTTTGATTTATTCAGCGCCGATTTCCGCCGCAAAGAGTCTCTGCCGACAGAACTGATAGTCTTCTGCGTGGACTGCAGTCTTAGCATGGGCGAAACGTCTGGATTTGGAAACGCGGATGACGACAGCGACGATTCGGACTCTGAGGACAATGAAGATGTTCTGCTCGACGATGAGGATGATTCAAATATTCCGTTGGAAGAGATGAAGGCTTATTTGCGTGATCACGAGTCCTACGAAGACATTTTGCACATCATTCACCACTATCCTGAGGAGCCTATGGAAGCCGCTGAAGAGATTCTGGAGTTTGTAAGAACGTCACTCATCCGAGAGCTCCGCCAGCTGGCGTCCAAGCAACGTCAAGTCTCTCGGTGGGCCACCGAAGCATATTCTCGTGCCTCAACCACGGAGCGACGAATGAACTCACTGCGGAGAGTCTTAACTGGACTGAATCACCAAGAGCAAGCTCTGCTGGACTTCCTAGTTTTTACAGCTAGGGACCCTTCATTTGTATCAAACGAGTTTTGGTGGTCTTACGGTGATGACTTGCCTTCCGGTCCTGCATCCTCGGCTTCGCACGATACAACAGGCTTGGTGGACTTCTGTGTGATCCCTCAAGAGTACCTCTGCCCTATCAGCCAGGTTGTCTTCGAGGACCCTGTCAGAACTGTCGATGGCTTTACGTTCGACAGAAAGGCGATCGAGAGATGGTACCGAATCCGAAACAGCTCGCCTCTGACAGGACTCCCTGTTGAGGACACAACAGTACGGCACCAACAATCACTGGCTAATCAGATCAAGGCATGGGTCAAGGCTGAGGATGTCATCCAACGTTTGCCATCGTCGCCAAAACGCACTCGAATGAGCTCCCGTCTGTCGCAAACGATGATCGACTTTATCGCTCCAACTGTTCGTTTTACTCGGGAGATACCAGGGTCCGCAACACTCATGGACTTACATAAGATCGCCTTTCGAGGAATGCGGGGCCTCTACACGAGCTTCTCTTTGCACTTGGGCGGTGCTCATCTCCCTTGCACTGAAGAGAATGCAGGTCGAAAGGGAGTGGTGGGCAATCAGACCATTACAATTAGTCCAAACAACGTGTCTGACGGTGATACCTCAAGAACTTCAACAGTCAAAGAACAGATGTGTCTCATTCGAGTCTATACGGATGGTCGTAGATCCGAAGAAACATTCAATTACTGGATTCCATTAGACTCCCAAGTCACCTTCGCCTCGGTTATCTTCCGGCACTGGAGATTTTGTGTTCAGAACCTCGGCGAGTATGATTGCGCCTACGACCATTCTCCGTGGACCGATCTCAGAGATGGCGGAGACGGGACTGCCATCGGATCGAGAAACGACCCCTGGTCATCGTTGTCTGGAAGTATTCGAGGCTTTTCTCGCGTCACAGTTCGAGAGCATGAAGCACTTTATCCACGCTTGCGTGAGCTTGGCTCGATGTCCCGCATCTCAGGGCAGGCTGCGGCTGACCCGGGTAAGTATGACCGCTGTCGGGTATTGAAGGTTCAATTGCTTGGATATGAGAGCGCAGACGACATGAAGCGAAGAGACAGACGCCAAGCGAAAATATTGACGAGGATGGCCGTGACCAAGCAAGTTTTCTCGTCATTCATCAACCGTCTCATCGCCTACAACTTCCCCACCAATGTCGGCTTGATCACTTTCGGGACTCAAGCACGGATCTCGCAGAAAGTGACCGATGTAGTCGAGAATTTTCGCCAAGCCGTCGACAAAATGAGGGAAGACGGCGATACTGCATTGTGGGATGCACTTGCGCTGGCGGCGGATCATCTGGTTGACATCAGCCGCCCGCAACCCCAGATGCAAAAGAGAATAGTCTGTCTGTCTGACGGGATAGATACGAGTTCACTCAGAGGTGTCGAAGACGTTTGTCGAACATTGCTCCAGCATAAAATTGTGGTCGACTCGGTGTGCATCGGAAATCAAGACAATCGCGCATTGAGAACCATTTCGTACCTCACCGGCGGCTACAAATTCGCGCCAACTTCAATAGAGGAAGCATCTGCATTGTGCGAACTCGAACCGGTGTTGTCAATACATGAGCGACCACCAGTATTTCGGCTGATGACCGATTCGGGCCTCAACTTTGGGGCCGTCCAGTCCAGCTCAATGGCCAAGGTGGATGCGGTCACGAGGGATGAATACCCTGCTCGAAAGACTCATGACAACCTCAATGACGTGTTCATCCGGATCGGCCAATTTGAACGAACTAGGGCGTCCAGTCTGTCCGAGCAATCGAATGTTTCAACATCATTGCTCCGTTCTAGGAGGCTGCTGCAGGAGATCCGTGATGTTGCTAGTCACTGCCACCCTTCATACGATGTCTATGTCTCCGAGACCAACATGGGCTTCTGGAAAGTTGTTCTTCAGGGTCCTTCCGGGTCGGCTTACGCAAGCGGAGCCTTCGTCCTGTATTTGGATATGAACGAGGACTATCCGCGCAAAGCACCACATGGAAGATTCGTCACTCCCATGTTTCACCCTAACGTCAACAGACATGGGAGAATCTGGTAAGTTGTCCGTCCAGCACTCTTCAAGTCCTGGTTATCCAGTTTGTACCGCTGGACACGTTCAGACTAACAGGCTCTTCTCTTAGTCACTCTATCTTCGATCGAAACTGGACCGTGGACACTACGAACAAGCAGATCCTTGATACAGTTTTCGGACTCCTTCTTGTCCCGGAGTTCAGCGACCCTATCAATACCGTTGTGACACTCAATTACTACTGGGATGAGGTTGCTTTCAAGGATGAAGTAGAGAAACACATTCAAAAGCACGCCAACCGATCGAGACTTCAGTTGGGCCATTCGATCATGATGTTAGATTAGGAGCCTAAGCGCCAACAGAGGGTCAACAGCTTATGTTGTGAAGGCGAAACTGAAGGGATGTGGAGAAAGAGGTAACGCTTATGTTGAGCTTACCACAGGGATGCTATGCGAAAAAGATCCGCTTGGAGCAAGATGTAGCGGAAGGCTGTCTTCGTATCGGCCGGCAGTAGTGCCATCGCAGGTTATGCTGGATGATACCGGGAGACAATAAGTCAGGGAACACTTGCTGGTGAAGGAGTGGGTGGAAAGGAAACGAGACTGTTTCCCCATCTGAGTGCCTCTGCATCTCCATGTCAAGACCAATATGACAGCACGTTGAATGGTTTACCTCACGTCGCGCGTAGCCCGAGCAATCGGGCTCTTGAGGTGAATATACATTTTGCCTACAACAAGTCTTGTGCACTACGTTGCTCTTTCGTCGGAAATGAGGATTTGGGCTGACCATGGGGAGTAAAGGGGAGTACTACGTACAAGTAACGTGATCGCGCGCCGACGCTGTGCGACGTCGTCAGTGGCAGAGTCGCGGCGACGCGTCCGTACATCGTACAGAACATGTTCAGACTTGCCAATGCGATGTACGAGTACGAGTGAGTACAAGGACAAAGGACGAGTGGTCATACATAGTACGGAGTATCGTCTATTGTCACCCTAAGAACGGTATATACTGCACCAAATTACCGTACTGCGTATATACTGATCGCCGCCTAATACCTCATCGTTGACCACGGCCATGCCGAAGGGGAAGGGAAAAAAGGGTGGTTTGCGCAGGTTCGAGGCGTCAGCTTCACCGTCGCGGAGGGGAGTCGCAGTGTTGCAGTGTCAAACGTTCCTCGAAACCGAAACACGGAAATCATAAAGAAAGGCCAGCATGCTGGGGAGAATTCATCATGTTGATCCCGCGACGGTGTGCATCCGACGCCGGCGCTACCGTCAGCCGCATGCTGTGGAAGTTTTGGGTCCAAGTGGTACATACAAGAATGCATGATGTTCACCGATGCAGTTGGGTTCGGATGAGCTGGCTGTTTTGCACACAGCACATAGTATGGAGTTGGAGAGTTTCTAAGGCTCCATCGCCGCCAGGGAGGGAGATGGGCCACCTGATCAAGGATTAAGCATGAAGCGCACCCATATGTTTATGGACCTTCCACGAACGACCGACAGAACGGTAAAGAGCATCCGAGCCAATTCCGGTAGAAACGTGAACTTGTCCGACCCTTGTATGTAGCTCTTGTAGTTGTTGTGGTCCACATCTTAACATACTCGCTCTTGGATACAGGAGACTGCCTGCCTGTCATTTCTTGAGTTTTTGAGTCGCCAGCCCGAAACCCTACTTTGTCCAATGGATCCAGGGGTGCACGGAGTATTGTCACGATATAGAGCATGATAATAGGTCGACTGGGTTCGACTGGCAAACCCTGCTTCGGCAGCAGGGCCTGACGGAGACGCTGAGATGGGGAGCAGGGTAGCCGTCGAGGGCGCAAGTGTGCCATGCCGATGAGACCATTCACAAACACTGGACGGATGCGACGCGCCTTCCCGGTTCCGCGTGGGCTACGTAAGATGATGCTTCGGGTAGGTCACGAAGAAGCGGTGTGACCGTGAAAGGGAAAGCATTGCACCCAAGCAAAGACAAAGATCGAATTTTTCGAGCTTGAGATGAAGTCCGGAACTCTTACCGCAAACTTGGGTTGCTCGTAATCCACGCTAAGCAGATGAACACGGTCCTCTCATGGCTGCGCCGCATCTTGGAGACGAGGCGGTCCTCGAGTCCCATAGGAGATCCCACACCAAGGCTTGACCTAGCGGCCCGCGGGAGGAAGAGTGCGAAGACCATTGGTGTACCCGTAGAGCAGACGACAGGGAGCTATCCACTTGTCGCAGGCTAAGTGGTTGTGCTTGAGAGATCGATAAACCAATGGTGATGAGCAGGCTCAATCTTTCTGCAAGGCCACGCGAACCAGGGACTGGCTTGATCCCCACGTCCGCCGAGTATCAAGCATTAGTGCCGACTAACTTGATGCGACGATAGAGTATATAGCAGGGACTGCCTCTTGCTTCCATGATGAGTAGCTCGGATTTTGAGTTGGATCTTTCGGACTCTCCTGATCGTTGTACTGCACGAGCGACGCCCAGAAGCCCTGGGTGAGCCATCCCTCAATGACCCAATCACGACCTCAGTAGTATTACGGGATTGTTCAGCTGCATCTGCTTGACTTACCTTGAACAAAGTGCGCAGCTTGGAGAGGTTGGTCTGACGTGGCACAACAGGTCACACTGCACAGCGGCAATCTGGGGACGCAGACTTTTTTCCGGGCCAGGGTGGCACAGCAGCATGCATTGTGTCACCATGGCGAGGCTTTCTGCATCGTGGATAACTCCTTTTTTCACTGTCTGGCCCTCTCCCATGGCTGCCACAGAATGTGCCTCGTTGGGCAGACTGCAGCGCCCGGCGATCAGGTGCCCATGTTGAGGATATCTTGTCGGCTTGCATGACGAATCGAGTTCACGCGGCGGTGTGATAGTGCAGTGCGAAACTTCCGACTGGTGAAACTGAGGTAGCAAAAGGCGGTGATTGAACGAATGGAAAACGTGGCATACGTTCCTTGGGCATCAAGATGCCGACTCTGTGTGGCGCGGACAATATGCCGCATGTCTGAAAGTTGGAGCGGGCTGTGACGAGCTCTTGCGTTGGTATCCAGAGATCCAATTGCATCCGTGAACATCGGGCGACGGAGTGTCAGAGCAGGAGACTGGATGAAGACGTGAGGAAGACGTGAGGAAGCGGAGAGCGAGCGAGCTGCAAACAGGAAACTGCGGCGCGCCGCGTCTGCTCGGCACCGGTTGGAAATGGACCAGGGGGGGGGTACAGTATGGACTCGCCCTGCGCCAGCCGGGCCACCACTCACCCTTCAGTTGCGACATGTCTGCCGGATCAAGGCCGATGATGATTCGACCGGAATGTTCTGTGCAGCTGTTGCTGGAAATTCATGCCGTCGGCAAGCCTCTGAAAGTGACAGTCCAGCGACATCTGCCGTTCGCTGCTTCATTAGAGTCGCGACAAGTCTTCCTTCGCGCCGCCTTGCGACCTCGCGAGGCAACGGCTAAGCCTCAACGATTAAATGATGCAGTACTATGACAGGCCACTGTCGGAACGTGTGATTGCTGACTGGAGCCTCGTCTTGACTTTGAGTCGGGGCTTCACAAGGCTGACAGGACTCCAAACGTCGTCTGCGCCTCTTCTCGCGCCCTCTGGACTTGATACTGGCTTGTCGCAGAGCAGCCAGTATCTATAAGTCTCCCATCCAAGAACCAAAGAGCTTTGCTGGTTCTAAGCCTTCAGAGCCCAACGAACAGGCGGTGTCTGGCAACTCTATCATTTGTTATCATTATGCTCGTCCGAGCTCCTCGCGGATGGCATTGGGCCCCAGCGCCGTGGAAAACGGGCGGTGCCCGTGATTCCTCGATATACATTGCAGGGCACTGTGAACCGTCATGAAGAGCTGGGTCTTGTATATATGTGGCGATGGAACTGCCCTGCAATAGCTCAAGAATTTTGGTCCGAACTGCCCACGATGCCTCGCCAGCCCGGTGTCTCAGTCGATCTACAACATCAAGATACACATATGGCAACTCGCGCTGGTGGTCGATCACAGGAGAGGCTTAGGGGCAGCTTTGCTCCAGTGCAGGTAAACCTTGGGCCAGCTATGTCAGCCTCGGAAAGTCCGAGTGTTCGCCAGGGAGTAGGCTCGCCATTGTCACTTCCGTGCGTTGACAATGACCAGCCCCCGCAGAGGTTCACCGAGTTACAAGGTCAGCGCGCTCTGGCCACCAGCTAGGAAGCATGATACTTACACGATACAGGAGTGCCGGGTACGACATTCGCGACTCCACCAGGGAGCCTTCGCTTTCCACATGCCCATGCCCTCAATGACCGCCCACAGTATCACTGCAACGGCCGTACCAGCACAGCTCAAAGGAGAGATGATGGATCTGAATCATCACGAGGAGAGCCGGGTCCCTCCAGACGGCCCACGCCACCCACACGTACCCTCTCATATGACTACCTTCAAGGGATCGGAAGTTTGCATTATGATGTGGAGCAACGACCGGACTTGGATGTGGGTCCGAACAACGGAACATGGCCCTTGCACCATGGAGGCGAAGCCGGAAATTGTGGCAGATCCTTCGATATCCCTCGATCTGGCTCCTTGTCTTTCTCCTCCGACGAAGACCAGGACCAGATGACTCAGGCTGAGCAACAACACCAGCACCAACAGCACCAGCACCAGCACCAACAACAAGAGTACCAGCACCAGCACCAACAACAACAACAACAACAACAGTACCAGCACCAAGAACAACAAGGACCACGACGACGACGACGACGACGACAACAGCAGCAGTAGTAGCGCCAGCTTGAAGCACCTAATAGGTAACACCACCGAGGGCCCCCTCCCTCCCTCCGGTACAGCCACCATCTAGCCAGCAACAGTCGGCATTGCATGAGCGTTCTTGTCGCTCAAGGCATACCAGGAGCCAGACATTTCTTGGACATGAAATTGTTTCGATCTGGTGAAAGGATTCTTGGATATGAAAATTGTTTCGATTTGGTGAGAGAGTTATTGTTATGCTCTTATCTTCTGCTTCGAATTTTTTTTGGCATATTGATTCCAACGGGCGGCTCGGCTTGACTCGACAGTTCTACCGGAGTTGTCAGTACGGACGGCACGACCTCACGGTCATTTTCATTATCAACTGCGGCTTTTGGTGGCTGGTGTACTCTCTGTCATGATATAATTGACATTCTAATGTTAAAAAAAACTAAACAATCTACATCTACTGTTCGGGATTAGGTGTCTGGGGACCATATGATATTCGTATCAGTCAATGAAGACCACGCTTCTATCGTCCACAAAGATACCTCGAGAATGAGAAGTCGTTGTTTCATTAGCACAAACTAAGACCACATCACCGGATCGCTCTCCTTGCTGTCCCCGACCTGGACCGCGACATACACTTTGACCTATTCCTTTCTTCTTCCTTGCTATGTCTATGTCTTGTTAGTCACCTGTATGTCGAGGAGGCTCGCATGCATGCACGGGATGTCTCTGCCTCAGTCAGTCCGGACATGAGACATCGATAGCACAATGGATCGCAGTGAGACATACGTTGCCCGGAGGTTGTCTCGCCACGACAACGGGGCATTGTTCCATCTCCAAGATCCTGGTTTCTGGACAGAAAGGGCAGACCACAACACCTCCGTGCTCAGCGATGCTGATGCTACGCAGAGGTAGAGTCAGGGGCAGTTCTATCGCGATTCCATGTCACTGCACGTCCATGGTGTCGCTGCGCGGTGTCTCTCGCTGTCTCGAGCATAAAAAGGACTGTTCTGCCCTAGGCTTCAAACAGACCTCCATCACTATCTTTCCACCTGCACAGACGCGACAAGGTCAGATCATATACCATACGCAAGCTTCGCCATTTCCCATTCATCATCCATCACCGACAAGACCAGACCAGACCAGACCAGGTACCATACGCAAGCTTTGCCAGTTCATTTCAGTCCTCGTCGATTAGTACATCGCTGCCAACATTACCAACATCGGAGAACTCGTCGACCAAAGATCCGCACTTCAGACAAAGTCAACAAGTCCTCACAGAGTGAGTCGGCCATCTGTCATCCGTCATCCTGTCGGGGACCAGCTAACATTATGTCACCTCAACGCACGATGCCGAAGTCAGACGACGAGAGCAACATGGACGAGCGATTCGAAGCTCTGGTTCGGGAAGGGTTCAGGTGCCTATCGTGCCAGAAGTGCGTTTCCGAAGGACCGTGCGACTCTTCACTGGTGTATTCCCGGAATAAGAACCGCTGTCCTTGGTGCCTCTTAGACCTCCGTCCTAAGAAGGGTAGTGCCCGCAACCGGCATATCGTTCGATGCACGGCCGACCCACGTAACTTGGCCACCGGTGCATGTCCTGTCACTCACAACAAACAGTTCTCGATAGAGATGGCAGACGGTAAAATCGATCGTGTGGTGTTGGAAGCAGCGGGTTCGGCTGTCTAATCGCCACCAGTCACAAGTGGCAGGAAGGCAGGACGGCAGGGACGCTGCTCCAGGATCTCATGCAGCGACTGCAGCAAGTCGCCGTGGAGACAAAGACAAAGACATTAAAAATGAACCAAGGCGTGCGACTGGATTCAACAACAGTGACACCGGCTGCCAGTATGGCTTTGGAGAGAGTCCAATCCACATACGATGTCGATGGGGGGATCCAGACGTGTACACTGCATTTGACGGCCGAGTTTGTCGGGCTCAGTGAGCATGTATCTCGCCGCTGTGAATAGCTGCAGTTGGCCTCGAGACAGCGTGCGTCCCGTTCAATTCAACTCGTCCCTTTATGTCTTCAGAAGCCGTTCAATTTATCTCGTTCTTTTATATCCAGCGTGCATTTGATTCAGTCCATCTCTTTATCTGCAGCGTGTGTCCCATTCAACTCGCCCCTTTCTTGTCTGGGTTCGTCTCGGTCATCTCGACCATGTATCTTCGAGATTGACAGTACCACATAGGGTGGGAGTTTAGAGGTCGTGGGCGGCAATAAGCAGCTGTGGAACAATGTATGCGTACACAGGAGAGGGTATACGTTGATGGTAGCTGTCTGTACAGGGTATACCTTGGACGGTAGTTGACGAAATGGGATCTCGGTCGAGCAGTTCCGCAGGAGCAATTCGTACGTTACTTACTCGTACTGTACGAGTAGACTCTGTTCCGGCAATTTCCGCCAGGCTTGGTTGCTTCCATACCGCAGGCCACACAGGTCTAGCTTGCCCATAACGGCCTTCAAAGCTTGCCAAGGAGCCATGAGCGTTCGAGCCTTCCTTTCCAGCCATCTCAGACGCGAACTTCATCTCTCACCTTCGTTTTTCCTTCGACACCCACAATCTGAGTCGGCCAACGGATTCACAGCTTCGTCTCCGTGCGGCAAGAACCGGGATGCAAGGTCGAGTAGACCCCTGGCAAATCGGGCAGGACAGCATGGGCATCCGTCGGCAGTGGTTCTGTCCCCTGCATTGCCAGCCTGCCCTGACACGAGCGTCATCCCTACCTTAGCCTCGTCGTGGCCAGATCCAGATCCAGTATCGAGTACAGATCCGGGGAGAAAAGAATTCTGCCTGACAAGTGGATGTCTCGCGTATTTCGCCATCGTAACAAGCGGATGTCGCCTCCGACAAATCACAGTCGTACATCGTCGATATGCCGTGGATTCGGCCTTATCAAACAGCCCACATTCGATCTGGGCATAAATCTATCTTTCCACAATGCGCAAGTAGTTGTGAGGCTTTCCTCGACCTCAACAACAAGCCGGAGCAAGATTTTTGGAAGTTGGCGCCCAAACATAGTCCTGCCACAAGCACATAGGGTGTTGCAGCAATGCTGCTCGTCAAGCCCATGGTTGAACCACATACAATGAGCGCGCCACTTCACGGGGTGTCAGACTCGTTTCTGTCCAGGTGCGAACATGTGTCTGGCGACTGCAGCCTTTTTCAGGGCTCTCTCGTCTGCGCCGATGTGTCCTCGCACTGGTGAAATTCGTGCCTCTAGCGAGGCTTCCTCGCTCTTTGCTCAAGCCATCGAGGGATATACCAGGTCATCTGGCCCTTCGCGAACCTTGAAAGGAACGAAAGGGTATGTGTCTGTGCTTTTGATTTGAGAGGACGCTCTACTGCCCATTTGATCGCAGAGTTGACGCCGACATTTGGTGAGACTGGGATGTCGTGGGACACGTTGAGAAAGGATAACGAGGCCGCCGTGGCTTTATGTGTCAACGGGACGACGAGAAGGTTTGTCGCTCGACTTAGGATCAGTCGCACTCACACGGCCGGTTTGAAGCAACTCGGGAGCCCAAGGAGTTCTTCAGGCCCGGTTCACTAGATGACCGTTCGGAGACGTCGACGGAGCTTCTCCCATGATAGCACCTGCTAAACAACCCCGTCGCGTCCAGCAAAAGGCATGCAGGAAAGAACGAAAGCAGAAAAGGTGAAAGCTTATCCACGGACTGACGGCCCTCCGTTCCTCCCGGGTGCCTTTTCCGGAAATGAGTTCCATATACAGTACCGATCCATGGGCAGAGCCTAACCTTATTGGAATCCAGCCTGCGCTCCTCCCACGGCCAGACTACCACTCCTCTCTCCCAAGTTGCGCATCCTGGCCTCATGGCGGTCTTGGATTTACTCGTGGGTTCAGCGAGAGCAGTGTATGCCTCCAGATCCAGGTCTCTGGAGAAGACATTGTCATTTTTCGACTCGAACCAGCCTCTAATACGAAATTGGAACCAGGATTCTTCCTTTCGTTTGCCCGTACCGCGACCATGGCATCCACGACTCCCTCCTTGCTCCTGTTGATGGCACGAACGGGCACATATTTCTCGTCGTAGCTGCTTGAGGGTAGCATATTATACCGCCAACCCTTCAGCGACGACGCTTTGAGTTGACATGGACACCTCACACCGCATCTTCATGCTGACTCTCATGGCCTGCGCCCTACGCAGTCCTCGGGACCGATATGAATTTCCCCCGGCCAGCCTTTCTCGCCTGCATAGATTGTGACAATTTGCTTCCAATGCTTACGTGTGAACGATAGCAACATCATACCGGGTCGACTTTTGACACACATGCGAGACACTCGCGCTCTATCGAGGCGAACCTCCCACCCTGCATAACTGCAAGCGTTCATCCAATTACAGCGTTGAACTATGATATCCAGAAACAAGATGGTTCAACCCACAAAATCGAAAGGAGACTTCTGCACATCACATTCACGTCACTGCAGTGATGGGCTGTCATATCCGTCATGTACAACCCTCTTTGACTGACGACTACCTTTGGGCCAGGGAGGATGGTTGCAGGGGTACAAAGCAATCACTTTCGCTGATGGCACTCACTCAGACAAAGGAAAAACTACAGATTGTGGTACAAGCCGGCGGCCACCAGAAAGATCCCTTGGGCATCCCCATATTCAGAAGGTTGGAGATTCGTCCCGTGTCCCAAGCGTCTCTTCGTCCAAGTCTTCGAAGCGAGTCGTCCTTTCTCAGAGCCTCATCCCGTGGTTACCCTTGCGAAGTACTGTTGCTAAGCTTGATTGTTGGGAGGTCGGAACAAGACGTTCTTTCCGCTCCGAGCATGGTGAGAACAGTAGATACTGTGAACTCTATGAGGCTTCCACCCCCCAACCGGACCCAAATCACAAACTCGTGAAGCTCGTTGTCCTACTCTCTCCACCGTCTGGAGGTATACACCGGACAATCAGTATTTCCGATTTCCGGCACGAGTTGGTATTGCCATATGTTAGTCGTCAACATTTGGTCTTGTGCTCGCGGCGGTACTCGATAGAGGCGATGATAATAACAGGATCTCACATGATTCACTACACAAAATCCTTGAGAGCCATGCAAAGATTCGAGTCAAGCCGACGACAACATTGCGAGAGCATTGATCTTCTAGATCAACCTTGCCGGGGTTTTCGTTCTAACAGGTTTGATACACATTCGGTAGTGATGCAGATGCACCTGGTATCTAGGTATTTCGATGTTCTCTCGGCTGCTCCTGTCGGGGTGGGGACCGCACAGTTCACTTGGATGATTCTAACCACGAGGGCTCTGTCTTTTTGGCCCCTTTCTTGTTCTCCGACCACAAATCTCACTCCCGGGAGTTAGTATACAGCACCAGGGTGCATCCCCCCCAGTGAACCATGACCTGCGACACGAAGCCAAATGGGCACTGCAATTGATTTTGCGTGTCTCTCGCTGCGGCTTGTGCAACGGCTCGTGCGGCGGCTCGCGAGTTCGCAGTCCTCGGTCGTGGCCATATTTCCCGTCTTCCGCAATAGCCCGGCGGGAAGCGCACTGAGATTCGTCTTCTTCATTGGTGTTTTTAGCCTGACCGTTTCCAAGCTCACGAATAAGTCTGTCCAACCAGTGCTCGCAACCGGTGAAAGCGGGTTAACACGAGGATCAGAACCCGTTAATTACAGCAGTCTCAGAGGGAGACCTGCACTCGACATTCGACACTCGATGCTTGAGGCTTGATGCTCATCCATTCTTTTCGAGTCTCAGAATTCACACTGCACAGGTCACATTTTGACTGTCGATCTGTGGCGTCGAAGACAAACCTGGGAAATAGTATCCGGGGTCCAAGTCTGCCGATGGTCTGGCAAGATTTCCCACATGCGAGAAGATTTCTTGCCCCGATACAGAACTTCCTATCACGACGGTAGATTTTCCTGGTTGTATATTCCAGCGAGTTGATCGTCGTGATTGAAATGGCCTTGCGAACAAGGCGCTTTTGACCGGGAAGCCGGGGAGGAAGAGGATACGAGGTTCAGCGCCGTTGTGGCTTGGTCGTCCACACAAACACGATCAAACGTGATGAGTGGAGAGGGAGCTGCCTTTGAGATTTGCGTCGAGCAGGACACTGAGCGCTGAGTTCCGACGCAGACGACCATCAGGGGAATCTGACCGATAAGCCACGCTCGAGTACGAGGAGAGGTGTTATCCTGTGCTTGCCGTGCCGTGCCATTATGTTGTCTCGAACCCACTCCCTACAAGTAGTTTAGTCCAGGAAGCGGGTTCTGCGAAAATCCCATCCTCGACAAACATGGTATTTTCCTTTCTCCCTTTACACCTTCCTGGAGTAAGTATCCGGCTGACCGGACGGCAGGTTGCACGCACCACCCCATGCGAGTACACAGCACAACTCGCGCAACGTAGTTCCCGGACCGTACGGGACTCGTAGCGTGGGTTCACCATGGCCCTTTGGTTCCCGTCCTCCCGCACTCGTCCCCCTCCGTGCTGTGGTGCATGTGTCTGTATTTCCCCGTCGACGTGATTGGTCGTGCACACGTCACGGAGGCGGGAAATAAACGTTAACTCGTACGGACATCCTTGCGATTTGCTTGCTCGGCTCTTGTACATTACATATTGGTTGCTTCGGGAGAAGCAACCCACCTGATACTTACTCGTACCCCACAATCTCGGTGTGTGAGATCATAGCCCATGGTCATTGTCCCAATCTATGCAACCTTCTCGTTAACCCGCGGAGACCGGGCCCCATTACTCGAGCGCGTAGGCCCAGCACAGATCTTCTGAGAAAATGGCGAAGATCAAACCTTCCGAACATGCTCGTAGATGGTCAGACAGACATCCATACGGGTACAAGGACTCGTACTCCATAGTCGTACGGAGTATTATATAGTGCACAGGACGGAATACCCGTATGTACACACTACTTACCCTGTACAAAGTCTTACTACGAGTAGTTCTCCAGCCCTGACCGGCCAACATACCCAGTCCTTCTACTTCTTACTGTGTATGGGCCTCGTACTCGTTCCATACCTACATACGAGTAGTGATCGCCCAAACTTTAGTCTTGTGCAAGTAGAGCAACTAAGCGAGCCACTAATTACGAGTGCTCGTACCTAGTCCTCGTCCATCAACGCGGGTCCTCCGTCCCAAAAATCATCTTGGCAAGGAATGCTGGAGGATCCCACCGAAACCCTTCACATCGTTAGATGCCCCCGTCCGAAGGTCAGACGATCAGTCATGTATGTCGCCGGATCTGGCGTCGCGCGGCTGTGGCGGCGGCGGTTCTGGCGACAGTATCCCAGTAAACGAGCGACGAAGCTACGTAGCTGTACAAAGCCCACCCGAAACAGGGAAGGGCTAATGCCAACTTTTCAAACACAAAATGGACAGACAATGCTACATCATCTTTCATCATGCATGGCAAGGCTAGTGGTTGTTTTGCCGTTCCACGGACGGGTTCGAAGGGCTGTTTTTTCCGGCTGAGATTTCTGGGGGCAATTGCCTTGCATTGCTTGCTTGCTCCATCCAATGAGCGTCCTCGTTGATGGGAAGCCCGTTTGTGAATGACGCGTGTAATTTTGCGTTTCGACGCGGTACGTGCGATAATGCTGAGAACTTTCGTAAGCTGGCGTGCTCTGATGTTCATCTCTGTTGGGCTTATTCCCCCTCAACCGTCCGAATCTACCCAGTATAGGGGCGGATATTACTGCACGGAGTGTGTTGCGTGCTACTATTCGACCGCTTGGGCCGTGTACAGCACATTGCAACTTGGGATTATTCGCCTTCGTTTACCGTCACTTGGGGCACAACAAGTTCATGTGATAGTCGTGACACCGATCGAGATCGGCATTCTACAAGTAATTTGGATCCCCATCCCTCGCCAACACTGTCATATCAGAGAGTGCCCGCTTTTGGGGGTGACTGAACGATTCGAATCCTTTTCAATCCTTGATGGGCAACACTGCCCTGTCGCGTAGGTGACGCTATGGAAGCATCCAAACATTGTCCGGGTGCAATTTCCGGGTCCTACTCCCTCTGTCATTCGCTCGACCGCCGTCCTCAGACATGCTTCCCACAACACTTGGAACGAGAGAATTGCCGATACTTCCGAGGTCGACGTCAAGAGAGCGTCGCAGCGGGTACCTGTAGAGATTGTCCGGGTACTCGTCTAACTCCTCCCGTTGTGGCTTCATCGCGCGACGTCGTTCCATACAGCGAAGTTTGGAATTCTTCCCTGCAGGCGTGTAGAAAACCGGCCTCTCCATGGCCTCATGTTTACCACCACACAACGAAATGCCGTGTAGGTTCAAAATCTCGTCTGTCCGTTCTCACCACGATGTCCTGTGAGGATGTTGCGCCGTAGCTGTGTTGCTCGAAAGTGAGACACCTCTGACAGATCACTCACCCAGAGAACGGCCTGCAGCATCAATATGGTACAAATCGCCCGACGACTTGTAGCCCTTGCTATTGATACCCCTGATCGGTCCAGATTGCATTTCATGAAGTTTATTAGATATCCGAATCCCTAGCAAACGACATCTGTCTATCCTGTGTGGGTGTCTTGCCTGAGCCCGGATACATGTTCGCAGAGCTTGTGTCACTGTCGACCTCCGACCCGAGATTGCTCTCTTTGGGGACCAAGCCGCCGGGCATCACTTGCAACTGAGATGGTGAAGGTAGTTCTGGACCCCCATCGATAACGAAATCGATCTTATCGAAAGCCTGCTGAATCGCCATATTGGCTCGACACTCGTTTCGGACGTGCGCGGCTAGTTGAGACAGGTCGACATCCGAGCGAATGGTACGGATGAGGTCTTCGGTGGCGCTGAAACCGCCGGCTCTGATCGTGGCGATGATACCTCCCAGCAGCTGCTGATGCTTTTCAAGATCGAGTTGCTTATCTGCGAGCTCTTGAACATTGCGTTGGTTGGCGATTTTGCGACGCTGGTCGGAAGTGGCATCGTAGACACAGAGACTTCTCCTCGTCGCACACGCCTCGCAGGGGTTGCCGCCGGTACACTGCATATTCGTTAGCATTTCGAGAGACAATATATATATTGCCCTTGCCTTTGTTTTTCGCTGCTTGCAGGCACCACACGCTGTAGAGATTTTGCGAGGGCGTTGGGAGGAGGAAGGCTCATACGAGCCCTCGGCCTGAGTCGGCCGCGGGGCTAACGGATGCGACATGAAAAGAAGGGGTACTTGGACGAACTCATCTGGTATGCCGCGGTTTTCGTCGAGGTTGCGCGAGTGGTGGCCAGGACAAGGTCGGTGGACGCTGCATGCTACTACATCTCAAGAATGGTGACTGAACTCTTTATGGTTGTAGTACTCGACTTCAATGGTAAAATAATGTGCTGATCGTAGTTTAGACACTAGAAAACAGTTGGCAGCAAATAAGGCAGAGGTGGCCGGATGTGTTATCCGACGAGATCCAGTGGCTGTTGTAGGAACTGACCAGAATTTCTAGCTAGGCGCTGCTCGGGCGAACACTGTATCCATATTACATTTAATGGCAAGGACCGGTCCCGCAGTTTGTGGATGCTTGGTGAAAAGAATTTGAACACCTAGCCCACCGGCGAGGTCTCTCTGTTGCATAAGTCCGCAGGCCTCTCCTCGTTCAAGCACTCCGTTGCCACTGACTGTGCGGTGGTCGCAACAGGCATACAGAGCTCGAGAAGGAGTGGTCGACAGACGGCGGGTGGCAGGGCGATTCACGACGTAGGATATACAGAAATCGAGGGTGCCTTTGCCGTCTGGAAACAGGTGCGTGGCCCGGCGCAGCTCTCTGGAAGAGAGCCTGCGGGAAGCCGATGCCTCGTGGTTATGGTTAATCCAAATGGCCCATGACGCTTGGTCCTGCCCGGTAATTTTCTCCGGGCTCGGCGGTCACTCGAGCCTCAATGGAGCTCTGCCAGCCGATATGCCAATTTTCAGACAATACCATCAGTGAGCCTGCCTTAAGGTACAGGAGCGGACACATCTCCGAGATTTCGTGTCGGTGATGCTACACAGTGGTCCAAGGGCCCACGTTTTCCCGCATCGTTGAGTGGATGCTCAGTCGGGTGCTTTGACACGACTTCAAGGGCCATGCGGTGACCACGTTACGCTTTCAGTCTTCTATTCCCGGTTGTGAACTGCCTTTTACATTGACGTGGAACACCCGTTGGACTGAAGACCGGCGCGGAATACTCGAGGACGAACACCAAGGACGGCAAATTACTTTGAGGCACTAAATCTAAGTGTACGGAGTACCTCGTACAAGTAGTGAGTAGAGTCGTGTCAAACTGGCTATCTCCACGTGCTCCGCCTCCTGGTTTTATCAGCACGTGACCGAATGCTGGGCAATCACATGATGGGTGACGTGGACGAGCAATGCGAAAGAATGACAACTCAAGTTCTCTACCAATGTTGGAGTTCAAGACTTTACTCTCTCATCTGCAGATACGAGTGGTGCACCGCTTCGACAGCTGCCTCGAACTCTTTCCCCCTTCCTGCAGACCAGACTGAGTCTGTGGGGCCTGTGGTAAGAGGCAGTCAAAACCATGGCAAAGTCACTCGACACCAATAGCCAAACCCGGCACCACCACTGGAAATGAGTCTCAATCTGACTCCCTCTGCTTTAGTTGATGAGTACGCAACGGACTAGCCCCGGGTTTCTTCGTGGGCCGCCATTGTTCGGTCGATCAGCTCTGGTGCGGTTGGGAGAGGTATTTAAGTGTCTTGGGATATTAGAGTCGGGTTTCTCGTTCTAAATGGAAGTGTTCGGTTGTATGATGGCTTGGCAGCGGCCACGTACGAGAGCTCTAGCCAGGAGAGACTGAACCTCGACACTGAACTTTCGGAGTCGATGTGTGTGGTTGGCGTCTCGCACCTTTGAGCGTTTCCGGGCCAGTCTTGCCACGCACCATGCGAGTTGCCAGACCAGACGTGTTTGTACTTCCAAGACCACATAGACGAAGCTGGCGAACCGTTGCCCTACTCTGAAGTTCGCTCGTCGGTCCTTTCCGTGGTCGCTTAATTCCCACGTAAGATGTTTTTTCTCTCATGTCCCAGGACTCGTCGTCCTGTTCAATTATGCTTTCACGCACCAGTCTCGATCGCCCGTCTCCAAAAGCGTAGTCCGATGACATCCGTTCTTTGCATGACAGTCAAAGGTCCCGGCGTTTTATCATGGACATTATTGGGCTTCTTTGTCATCTCGTAGGGTACCGCGTGAGACCGCCGTCATCTCTTTCGGCAATTTATGTGCAGAGTCGTGTCCAGTTGGTTCATCTCTGTTGAAACGCACCAAACTCGCCCTTGACCATAACGGTGGACTCGAATGCACTGTGCACAAAGCAGAGGACGGCAACATACTGCAATCGTCGAACTGAGCAGTCCTACAATGTTCCGATGCAAGAGATGTAGAAAGGTAACAAACCAAGCAAACATGACCGATTCGCCAAGAGCGGGAAAGTTGCCCCTCACAGAGAAAATCATCGGAACGGCACTGATTTGGAAACGCGCGAAGTGCAGCCTGAGACTGCGCTGGAAATTCTTTTTGCGTTACCTTCGCACTACATTGTCTATTGTATTTGTACATTACCCGTTGGCGTCCTGCGACATGGACCAACAAAAATTCCTGGAGCAGCTCTCCATTGTCCTCGATCCGAAGAAGGGCAATGTCAAGACTGCCACGGCTGTGCTGCAGAATGAATTCTACAAGCAGCCGGATTCTGTCCTTGCCCTCATTCACCTCGCCATTTCACATGAAAGCCCAGACCTGAGACAACTGGCTGCGACTCAAGTAAAACCATTGGTGCCAAAGCACTGGGCTAAGATTGCCAACAACCAACGCCAACAGGCAAGATCACAACTCTTCCAAGCAACCCTCGCCGAGTCCTCATCTCTCGTCCGACATTCTCAGTCCCGTCTCATCAGCAGCATTGCGAAAATCGATCTCGACGATGGGGAATGGCCTGAACTGCCTGGCATGCTCCAGCAGGCTGCCACCAGTTCCAAAGCCGCCGAGCGTGCGGTCGGTGTTTATGTTCTTTACAGCATCCTAGAGACTATGGGAGATGGCTTCAGTTCCAAATTCAAAGAGCTTTTTGCACTTTTCGGCAACACCATCAAAGACCCTGAGAGTCTTGAAGTCAGAGCGAACACCCTGCTGGCAGTCTCTAAGATGGCGCTCGTCCTTGATACCGAAGAAGATCAAGCCTCAGTCAAGGCCTTCCAGAACATCTTCCCTTCGATGGTGGCGGTCTTGAAAGACTCAATCGACGCAGGCAAAGAGGATCAAATCATGCTCGCATTCGAGGTCTTCAACACCCTGCTGACCGCGGATTTCGAACTGATGACCAAGCACTTCAGAGATCTGGTCATGTTCATGAACGAAATTGCAACCAACACCAACTTGTCCGATGATACAAGATCCCAGGCTATCAGTTTCCTGATGCAATGTGTTATCTACAGACGTCTCCGTATCCAGGGTCTGAAGCTGGGCGAACATCTGGTCAAGAGCATGTTACAGATCGTCACGGAAATCGATGATGCCTCTGCAGATGAAGATGATATCACTCCTGCTCGCTCAGCCCTGGGCTTGATTGATACTATGGCTCAGAGTCTTCCGTCGAACCAAGTCGTCGTCCCCTTGCTGAATGCCTTACCTCAATATTCCAAGAGTCCAAATCCCGAGCAACGACAGGCCGGTATCTTGGCTCTTGGTATGGTCGTTGAAGGAGCCCCAGATTTTCTCAGCACCCAGTTATCTTCGGTCTTGCCAATTCTCTTTAGACTTCTGGAGGACTCGGAGGTTACAGTGAGACAGGCCGCCCTGCAGACGACGGCCAGACTTGCCGATGACATGCCTGATGACATAGGCAAGGAACATGAGAAGCTGATGCCGCTCCTCATTCAGAATTTAACATTAGCTATGAGTGCCTACGCGGGTGAGGAGGAAGGCCCCAATGTCGACATCATGAAGTCTGCGACAAGCGCAGTCGACGCAGTCATTGACGGAATGGATGCAGAGCATGCCGTGGTATACTTGGATAAGCTGGCAAAGCTGCTGCAGCGCCTATTCGAGCATCCCGATTTCAAGATTAAAGCTCTCGCTGCCGGCGCCTTAGGCTCATTAGCCTCCACCGTCGAAGCACCATTCCTGCCGTACCTTCCCGACTCTATGCATGCCATGCAAGAGTACATCACGAAGAAGGAGAGTGAAGAAGAACTTAATCTTCGGGCTAGCTGCACCGATGCCATGGGTGAGATGGCTGTCGCTGTTGGACCAGCTGAGTTCAAAGATTTCGTTCAGCCACTCATGCAAACCAGCGGAGAGGCCTTGCAACTTGACCACTCCAGACTCAAAGAAAGCACATACATCCTGTGGGGTTCTCTGGCGAAGGTGTACGAAGAAGATTTCGCCCCTTTCCTGGATGGGGTCGTGAAAGGCCTCTTTGACTGCATCGACCAAGAAGAAGCTGACCTAGAGGTTGAGCTTGGTGACAGTGCGAAGGACCTCCTCGGCAAGGAGGTGACCATTGCGGGGAGGAAGGTGAAGGTTGCTGCTGCTGACTCTGACGATGATGACGACGACATCGAGGATGTCGAGGTCGATGACGACGATGACAGTGATTGGGGTGATCTGGCAACCGTCACTCCAATTGCCCTTGAGAAGGAGATCGCCATTGAGGTTATCGGTGACGTGGTCTCCAACACCAAAAAGGCGTATCTGCCGTACTTCGAGAAGACAATCGAGAAGCTCCTACCTCTTGCAGAACACAGCTATGAGAACGTCCGCAAAGCGACCATCAGCACCTTACATCGTGCATATGCCGCACTCTACGACATCTCTGAAGAGTCGGGTCAGCTCCAGAAATGGAAGCCCGGTCTGCCACTTTCGGTCGAACCGACACAGGAGTTGAAGAAGCTTGGAGAGGTGTTGATGGCTGCGACATTGAATGTCTGGCCCGAGGAAGACGACCCGTAAGTTTGCCTTCTATGTCTTGGTTCGACTCACATATCTCGTCACATGATGAAGCATTTTCGTTAACCCAGCTCACTCTGACACCCAAGTGGTGCATGAGGTGAAAGCGATCTTCAACCCTCTGATGACACGTCCCAATCTTGCTTGCACTCCGTCCGCCAGTTTGCTCATTGAAAATCCAAGCTAACTCGGAGACACAGTGCCACTGTCACAGAAATCTCAAGAGCCGTCTCGGAAAACCTCAAGATGACTGGTCCTTCCCTCCTCTCCTATCCTGACGTACTCACCAAGATTGTCCAAACAGTCACCGACCTCATCACCAAGAAACACGCATGTCAAATCGATATGGCAGAAGGAGAAGTAGACGATGAAGATGTGGAATCCACAGAAATGGAATGGCTTGTTGTTGACAGTGCCATGGACGTCATTTCAGGCCTCGCGGCTGCTCTAGGCCCAACATTCGGCGAACTCTGGAAGATCTTTGAAAAGCAAGTCCTGCGATACGCAAGCGGTGGCGAAGCCTTGGGTCGTGCGTCGGCCTGTGGCGTCCTCGCCGAGATCATCACGGGCATGGAAGGCGCAGTCACACCATACACAGCACAAATGATGAATGTCCTTCTCAAGCGTCTCAGCGATGAAGATCCCCAGACGAAATCCAACGCCGCATACGCCGTCGGCCGGCTCGTCGAGAAGTCCCAAGACGACGCCACCATCGTCAAGGCGTACCCTCAGATCCTTTCGAAACTTGAATCAATCCTGCGCATCACTGAGTGCCGCTGTCAGGACAACGGAGCAGGTTGCGTATCGCGATTGATCCTCAAGCACAAGGACAAAGTGCCGATCCAGCAGGTCCTGCCTGCTCTTGTCGACAGCGGCATCCTGCCCCTGAAGGAAGACTACCAAGAGAACGAGCCCCTGTGGACCATGATCGTGCAACTCTACCGTGACCAAGACCAAACGATTCAGTCACTTACTCCTAAACTGGCGCCCATCATGATGAGTGTGCTCGGCGAGCCAGAGGAGCAGCTGACTGACGAGGTCCGGGAGCAGGTGCAGGCACTGGTGGAACACTTGAAGAGTATGCACTAGCGATGGACGCGACGCCTTCCTTCCCTTGAGTCAGACATGAGCATGGGTGGAGAAAGCGAACGTAACGGACATGATATCCATGAGAGAGGAGGGGGGCATGATGGGATGAATGGTAAGATAGGTCGAGAAGATGTGACGACGGGATGATGGGGACAGTCTCTTGGATGCGTCACGAAGTAATGAACGAATGTCCCCGGCATTGTCGAATCACGGTTGGTCAATTCTGACTGACAGGACACAGCATAGACGGATGATGACATTTGCCTTCCTGCGATTCCAGCACCCGAGATACCACACTTAGAGAGATACGTAGCTAGCTAGTCCTTCGCTGTGCATACATACATTGTGATTGCATTCGCAATTGCAGTTGTAAATGAAAAAGCCAGATGAGATTTTCGCATGCACAAGGCTGAACTCGACACGCAACCTGTAGTATGTTATGTACGACCACGTGTATCCAGTAGTTACTCTGTTCCTCGGACTCGCATGGAGAACGGAGTATGTTACGTTACCATCCTCGACAGCGGAACTTTCGGGCATCCAGCTCGATGCATCGATGCATTGCGGACGGCTCAACACGACAATTCGGGGCGCAGACACCAAATCAACCCCTCATCAGGCTGAACCGGGCAGCCCACGCGACCCTTTGATACGAAGACCAAGTACGAGCAGCACCGAGCAAGCTAACTAGCTACTCGTGCTGTACGCGGTTTAGATACGACGAGCTAGTGACACATCAAGCGCGGCACGACTGCATGTCCGCTGCATACGCAGATGCAAGGACGTGTTAGTCTGGACGGGACGGGAGGACACGAAAACAACGTTTTCGAACGATGCCTTTTTCTGCCGTTTGCCCGACTTGTATGTCTGGCTTGGGGTGAAAAGATGGTGTACGACATGTGGACGAAACACACCGCCCGTCCTACAGTGAGGAGTGGGACGATCCCACTATTCTCCCGCTCGAGAGTCCGGAGTCGGGCAAACTCAGAGTCGGACAGTAACGAGTAGGAGATTCTTTTCGTTGGTTGACCCATATGCAACATTCCTAATCGCCAGGTCAGGCGCAACTGCTATGCACCAGGTTCGAAAACTCAAAAGCATTCATCGGGACTTACATGGTGCAAGGTATGGCTGCGAGTCCAGGTTGTCAAGTAGGCAGAGACATCCCGTGCCTGGACCGCCTGAGAACTCTGCGTTCGGGATGAAAGGATGCCAATTTGATCATTCGCCATTCATTCACCATGTCATTACTTCAATTCTGCCTGCCTCGTTGCGCCCGATATCTGCGCGTATGCTACGCTTTGGCTTTCCAACTTCGCCTTCCATTCTTCCTTCTGTCGTGTCTTGAACATATCTCCAAAACCTCCCAAGTAGATATACCAAAAACGCCGGCACGTAATCTCCCCGCCGTGCGACGCCAATGTCTTCCCAAACCATAGAGTCCTCTCTCGTCTTGTGGGTATCGTTCTTCTTGTATGTCGCATGTAGAGCAGAACGCTCGTGTGATGCCCTCGCTCAAATAGCTGTCATAACCTCATCATTGCCTCATCTTCCCTTCCACCCTCCATCGTATAGAACGACGTTCCGAAAGAAGTATCCGTCTTGCAGTATCCCACATACAAACAATCCCAGTGGAGACCCTGATTGCATGTTTGCAGTCAATGTTCATGCCACTGAACAGGAGGATGTGCGTGACTGTTCAAGCACCATCAACTATCCCTGTCCCGCAAGGAGCTTTAACTCCGTCTGACTGCTGACCGCGTAGAAGCCGGCCTCCGAATCCTCCTGCATTCCCAAATGACTTTGGCGTAATTCAAGTGAAGCCAGTGCGGTCCCGGCCACAATACGAAAATACCCTGACCCCTCCTTCATGAGAGCCGATGTCATAATATATGCATGGTTGTATTGTTGCATCGTTGCGAGTGCTTTCCAAGCGTATTTGTCGGTTCTTTCGCCCATTTTTTTCGGTGCTGATGAATTTTCAAGTTTTTAATGTTTTGTTGCTTTCAACCCTGCGTGCATCCCGAAATGATGTCAAGAAGTTGGTAAAATTTAAGAAACTGTCCCGGCAGTAATCCACAAGGCGCCAGTTAGGGTTGACCATGTTTTAGTCCCAACCAAGGCTTTTCGAGAGGCCAGCATTGTGATAGGACGTCGACTCATAGAGCAGAATGCCTGCGCAGATTCAAGAACGACCAACATGTGCTTGGTCCTATTATTGCCACCTGCCCATGATTTGTGGTCAGGTACCATTCGACCGCGTGACAGCCAATTCGATGTCGACATCTGTTATACTTGTACTCAAACAATTGGTCACGTATTGGAAAGGGGGACCATGCCAATGGTTGTTGAGCTCGCTGTGATAGGTATGGTTAAGTCCCTTGGACCTTGCTCCTTGTCTGGAGTAAACAGGATTCGCATGTTGTTGTCCCCGCGCTGAAACGGGCCCATGCTTGTGTCCCGGGTGTTCTCCAGTATGGCGAGATTATTGGTTTGGCTCGGTGACCTGAAGTATTGATGGTTATCCGTCATGGTGACTCGTCAGCTTTGTACTTGTGCAGCCTTGCATTGAAGGCGCAAATGTGTAGGCGTCATCACAGTGTGGACCGTGACTGCACTACCCGTACGGAGTACCGTGTGCGGTAATGATGACCCAGCTTGCTTGGGTCTTGCGAGAGCTAGCACAGGGGCTGCAGATGGAACACGAATTTGAAAGGCTAGGCAATCCGCCAAAGCCCGCCGGGAGAGTGGCACGACTCGCTTGACTGCTTGAGTTGTTGCTCCTGCAACCCGTCTAAGCCTGGAACGGCTAGCGTTGAAGGTAAGTGTCCAATCGAGAACAGGGCCTGATGCAAAACGCTCTTTCGCGCCTGGAGCCTCTGGCAGGTCGGGGCTGCAGTTGGGGCTGCAGGCAGGAAGGAGGGTCGCAGAACGGTATGTGCCTCTGTAACAAGGTGGCGCGAGCATGTCCTTATTGCCGCATAAGAAGTCTTTGTCCACCTCCGCAGCGTCGCCCACTTTCTCTTCTCGCACAATTTCGACGTCCTCGTCGACTCAAGCCTCCCATCATTGCTTCTTGGTCCCCAATTTCTCTCTTTTGGCATTGGACGACGCTTCTTGCTGTCATCTCTTCAATATTTCTCGCTTTTTGATAAAACTGAGCAGATCTGTGGCCTCTGAACGCGAAGTGCCTCTTCGATCGGTTGTCATGAGGTTGACTGGTCTCACACACATCTTCAGTCAACGTGAAGGCAGCGTTCACCGGTATCAACTGATCGCGAGGCTGTTCAGCCTCACGGCGCTTTTTGTTGGTTTGCCTGCCTTCTTGCACACCGGTTGCCTTTTTCCAGGCAGGTGCGCGAACCAACCTAGATTGGCCGAAGATGACTCCCCGGAAAAATATTCCTCCGTATCCCGGAGGAAGATGCCTGCCTGCCTGGGTCCATGACCAAGGCAAGAGTGCCATCATGATGTCGCCTTTGAATCCATTTGCTTCGGAATGCCTTGTGGTCATGGGTATCGAACGGTCGCTTAAGGAAGAACTCCTGGTATCCAACGCTCAACACGCTGGAAAAAAAGTGGAAAGACAATAACCCCCCCTCAACGCGGGTGACCGTGGGGCCGGATAACTGACGCATAGCGATGATAAACTGACGGTGATCAGCCGCGACAGTCTTGGAATGGACCGTCATTGATACTCACCAGAACATATAGGAAATCCTCCACTCCCAACCCCCCTCCACAACTCACTGTTGACTCTTTTGGCAAGCCTTCTGCCAAGCCCCAAGCAGGGCGGCAAGCCTGGCTGCTTGCTGCTCGCTCCTCTCTGTTGGGGGCTGGCCTGGGAAGTACGGTTCTTCTAGGCGAGGTTGCTGCCGCCAGCGAACTCCGGCGTAGCTCTCACCTCCTGTCAGAGGAGGCATTGAGCATGATGAAGAGGAGGAAGAGCAGGACATATCCGATTCGGACCCCCACGAAGCGATCGAGGAGGTAGCTGACGGCTGTCGGGTGGCTGATGGGACCTGTGTCGAGGAGCTGCCTCAAATGTCAGCGATTCCGAACAAATGAATGGGTACTGGAAACATTGGGTGCATGCTGAAGAAGTCAAAGGTCAATCATGAGTACGAGTTACTCGTATCACCGGCGCAGAGCAGCATGTTGGTTTTGGCTCTGCTCCTTATCGACTCTGGAGACGAACGATCGTAAAGGGAGTTCCGCTGTGGGTGTTGTCCAACTGGACCAAGTGGCTCACACTGAGGAAGGCGCGGCAGAGGAGTGTATATCTGGACGCGAACATGAAAGGTTCTCTTACCTCATCGTGGCCCTCTAAGACAATTGTATTCTTTTTAGTCGCTGTTGCTGTGCTGTTTTAGGTTGGGTAGTCGTGTGAACGCCGCAGACAGTAGGTGGAAGCGGAGTGTGCTGTGACTAGAGCAGATACAATATTGAGTGACTCGCAGTAAGATGGAGTTAGATGAGGAATCTGGTGGTCAGAAACATCTGAGGAATGTTGAAAGAAGGCACTACGTTGCTGGCAGAGTGGGAGAGAGTGTGCAGAAGTTGTTGCGTCGGTGACTGGAAGCCGGTGCGAGGGCAGAAGTTGGGGTTGGGCGATGTCCAGGCTGTCGCAGGGAAAACCACTTTAGCTCAATAAAGCGTGAAGGTGCTGCCAGTCTAACTGACCAAATGAACATCAGTTCGGCACCCGGTACTGGTCTGGTATCTACCACCGTCGAATACCAGTTCCAGTGTCGAGTCACATACTGCCTTCCCCAGCGGAGCGTCGTTTCGGGAGGTAAGGACCGTATGAATCCACTCCCCCGTCAGCAACTGACGCACCACGCCGCTTGAATCAGACTCTTCGCCCACTCATAGAATGCGCAACTGTGCGTGACACTTTGCATGCAACCCGAGCCAGAATGACGCGTCTGGACCTTTTGCTGAGTTATTGTTCTCTCGACGCCTGTGCTCGTCAATTGCTTCATACTATTTTGGTTTTGCTGCTCAGAGCAATGATTTTCGCGCATGGCAGGGATGATCATCTGTTGCACAGTGTTCAAGCCCCCGACTGGCTGGGCTGCTTGGGGTCTTCTGCGATGCACATCTCTCAAGGCAGGTCATCTTGCTTGACACGCTTACCTGACACAGCAGCAGTTTTTGCGGCTCTGTTCTTGCGTGCATTGTCTATTGTTGGCCCCTCCTACCCGAGACTTTTTACACTTTGGTGAATTCACTCGTCTCTCACTCCAAACTGCAAGCACTTTTGGGCAAAAGTAGGTAGCATGAAATAGTCTTTCTTGCCAGTCTTTTTCTCTTGTAAGTCTAAGCTGGCAGTGTTTCTGGCACCCTTCTCTCATCCAGAATCAACAAAATTTGCCGTGCCAGTTCCCACGTGGCTGTTTCAGGCGGCCCATGCGTCAGTGATTGTCGATGGCACGGATCAAGACTCACGGACCCCGAGGACTGGCTGTTGTTTTTGTCCAGAAGAATCGACATGACAAAAGGCCCTTGCGTCCAACTTCCGACTGCTCAAACACACCCGATAAGTACTCTCCTGCATGCGGGGACGGGCGACCTGGGCTACGTAGCTGGTCGTTGCAGGGTGGGACGGCTCTTATCGATAAGCCCCAGAATGATATGTAGATGCAGTTCCCAAGGCGTGTGGGTGTTGATAGGCCTAGTGGTTACTGCTAGGCATGTGCCTCGGTACGCCGCCGCCCCTGCATCCTTCTGATCTCGTAGTTGATAAAGTGAAATTAGCGGGCCTTGTAAATAGACTCTTATTTCCATTTGTCCACTTGTCATTATCGGTTTAACAACTCTGCTCACACCATCCTGAACGGTCCCGGATGACGAACTTCACAGCAATACCTGGTTGTTTAGAGATCTGATCAAGCGCCCGCATCCCTTGAGAATCCGAGGCTGTGAGATCATCTACCAAGTACGCAGCAGTGTCCAGCGCCGACAGGGCACTTCTGCATTGTTTGATTGATGGATACTTCCACATCGGGTCCAATCTCCGGCCCTGTGTGGACTAGCCTCCATGCAAGGACCTTTTGGACACACGAACACCTCCGAATAGGTCTTCCTTCCTGTCACTCTGGATAATAAGTTGGAATTTCTCTTGGTCAGGGCACCAACAGCAGCGGCCGCGGACTCTGACTTCGCATCTCGTTGACCGGAATCATCCTGCAGATTGTCATGCCTCTTGCCGACCGGCACGAGCCTGAGGCCCAAACAATCACAAAGCTCACTTTCACCTCCTAACGGGAACCTTATGCGCGGACCCTTTGGTACTCGTATTCTAGTCACTCAGTTTGACTCTGTCACCCATGCCCGCCTCCATGGGAAGGACGCTCGTCCCCTGTGCAACCACAGTAATTGATTGATGCTTGTCTCTCTCAGGACCCAATAGACGCTCCGGCTAGACCCTGCGAATGCTCCCATGCTATTTGTCCTGCATCGAGTTCTCACTTCACTGAACCAGTACAAAAGGGAGGAGCTTGCGTGCATGATGATTGCCTGGTTGAGTCTCGGTCGAGAATGACTAGAGCAAGTATTAACTTTGGTATCGAGACAGGGCCGGGTGCAGCTTCTCACATATCAATCTGAGCCAGAGTTTGCGGTAACCTAACAGTTGCTGACGGTTCCGAGGCTTCGCCCCAGACTGTTAATAAGATAATGTTCTGCTCATCAAACCAGCGGAATGCTGTGACTCTCTGTTTTCATTTCACTCAGCAACAATATGGAGCATATCCGAGCGGCCGCTCCCAAGATATCTCGTGCCGAGCGACTCGACTACTATCACGAACACACCTATAACCACGACCATTTACGCCTCGGCATTTCGAGCTCACAATACCACCGTCGTAAACAAGCACAACTGTTGAGAGCCCTTGATATTCTTTTGGGACTGTTCGACTCAAGTGCTCCGCCCGCGGCGTCCACGGCTCTAGCTCCCGATTCAGCGCGAGTCCTCCCAGACGTTGGTAGGTTTGGTCGCTGTGAATTTACTCCGAATAAAGTTGACACGCGCCAGCCTTCGTCGGGTCCCGGTTCGAATGATGCATGAGGGATTAAATTAGCAAGAATACAACATGGCTACACCATGGGTTACAACCCGATGCCATTCGCTAGCTGTGACTGGCGGAAGCCCCTGCGAGACGAGCGGCCCGGCCCGCTTCTGGATGCAGAGAGCGAGGCACGCCGATGGAACGCATCGCGTTGACTCTGAATCCTCTTCAACCGCCCGCCTCACTTCGAAAATACGCCGTTTGCCCGAAAAGAACGCATGCCTTGGGGAACATCTGATCACACCACTCTACGATTTTATGTATTCGACATCCGGGGATTATTCTGTGTAGAGCCCGTAGTGCGTATGGTTGGTGAGGGGTGCCCGGTCGTCTGTCTCATTGAGAAGGGATGGCTTTCCGAAAGGGCCCAAAGGTGTTTTACTCCTACTGTACATTGATAGGATCTTTGCTGCGCTTTGCCGGGACAGTATGTTTGAATTCCCGCCTGTTCAACAGTCTTCGCTTTCAGACGTCACTGAGCCGAAAAGACTGAACCTTCCTCTCCTTGTGCGAAGTACTTAGTGTGGTGCAGTGACGTCACTTTGTGCTTTCTGTGGGATTTGAACCGAAGCTTCGACAAGCCTCGCTGATTGGCAGCAAGCACTCCCGCGTAATCCTTATTTTCCAAGTTAACACGCGTTTTGACCAGTTCCCAGTATCGTCGAGACCGCATCATTGGCATGCCAGTGTGCCACATCCTCCAAAATCCGACAGATCTTCAGCTCATTCTTGGCTTTCAGATGTTCTTCATTTTACCCGTCAGATAGTCGATATCCCTTTATCCTCGAGGCATCGGTGTTACCGAACAATAACAATGCGTACGTTGCCCCTATATTGCCCGCGAATCCAAGCATACTGAAATCGCCGCATCAGATCGCGTTAAAGCTTGGGCACATTCATCTGCTCACAAGCACAATTTCAACCCGTGGTCTCTATCACACGACACCGAAGCCGAAAACTCGAATAGAAGCCCATCGCAGGATGCGGATTCCGAGAAGAAGGAAAAGCCCAAGCGCTCTGTCCTCAGTCGCGTCCTCGGTAATGTCAAGGTGGCATTGTTCCACTCATGGGTCAATGTCCTATTGGTCTTTGTACCAGTAGGTATCGCTGTCCACTTTGCCGGAGTCAATGAGAACGTCGTGTTCGCGCTGAATGCTGTCGCCATTATTCCCTTGGCCGGCCTTCTCACTTTCGCAACTGAATGCGTTGCCCACCGCCTTGGCCCAACGTTGGGCGCTCTGCTGAATGTGAGCTTCGGAAATGCCGTCGAATTGATCATATTGTACGCCACTAATTGCAGTGGTTGGTGAAGCTTGCTAACGTGCTGCAGTATCATTGCCCTTGTTAAAAACGAGATTCGCATCGTCCAGGCATCACTAATCGGCTCTCTACTCGCCAACTTGCTCCTGATCCTCGGAATGGCCTTCTTGATCGGTGGCTTGGAATACCAAGAGCAAATCTACGACAGTACAGTCACTCAGATGTCGGCCTGCCTACTTGCGCTCGCAGTATTGTCGTTACTAATACCTGTGAGTGTCGACCCAATATGAACAGCGCTTGACCGTGCGACGGACTAATTGGCATTTTCAGACCGCTTTCCATGCATCCTTTAGCGATCTCCAAAAAGCCGATCGTGCAGTCTTGAAGCTCAGCCGCGGAACATCTGTTATCCTACTAATTATCTACGTCCTGTACCTACTCTTTCAGCTCAAATCGCATGCATATCTGTATCAAGGAACGCCACAACATATCATCGATGAAGAAGCCACTCCGGGAATCCTCCAGCGCTTTGACTCGAGCAGCTCTTCCTCCGCCAGTTCTCTGGGTTCATCCGTCACGAGTCGCGGGTCACATCGACGTGTGAGCAGGAGAATCAGGGCGAAGTTGGGCAGAAGAAGAGAAATCAAAACTGAGGTGGAAGAAGAGACGGGCGATAATGGGCCATCTGCGCAAATAGGCCCGGCTGTCACAGAATTCCAAGCCGAGAAAACAGCAGAGCCAGAGGAGATAAATGCCCATGACAGAGTTACGCTGCAGCTGCCTGCAAGCTCTCCAAAGTCGACGGCAAGGCCGGAGAATGGTTTAAGGCAGGGGATGCCGACCACCACTGCCGATGCATCGGCGAAGGACAAAAAGCCCAACTTGGGACCCCGAGGACTCTCTTTACGCACTCCACCGGTCTTCCGATCATCGACAAACCCATATCCAACAGGCAGAGCCTCAGACCACCCCCACTCCTCACTCCGTCATTATTCATCAGCGCCCAATCAGCCGAACCGGGATCCAGGCGCTGCTAGAATCGCACGCCGGGTTTCCACCAAAAGTGCACAGGCTGAAGAAGAGGATGCTCCTCCAATGAGTCAAACCGCCTCAATCGTCCTCCTCCTGGTGTCCACTGCACTTGTGGCACTTTGTGCCGAGTTTCTCGTCGGAAGTATCAACAACCTGGTTGAAAACTCACCACTGTCAGAAGCCTTCATCGGTCTCATTATTCTACCTATCGTTGGCAACGCAGCCGAACACGTCACGGCTGTTACTGTTGCGGCAAAGAACAAGCTCGATCTTGCTCTGGGCGTGTCACTTGGATCATCCATTCAGATTGCCCTCTTTGTCACACCATTTGTGGTCATCCTCGGCTGGATCATGGACAAAAACATGTCGCTCTACTTCAGCCTGTTCGAGACAGGGTCGTTGTTTGTTTCGACCTTCATCGTCAATTTCCTAGTCCTCGATGGAAGAAGCAACTACCTGGAGGGAGCGTTGTTGTGCGCGTGTTACGTGATTGTGGCTGTCGGGGCCTACTTCTTCCCTGATGGACAGGATCAAAGCTCGTTGACGAGCGGACCGGGGACGAGCTGAGGCGTTTCACACCGTACGATTGAAAAGACGATATCAGCAAAAGAACGACTTACAGAAGACTGACTACTCGTCGACATGGTTACTGGCTCGGAAGCCACGGTACTACTCGCAATGGGCCGCTGCAGCAATTAATCTCAAGTTTGTGAGCATTAACGACGAGGTTTACGCAGCACTCTCAGAACGCCGAGTCATTGATGGCTTTAATGATCCAGCCAAGATACCATAAGACTGTCTTTAGCTTTCAATGGCCCGGTGAGTGTCCTCTTTCCGTATAGGACCTCGCATTCCTTACGAGTAAAGGAAGCCCTCGGCTCAGGAAATCTGGCAAAAAAGGGAAACAAGTCTCGCCGGCGGGCTGCTCTACGCTTGCGGTGCATCATGTTGCGCCAGTCGCAAGACAAAGAGCAAACTCACCCGGGGCAGTGGGCTGTACGAATCTCAAGCCTACGACGCAGCGGGAGGAATTACGGGCGCGACATTTGCTCAAGGCCAGACGCTTTTGGCCCAGCCTCTCGTCTGCTGTTCCTGCTAGCGTCGTAAATCATTCCTCTGCATATCAGCAGCACCTGCTTTGGGCGCCAATCGCGAAGCAGACACGGCGAGGAAGGCACACGAAAGCTCACCGCAGAAGTCGAAGATGCTAAAGTCATCATCATCACTCTCAACCCTTCTCCACCTCAGCGGCTCCCTCACGGCTTCCACAGATTCCACCAAGAAATACAAAGAATGCAAAGCATCGGTGACAGGAACCAGGAGATCTACACAACCCTTGGTGCTTACAATTGTAGCATTTGCTGGGACGCGGGAATGTCTCGACCTGGAGACAGCAGTGGCAAACACGGCCCGGAGATCCATCCGCCATTTCACGCATCTATAGCATCGGTGGTATGAAAGCCGTTTTACCAAGCCATTGAGATGGATTCGTTCGCATGTTCCACGACAGCAGGTGTGAGAGCGACTGCCCTGCAATCGAAGACCACCCTGGACGTCGATGATTGTTGATAGCCTGCATCTCAGAAAGCTAGCTACAGTACATACCACATAACGGGGGAGGCTGAGAATCAACCATAGCGACGGCCCTGTCATCTCTTCTACCTCTGCTTCTACACACCATGCGCCTCCGCTCGAAATAAATCGCCGCCCGTGCAAATCGCCTCTCTCACTTCCCTTTCGCCTGATACTCCTCCTCGGTGACCTCTTCATGCCACATCGTCTTCCCGTGACTAACAGCCAGATGCATCATGAGGCTCCCATCGTCCCCGCCATGCCAGTGCGTCGTGCCGGCACTGCACCACACCGTATCTCCGACGTTCAGCCGTCTCGGTTCGCCTCCCTTGTCGCATACCCAGCCCGAACCCGCCAGCACGCGGAGCATCTGTCCATGCTCGTGAGTGTGCCAGTACGTGCGCGCCCCGGGCGTGAAGATGACGTGGTTGATGTTGATGGTCGGGCCGGCGTCGGAGTAGACCGGGCTGCGGGTGATGTGTACTCAGCGTGTGTGTGTGCGCGAAGATAGAAGCGAAGGAATCGAGGCAGGGGAGACCTCAGACATAGGACTTACTCCATCCACACCGTGCCGGTGAAGGTGCCGCTCGCCTGCCTGCTGGAGGCCGACGGGTTGCGAGACGAGGGGATGATGGTTGATGGCATCTCGGATTTTGCTTTTTGTCTGAGTCGATTAATTATGTTGGATGTGTGGCAGCCCAGGAAGCAAGGTCAGACACACACAGTAGACTCACTGTCTCCTCTTCTTTGTGGCTCGGTGTCTGTTGCTGATATGCGATTAATGACTACGTCTTAATACTCCGTCTGGGATGATAGACTGACTAGACTTGCTTGCCGCCGTGATATCCGGAGACCCAAATATTTTAATCAACGTCTGTAACTCGACTACACATCCGACGTCGGCGTCATCATTGGAGACACACTCGTCAACAACACCCACGAACCACATAGCACGACACAACATGACTTCTTTTCCCCCCCTCCCCACCACCCCCCAGGGTTGGAGTCAGCCGGCTCCAATGTACGTGCCGCAGCTTCTCCAACGGGAGATTCCTGTAAACCATGAACGGCATGCGTACGGAGTATGTGTACACAGGACTCGTATCCTGGATTGATACCCTATGTATGTCCATCGCCTCCCCTCCCGGCTCGCGACACGGGTCGAAAAAGTCAACAACGGTTACCCGATTCGAGGCCGCGCACGTGGAAACAAGCACCATCGCGCCACGAAGACGAGTTACGAGGACGGCATACTTCAAAACAGAAGCCAATCATGCCGTGCTCGTAGCGCTCCCCTCGTGTGTTGGTTTGCTCACTCTGCGCATTCAGCTTCGTTTTCACAGGCGCCACATTCAGCCGCTCCCACCGGCCTCGCGTACTGTGCTGGTGCTGTATCTTTCTTATCCTGTGATGTAACTCCTGCCTGTCTTATGGTTTTATTTGGTTTGATATGACGAGATGCCCGTCCTATTCGTCTGCAAACCCGGGACTACTATGTACGAAGCTACGGTAAGCGTCGTCAAGCGGCGCGGAGAGATGCAGCCTGTCCACAATGGCGTTCAGCCTCAGCTTCCATCATATTACACAACGGCACGGTTCAGAATACACGTGTGTCTACGCAAGCCACGTCGGGTGAGCTGTTGTGCACGGATGGGAGAATGGAGGGTTGGGATGGACGGAGCGGATGGGATATAACAATCTGACGGTCCCCAAGCAGCATGGTTAAGCCCTGAGCTCTCTTTGTCTGTTCCTTCATCAGCGAGCAGCAAGCAGCAAGCAAGCAAGTATTTGTGTCTGGCGATTTCTTGAGTCTCACGCACGGAGAGACTTAGCGAGGCGTCTCTCTCGCCGAACCATCTACGTCTGAGACGACATACCCACAGGTACCGCACTGTTAGGATAGGCCACATCCTCTACTTGACGCATCAAGCCCTCTGAATCGACTCGGTCCAAAATGACTTCATCCACCGTCGAAGCCCACCGCAACCTCATCCCTTTCAACAGCTTCATCTCGTCCACGGGCAAGCATGGCACCCTCATGGTGACCGACGTCTTCATCTTGCCCGACAAGCTGGCAGAGTACATCGACATGGTCACGCCCGTGGTGCACGAGATGCGTGCCCTGCCCGAGTGTCTGTGGTGCGAGATTTCCCAGAACCCGACCGATCCAAGCCACATCAGGATCCAGCACGGGTGGACCAAGGGGACCGAGTGGTTTACCAATGTACGTGAGTGATTGATTGCACCAGACCAGGAGGCCGACAACTGTCGCCAGGTTCTGTCTGCTTCCGGGACCCACAACAGAGCAAAAGGCTAACGAAGCCACCCGTGCGGGCTGGCGGTAACGCAGGCCTGTGAAGCAAAGCCATGGTTCGCCAACTATGTCCAGAAATTGGCCGGCATCGCGGACAAGAGTAAAGGAAGTGAGTATTTCCCCCCTTACTGTAACCTGGGCCTGCGCTTCCGGGTCGTGCGGCTCCGAGCTGTGAGCATTCCCGTCGGGGGAACGGATGATACATACTGACCGTGGGAACCGTGGCGCTGTGCTGACTTTGTCCACTCTTTTTTCGGGGCAGGGAGCGTTGCGCATTTCGACCGCATTCCGATCAATTAAAACATGAGGCCTTCCGATCAGTTGAAGATGAGTCCAGGCGGCGGGGGCTCGGCTTTGATCCCATCCCGGAACTGGAGCTGGAGTTGGAGCGGATGCAGGAAGGGAATCTCGCGTGTGGCAAGAACGCAAAGGCTCGATGTACATGCATAGCCGCTGACAAGGCCTTGTCCGTAAGTATATTGAAATAGGTTATTATCTTATTAACTATGCGAGTGCAGGAGCAGCGTACGGCATGAAGTAGTATTTATTTTGTGCAACCAATATAGTCGGTCCTTTTGAAAGGATGCCGCGGCCCTGTTTGAGAAAAGTAAAGCTCCCTATAATTTTATATAGAGTCCCAGTTCTATACAATTTAGAGATATATGGGTATCGCTCTACATCTTCAGATCAGTTTATCAGACATACCGACCGAGTCCCCGACTCGAGGCTCCTACTCCTGCCTGTACACACACCGCCCCATTCGTGAGACTGGTCCTAGGGCGAAAGTGACGGCTCGTTCCTCTCTCAAGTCTGAAGGTATAACCCGGATGGACGTGACATTGGGGCCTGCTCCACGGTCCGGGTCGACCACAAGGGAAACAAGCCACCTTTGGCGACACCATGTCGTATCGTAGCTCTTATCACGGCCCGAGGAGGGCTCTGGCTTTACGAGGTCCGCGGAGGAACAGACTACAGCCAGCATAGACGTCACCTCTCCTCACTCCCAGCCCTTGGTACTCCTGTCCAGGTCCTTGCTCGGGCGCCCACTCCTTCTCCAGATCGTCGACCCATCCCCGGGATCGACCATATCGGTGGCGGGCAGCACCTCTCTCAGCAGGTCATTGATATCCAGGCCCCTGTCCTTGGCCATCTGCCACTGTTTCGGATAGCCCAGGCTGACTTCTTCGAAGCGGACGCCGTCGCGCCAGTCCGTCCGCCGGACGTGCAGATGGCCCGTGACCACGACCTTGGCGTTGTACCGCGTGTGCCAGTCCTCGGTCTTCTTGGTGCCGCACCAGAGCGAGAAGCGCGGGATCATGGGGATGGTGATGGTGTCCTCCCTGAGTGGCCAGTGGTTCACCAGCACGAGCGGAATGCCCCGCTGCGACGTGGCCTCGAGCCGTTCCTCGGCCTTGGCGACGAGTTCCTCACACCACTGATCGCGGGACTCGTACGGGTCCGGGTGCAGCAGCGCCTCGTCCGTGGCGATGATGTTCTCCTCCATGGCCCAATCGAGCGCCCCTTCGCGTGAGATGTCGTCCGGCCGGAACGAGTAGTCGTACAGGGTGAAGAGCGGGCAGATGATACAGGGCCCGCCCTCGCCCTCCCACTTCACGTACTCGTCCTCGGGCGTGATGACGCCGCACTCATTGGCGACGCGTAGGCATTCTTCGTACTTGAATTCGCCTCGCAATTCCTTGTTGAGTGCGTCGTCCTCGTGGCCGTCCGTCCGGTTGCCCCCGCCCGGGAGGGTGTATAGTTCGTGGTTCCCTGGTACCCAGAAGACCTGCTTGAACAGCTTGGTGGTGATGCTAAAGGCGTCCTGGAGGTGCTCGAGCTTCTCACCGACGTCGCCGCAGATGATCAGGCTGTCCTCCAGGTGGGGTCGCAGCTCGCACAAGGCGTCGCGGTTGTGCTTGTAGCTGAGATGCAGGTCGGCTATAGCGTAGAGTTTGGTCATTATGAAGAGCAGGTGGTGCTCCCTCTGATGGGGAAGACCTGATTGGGGATTTGGCCGGTGCTCAAGTGCTACGTACCACACTCCAACTCAGGTCTGGCTATGGAAGGAGGTGATTGAGCGCACCAGCCAGGGTATAGGCTGGTGTGGACAGCAAGATCTCTCACGTGGTACAGTCCTGAACAAGGAATTGACTCATTGGGGATCCCTTTGCACCGCTCCCATGATGTGTTGCAATGTGGATTGTCTGTCTGCTCCTATCCCGGACCAAAATTCCCACAGCGTGTCAAGGAGGGCAGGCTGATAGCGAAGATGGCGTGAAAGTGCCCTGGTTCTTTGCTTGCGGACCTCTTCAAAGGACATAACAAGGCTCAGTAAATGCATGGATTCGGTGAACGAGATTAGGCGGAGATTCGACTGAGCAGGGTTGATCGACACTAGCGCTGGTTGTTGGCCAATGAAAATCCACCACTCGGCCACAACCGGAGACGCAAGATGTTTCTTCCGGCTCGACCGCCAGGCGACAAACCGAGCAATACCGAGTACTCTTCGATGTGTCCTTGGTCCCACGGCCCAGATTGACGTCCATCACTAGGATATGACAAGACGGAGGATATTCTAGGTGGCGGGTGGGTGAATTGACGGCAAGAACAAATCGTCCTTCCACAACCCTGGCATCGGCGAGACAGACGCGAGCCAATTCACTCCAAACGCTATCAGGATTGGTCTATACGCAAGGTGCTATATTTCGCAGGACGACGGAAATTCATCTCACAGAAATCGACTCAGCTCGATCCAAGTCAGGTCGACCCGCGCTTTCGCAAAAGACTTGACTGACAACACAAGATGCCTTTCCCGCGTCATCATTCGTCCAACCCCAGGCAACGAAATCCTGTGCAAGAAGCGAAAACCAATGAAACTCGAAGTATATGCATGGTTTGAAATCCTTTCCAAACGCCAGACCGCTCTCCACAGGTAAATGACAGGCAGATTCCGTGCTCGTCTACTCCTGTTCCCATTCGGTCATATCACCCTGTCCATGTTGCGCCAGTTCGCGATTGTACCAGTAACCAAGCCTCAAAACCCGTGGTATCTTCAGGTTGTGTAGTGTTTGCTGTTCATCACTCATCATACATTTGACCGTCTGCTCTTGTCGGTGCTGCATTCGCTCTAAGGTTGCTTAGCACCACCTGTTGGCTACCGGACCCAATTTTCGTCATCTCTTTCATCGTCCAAGACCAATTGAGGGTCGGACATGTCGGGGGCGGCCGACCACGATGGATCCTCTGCCATGAAAGCCGCCGGAATCTCATTCTTCGGGTGCTGGACTGGCTCATAGGCCATAACGTCAGGGTGCGCATATCTCATGGCTTCCTTGACGGTATAGGAGTGTTCGCCGGTTCCCGTACTTCCAGGGGTGGAGATGTTGGGCGTCATTCCCCGACTCACACTCGACAAACGCGAAGGCTGCTCCGCATCTTGTGGGTTCATCTGCATCTGCGCCAACTGTGTCTGCATTTGCATCCTTTTCGTCTCCGCTTCGGCCTGTTTCAGGAAATCATCGATGGCGAGACTTCCCAGGTCGTCATCGGCCAGCATGCTCGCTTGAGGCGTACCGAAATACGACGAGGCCGAGCTTAGCCGGTGGTGCTCGGAAGCATCATCTCCGCCAGGACTGCTGAGCTCATTGCTCATGGGCCGATCATTACTCCAGCCGTTGTTGTTGGAATTGGGAGACGGCTCCTCGGCTTCCGAGTGCTCTCCGCTCGAAGGGCTGATACCCGCCCTGTGGGTCTGGTTGGCGAAATCGGACGGGGAAGGCTGGAACGCAGCTGGCTGGGACAACATATATGGGGAGTTGCCCTTGCCCACGGGGTTAAGATTATACATGTTGTTATTGTTGTTGCCATTGTTGAGATCCAAGTTAATGTTTGTCCAATCCACCGAGGACCCGTCGTTGAGTCTTGACCAGGCTGGTGGCTCGTACTGATGGGCTTGGTCATAGGTCATGAACCAGTTGTCCGGGAACGTCTCTGGCAGAGTCAGATCTTGCTGGCTCGGGTTTTGGCTGTTCGGGACGCTTGTAGGCTGAGATGGCGGCGTGTCTGCGCTGAAGGGGGAGTAGGCATAGGCGCGGGGGTCGAAGCTGGGGATTTTGAAGTCGGACAGGGGAGAGTGTGTCGCCATCCTCGTTGGCCCAAGTACAGGTGAATTGTGCTCGGATCTGACCTTGCGCTCCACGATCTGCATGGCCTCTGTGATCGAGTTGTGCAGAGGTGACTCGTGAAAAGGCCTCGCGGATTTGGTCAGTAGAAGGTTGTCTGTAGAACGTTGAGCGAGCTCCCGGTGGCCGTGGAGCGAGTTCGACCTGGAGGGGATTTTGTATGGTGCTCCAAGTTGGTTATGGGCGTCATTAAACCTATGGACCGGTTTGTGATGACCATTTGTGAAAACGGTCGTCTTAGGGTCGTGGGCATTCTTATTGTGCCATTGCTTCGGATGATCCTTTGGCTGTATATACTGTGGTATGTCCTCGGGGACCGGGTCCAGGTGTGGCTCTTTTTTCAGAGAGCAGTTACAGCGCGAGCCATGTTGGCAGCAGCAAGTCTGGGGGTCTGTGTGGACGTCAGCGCCATGTCCTACTTCATCATATTGCAGTGCAAGCGTACCATGTTTCCCATCATGCTTGTCATGAGGACAATTCTCTTTCGAATGGCCCTTGTCGTGGCACTCGCACTTGACGTGTTGCGAGCGAGACTTTCGCAGGCCTCGGCAGTGTTGGCATTGTGACACGGGTCGACCCTTTTTGTTGACGTGGACAAGAAGACGATCTGACCAAATGAGTAAGACAACTGCGACTCTAGAGTGTTGTAGGGGACTTACCTTGATGGTGGCAAGAACTCACACGATGACCCCTCACACACGCCTCGCAGGCGAATTTCTCCCCGTTGATGAGCATTTCGGACCTTCACTTGTTCCCGACGCTTCCCTCGTGCGGAATAATTCGTCGCAGGAGACGAATCCGGGCAGGTAAGGCTTCGCAGTAGGACTCGATCGCTCGGTCGGTGGATGTAACTGTCGCCAGACAGGGCAGGTGGCAACGCCGTCGGCCACGCCAGCAGTAAGGGTATGGAAAGTCGAAACCCTAGGCTCGGAAAAGACGCATTGAAATGGTAGATGAAGTAGATACAAAGCGCCGGATGATGCAAGGGTAGACGTCGTCGGCCAAGCTATGGAAGGGTGCGGAAGAGGTGTTGGGGGATGTATCCGAAAAGCCTTCGTTAAAGAACCGCCAGACGCCGGAAAGGTGGACCAGTAGAAAGGAAAGATCAACTGTCGCAGTGTCGTCTAGTATGGGTCCGGATCAGCCATATTGTGCTTCTCAAGATCCCGCGGAGGTGATGTTGTTGTTGATATTGTGTAGGATGAGCCAAAGCGGTTGAGAGGTGTTGGTGGCAGAGATGGGCCGAGGGGGGTGCAGGCAAGTTGTTCCAGAAAAGCAACAAGCGAAGACGGCGCGGGAGGATGGAGTTTTCGTTGGAGAAGGCCACTAAGCGGTGGCCAGTGAGATGGACTTGAAGGGACGGAAACCCAAGGTGTGTGTGGTGGTTTATTTCGATTCGAGTTTGGTGGACTGCAGAATTCGCAGAGGGTGCTGCTTGCTGCTTGCTGGCGGTGGGATGGATATGACGGCTTTTTAGGATGGCCCGGAATTCAAGTTACTGGGTCTTTAAAGGTGCCGAATCTTCAATGCCTGCTTTCGGGTTCCTGGGCTTCCGAATGTTTTCGAGAAAAACCTTAGGTGATACCGACCTTTCCTCGTGCTGGCTGAGGATCGTGAAGCAAAGGGAAACGCATTGAGCGGCCCTTACCTAACAGTGCAACAGGGTTGCCTTTCGGTAGGAAGCGTCCCCCCCCCCACCCCTCTTCCACCACCCTCGGGCACCGCATTTTGGGCGCCCTCGCTACACTGCCACTCCTTTGGGTTGGCCCCGGATCCTGCTCGCCGAGCACAAAGCCTCTTTAACCGGCGGGCGTGCCTAGGATGCAACCTCTGTCCGCCTCTTGAGCTGCGCCCGTTAACCACAGCAGGGTCTCGTTGGCCTGTCTTGGATATTGTCACATGGTGCGCTGCATGATACAGAGTACCCTGCAGGCTGTTTCTGTACTTTACGCCGCCCTCGATTTGTCTCAACCTTGGTGCGCTGGGTACTGCTTCTCGAATATGACCCGGAGGATTACCTTGATCAACCCTGCGAGGAACGAGACAGGAAAGAGTCACAAGATACGGTGTCTCCTACCACGCGAGCATGCAATACGCCATGCTCCGGCCCATGGTAGCATCGAGGGCCTGATGATCCCTCTCACGGTCGGGTACTCTCCCCCAACTAGCGATTCGCGCCTCTCAGTCGTGGGCATTACACTCAGTCTCATCACTTGGTCATGGAGCTTGCGACTTCCCCTTCAGTTGAGGATTATCGTCCGGATAAATCCAGCTTCCCTCAGTAATGTTGTGACCTCACACCTTTCATACTCGCAATCTCGGACGTGTGCTTCGCGACGCCGGGTACTCCCACGAGCACGACGTACGCCAAAACTTGATACAAGGATAAATACTCGAATTCTTTTGGTTATTGAAAAAAGCTATCCAAAATGTTGTTGAAATGCTCATTCATCTCGTAGCTAATATAGCAGGCATGAATCGAGGTTTCCAAGCCCAATCATGTCGAGCCACTCTCAGGGCAAGCTCGACAGTCGTAGGAGGTCGCCATCGTCGATATTGTCCCTTCGTTCAAGTCGTGATGCCTCTCGCGTCTCGCGTTCGTAATGTTGCAGGTCTCTGCGCAGACAATCGAACGCTGCTGATGATCCAAACTCCCATCCATGCACTTTCTGTACAGACCAGCAAATTCTAGCACCGAAAAAGCGCAAATCCAAGCACAGCTCAACACGTCCATCTCTATACAGCCCAAGGGTAGCTCACCTTGTCTCCTCCACTTACACTGTAGGCCCGGCCTTGATGACATCCTCGGTTGCCTCATCCGCGTACTTCTTGAAGTTCTCGTTGAACAATTTGCCCAGTTTGGTCACTTCCTCGCCAAAGTCGGCGGAACCAGTCCATGACTTCTTGGGGTTGAGAAGCTCATCGGGCACGTTCGGGCAGGTCTTGGGGACGCTGAGGTTGAACACATCGTAGGTCTCATACTCGGTCTTCGCAAGCTCTCCAGAGTGGATGGCGTCCAAAATGGCACGGGTATACTTCAGCGGGCAACGCTTGCCACCAGTGGTAGCACCGGCACCAACCCAGCCGGTGTTAAGCAACCATGCGTTGGCATTGTGCTCGGAGATCTTGTCAGCAAGCATCTTCGCGTAGCGCATGGGGTGCAGGGCCAGGAAGGGCTGTGCGAAACAGGACGAGAAAGTAGCCTGCGGCTCCGTGACGCCGTCTTCGGTTCCAGCCATCTTCGACGTGTAGCCGGAGATGAAGTGAAACATGGTCTGAGCAGTGTTCAGCTTGGAAATAGGCGGCAACACACCACGGGCGTCACAGGTCAGGAGGATGATGTTGCTAGGATGGTTGTCGGTCATGCAGGGAATCTTGGCGTTGCTGATGTACTCAATGGGGTATGCGCAGCGAGTGTTCTCGGTCAGGGTGGCATCATCGTAATCGACTTCTCGGGTTTCGGGGTCGAAGACGACGTTTTCCAAGACCGAGCCGAAGCGGATGGCATTGAAGATGTCGGGCTCCTTCTCTGCGGACAGGCCAATGCACTTGGCGTAACAACCTCCCTCGATGTTGAAGACGCCCTTGTCGGACCAGCAGTGCTCATCGTCACCGATCAGCTTGCGCTTAGGATCGGCCGAGAGCGTTGTCTTGCCAGTGCCGGACAGTCCAAAGAAGACGGTCACATCACCCTTCTCACCCTCGTTGGCCGAAGAATGCAGGGTCAGGACGTTGTGCTTGACGGGCATCTCGTAGAAGAGAACCGTGAAAACACCTTTCTTCATCTCGCCAGCATATTCGGTGCCGAGGATAACCATCTCTTTCTCAGCAAAGTTGATGGCGACACTGGTTGCACTCGTCATACCAGTTGTGTATCGGTTCGCAGGGAAGGAGCCGGCATTGTAGATGACATAGTCGGGGTGGAAGTTCTTCAACTCTTCGCGTGATGGTCTGATGAGCATGTTGCGCATGAACAGTGCATGATAGGCACGGGCGCAGACAACTCGGACATTGATGCGGTACCGCTCGTCCCAGCCGGCGTAGCCATCGATGACATAGATGCGGTTTCGGGTGTTGAGGTAGTCAACAGCTCGTTCTCGGTTAATCTTCCAGACCTATATCGCAGATGTCAGTAACTCAATTGAGTGCGGGCAAGGCGTAGTAGAAGGATCATGTGGGGCTGATAAACAGAAGCCGCCAGAAGTTGCCGACGGCGACAGGAACGGAAAATTTCCATGGCCTCGACTCCAGCCCTGCCGTGAGCACCCGCAGCCAAGACCAAAAGCCGCGGCATAGAACTCAAACTGCGTCATGGGCATTTCCGAGCAAACGCGGGGCAGAACCACACGTCAATTCGCAAGTGGTGTTTCCCGCCGTCCGTGGCGCATATGCGAACCACTGCATCATCCTGCATTGCGGGGAAGGGCACTCTTGTGGTCGTCGAGCTCACTCGATGACCAAGAGAATGTGAGGCCTTTTTGACTAGCCGCATGATGGCTGCCATGACATGTGCCCAATCTTTTTGATGGGCGGACGAGTTTTAAAGAGAGATAGAAGAAAAGCAGAGCAACACTGACCTCTGGCGACATGGGTTTGTTAACGGGTCCCCACCAGACATCCTTCTCCGATCCCTCCTCTTTGACCACACGCTTATCTAGCGGGGAACGGCCGGTCTTGGAGCCTGAGTATGCCGTCAGGGCTCCTGACGACGTAATTGCGGTGCCAGTCTCGTAAACCAGAGCATCCTCATATAGAGCAGACACTGATGGGTTTGCAACGATGGCCACACGGTCGTAGTCGATATGTGCGGTCGAATGTAGTTCTTCTTCGAGCTCCGTGTGCTCACGGGATGGCCTGAGATGGAAGTGAGTCAAAAGTTATCGGTAATCAAGAGGGGTCATCAACAACGTACTCGACACCACCCGGGTGGAGAGCGGTCTTGTTGACCGAGTGAGAAACCATTCTGGAAGAGAAAGCTCGAAGCTGTGTTTTGGCTAGTTCAGAACGTGCGGTGCCAGTTGCTGGGGAAGGTGAATGAGGGCGGATCTGGTGGACGGCTTGAAGACGGGAAGAATAGTCTGAAGGCATGACTTGGGGAATGTCCTGATATTGTATCTTTCTGACGATGGGGCCAAGCCGAACAGAAGTGCTATTCCCGATGAGAGCGCGGGAGAGATCGGAGGGCGACGAGATGGTTTTGCGTAGAGCGGCAATCCGACTCTGCCCGATCAAAGGTGATTGGAAGAGGCGAGATGCCGTTGATATGCCGTGTTATACTAATTGGAGATCAAGTCCACAGCTGCGGAGCATGCGATAATGTTCGCAATTGCCCTTCTTATTATCGTCGAGTACAGAGAAGTGGAAGGAAAGGAAGGGAGGGGTGACGTTGGACAGCTCAAGGTGAGGTGGAGGCAAACATTTCCGCCCGGAGCTTCAGCTGAGGAGAAACTGACACATTTACTGCTGGTCCCCCACTAACAATTACCTGATCCCCTTGCAGGAGTCGTCCATCACCAGCCCGTCAGCCGTAATGTTTTTGCTATTCTCTCGGCTGTGCGTCACGGAACACCTCTCTGCTCTGGAGGCAAATGCGATTCTCCTCTTGGCCACTAAGTGGGTTTCCGAAAGAAGATAGACGTGACGAGGGCTTGCGTGTCATCGACATGCCCTATTCGATCGGTCTGACGTCTCCGTTGACCAAGCACTTGAAGATGGGCGCTGGAGGCACCGTAGCTTCAGGCGGGGAAAGCGCATACAGTGATGAAGAGTGAGTGACCCAAGCATTATCAAACCGTTATCCTCTACGTACCAGATGATTGAGACAACTACATCATTGCAACTCGCGAAATGACCTCAAGGTGCGTGCGCTCTCTGCTCGATCGACATCTTTTCTAAAATCATCTCCACAACCCATCTGTCCGAGAACCCCCAGATTATCCCAAGGCTTCGTCTTCTCCAGGATTTAGTCCGTGGAGACTCCTATAGTAGTCGCACTTTGCTGGCTTTCACGTCATGGCACTTCAAGCAGTCTTCTGCCATGCTCCATAGGCTCCAAGTAAACTGCTTGTTGTCCCCGCCAGACCGATGATCCCATCGTCAAAGTTGGCATACCCGAGCATAGTACTGGGTACTGTAAGGTCGCAAAGGTCGGAGATCAGCTGGATATTAACAGCCTTTTGTTGTCTATCACGAGCAGTCAGCATTGTCAGTTCTTTAAGTGCAACAAACCAAAGACCGCGATGCCCAACATACCTCGCAATCTTGACCTTCTCAACCTTCGCCTCGGCGTCCTTCTCATCGACAGCCTTGGCCTGCTGACGCAATTTATAGGTGTTGTAGACGCCAGCAAGGGCGCTGGCGGTCAATCCTGTGAACCAGAATCGATAGGCCGTGGCCTGTATGCTCTTTGCTCTGGGATCTTTCTTGACGCCCATTGCGTCCAACAGGGTCGTCATATCAAAGAACAGGTAGCCAGCGTAGCCAATCTGCCGCAAGATCTGCAGGTATTGGGTGACCTTGTCGCCGTTACTCGACTTGATTGCCGCATCATAGATCTCGGATCCAGCGCGGATGTGTTCGACGAATTTGCCCGCTCTCAGTATCTTCCTCGTCAGACTGAACTGGTTCTTTATGACCGTCCACGGCAGGATGGCGCTCGTCGGGTTGTTGGTTCGGTAGAGGTACCAAGCATAGAATCGCGCAAAGTATTGAATCGTCCGGAGCACCTTGTCCCGCCCAACTGCAAAAATCACATTGCGTTAATAGTTGTTCATTGAAAGGTCGGGAGTGTCGCTTACCGGTAGTCGCGACATATCGGAGGTAATGGGTCACCGCAGGGTGGTAAACAAGGGCGTCTGCGACCATGGCTGTGATGCTCCCTGCGTTGTTGAGCTACAAGAAACGCTGGATTCGACGATTGAAGTCGAGGACGATTTAAAGCACAGAGTCAAAGGGAGAGGAATGGCAGTCGGTTGCGCAATCGCAGAAGATGCCGATGGCAATGGAATGGAAGCGCAAAAGAGATCAACCGCCGGGAAACAAGACAACGCTTGCCTCGGCATACTCGGCCCTTTTCAACAGAGGCTCATTTCCCTCTCTCTCTGTCTATGTATGAGCGCCCCTAATGTCACATGAAAATGTAGTCTGTCTATTTGCTCCTGAGGACTCCTTTGGAGCGTCTTAGGCGATAGAATTTCCACCAGCGCGAATGCTTAGCACGTTCCCTGGCATCTGCTCACTTTGATCAACCTCCTGATTAACCTGTGCTGTTTACCAATGGTTGAGATACGGATCCCTGAACACTATCACTGACCACAGCAGTCAAGATCTGAATTGTACTATGCGCATCAGCTCCATCATCTTCGAGTGGCTCTCAGATGCTGGGCGTCTCTTGTTTCGTTGCCAGGCTGGAGAACGCTCAATCGCGCACTTTCACGTGCAAAATCATATCCACTTCATCGGTGGAAGGGAAGCAATGGATGAATGCTCCGAGATCCTGCCCTTGATAGGGACCTGTGGACTGATAATCACAGCAGCATGCACAGTACACTTTTCTCGGAATAGTCTACGCCATTCTCGTGCTGAACTTATTCCTCGAAATTTCCGTTTCAATCTCGACGATTTCTTCATCGACACTGGACGTTCAATGTGGTCATTATCGTTCACCAAACCGGTTCCATGCTCTTCACGAACTGCATTGATTTGTCCTTCAGTCATGTCCGTTTCCGCCACCCAGACTGTGCTGGGGCAATACAGGCTGAAGTGGTCTGGCCGGCCCTGAGTCTGTCCTTCCAATCTTCTCGAGTTGCAAGATGTCTCGCTCTCCGCGTTTCTAACTTGGAATCTCTCAAGGGGCGAGCCTCCTTCCGATCCCGGATACGGTGCTCCGGGACCAAACAGCTCGTCCTCGCTGCTTACAGCTTCAAGTCCCAGAAATCACAGCCGGCCCTGCTTTCTTGCCAGCTCAGTCTACCGTCCCCACTGGCACCGAGTGAAAGACCTGATGACTCTCAAGGCCTAAGACTCAGATGCCACAGTGGGCAGGCTAAGTCTCACGCTCACTGCTTCCGGACCACCGGGTAAGAAATTGCTCGAGCGTATGCGGCTCGGACAGGACAATGCCAGAGTTCAGGCCCTCTACCGCTGACCTACCTCTTCCGCAACTACAATCTTCTTCAAGTTCTGTCTGCTCTGTTTGAAGTCCGACAACTCTTGCGTTTGGTGTTCGGGGGCGACGTCGTCACGCATCACATGATGTCTTCGGTTTCTGCTCCTTTTCCAAGACGTCCGCGTTGTCTGTCGAATGGGTCACAGGATAGGGTTGTTAGCTTTGACGAGAACGAGGTCCTTCCCTGCTTGTTGACCGGCCGTGAGAGACTTTTGGCGTGCGGCGGCACGGAAGAAAGAAATATTCGATGATCCATCAGTATCGCTGGCCTCCATGTTTTCCACATGCTACTCATGAATTGTCCTATTGACTATAAATGACATCTATTATGGTAGGCCTAAACTTGCAAGGACCATCACTTCGCGCAGAAGAGGTCATCAACTCACCTAGAAGGGGTCATCAACTCACCTAGAAGGGGTCATTGACTTATCTAGAAGTGGTTATTATCTTATCTAGAAGAGGTCAACAGCAAAACCGAGACTAGAGATAGTAGTCCCGAGTCGCCACGTCCCATTTACGCAGTTAAACCCGAAATCCATTCTCTTATCCTAGGCTTCCTCGAAGATAAAAGGGCCTCGTTCACAACCCGATCGAGAACCCGGGCTCTATCCGAGATTGAAAGGTTATGGCTTAAGAGGAAACATGGACATTCGATCATAGGTCGCTCCAACACTAAACGACGATCTTAGCAGACCTCTCAGGCGACGGCCAACGCTAGCATTTCGCATAGCGATTCCGATTCTAGCTACTCTACCACCTCTGACGTCGACACAGCGGACGATGTCAGAAAGCGACCAAGAGTACGGCCACTCCCGAAAATGTCTAAGACCCGTAACGCATCCAAATGGAGGGAACGACGCGGTGATCACGCCAACTCCGCGAGCATCGGCTCACGTCCAAAGGCAACCCTACAGGGTAGGGACGGCCGTGTCTTGCCTCAGCCCTCTGATGGCTTTCATAGCAACGGCGCTTCGGCAGACTACAGTACTCCGGCATTGCCTAAGTGTGACATTCATGCCGCGGCGTCGACCGAGAGCACCGTCCTAACAGGTCTCGTCACTAACATAGCCAACATTGAGCCATTACTGAAATCGTCCGCGGCTTGGGGGCTCGCTGATGATCCCTCTTCTGCTCGACTCGTCAGCGCTACAATCAAACCACATACCTCGGAACAATGGCAACTGACTACCACCTTCGCACGCGTCCCCCGAGTCGAGAAAACGTTCAGCGACGTTAGCTTTTATGTCCGCCATGACGGTCCCAGCACGGACGATAATTTAAGTAGTCTATTTAACATTCACCGTAAATTCTCCGAAGACGAATCCGCAAATCAGACTCCAAGCATTAGGCGAGGTACGTGGGAGAAAGATGAGGACAACAAGTTGGTCACATGGAGGCTACGTGGCGAGTCGTGGTCTTGGATTCTGGAACAATTTCCCCACCGTACGGCGGGGGCTGTCAAGTCTCGGTGGTATGTGGTGCTCTCACCGCAACAAAGATCTGGGAAGGGGTCAGGCAAGATGAGGGACAAGCAGAGTGCATCTGTCTCACGATCAAATAGAGTGGGTACTAGGATGGTTAGATGGGATTGATGAGTCATCACATTGACATTTCATGCAATAAAGGCGTTGCCTGTTAAACAGACGCGCAGGAAGCCCGGGTGGAGGAATTGAGCACTAATTCATTTCAATCTTCCCTCTTACAGCACTGGATGCAAAACTGAGATCTGAGAACATTGTGGGTGTCATTACAGTGACTTAATTTATTTTATTTACCTCGACCTTTCGCTTTTAGTTGAAGCCCGGCATTTCATTGCATAGGCATGCACCTTACTGGACCGCGAGACGCGTTATCATGCAGACAAAAGGATTCTCGTAGCTACTTTGACACCCCTCGTTCTCGTCCCTATCATATAGCTATTTACATCACCGAGCAATTTTCTGCAAGCTGACTGGTTCGGCAACGGCACGCGTCGCTGCTTTGAATGTTCGTATCACAGTTGACGAGGCTGTCGCTCATGGACGTACGTGGAACTTGCTGGAACTACCTGGTGACGATGTGTCGGCTAGTATATAAACATTCCATTCCCCACGCCCCTCGGCAATACAGTTATTAAAGAATATTCTATATCTTTAGCATGATAGAGATCCAGGGGCCTTACTAGTCCTGATAATGGAAGAGAAAGCCTAACTCTCGGCCGATGCCGAAGATATGAACGTTTAACTCGAACCCTCTTTGTCTGAAGACCGGGCGTGGTAATAAATAGAGTACTTCCATAGTCCTTCATGTTTTTGCATGCGAATACATGTTCGCCACTAAGCATCAGTCACGAGAGGCACATGCCGAGAACATCAAAAGATTCGGTTGGTAATCGATCCAAGAGCATTGCACCCCGAGACTAAACTTGTCCTGCGTTACTCGTTGGTCGTGTCTACACTAAAATCTTCCCCACTTCCCACGACAATGTGGAAATTGAACGCGTCCTCGTTAGACGTGTTAGGGAAATTATCATAATCAAAGTACTCTAGCACATCGGTGTTCTCCAAGTAACCGTGGTCCAGGTCAAAGTTCGGCGACGGCAGCGAGGTCTAACCAGGTGAGGCCTTTATTTTGAGCTCGGCGGCCTGCTTAAGCAGTCTCACCACCGCCTCGTGCCCGTTCCTAGCAGCCCACGATAGCGGCGTCCGGCCGAAATAAGTGTCCTTCGAGTCGAGCTCGACGCCCCTCTCGACCAGTAGCCTCGCCACCGCCTCGTGCCCGTTCTCGGCAGCCCACGACAGCGGCGTCTAGCCGACGTAAGTGTCCTTCGAGTTGAGCTCGACGCCCCTCTTGACTAGTAGCCTCGCTACCGCCTCGTGCCCGTTCTTAGCAGCCCGTAATAGCGGCGTCCGGCCATAAATGTCCTTCAAGTCAAGCTCGACGCCCCTCTCGACTAGTAGCCTCACCACCGCCTCGTGCCCGTTCCCGGCAGCCCGTGATAGCGGTGTCCGGCCGAAATAAGTGTCCTTTGAGTCGAGCTCGACGCCTCTCTCGACTAGCAGCCTCACCACCGCCTCGTGCCCGTTCTCGGCAGCCCACGACAGCGGCGTCTGGCCGTGAATATCCTTCGAGTCGAGCTCGGCGCCCCTCTCGACCAGCAGCCTTACCACCGCCTCGTGCCTATTCCCGGCAGCCCGTGACAGCGGCGTCCGGCCGAAATAAGTGTCCTTCGAGTCGAGCTCGGCGCCTCTCTCGACTAGTAGCCTCACCACCGCCTCGTGCCCATTCTCGGCAGCCCACGATAGCGGCGTCTGGCCGAAATAAGTGTCCTTCGAGTCGAGCTCGGCGCCCCTCTCGACCAGTAGCCTCACCACCGCCTCGTGCCCGTTCTCGGCAGCCCGTGACAGCGGCGTCCAGCCGAAATAAGTGTCCTTCGAGTCGAGCTCGGCGCCCCTCTCGACCAGCAGCCTCACCACCGCCTCAAACCCTTTTTTGGCGGCTAATGACAGCGTCGTCCGACCATCTTCGCCGGTCAACTCGCTGTCGAACTTGCCCGAAGCGCAGAGGATTTCTAGGACTACATGTTCATCATGCTCTACCAGATAAATGAGAAGACCTTTTTGTTTTGGGAATGCGAAGTTGCGTGCGACATTGATTCGTTTGTGGCCATAACGACAATATTGCTCGTAAACTCCACGAAACGGAGACGTTGTGGGCTGAGCATCAGCTTGGACTTCCAATAACGTGCGCGTGGCCTCCTCGCTTCTAGTCGCCAGGGCGGCCAAAATAGGCAGTCCGTACCGTTCGTCTTCGACGTCGAAGCACGACAGGTTAGATGGATGAATTCGAATTAGACTAGATAAGTTCCCCTCCGCTAAGATGTAGAGGAAGCTCACGTTCGGAGTGTGTCGGCGTACTTCATGTTTTTCGAACAGATTGTCCATCCATACCCATTGGGCCAACGGGAACGTGCAGACAAAATCACTCTGGTCGACTCCCTTAGCTTGTGCCTTATCCGCGTGGTATAAGACGTTTCGGACAGCGTACTCCAGAAACGGATAGTTTCCGACCGCAGATTGGCGGAGGCGTGCAGCTTCTGGGGTTGACGCCTTCGGAAGTGAGTTGCCAATGTTGCCTAGATGGGGGGCGACGTCGATACTGAGGTAATTCAGACAGCAACCCTTGAGGCGTTGGTGGCTTTCTCCCTCGAAGTTGCTACCGTCGCCAAGATCCGGCCACAGCTCCCGCAGCCCGTTGTCCTTGATAAGAAAATCTCGCACGGATTCGTGAATAAATTGTACGGTTGGGGTCTTCGACCGGGTAAGTTCCGCGAAGCCCTTCGACGAATTGAGCACAAACCGGTTCATGTCCTCCACAACGATTTGCTTAGCGTCCCACGCCGTCAAGTTCTCTGGTTCAGGATCGAGACCTGCCACCATGGCAAAGTAGAATTCTTCTCGCCGCAGCGGCCGTTTAGCAAACAGAATCCATTGGAGACAGAGTAACAAATCGGCCATGTTGGCGCTGTCTCTTCGTAAAATATCCTTGAAGAGGTCACTGAGCTTCGAAGGGATCTCTCGGAGTCTTTTCTTGACAGCAAAAATACGGCCTTGGAGGAACTCCTTGTTCAGAATGTCGACGACCAGAACAGCCCACATGAAGACACCATTGGCCTTTTCCCGTATCTCTGTTCTCACGTCCTCAATATATGTTCCCTTTCCAGCCCGGAGATGATGTTGGATATACTTAGCCAAGTCCTCAGAATGACCCTGTTCGTCTTCCAATGTCAGCTGCCGACCACTCCGAATGTCGATGGTTGGATAGTGTCGACTCGCGAAACAGGTGTAGAGCTGGGTGTTGTGGTTGAGCGCGGTCTGTCCGAGTTCTTCGAAGAAGATAATCATTTCCCGGACCTGCTGCTCGCCACACTCATCAAGGGCGTCAATGAAGCACTTCAGTCGTCGGTGCCCGAGGCGTGCGGTAGTGGCGGACAAAAGTCCACAAAGCGTTTCCACTGTCCATACTGGAGATAGATTGTGACCCGTTGAATTATCTATATCGTCCAGAAGGTCCTGCAAGTCCGGTATTGTCGTCAAGAGCTGAGACAGCAAAGCTCGGTACATGCCAACTGTCGTCTTTTCGAGCTCGTCTCCTCGGGCGTTGAAGAAGAAGGACAGGAGAATCTCATTCTCATGCCTGGCTTTATCGGCACGCGTGTGAGCGAACTTCACCAACGTCGATTTTCCCGCCCCGGGCTTCCCATGGATCCATAGAAATCCACAGTGCTCGTGTATTTTCTCAGGATTAACCCAATCCAGGTATGCAGGGTGCTTCAACAACCATTGACACGTGTTCGAATAGGCCGCTTTGATCGTCGACCGCCGTGAATCCATTTGCTCAAAGCCCAGGGAAGCCAGTATCGTCCTCCGACGGTCCAGCAGTGCTGCTTCAGCCGTCGGTGTGGAAGCAGGTCCGGAGCCGTGTACAATAAGGTGACTAGAGTGTGAGGGAAAGAAACTCTTCCAAACGCCATCCAGTTGTCTCCCGTACGCTTTGACGATCTCGTCTTTCAGCCGATAAAATGCTTTCTCTCCTCCTTCCCCATAAATTGCAGACATGGACACGTCAAAAATCCCCAGGAGACAATATGCCCGATCTTCCATCCGTTTCGTCTCGCGGCGAGATGACCATCGCAACCGCTCCTCGGGGGTGAAATCTGCCAGTGGACTCCCCTGCAGTGCTGCCACAGGGATCCCTATGATTTCGTGGATGACCAGCTTCAATGTATCTTTGTCGCCGAGACACGTCCTTTCCCGAGAATAGAATTCGACTCGTTTCGGCGCCAGGAGTTCTTGCAGCGTCCAGCCCCGCGTGAACCATCTGCTGTTCCGGAAGGTGGATTCCCGTATTTGAGTATTGCCTGTGCTGTCGCGTTTGCAAGCCGAGACGTCGGTCAGAAACACATAACACCTCTCCGCGTTGGCGTACCAGCGAAACATTGAATTGATGGCTTCCGAATATTCTGTATTGTTCGCTTTGTTGATGCAGCATGTGTCCACCCAGAAGTATTCGAGGTTGTCCTTTTTCGCTTGCTCGCCGCAGAATCGGATCTTCGCATAGCCAGCCTTGTTCTTGAACGATTGGTCTTTCAGATCGTCGAAATCGACCTCATCCCTATCATCTCCCCATGTATGCGAGAGGATTGCGTAGCGAGGGATGTCATCTTGAAGGTCCCCGGTCAGGCTGAGCTCGCCCTGATCGTCGAATTTTAGAAGACGCATGGTGTTAGGTGGACACTGGCGGCGCGTTGTGAGTACATGTGTGGCCTAGGTAAGCATGCCGTACCTATCATGGCTCGGGGGGCTCGTGTGCTCGTCGCGACCGGCCGTGGGATGCCAGTCTGGCAAGTTGAGCCGGAGAAGAGATGCAGTCGTCGTGACTGTATTGAGGGTGAGGTAACGGCGAAGTTAGGTGGGAGACGGTGCGGTAAACACGAGATATTGATTGGCGACTGGGTGTCTCTGGAGACACTTAATGCTGGATCACAGCCAGGGCTGTCCCAGCGATTGTACCAAGGCATCGTGAAGAATGTCCGATCAGGCTGAACGTGTATGTCCAGACGGCCCATGTGGCCGGTGCAAGGCAGCGTGGCGGCTGCGCAGACAGCAGGCACGAGGATGGGGGCTGAAATGTGTGGCGTCAACCCCAGCACCGCCCTTATTGTTGCTTGTTCTGTAGGTGTGCCCGGTCGTTGCCGACAGATTGTGCATAGGGGCCAGGTCGAGGCCTGGGTCCGGCCAAGCAATGCCCAATCCTGAGGCTGTCGCAGCCCATGGTATGAAGCCTACTTAGAGAGCCTCGCATCGAATTCCGCCGGAAATACCTAGAAAGCTTGCCTCCTTACGGTCTGGTCGGTCGCCTGGAATCTGCACTGATTGGCTGGTGGGCAGGCTGTCCCAAGACGCTGTTACATAGCCGAGGCTGGACGAAGCTCCGGGGGATTTGCGGAGATACGAAGTAATGTCGCCATTGTTCTTCCACACCGTCTGGCATAAAGTTGAATATTGTCATATTATCCAAGGGTGTTGGACTCGCGGTACCTATTTGTGATCACTTATCCGAGAGCCCTTCTCGCGCTGGTCTAGGGCATGACAGCCTGCCTCCTGGGACCAGCATATTCTACGCTGAGCGACGATCCATTCGGCCGAACAAGTTCGTTTCTATCCAGCTGCTTGTGATAGTGGCGGCATCGAGGAGCCAGCAGAGGACAGATTTCCAGCGTCATGCCTACCAAGTCATCTTTCCCTGATGTTGAGATCCCCGACGTCGACCTTTGGGGGTTGATGTTCGAGCGGCAGAGGGACTTTCCCGATTCCCGGGGTAGGACGGATTATGTTTCTAACATCTCCTCCAGCCGAGCTGACGAGACTGGCAGTGATATACCGCGCGGTGGACTCCTCGCGACACTACACGTTCGCGGATGTCAAGGAGGCTGCCTCAGCTTTCGGAGCGGGCCTTCGCAATCTGTGGGATTGGCAGAAAGGGGATGTGCTAAACATCTACGCACCCAACGACATCGACTTCTGCCCCATTGTCTACGGCGTCTTTTTTGCCGGAGGTATTGTGTCGCCGGCAAATCCCGCGTATTCGGCAGACGAGCTGGCCTTCCAGTTGAACAATTCCGGGTCGAAAGCCATTGTGACGACGATCGATTTCTTGTCAACGGCACTGAAAGCGGCAAAGAAATCCAACATCCCCGAAGATCGCGTCATCCTGCTCGGCAGCAAGCGAGACCCGAGTCACAAAACCAAGCACTGGACCAACATCCGCAAGACGTCTGGCGCCAGTCGATACCGGCGGCGGAAGATGGACCCTGACAGAGATCTGGCTTTCTTGGTGTACAGCTCAGGCACCACAGGGCTTCCGAAGGGTGTCATGCTGAGTCACCGCAATATCATTGCCGACTTGCTGCTGATCAAAGGAGCCGTGGGCAAATGGTACGAAGGGGGTAAAGACAAGATCCTAGGCGTTTTGCCCTTCTACCACATCTACGGGCTTACTGGGCTCGTCCAGCAACCCTTGCACCGCGGCATCGAGCTTGTGGTAATGCCGGCTTTCAACCTCGAGGTATTCCTGAAGGCCATCCAGGAGCACAAAATCACCTTCATTTACGTGGCACCCCCCGTAATTGTGCGGCTGTCCAGAGATCAGATGGTTGAGAAGTACGACCTCAGCAGCGTCAAGATGATCACGAGCGGGGCGGCTCCTTTGACGAAGGAATTGGTCGATACCGTCCACCAAAGGCTGAAGATCAAGATAAACCAGGCTTACGGGCTGAGCGAGACAAGCCCAATGACACATACACAAGTAAGTTGCATACCTAGTAAAAGTCGGTGATGACGAGGCCTCCCTGCTGATCAAAGGTTCTAGCCCTGGGACGAGTGGTACTCCTCAGTGGGAAGCGTTGGTAAAATGTTCCCAAACATGACGGCGAAGTACATATCCCCGGATGGTAAAGAACTTGGACCCGGCGAGGTTGGAGAGTTGTGGTTGTCTGGACCAAACATCTTCAAGGGATATTGGAAGAATGAAGAAGCCACCAAAGAGGCCATAACACCCGACGGCTTCTTCAAGACCGGGGACGTGGGCTTTCAGGACAAAGAGCACAACTTCTACATCACGGACCGGGTCAAGGAGTTGATCAAGTACAAGGGATTCCAGGTCGCTCCCGCCGAGCTGGAGGGCAAACTGATGGACCACCCTGCGGTCAACGACGTCGCTGTTATTGGCGTGAATGACGAAGAACAGCATACCGAGGTGCCCAGGGCTTATGTGGTGGCCAGCGATAAGAGCAAGACGAATGAGAAGGACGCAGAAGAGATCGTGCAGTGGCTGGCAGGCAAAGTGGCCAACCACAAGAGGCTGCGAGGCGGCGTGAGATTTGTCGATGAGATACCGAAGAGCGCTGCAGGTAAGATCCTCCGCAGGCTGTTGAAGGACCAGGCAAAGGCGGAGAGTGGCACCAGGAACGGCAAGGCGAAACTGTAGCGACGGCGCTGTAAACACACCGGTATACATAGTCTTATTCCAATCATCGCGGCGGGTTCAGAAACGTTTCTCATGCCCGACGGAAACGATTCTTTCGGCGTCGACGTCGAGCGTCGGGGCAAGTGATTAGGTGGTGAATAGTGGGAAGCCGATGCTACGTCAGTGAGAAACAGCCGAAAGTTAGACACGGACAAGGCGAGCGCCAAGCTTTTTGGCCCGCGCCTCTGCATTCGAATCGGAAGTTTGTGCCGATTAAGCGTTGCTCTTGGCCTCTTGGGTCCCCGAAACGCAAAGTGTCCGCGTGTCCACCACTTTTTTCACCCTGGAAAATCATTTCTTACCGTCTGAAGGATTTTTCTTTTCGATTTAAAATTCTGTCGATTCCTTCTAGAATGTGGCCAATATGTTGTCTGCATCTGATACACGTGCTGGAGGCTGGAAAACCCGGCAGACGACTCCGTCCCAGCCACGCGTCCCCTGAATACCTGTAGAAGCTATCGTGAGTGTGGGAGGCCGGCCACTCTCCTGGGAGCTGTTCAAGTTCCCACGCTATCCATTATCTAGCAGCGGCGATCCCGACGCGTTCAGTGTAAGCTCGAGGGCCGCTTCATGCGCTCTGATTGCCACCGAGGTTGCATTCTGTCCTCTAACCTCCCACAAAGTCATGCAGGAAGCCGCAACCGGCAAAGTCGCAGATGCTGGTTGCCGATTAGATCGGCCCTTCGCGACGGGCACGAGACCGTCTTAGGACATGATCTTGAGAAGCTGTTGTATCACAGCTATCGATCGGCTGTCCATCAAACTGGCTTCCTCGGTTTCTGGACTCTGCAGACTGACGTCCGCGCTCCACCAGCTCGCCGTCCCCACTTACGCTCTCAATCTACTTGGTTTCCTGCTTGCAGTTTCTTCTTTTGGTATCGTCATGACCGACTCGCGATCTCTCGAGACTCGACTCAGGATCTCCTCGACTGCATTCGACTGGCTGGTGGGTTATATATACATTGTCTCGTCCCACAAGCTTCTGACTTGTTCCTTGCACTTGACCATCTGCCAGGTTCCAACACAACCAGACCTACAGCGATGGAGACCTTCGAGAAGCAGATCATCGAAGAGAATCTCGGCCAGGAGGCTGCACGTCGATACTCGATCCACGAGGCACCCCTTGACGCCGTCCCAAAATCACGATGGGAACGCACTTGGCCCGTGCTCGCTTGCGGTGCGGGACTGTTCTCTGACGGCTACCTCAATGGTGTGATTGGATCCGTCAACACCATGCTCAAGATAATCTACAAGGACGAATACGTCAATTCCAGTGCTCAGAGCAACGTCTCCTCTATCGCCTTTGCCGGCACGGTTGTTGGCCAGCTATTGTTTGGGTACCTCTCTGACCACTGGTCTCGCCGCCACTCTCTGTTGATCTCCACCGTTATTCTGATCGTCTTCTCTGCCCTCGGCGCTGCTTCCTATGGCGCGGGTGGCAGCATCCAAGGCCTCTTTGCTGCGTTGACGGCGTATCGTTTCCTGCTTGGAATCGGTATTGGAGGCGAATACCCTGCCGGCTCGGTCGCGGCGGCGGAGAGTACCGGAGAGCTCAAAAAGGGCCATCGCAACAGGTGGTTCATCTGTTTCACGAACTTGGCCATCGACGTCGGCTTCGTCATTGCCGCCTTTGTCCCGATGATCTGCGCCTTGATTTTCACGGACAAACACCTGCGCGCCGCATGGAGAGTCTGCCTAGGATTGGGAGTCATTCCGCCTCTGTCGCTGCTGTACCTGCGGATCAAGCTCCAAGAACCCGAAGAGTACAACCGCAACAAGATGAACCATTATCCGTATTGGCTGATCTTGAAGTTCTACTGGTGGCGCTTGGTCGTGGTTTCGCTGATTTGGTTCGTCTACGACTTCTCCACGTACTCCTTCAGCATCTACTCCTCCTCGTGGCTGGCGTTCCTGCTGCCCTCGGATGCGCCTCTCTGGAAGAGTTTCGGCTGGAACACGGTCATCAACCTGTTCTATGTTCCTGGTGCCATCATTGGCGCGTTTCTCTCTGACTGGATCGGCCCCAAGTACTGTCTCATTACCGGTGTCCTGCTCCAGGGCATCGTCGGCTTCATCATGACCGCAATCTACAAACACCTCGACCAAGCCTCCCAGGTCGGCGGCTTTGTGGTCATCTACGGCATCTTCCTAGCTCTCGGCGAAATCGGCCCCGGAGACAATATCGGCCTCATCGCATCGAAGACATCAGCCACCTCCGTCCGCGGCATGTACTACGGCCTTGCGGCCGCGTGCGGCAAGATCGGAGCCTTCGTCGGCAACTACATCTTCCCAGACATCATCAAGGCAGCGGGGGACAATGTCATCAAACAAGGACAATACCCCTTTTACGTGAGCAGTGCGCTCTGCATCTTCAGCGCCATTGTTGCCTTTGTGTGCCTGCCCAATATTGGACAGGATACAATCACCGAGGAGGACGAGCGGTTCAGGCAATATCTCATCAAGCATGGCTATGATGTCAATACGTTGGGCACGAAGAAGTATCATGAGGAAAAGACTCTTGCCGTCGAAAGAGCTCAAGAGAAGTGATTAGAGTCGGGCTTGGAATTTAAGTGACTTGAGTAGCACTGTTATCTAGACAGACAACTTCCATGAAGAGAAGCCCTTATACCCAGAAACTTTAGAATTACAGGCCGCATTGGCAAACAGTCAAGAACGCTCTCTGTGTGTCTCTCCTTCCCGTTCCCGTCCGAGAATCCCTCTGCCCTTCAATTTCTGCAGAATTCCGACATTCGAATCGAATCTTTTCCCATTCCGTCCCACCCTGTCCGTTGGTGGCCGTTTTCCAGTCAAGTACATGTACATGAGGCTCGAACAGACGTCCAACCCTGCAATGAACGAACGCAAGGACCCGTGGCATCATCCGACAAACTAGGATATTGATTCCATCCCAAAAGAGTACTCCGTAGCTGCGTTCGCTTCTCAACTCTTGATCACTCGTTGCCCATGTCTGGGATTGATAGGTATGGATATGGATTCGAAGGATCTGATTAAACTGTATGTATCGTGTCCGAGCCAGTGCCAGCTTGGGGAAATCGAAGATGGCACCTTCAGAAAATGCAATAACCTTCAGGCCACACAATTCCATGCCAATACTTGCGTGCGGATCTGGGGGTGTCGTTGACATGGATGTGCCTCGGTTGAATGCAGCGTCGAGCTCATGGAATGGATGGATACCCAACACCCTTTCCTCGAGGGGGAATCCGGATGCTCAGATAGTCTTGCCTCGGGAAACCCTTCTTGCAGCTTGAGCTTGTCAACTTTCGCAAAGAGTGGTTCGTTCGACCGATCGCAAGCTATAGATCCTCCCGCCCCGTTTCATCATGTCGACGCCCCCGTTCAACGTCATAGGACGAATCCAACGAAGCGGCTACTAGTAGCGAGACGTGCAAGACCTCATGAACGTCTCGTACAGGACTGAGTACTCGTACTGCCCGCACGATGCGGAGTTTATTCTTCCATTCCCCACTCGCTGTGAGGTTCGGTCTGCGAGGGTTTGAGCTTTTCCATGATCATGAGCGCATTGGACCCCGCGTGCTTCGGTTGAACGGTTGAGTTTGATGATGTCGCCCCTCGGATGGGCGCTTGTGCCGTGCTACAAGATAACACTCCCAAAGAGATTGTCTCGCTCTTAAATTGGGCAAATGTGTGTCGTATTGCCCGGTGAGGTTGAAGGTTGGACTTCTTCGTTAACCACCCCCGAGAAAACTAATCGTTAGAAAAAGCCTATCATTCCCTGTGTCACTCTAATCCAGACCCCGGCGTATTCATATCAAACTCGCCTTTACCACTTCTACTTCTGCCCGTCATGCCTACAGGAAGTTGCTTCTGCGGAAACATCAAGGTGGAATACTCGGGCGATCTTGCTGCGACAGTCAGTCATCGTCACCTTTCTCTCTCTCGAAGATCAAACCGTTTGTCGTTAAGCCGGACTGACTGAACATGTCCTGGACGCGGAGTAGGCGCTCTGCCATTGTGCGGACTGCCGCAAGATCTCGGGCGGCAACTATTCCAACAATTTCGTCGTGCCCAGCGCAAATTTCAAAGTCACCCAAGGGACACCGAAGGAGATCGCCAAGATAGCCGACAGTGGCAAATCCATCACCAGTTGCTTCTGCCCTGACTGCGGTAAGTGAATGGTCTCCTGAGAATGGCGGGATGCTTCATCTAGGGGAGATGCGCTCTGGGGTCGGAAACAACTGACAGGAGCCGCGCGCGCGCACGCGTGTACATCAGGGACCACACTGTTCAGATATGGAGACTCATTTGGCGGGATTGATGGTATGAGGATCATCAAAGCGGGCATCCTGGACGACGTCAACATCCTCAACCAGACCAAGCCTGGCGCCGAGTTTTTCGCACCGGAACGGATCAAATGGGTGCCTGCGATGGAAGATGCTGGTCAAATCGACACAATGCCGCCTTCTTGAGAGGAAGCAGACGTGGAAGGGACCCGTGGTAGAAAGAGACACAGAAGCAGCAAGATGGTGTGAATTGATGTATCTCAGAAGTCTGAATTACTCATGTTTAGTGATCTCCTGATGGAACTCCCCAAATTGCCACCGATACTTGATCAATGATCGGCCAGCTAAGATGCTCATTCTTCTTGCAATCCATAGGGGTAAAGATAGCTACATTGAATGCCAAGTCGAAGCAGGGTTGTCCCTTTCCGCACTCCCTCCGGCGTCAGGTCGTTGGGGGTGATCCTGCGTCGGCAGGAGGTACGTTGGTCTTCACGACCAGTCCAGAGATTAAGTGTATTGCGTCTTATAGATGCATGGGTATCGTCGTGATGCTTTCAAGCCGCTCTCAAAAACAAATTTCCAAGACAAAAAAATGTTTATCTCCGTCGTCCACAGCCGAGAACTCAGGCCTCCTCGTCACAAGTCGTGAGTGCCTTCTTCGGGGTGGGGCTTTCTGGTAAATCCGGCGTCGTAGGGTTCCGCGAGGGACTCCCCAGAGGGCTGGGTGCCACACTCCGTTTCGGCAAAGCAGGGAGAGGAGGAGCCGGAGAACTCTTCCTCGCAGGGCTCGACAAGGGGCTGGCCATGGCCAAGCTGCGTGCACGAGCATGCAGTCTGCGTTCTTCATCACCATTCCAATCTTTAGTGAGCTCAGCCCGAACCCCGCGACTCCATTGGCGGACGACATCTTCGAAAGACGACCAGGTGGTGTTGGTTTCGACCTGGTTGGCAACAGCCATCACATCCAGCTGAAGCTTGAGCTCCCATCTTAATTCAGCCGCCTTCAGCCAGAATCGAAGGTTGTCGGCACGTCGATAAGGCTTGGCCACATCCTCGTGAAAACTCTTGATAAAGTCGAACTGTCTCTTGGATCGCTTGACGGCTGCATTGTGCATCTTCACGAGGTCTTTGCCGTCTGCGAGGTTGTGGAAGAATTCTGGCGTCTCCTCAGGCTGCTCGGCCGGTGGGCTCTGTCCAGTTCCCTCAAGCAAGAATCTGAGAAAATTGACATCCCTTTCCCGCTCTCGGCCAACCCATTTGGAGTCATCCATCCAATGCCAGTCCTTTCTTTCAGTCCTCTCGGCCTCCTCCATCTTGGCTTCTCGATCGATCATCATGCCCACATCGGATACCCAGACCAACACAGCAAGTCTTTCATCTTCACGGAAGCCACCGGCAAAATTGCGTGAAGCACATTTCTTCAGCACGTCCAACACGGAATAGAGGTCCTTGCGTAGCTCTTGGTCGGACCTGATGGAGTTCAATTTTTGGGGGTTGGGATGAAGCGTATAATAGAGCCGTGCAGCACGAATTGCCTGCGTCGTGGCATCCAGAACATGCAGTCCCTGAATCTCATAAAATCCTTGGGCTTGGTCTTCAGCATCGTCGTTGCCTGATCGTTCGCACGACTCGACTGCCTGCAAAGCATTCTCCAGAGCCTCCACCAGTTCCTTCTTCATGGTTTTCTGGTCTGGTGGCGGAGCAACGTATGTTGATCGATGGCTGTATGTGGATACGGTAGGTGGTAGCATCAGGTCGGCACCATCTTCCTGGGAGGCCTCCCACAACGCCTGAGCCTCATCTTCAACGGGCGACTCGACTAGGTCCTGGTCCATCGATAACGCTGACCTGGGTATATCGTATTCTCCATTCTTTTTTTTCTTAGCCATCTGCCCTCCCTTCCCATCAAGCAATCCTGTCCGAGCGAAATAGTATTGTAGGTGGGCGATGCTGCCGAGGCTCATGACGCTCTCGCGGTTCTTTGCCGATTCAGCAAACGAACCTCCCTGGGGGCGCACATAGCCACGCCGACGAGAGTTCGAGTTTGTTCGAGAAGAGGTGGAGCCATTTGAGTATGACGAGAAACTCGATATTGAGGAGACTCCGGAAACCGATCGGTTTGATAGAAAACTGGAGGTATCGGGGGTTGCAAGCAGATTCGGGGAAGCCGACGGCGACCGTGAGGCGGCGGTCGATATCGAGAGGTCCAGATCTGTGCTCATGACGGCCGTGCCGGCGCCAACACGTGTCAAAGATCCTGACAGGAGACACAAGCGGCGTGGTGATCTGGACAGGGGACGCGGCACCCTCGACTGACTGCGTGGCAGGGAGAAAGGCCAACGCGCTGACCGGCAGTCACACGGCGATAAGTCAACTAGGAGGGCAACGAACGACAGCAGATGAGAACAGATCAAGAGAGCACGACAGAAGAAGACGGTGATGGCGAAGAGCAACGAGTGAGTGGCATCTGAGGTGAAATTGGATAAACGCTAGTGCCTTCGAAAAGGGGAACATGGGGAGAAAGCGCAACCACCAGTGACCACAGCTTCATCGACAGCCACGATTTCTTTCTAACTACCTCCGAACCAAGAATCAATGCAATGACCTGGAACCCAGCCACTCGGTATCCCCATGATCTGCACGCGATCCATCGAAGAGTCTTGTACTGAACTTGGCCTTCAAACTAGGATGGTAAATGTGAAACGAGTTTGTTGACATCCAGGCGTGAGTTTCTGCGGGGACGCGCTTTTTGAATCAAAGTTTCAGGAACACCGAGCCGACGCCTCTTGTTGCCGGCGGCGTCAGCACACCAAGCATTACGGTGTTCTGGCGTCATAGGGATTGCCCTTGGATTGCCCCGCATACGTTTTAAACCTGAACGATTCGGACAAAATAACAAGAGCGTAGGGGACATATCGAGAGTTTCGTCTCGCTCGTCAATTGAAGACACACGGCGCATTAGCGTTCCAGAGACGACTCAACTGTTTCTTATACGAAGCGTGTCACTTCGACATGTCCAAGCGAATCGCGTTCACCGTCCACGGCAGGGTGCAGGGTGTCTGCTTTCGGTAAGAACCCATGTGTTCGATCGGATCTCTCAGTTACTGAATCCTATAGCGATTTCACCCAGAACAGAGCCTCTAGCTACGGAGTCACTGGATTTGTCTCCAACACTTCAGATGGAAAAGTTAGTGTCCAACCGCTCCGAGGAGAACATGACACTGCCTACTGACACATCCTCCCCAAGGTTGCTGGCGAAGCGCAAGGTGATGAACAAGCACTGAAGAAACTGAAGGCGGATCTCAACGAGGGACCGAGGGCGGCTCATGTAGTTAAGGTCGAGGTCAAAGACATTGCAGTCAAGGATGGGGAGAAGTCATTCGATGTATCCTGAGTGAACGGAGTACCGACCAGAATACGGATACGGACGAAGGAGCGGACGCTGCCGTGTTATCAACACGATGAATGTAACCAAGCCGCTAGTGTTGGACAACTCCGTCGAAGAGCGTGCCTCTCACCTCATGCTGCATAGCCGGGCCACCCAAGCGAAGTGGCAGCGTGGAGATGAATCCATGACACAGGCAAATGAACCGTCCATTGACTTTGACCGAATCGGTCATGAATACTTGTTCCGGCAGCATTGAAGAATGTGGAAACATTGAGCGACCAACGGCCAGAAGAAGTCTCAGCCTCGAGAGCAATTAAGCAGCTCCGAGTTCTCCCGATATCCTGCTCAGCGACCTTAGGAGCACCGCCAGTTCGCCATCGTAGCCTCGCGCTCTCAGCCTTCTGGCATCCGATCTTCGCCGATCTTTTTCAAGTCAGCAGTGGCTGTGGAAACTGGTCTACCATGTAGTCACCGAGAATTCAGCTGTGTTCCGAGTATGTCGGGGTTCGATGTGACGACGGCTGCCCTGCCCTGACTAAGGAAGCACCCGTGTACAGCTCATTCAGGTTGAACATGACGATGCCTGTATAGTAAGGTCCTCGACCGGTCTAGACTTGCCTGTGGCTTGACGAGTAACGCGCAACAATGCGTGCCGAATAGCAGTCAAGTTGACGGCTGTTGAATAACTTGACTGACTCAGCAAGCGTGAAATAGTGCAGTGGAAGCTAAACTCGAAGGAGGGGGACGGGCGTCGTGAGGAGATGCCGACGGCAGGGATCTGGCTTCTCTGTGGAGCAACCTAAGACAGCATCCCGTTCCAGGAATACGAAAACTACCTCGAAGAAGCACGTTGCCTCCCACCACTCATTGTCGTCCTTTTCGTAACACGCTCAGGATGCGTGCGTATCACGGCGTTTCCAAACTTAGGTGCCTGAGGCCCGCCGCTCGAAATTGTCGCAGATGGCGCATGACAAGGAGCGCTTTGACATGTTTTCTCCGCGCTTGTCCCTGAACCATTTCGGATGATAATCAAGATATAATGTCTATGCTTCGAGCTTGTCTGCTGTGCTCCCATTTATGCTGACCAGACCACAGCACATCAGAATCTCCATTCAACAATCTTGACTGACCTACTAAACCATCACAATCATCGAGGCCGGCCACGAAGCTCACCATGACCACCTCCAAGGCCCTATTCACACCCACACTCGCTACGAACCTCTCGAGAGCGGCCAGCAAGGGCTTGTTCTACTCGACCGCCACTTCTGCTGGTCTCCGGGCCAGCTGTGCAACCCTCAGACCGTTCGATGTCCGGTCGAGACGGCACTTCTCAGGCTCTCGCCAGGCTCAGCTCGACTTCTTTCCCCCTCCCAAAAACCTCCCGCACATTAAGTTGACGTATGCTCTGCCGCCCACTCCGATAGCGACGAGCTGCTAATTTTTGGTAGTCCTCCGGCCTGGCCCCATCCTATTGCCACGGAAGAGCAGCTCAAGGCCATCGAGATCGCTCACCGAGAACCACGAGGACTGTCCGACCGAGTCGCATACAATAGCGTGCGCTTTCTGCGATGGTGCACCGACCTGGTCACAGGATATCGGCACGACCCAAACAAGCCATATGTGATGAACGAAAGGAAGTGGTTGGTTCGATTCATTTTCCTCGAGACGGTTGCCGGTGTCCCGGGCATGGTCGCGGGTATGCTTCGACACCTGCGGAGTCTGCGGTCGATGAAAAGAGACAACGGCTGGTAAGAGAATGGTTCTAGCTTGTCGAATACCGCATTGATACTGACATGGGCGTTCAGGATTGAAACCATGCTGGAGGATGCCTATAACGAGCGGATGCACCTGCTGACATTCCTCAGAATGGCCGAGCCGGGGATGTTCATGAAGCTCATGATTCTCGGTGCGCAAGGTGTCTTCTGCAACGGCTTCTTCGTCGCCTACCTTCTCTCACCGAAGACCTGCCACCGCTTTGTCGGATACTTGGAAGAGGAGGCAACAAAGACCTACACGTTCGCTATCGAAGATCTTGAATCTGGAAAGCTGCCAGGATGGCAGAATTTGGAGGCCCCTGAGATTGCCGTCAAGTATTGGAACATGCCTGAAGGCCATCGCAGCATGAGAGACCTCCTATACTACATCCGAGCCGACGAGGCAAAGCACCGGGAGATCCATCATACCCTAGGCAATCTGAACCAGGCCGAAGACCCGAACCCGTTTGCCTCCGAATACAGAGACCCGTCGAAGCCTCATCCCGGCAGAGGCATTGAGCACATGAAGGCTAAGGGCTGGGAGAGGGAAGAAATCATCTAAGCAAGATTCGTGCTAACAGCGTTCGGCCCTGGTTTCTCCGGTTTGTCTACATTTCAGGATAGGTGCACTCGAGGGGATGTTTGAGGGAAATATTTGGAAAAAGACGGCAGCTGTCTTCTGGGCGACTGATTCAGCCGTTAAATTGTGGGCGGTGTAGGCCTGTCGAGAATTTGGGCCGGCTCACAAACATTGATAAGGATAGGGTTATGTCACTCTGACACCTTGATCGAGATATAGAAGCAAACATTCTCCGTTCCCAAATCGACTCACGATCCACCGTGTTGTCCTCCCTGTGACACAGGACGCCTTCAGACGGAACATCATTTGTGATGTCCAGGACGGGGCTTTTTGTTGTTATGAAGGGTTGATGTCAGAGTGCGTCTTCCAGGCACGAGTGTGAGCAGCAGCGTCGATCCTAGTGGCTGCAGGGCAGCGAGCGAGCGCTAGCCCCAATCTTTAAGCTTCTGAGGCGCGTCGTGGACAGTTGGAGGTGAAACCGTGACGGCTAACCCTCGTTCGTCGCCTCGAGGTGTTGGGTTAATCTCACCGTGACACCCAAACAAATCCCCGGCCGGGCTGGGCACTTGGGGACCTGCACAGCCAACAACTTCCAGCGTCCAACCTCGTCCATCATCCGTTCATTTATTCACTCAACACCTAATCAACTGCCACGCATTATTTTCGCCGTGCATACTGCGCCCGGATGCCATCCCGCGACGTCGTCCTCGAGAGAATTTGCTTGTCCCAACTTTCATCCGATCACGTCCTAAGCCCCCAACCTCGAGCTCATTCATATTCCTACAGCCGACGATTCCACCGCACATGAACAACACTGCCACTGCAGCGGTGCCCTGCTTTTGGGTCACCTGGCCTCGAAATCTGGCAGACTGATCAGGCTTGACTTGCTTCTAGCTGACTGTTATGACCTCTTTCTTCCGCCGTCCGTCAATGGTGGAAACCCCCAGTGATGTCGACCTACATCAACTCCTTGTCCCGTCGTTGTCGAACGATGTCTCCTCCCAACATCAGGCGAATTCCGCCTCTTCCGAACCCAGCAGCGACGCGGGTTCCTTCGTGATACCCGATAGTCTTTCAAGGAGCGATTCCGTCTTCTCTTTTTCCCGACAGTCATTTAATAGCCAAATCGCCAGTCTCACGGCAATCAATGTCCCCCAGGCTGAATCCCTTAGCGCTGCGGTCACGACCCTCCCGACCGCCCGAAAAGCTATCAAAGCCATCTACGGTGCGGCCGAACAAATACAGTCATGGATCAAGAAGGCCTTGAAGGTTCTGGAGAATCTGGATGCCGAGGATGACGTGGAATGGGCGGCGGCCGCGGGAAGGCTGGGATTGGATGACACGGACAAAACCGTGAACAAGTTCGGAAACCTCATCAACATGTACGTCCTTTCGATCGAGGAGTTGCAGTGTCGGCCCGACATTGGTGAAGCGAACCCTGAAGATCTGCAGACGGTCGTGGAACAGATGGAGGTGACTTTGGGCGGGTGGGAAGATGTCCGGAAAGACCTGAAAAAAGTCCACGAACAAGTTGAACTGGCTATGGAGTGGGAAGAGCTCTGGGCCAAAGTCCTCGCAGATGTGGGACAGGAGATGGATGCGCTCAGTGCGATGGTCTTTGAAATGGAAGAGAAGAGACACACGGCATATCAAACGCAGTCACAGGCCGATTCCAGTCAGAATATCGACTTGAATGAGCTCGAGTCGTTCATCGACGAACCCTCGCAGAAGAAAACCACTCCGAACTCCCGATTCAGCATACCCACCTTCGAGTCCTCACCCCTCGGATCTCCCATAATCGAGAACCCAAATGATGACTCGAACCTCCTCGCGCTGTTTGCTCGCATGCAGCCTTTGAGAGCATCTTTGGACTTCTTACCCATGAGATTGTCCATGTTCCAGTCTCGCGCGGAAAAGATCTTCCCCATAGCATGCCGGGAGCTTGACGAGAAGCGGGCACGGTTGGAGAAGAATTGGACCGAACTATCGAAAGAGGCGGAAACACTTCGGCGCGAATTGAGTGAGGATCGTTGGGTCATTGTGTTCCGCAATGCCGGCCGGCAAGCTCAGAAGATGTGCGATTCGGTGGAGAGGAGTATAGTCAAGGTCCAGGAAGCCATCCATGAAAACTACCCGGCAACCAATCCATCGGCTTTCGCAAAGAGAACGGAAAGCTTTGAGGCGAAGAGACTGCACTACAGTCCCGCCATTCAGCGGGTGCTTGCTATCATCCAGAAAGGTCTGAAGGATCGCCTGACTGTCAACGGAGAGATTCTGCGCCTGCATAAGGATCTATCTTCCAGGATGCGGGACCTGACTGATACCATGGAAGATCTGGAGAGCCTCTTGGAACCAGTCAGTTCGAGACAGAATTCACATCTCCGTGAATCCATCTCGAGCATCATGTCTGGAGACCGGTCATTCGCTAGCACCTTCGCCAGCACCCCCGGCAGCTCTCCGCCTTCATCGGTTGATCTACCGCCACAACGAATGGAAAAGCCTGTGCCCAAATACGGGCTGAATGGATACACGAAACAACGCACCCCGTCGACAAGCAGGCCGCCGCCTCCGACGTCAGGCAACAGGCGATCGTCGATGCTTCCACAATCGAGACGCCCAACGACGCCAATGTCGCATTCAAGTAGTGGTGCCCTTCGACGCGGGGTCTCACCTATGCCTGGGCCACCGTCGGTGTACCGTCAAGGTGTATACACACCTCCGGTTGTGTCTGCTCCCCGGCCAGAGCCTACCCCTATCTCACACAAGCCAAGATGGTCAGCTGTGGTCAAGTCGGATGATGGCACCCTGGCACCCTCATATCGATCATCTTCTACCACGACGCCAAACACGGCACGACGATACACACCGCGGTCAATCTCATCCAATACTGCACTGCCGTTGAGGAGCCCACTGAGTCGTGAAGCGTCGGCGTCTCCTTCGCCTATGCTTCCGACACTGGGGAAGCACGACAGTCAACAGTTCAGATCGTTTGCTGAACGCGTCGCTGATCCCATACCAGCAAGGACTAGTAGCCTGTTGGATCCCGTGCCTTATCACCGGAATCGAAATGCCAGTGCTCCCGTTCCCGGCACCATTCGCTCACCGTCGTCCATCGTGGTGAATCGAGACAACAAGCCTACGATGAGTGGAGGGTCAATTCCCAGACCGCCGTCGAGTCTTAGCAGAAGTTATGGGTCCTCACATGTCCCCTTGCGGTCGATGTCCCACAATCCGATTACCGGGAGCCGACCTGATGGTAGTCCTGGGAAACGGTCGGACCGTTTAGAGGAAGATGATCAAGAGAGCGAGAACGAAGACGGTCACCCGGTGGAACAGAACTCTAGTCCGTTGTCCAAACGCACGATCACCAGACCCAGCAGCGTGCTCGCAATGAGTGGAAAGGGGAAACGGATGTCCCTGCTGCCTATCCCCGTTGGGAACGGCAGGCAAAGTTCTCTAGGATCGAGAATTTCTTGAAAGGGGAAGATTGGAAGGCTTCCAACAGCCGGCCTGATGTGAAGCCACGCACGTACTCACGCTCGTTTCTTGGGATATTGGAGGATCGCCAACAGATCGAGCCATCACTTTTCGTGTTTGTCAGCGTCCAAGCGTTGTTTTTGTGTCTAGCCTTCGTCCTAGGCTAGCCACCACATCTGTCGTTGAAGTCCACAGATACCATACCTAGCTAGCATATAATACCAAGAATGCAAATACGGCGCTGCCCATCGGGATCAGATTTGGTGTGTGCGGACCGTGACGCCGCCAGGTGTGGCATGTTGTCGAAGCTATCCATCTGCACAAGCCGACCGAGGTGGCATTGGCAGATAATAGAATGTGACTCTCAAGTCTTGGAATCAAAGCCGACCGACGCGGTGTGTGTAAAGTGACAGCGGCCATGACCACCACGCAAGCAGAATGACTTTGCCCTGGCTTAGTCAGCCTTGCTCTCGGCATCGACCTTTCGCAATGGGCAAGGCGGTGATTTGGCGTCTCCTGTCTCTCCTCTGCACAACCTCCTTTCAATCCAGGCCGCCAGTTCTTTCTCCAAGCCATCATTCCTTCCGGATCCGCAGTAAGAAGACCGCGTGGACCCATTTCAAGCAAAGTCAAGTTCTCGTACTCCTCTTACATCTGTGAAGTTTTACATTGAAGATGCAAGCACGTGGCCATGCAGGTCCCGAGATGCCGTGCTCCGTACTGCTGCCAAACAGATCGCATGCAAGTCGCAATTGGCTAGTACCAGACGTCAAGCTTCTGTAAGGGCCCCTCCAAGAGTCACACCGCGTGCGCCGAACCTCGTGTTTTAGGTGTGGTCGAGTTAGTTGTCGATGGCCCTTTGCGGGTGGTAGGTATGTTTCAGTCGTGTGCTCGGCTTTAGCATTCGAGAGGTGGTCGTTGTCGCGTGTCTTATGGAGGATAAGGTGATGTTGGAGATTTCCAGGTCTGCCGGCATGGCGGTTCAAGCTGCCGTGCCTTTTCCCTTTACACTCTTCCACATTTTGTTTCGTTGCTTCCCACTTCCAGTTGCTCCCATTATTTTCCGGATGACCGAAGCTGTATTACTTGTTCGATCCGCCCGATACGCTCAAGCAGCGGACGCTCGCAATGCAAATATGGATCTCAACGACACGCTGGTGGCGGCAGAACATACACGCCAATGCTATGATTTGGATACAAGATAAAACTACAAACTTCATTGGGGGATGTACACCACAGAGTCTATCACTGGGACCTCGAAGACGCGGATTGTCCGTTCGATCCTTCAATCTGCGCTGTTATGCAGGCTCTCACAATGGACACCGGGTTGATCGACTCGCATGCCGACCTTGGAGTCAATGCACCACACACTCTGACCGAAGTGGGATTCTGCAAAGTCACTTCCCGCTCGCCGCTGAGCCTGAAGGACAGCTCTGTTTCTGTCATCACTTCGACTGGGGACGAAGGCCTCGGTGTCGAAGGCGACTGGATCAGAAAATACCCATTACTCGCACAGCATACAGTTGTAATCATCCACCAGCTTCACTGCCTTTGTTGTTTCACTGTGGAGCCTTCTACACAAGACTCCTCTGAACCTCCCGTACTCTTGGATATCTTCAATCCATAATCTATCTTTCCTTCAGAGGTTCCTACTCATACTCCGTACTGTACCCGGTAGGGCCCAGAGGTACTTAACGTCGCATGTCACGCTGCATCTGTTCCGCTCTAGGACTAGGGCGCCCAATCGCCCCGGCTCATGCAGGGACGGACACGGAGCACAGCAGCGGAGCACGGCACAGCACGGTGTGTAACCATACAGTCCCAAGAGTCGATGAGCGGTAAACTCACAGGAAGAAGCTAACGCCACGCATAGAAAAGAGGGCTTGCGTGCTACTTTCGCACAGTATCGGCGCTGCAAAGTCAAACGGTTCACTTGTTTTGCCGGCTGGCTGGCACTGTACAGCAGCAGACGACTCGACCGAAGCACCGATTGCATTGATCTGGTCCTCTACAGTATGTACTCCCAACAGCACTCCTTACAGCACCCCCAACAGTACTCGCTACAATACCCTTAACAGCACTCCCTACAAGACCTCCCCAGTACTCTCTACAAGACTCCCAACAAGACTCCCTACAACACACCCGACAGTACTCTCTACAATACTCCCTGCAAGACTCCCAACAATACCCCCAACAGCACTCCCTACAAGACCACCAACAGCTCTCTACAAGACTCCCTACAGTATGTTGTATTGACTTGTGTTCCCTTGCCAGTCAATTGAGGCACACATTCGATTTGTTACATCTTTTCAGTACCGCACCATTGGGCGATGAATAGCGCGATCGCCACCGTCACCCTCTTGACGCTCTCAATGCTGACCCATTCATCGAAACCGTGAATATCGCCGCTGATAGGTCCATACACCAACGCGGGAATCTTGTCGTAGATGCTGTGGACACGCGCGTCGAGATATGCCGTCGAGGTCTGGTACGTCAGGTCCTGGCCGGTCGCTTGTTTGTGCGCCGTGCGCAGCACCCCCTCGGCATCACTGCCCGGCTCGAGCACGTAGCCTTCGGCGTAGAATCCGTTCCACGTCACTCTGGGCGGGTTCTCGCTGAGGTAGGCGTCCGTGCGGGCAAAGTCGGCAATCTTCTTCTCGATCTCCTTGGCCGCGGACTCGGCGCTCACACCGGGCACAATGGCAATACGACAATCCATGCGACACCACGCCGGGACCGAGCTCTGCCAGTCTCCGGCATTCACGATCGCGACGTTCAGATCTGTTCAAGGGGCGGGCGTTAGTGGGGGACGTGGAGCTTTTGTTTGGTGGGGACGGTCGGTCGCTGGGTGAGGGGCGAAAACAAAAGGTGCGAGTGTGCGAACTCACTCAAGGGATGCTTTTCCTTCTCGAAAAACTGGGCATTGACGTGTCGCTCGTTCCATTCGGCTTCCAACTCGCGCAACGGCGTCACCAGCTTCCAACATGCGTCGATGGCATTGACTCCCGTGCTCATTGCGCGGACGTGCACCGGCCTGCCACGCACCTCGACCTGGAACCACAGGACCCCCACATTCGCGCGCACCAGCTGCTCCTGCACCGGCTCTGGGATGAGCACCGCGTCAGCCTTGTAGCCTTTCAAATGGGTCATCAGCGTGCCGTTGCCGGTCGATTCCTCCTCGGGCACAGACTGCAGGATGACCTCCGAGGCAGGCTGCAGACCGATGCGTCGTAGCGCATCAAGCGCCCACAGATATGCGGCATGTCCACTTCTCATATCGCCTGCGCCTCTGCCGTAGAGCTTGTCACCCACAATTTTGGCACTGTACGGGTCGTCTCCCCACATGTCGACCGGCCCCAAAGGAACGACGTCAATATGCCCGTTAAGAATGAGGCTCTTGCCCTCAGCGTGCTGGGATTTTGGCTTGTGTGTGCCTACGACAACGGGGGCGCGAGAGTGGGTAGCACTGAACCTGCCGCCGCCAACATGCTTGCCGAGTGCTTCCTCGTCCATGTCAAACTTCACAGGATCATATCCCCGGTCCGCAAACTGCTGAAAGACAAAGTTCTGGACCTCTGTCTCCTCGCCGCGCTGGCCGCCAAACCGGATGAGTTTCTGAGTATAAGCGAGCTGCTCGTCGAAGCCTTTGGACACGGACTCTGCGATCGCAGCAACGAGATCGTCTGAGAGGGATGGCATGGTGAAAGTGTGTGTTCTCTCAACCGGTCAAGTATCGCTCATGTGCAGAAGAGATCTTTGGAGATCGCTCGCGTGGATCTCGACTGTCAACATTGCTTTGGTCGAGCATTATATAGATCTGTCTCCGCACGGACATCTCCATTTATGCAGGGCGACGCGAGGATAGCCAGCGCTTCGTGTTTTCATTGGTCACAGGATCAGCCAGATGAACGACAGGATGGATTGTAGGCTCGGTTGCCCGTTCCAGACACATGCTTCCTCTTTTAGCCAGAGTCTGAATGTGTTGACGGCAATTGCACGTCTGTGGCCACGTATGGTGGGGTACTTGTCGGGAACGGAGCAGGCTGAAGTGGGGCGGCGTGCCGGGACAAAGATACTTCAAGCGATCAGAACCTCCCTCAGCTTGAGAATCCTTGAATCTCTGGTGCGAGTGTGCTAACCCTGGGCACGTCTTCTCTTGACTTGAACTCGGTCTCGAGGCTGCGCAGCGCGGTTCCTCTCGTCAGAGCACCAATACCGTCAACACCAAACAGGCAAGCATGGCAAATACCGCAGCTTCACAGGCACCCAACCGGGATCCGACGTTTCGAAATTACGATCCTGCTTCAGCACAGAGATACCTCCAGCATCGACCTGGCTACGCAGACAAGCTCATAGATCTTGTCATATCCCAGCACACGTCTTCAGGTGGAGAGCTGAACGTGGTCCTCGACGTAGGTTGCGGTCCGGGAATCGCAACGAGGTCCCTGGCACCGCATTTTCAGCACGCCGTTGGGGCGGACCCGGGCCAGAACATGATTGAGACCGCGAGAACCGTCCCATGCTCAACGAAATCGGGAGAACCTATTACATATGAGGTCTCTGCGGCCGAAAGCTTGAGTGGTTTGTCAGCGCTGAAAAAGTTCTCGCCAGACGGGTCGAGCTCGGTGGATCTCATCACGGCCGCCACGGCAGCGCACTGGTTTGATATGCCCCGTTTCTGGGGTGAGGCGGCCAAGATTCTCAAGCCTGGTGGGAGTGTCATAATTTGGTGCCATGGCGGTTATAATGTTGACCCCAACACTACGCCCAACGGGACCAAGTTGCAGGAATTCTTCAAGAAGTTTGAAGAGGAGACAATCGCTCCCTACGAACTGCCGGGAAACAGGATCGCTCGAGAGTTGTATCTTCACCTAGGCATGCCATGGGAATGTCTCGACCGTCTCGAGGGAGAGCACCTGGCCTTGAAGAAGCTCCTGACTGAGTTTGATGAGAAAGAATTTGTTAGGCTGGAGTTCAACAAAGACGGCTATGTGGCTCCCGGAGAATCCTTCTTTACCGGAGGCATACGGGCGGACTTTCACAGAGTCAAGGCTTTGCTGGGAACTGCTAGTCCCATCACTCGCTGGCGAGAAGCAAATAAGGAGAAGGTGGAAAAGGGAGAACTCGAGGACGTGCTGGACAGCCTCATCAGACGCGCCAAAGATATCATGGAGGAAGTGCCAGAAGGCAAGGGCAGGGACTGGTTTGACAGCGGCAGCGCGTTGGTTGTGTTGGTGGTGAAGAAGAGAAAGTAGAGTCAGGGCCAAAGTGAGAAAGTAGTGAAGTACAGGAGCGACGCATTCCCGCAGTTCCTGAGTGACTTATTTGATAGTGCCGTGAGCGAGACTCGCCAATAGGTTAATCACCCAGACCCAAGTTGACATTGAGCATTGAGAGGGAGCTGAGCTGAACTTGAAACTGCAATGTGACAGCCTTGTCGCCAAGACTTTTGGCTTGGCTGATGCAAGGCTGCGGTGGTTTTCGCAGACTTTCTTGAACCCAGTTTTCCACGTCCAGTACATTGCAAACAACCGGCGGCCATCCTTGAAGCGCATTCCACCCTCCGCCTCTGGCTCGGCCCTCCCAAAATTCTTGCAATATCCTAGCAGATCGACAGCCGTGCCGACCTTTGCGCGCATCGGCGCAACTGACCGCCCATTCGCACCAAAATGAAGCTCGTCAGGTACGTAGTAAGAGCTGGCTGACTGGAACTCCCTTGCTGAGCACAGTGCGGCTGCAGTCTGCTTCCACCGTTGACGCCGCGGGAGGATCTCTTGTACTGACATCTGGTAGGTTTCTAATGAAATGCGCGAACGAATCTGTCACGATTGAACTCAAGGATGGAACCATCGTCTCTGGCACCATCACCTCGGTGTCTCCTCAGATGAACACGGCGCTGCGGGCAGTCAAGATGACGACGAAAAACCGCGCGAATCCTCTTGCGCCGAGCGAGACCATCAGCCTGGACACCATCAACATCCGTGGCTCTAGCATCAGATACTACATCCTGCCTGACTCGCTACCTCTTGATACATTGCTCATAGATGATCAACCGAAGCCGAAGAACAAGGCACGGAAAGAGGGCGAGTCGAGGGGTCGAGGCGGCCGAGGCGGCCCTAGAGGTCGTGGAAGAGGCGGAGGACGTGGTCGTGGTAGAGGTAGAGGTTTTTAAGCTAAAAGCAAGTGGTGGGACAGATGTTTGGCAGCTGCCATTACACAGCCAGACCCATACCGCACCTGAGGAAGGCATCCGCGGTGCGGGTCAACAACCAACTTCTCGGTTATTTAAACGAGGCGCACCAGTATGCCAAAACATCGACGATCCGCAGGACCAGGCATTCTGGCGTACCCCGTCGAGTCTGTCGGCAGTGTGTCTTTGGGATTGGAATATCAGCATGAGCCACAGGTGACGCTCTGCCTCTCGGGGCCGACTAAAGTCACTACAAAGGTCCTAGGAACCTCGAGGGAACCAGACCAGGACAGCTAAGGCATGTCATGGGACAGAAACCATTCATAATGAAAGTGAGCCAGAGAATCGAAAGGAAAACGACAATGAATCAGGAAGGACAGGTCAGGTCGTCTTTTTTACGACAGCTACTGTACGAAGACTACTTCTAAGTGACCGAATGAACTCGAATGAACTTCTGCCGCCTGCTTTGCACCCCTCACTCGAATTCTTTCTTTCATGGACACTCCCCCAGACTCGTCCAGCGAGCCAAGGTCTCCACGTAGTCAACGTCACTAACCTAGCACGTTGAATACAAACAGCAGCGCCGGTGACCGAATGGAATGGTCTTGCTTTCGACTTTCGTGGCCATCCAACATATGGACGTGGCGTACACAGCCCGCTTCAAAGACTGGCTGACGAAGCGACTCGGGACTCATCAGAAGTACTTCTCCTGTCGTTACTTGTAGTTTCCTCACACTTGAACCCGTAACGTGGCCACGCCACGCCAAATGCTTACACGCGTTGTGGCGCTGTGACTTAGTCTACTAAAGCGGCGTCGGCGACTATCGAGATTAGTTAGCCCGTGCGGTTTGACCAACGCGCCAACCTCGAACAGAGAAGTCATTCCTACACGACAGAACACCATTCTCAATCCCTTCAGCTTCAGTTTCAAGCTTACACAGTACTACTCTTTCTCGTCGCGAGACGCATGACTCCGAATCCGAAGAGCCAGAATGTCGAATACGCAACACCGAACACCGACCTCGGGACGCGGGATGTCGAACACGAACCGCTTGGACGAACACCAAGCCAAGGACGGCCCCTTCGTACTTCCGTCCTCGATAATTCTCAGCTCGCGAGGATAATACTATTCTCAGAGGCGGATACGGGCCCGGGTCCAGATCTCGTGTGAGATGCAATTCATGCAAGGCTACTTGCATACTTGCACGCAGTAGCCTAGTCTAGGCTTCGTATTCACAATGCCCATCCTCCCATCCTGGCTGGGGTCAGGCAACCCAGCGATCCAACGATCCGGCGACCCAGTGGCGCAATAACGTTTCGTGATCTGCGACAAAGAGACCCTACACCAAAGCAAACACACAGCCTTGGACGACGAAAGCTTGCCTCAGCTGCCGGATTCTGTCATCTTGTCGCGCCCTACCGCGCCTGCCCGCCCCGTCGCCCAGATGGAGCACGAGTAGAAGCGAGAGCTTGAGTGTAAGTTTCGGTGTAAGTGAGAGCAGGGGTGGGGGGCATGCGTCTTATTTGCGTTGATATAAAAGCAATCATGGCAATCAATCAATTTATAGATGCGGAGTGTGTGTCTGAGTTATCTTTTTTTGTGCGTGTCGTTAGTATTCTTACTGTACTGCAGAGGAAGCATACATCCCCTGCCTTGCCTTGCCCTCATTGCTTCCAACATACAGAGTACTCATACCTCATTACTTGCGACTACCAAGGTAATACGGTACACCGTCCCCATGGCCGCCGAGATTCAAACCCCCTTTGGCACGGCGATGCCCCCGGCGCCCAGACATGCCATCACCGTTCATCTCCCAGCATGGCAGTCGATGGTGCGGTTCAATGCGCGCGATCCCGCACTGCTCGCCCAGTTGAAGAGCATGTATCCGCGGTTCGTGCTGCATAAGGATGTCTTAGAGGTTCGTGCTGCCCCCTTCTTCTCGGCCACGAACAGGTAGAGATACATAACAAACGTGTGTTTGGAGTTCGTGTCTGGCATCCATGCGAGAAAAAGCAAAGCATGTAAAAGGCAAAGCACTGACAAACGACGGCAATCACCAGCTCACGCAGAAGATAATGAAGCTCGCGAACCTCGACCCCCAAGCCCAGGGTTGCTACCTCTTCTCCTCCCTCCAGGCCGCGGGCATGTGTGTCGACTTTGCAACCTCGGCGGCTCGAGGAGAGGGCATGATCTCCCGGGAGGATGGGCTCAGGATTCGGATCTTCCAGACGCGTGGCCCGCTCCCGTCGATCACGCTCTACGCCGTCATTTTCCCCGTCGGGCGGACGCCCACGGTCCACAGCTTCTGGCTCAACGCTGGGGTTGGGATCTCGTCGCGTCTGGCGGAAGATTGCCTGACGAGTATTGACTCTCTGGTGGAGGTGAAGTGGGGGAAGGAGACGGAGGGGGAGATCAACACGGCCACCACCCCGTGGACAACGCCCGCCCACACGACGCTCCAGGAACGGATATCCATGATGCTGAACCGCGCGCCGGCTGAGCCTCGCACGACCAGCGCGACCCAAGTCTCCCCCTCGGACGTGTTCCTCTTCCCCACCGGCATGGCAGCCATCTACTGGACGCACCTGTTCGTGCTGAGCCAGTTCAACGGGCCCTCCGCGCTGTTCGGCTTCTCCTTCCACTCGACCATCCACGTGCTCGAGGATTTCGGCCCGGGGGTCGAATTCTTCGGCCTAGGCGACGAATCCGACCTGCTCAAACTCGAGAGCCACCTCGCGGCGAGACATGACGCCGGAAAGGGAAGTAGAGTCCAGGCCATCTGGGCGGAGTTCCCGACCAACCCGCTCCTGCGCGTGCCGGACCTGCACCGGCTCCGCAGCCTCGCCACGCGATACGACGCGCTCCTGATCGTCGACGACACGATCGGCTCGTTCGCCAACGTCGACCTCCTCTCCGTGGCCGACATCGTCGTCACGTCCCTGACAAAATCCTTCAGCGGCTTCGCCGACGTCATGGCCGGGAGTGCCGTCCTGTCGCCCCTGTCCGCGCACTACACCACGCTCAAGACGCTCTTCGCCACGACGTACCGCGCGACCATGGGGCTGTACGCGCGCGACGCCGCCCAGCTGGAGTTCAATTCCCGGACGTACCTCTCTCGGGCGAGCATCTTGAACACCAACGCCGAAGCGGTGGTCAACTTCTTGGACATGAAGGCCGACGATCCCTCCAGTAGTGTCAAGGCGGTGTACTATCCAAGCATCAGTGAGGCCATGGTCGATAACTATGCCCCCTTCCTAAGGGCGTCGACGGCCGATTTCCCCCGCCCGGGGTACGGGTGTCTGTTCAGCGTCGAGTTCCAGGACGAGGCCTCGACGATTGCCTTCTACGATCACCTGCACGTGCATATGGGCCCGCACTTGGGGGCGCACCGCTCGATCGCGCTGCCCTATACCCTGGGGGTGTATGGTGGGGAGTTGGAGCGCGTCAAGGGGTTTAATCTGCGGGTGACGCAGGTGAGGGTGTCGGTTGGATTGGAGGACAAGGAGGAGTTGGTCCAGACGTTCAAGGTGGCGGTGGATGCGGCGGATAAGGAGTGGGCTCGGAAGTGATTCCCTACGTGGCGCAGGTGGCTCAGGAACCGATTCTCATGTTGTATGTTGTGGTGGTGGGTTGATCGCATGGAGAGTTACTGTAGTTGCACGGTGGCGTCTGGTAGAATGTATTACCGGCTGGAAACTGGTTAGACGCGCGACAAGATTCGACATGCTGTGTCGTGTGTAACACGGATACAGAGTGAAGCTCATGAGAATTAGAGTGCTGTAGACTGTGGACTGTGGATTGTACTTCCTGCAATACCACATCTTGGTCTGTCGTAAGCGTTTTCCAGCCTCTTTGAAATTCAAATGGGAGGCTCTTCAGTCGAAAGTCCTGATGTCGATAGATTCAGCGCATCCGAGACGTGACTTGGAGCTCATCGTGGAGACAGCCGGTCCTCAACACTGACCGCGCGGTGGTGTGGGGAGTCAATTGCGCCCAGCAAACGAGGCTCTGGTCCTGTTGAAACAACGACATGCAGATGGGCAGAAACAGGAACAGCAGACGACGCATATTGTTTTACATTTGCTCAAGAATCTGGAGTCGAGAACATGGGAAGTTATGTGCTTGTGCCTCCTCCGAGAAAAAGCCGTACAGAACCACTCAATTGGGAGTTGAAGGATGGAAATGCTGCTTTTTGTTCTTGCTCCCCTTGTACGTGGCAGCGCTCCAGTAGCTCCTCCGACCTGTGCCATCCATGCTCATTTCTTCATCTGGCTCATCTTGTTCTCCAGTTCCGTCACGTACGAGTGAATCCGTTGCACGGCTGCTTGTAGTGCCTGTTGTCCCGGTATTAGCGCTGGCCTTCGATGACAAAGACGTGGATGGTATGCAAGTAAGAGACGCCCGGCGGTATCCCATGTGTGCAGTCTGTCGCCGTGGCGGGCGTCGAGCCCCATGCGTCCGAGAAAAGAGAGGGGTGGCCCACGTACGTAGATGTCTTCGGTTAATAGCTCATTGGAGACCTTGTATTCCTCGAGAATATAGTAGTAGACGGATGCGCCTGCCAGCGTCGAGCCGAGGAGGAATCCGAACAGTCTAGGGAGGAGGCGCAGATGGTCAGCCATTCTGTTCTCTGTGCGAACCACAGCTCGAGCTTGCTCGGAGCTCTGTTGTCTCCCATCGTGTCAATCTGCGGGGTCGACAAAAGCTCACCCTCCTCTGAAAGCTCCTACGGGTTTCTTTACAGGCACCGCTGCAGCTGTCGCAGCTTCTTGGAACTGTCTGCTCGTTGACTGAAAAGATCTTGATTGGAATTGAGGGAGAGCTCTGATTGATCGGGAGGCGGAGGAGAGGCGCGGAAGGAAGACGCGTGAAGCCATCGCTTCGGAGGTCGCGTTTGAGCAGAGTTCTAAGGAGGGTGAGTTTCCGGTGAAATGCCTGTGACGACAATCAAGAAGAGTCGAGCTTGGGATGTGTGCAAAGATCACGAGAACATGTGGAAGCGATGTTCGGGCGGGATCGCAATGCGGCAGCAGCGAGAGTCGCAGGTTCGGAGTAACTAGGCAAGTTGCTGCATCTTCTCCACATTCGGGCGCCACGGGCACTACAGCCACCACGGGGGGTCATTGGGCGCCACTAATCAGCACTCGGGGGGCCCTGGGGCACTTCCGAGGCTTTAACGGCTAGGAGCCCTGGGGGCTTGCCACCGGAGCAGAACTCATCTACAGTACCGAACGGTGCGAAACAGGACAAACTTATGCCCTTCAGTCATATATTCTTTTCGACATCAGTCCACAAACAAATCTGCCACCAGGTCCTTCCGGCACGCATCGAGGTCCACTGCTTGAAGGCTGTATGTATCTTCAAAGGCATGTATGCTCAATTGCCGGAAGAAAGGCCGCAACAGTGTCTGGGGATCTTCTGTGGTCCTCGTGATGTCTGTGCACAGCCACGGTTTTCTGGCCTCCCTCTTAGAAACCGTCGGCAGCTCAACCTCGCGGCTGCCCTTGCTCACCATTTGATCCGAGATCGCCGTCGACTTGAAGTCCGGCGGCGGGTAAACCGCGTCGACCGTATCGGTCACAAACAGCCATTCATGCAATTGGAACTCTTCAGGCTTCAAGAGAAGGAGCAGATCCAGTAGCTTTGCTCCTTGTAGTTGCGAAAAGTTTGTAGAGGTAGGTTCGCCCTTCTGCTGCATGCTTGTGAACAAATCTCGAAGCTCCACATCGACTATCGGCCATATGGATACAAGTTGCGACTGTGTAAACGCCAGCGTGATCGCCCGAAGGACCAGATAGATGTCTCCGCGCGTGCTAGACGATGGAGAGGATGACGGCGTCGCCGTCAATAGCTCTTCGATTCGGCGCATTATCTGGATGAGATCTGGCACGAAAGCATCTACGTCGGCCGCCAACAGCAGCAGAGCTATACGCCGCAGGTTCAGCTGTGTCTTCCTGTCAGCCTCCGTTCGGGCAGCAGTAGCCCCAACCCCGAACATAATCCCCGCTGTCGTTGGGGGTGTCAGTCGGGACACGAGCTCTGACATGAAGCTTTTATCCGTCAACCAGAGCTGTTTCAAGACAGGCAGCCAACCCGCCTCCGCCAGCGCCGGGGCTGACTGAAAGAACTTGTTGTCATTTATGGCCTCGAAGACGTCTTTCTTCCACGTCTTGTTGTTCGGTTGGGATTTGGCCAGGAGGAGGACAAGTTGCAAGACATCGATATTGACCGTCTGCGGAAACTGCTTTGACCGTAAAGCCGGACCTATGACATGGGTTGCAATTCCGGACAGCGTTGCTGACAGCCTGTCTTGATCTCCGAGGGCACTGCTGATGGTCGGAAGCGCCTCACATAGGACCTGGATAGCGCTGCCAGTCTCCAAGGGATTTCTTCGCTGCGGGTCTGTTATTGCTTTGGTGCTTGTTTGCTCCGGGAATGGTTGAGACGTCGAATCGAGCCCGGCGGGTCTGATTGTGAAGATGGCCGTAAACAGCCTCGCACATAGGTCACTCAATTCTCGACGCATCTTGAACACCTCCCCGAAATTGGTATTCTCCATCTTCTGGCACAGGACCGCGACAAATTCCAAGAGCTTAAGCAGAATCTGGCGGTGTGGCATGGGATTTGCAAGAACCTCCCGCAAGAAAGCAGTGCAGTCTGTCCAGATCTCCTCAAGCAAGTCATCCTCGAGTGCGGATGTGTATGCTATCAAAAACGCCATCAGCTCCAACGCACTGACGTCCACCGATAAGCTCGACTTTTGTGACTGATCCAGCGCCGAAGGATTGGTACGATTGTAAATAGCGTTGAATGTGGCAGGCATCATGAACTTTGGCCGTGCCCCGTCAAGGCTTTGCATGAGATTCAAGGTGATGTCCTGTTCGGAGTCTCTGCGTGTAGCGTCAACCCACATCCCCATGAGCGTCTCGAGACATTCTTGTGGTTCGGCGTCTGCCAAATGCTCCAGGATCCGTCGGCTTCGCGTTCGTAAGCGGGAAGAGATGTATGCAAATGATTTGGCATCCGAAGTAGCGTTCGGTGTCCTCCTCGATATTCTCCAAGCCCAGATCTGGCCACAGAGTTTGATCGTATCCTGCATGCAGAGGATAACGGTCAATCGGTGGTTCGCAATCGACCGCAACTGCGTCTTCTCTGCACTGCTGAGACTGGATTCGTCTGCTCCGGAGACCTGGTTTACCAGATGCGTATGCGCCCTTGCTAGGACGTACTCAAGCCCTGCAAGTAAATTGTTGATCGACCGTTCCGGGTGTTTCGCAGTTGGGATAAGCTTGTCTCCGTTGACATGGCCTGCTACTTCCGCTCCGTCGTAAAGTCGCTGCATCAATGCGAAGTAGTCTTTGACCCGATCACAGAGACAAGCTGTCATTTTGAGCATGTTCGCGAAGAGATTCTGTGTCGAGTACAACGGGATAGTGTTGCAAAGCAGCGTGACCCATTTGTCGATGGTAGAGTCAATAGACATAGACGAAATGCCAGAGATCAAGACCTGGATAAGATCGCCTGGCGGACTGCCAATGTTCGGTTTCGAGAATATCATCTGCAATACGTCCAGTATCTCAACCTGGGACGGGCTGTCCTGCACCACCTGGGACAACAGTTGCATCAACAGGCGGATCAAGCTATGATCTCCACGAAACTCGATTTCTTCCAAAATCAGGCACAGGATCGACAGAGAGGTTGTGAAGATCTCCTTTTCGATGTGTCCTGACGAAATATGTTCCATGCAGATATCCAGCATCATGTCAGAATAGCCTGCCTGCCCAAAGAATTCATTGCGCTGAGCAGCGGATTGCTTCGCTAGAGTCATGACCTTTCGGAGTCGGTGTAGGCCGAGCAGGGAAATCTGGCCATCCGAAGAATGGTTTGACTCGGCATATATGATTCTGAATATGGGCCCCATTGACGGTAGGTTGTTTAGCCACACTCGTCGCCGATCGTCGGCCTGAAGAGCATCGACACCGTCAATGATGGTTAGGACTGGTTGCCTAAGCGTAGCCCATGGTACCTCATCGTCCTGTATACCTTGCTCCGAAGAAAACAGTTCGATATTGACCTCGGGAAAACGAGTATGCGCCCAGAGAGTAGCGAATCGCGCTATTTGGTCTTCCAAGCGCGCTGCAGAATCATTTCCTTCGCTCATGAGTTCCGCAATCTTGCTATCCACAAGCAGTAAGTCGTCTGAGAGCATCCGGAGGTTCCATATCTGGTCCACAGCTTCCACATGGAACTGTGGACTAGACGGCAGAAGAACTTTCCACAGCTGGGACACCAGCTCTGGTATGAGCTGTAGTAGATACGGCTCGGTCAGGGTCTCCTTGCCAGGGTCAAAAGCATGTAGCGTATCCACTATTCTTGCCACCGTCTTGGTTGACTCGTATCTGGCGTGTGGGCCTTCACTTGAAGCCTGGAGCAGATGATGAAGTCGCTCACCAAATCTCAGCTCGCGCAGCGACTGGAAATTGCTTGTCCTGGACACGGCTTTAGAGAAACTATTGGTCAGAGGCCCAAGCAATTCTTGGTCGTTTGGATGGCTCAGGCACTCCACGATAATGAGTGCAATGTTCCGAAGCAAGATCTCAGCAGCAAGGGCTGGGGGAATCGTCTCGAAGATTTCTTTCTTCACGTACGAAGAATGCTCGTATAGGCCCTTGAGTCTTATGAGCCAACCTGCCTGCTCGACGTCTCCAGATGATTGCAACAGGTTGCTCGCCGGATGAGGAGGCAATAAGCTTAGAATGGCTTCTAGTAGCTTCGCTATGCGTAGCGGCTGAGCCCCATCTCGTCCCGGGAGCTCAGAGTGTTCCTCTCGAAGAAGCATTTCTGAGATCGCTAAACACAGCATAGGCAAGTGTATAGTCGTCATTTCTTCTTCTTGCAGGCTGAAATTCGCTAAAATGAACTCAATGAGCTCCAAGTCACCCTGTACGAGCAGTCGAAATAGTTGACCGGTAATCAGCTGAGGCTCGATGGCATCGAAGAAGACGTTAGCACTGCGGTATACCTCGTCAAAAGAGGACTGTGAAGGAGCAGTCGCCTGATATCTCTGTAAGTCCTGCATTGCCGGGACGAACAATGCTTCGACGGGCAGCTTTCCGATGACCCAGCGATCCATCAACGAGAGCATAATGCGGAAGGGGCGGGCTCTATCGACAGGAGACAGCGCCTCCGTGCGCAGCATTTTCTCGAGGCTTCGGATGACTGGCTTGAGCCCGAAGGTCGCGAAGTAATCATGCCTGGGCGCCGCTGAATGTGGCTTGAACTGTGGAGGTGTGGGAGGCTCGACAGCCGAGCGAGGGACCACGTCTGTTGAGCCCTCTCGCTTGTCTTCCTTACCAAGGAACCAAGTCCACAGTCGACGGTTCAGACTCATGTCTCTCCGCAAGACCACCGACATGGCGGCAGCGACGAGGATGTCCAAGTCATTTGGCGAGACGAGGGACTGGAGCACCGGTGCATGAAGGGGTACATGTGAGACCAGAAGGTCGAGGAAGCCCCGTTGGACCAAGGGCTGTTCATCTTGAAGTCCCGTGGCAAAGCAGCGAACGAGTAAACCGGGTTCAGGAGTTGTCACAGCTCTGATGGCCTCGTGCGACGTATCACCCGGCTGCCCATGACTTACGGCGCCGTCTGGAGACTGGTTCGCAGCTGAGCCTAAGCTGGGAAGCTCCCGTGTCAAGTAGACCAATGCGCCTGGTCGCTTCGACGTACTTGTGATGGAGGCAAGGAACATGCTTTGCCAGAAGAATTCTTCGGTTCCATCTTCGGCGAAGCTCTGTCGGACGCGGTTGATGGTGTTCAGGGTTCGGTCAAAATCCTCACTGTTCTCCTCCTCAATTCCGGGCAGCAACGACAAGATAATGGCTCTTAGCGCCGGCCGCAATGCACGACTGGATAGCCTCAGGATGTGGTCATCGTAGAGCGAGAGGAACAGCGGCCTCGTGGTCAAAGTGGCAAAAGTGAGGGTGTGCGACACTCCGGGGAGCCAGATGGGCAGATCCTGAGACAGTCGCTCGGCTCCTAGCAGAGTGAAGACTAAATTGTAGACTTCTAGCGCCTTCTGATGCACGCCCGACGGCAAGGACGGCTTCAAGCACAGCGCCAGGTATTTGGCAAGAGTCGGCTTAAACGGGACTTCGGCGTCAGGAGGAGAGGCCTGCAGAGCCTTTGCCAGGCGGCTGAGGAATGCAATGTAGTCCGCCCACTCGTTGGTGGCATCCCACAAGCCCAGCGCTCTCTCGACACCCGCATTGTAGCGACGAACAGCTTTTGCGTCGGTCATCGCACAGCGGTTTGCGGGATGTGCAGGCTGTTGGCCGTGGGCATGGCCAGTCAAAGCCAAGTAAGTGTGAGAATCAACTCGGTGGCCACAAAGGCCTCTCGTGACCTTCGCGACTCAGCGGTGGACAACGCTGCTACTGGAGGATGCCGCTCATGATTGTTGATTAGGATACTCCGCGCGCTTTTTGTCTCTCGAACGCGTTATTGTGGTCGTAAGCGGGGAGGACTTGTCGTCGGGATGCACAGGACACGGTGGTTCTCATCAGACCAAACAGAGGCGAGGCAGCCGCCAAAGGGTCGGAAAACCACTCGCGACTCTCCCTCTTTTGGAACGAGAGTGACGCCGCCCTGTGCTCATGAAAACGCCTATAAAACTGCTCGCAGCTGCTTTGGAACTCAGCCCGACCTCGCCGCTTTTATATCTCCCACCTCACGACTCACCCTTCCCCCAACCTTCCCCCACCCACTCAGTGTATCTAGTACTTCCTATTAATTTGGCCTGATGCTACTGTAAATACTACAGTAGAGTCCTTGGTTACACTTGACGCCAATCTGTTATCGTGTTTGGGAGACAAGCATGATGTGGAACGCCAGTTCATGGCCGAACGTCATTTTCCGCCATGAATAGTGACAGAGAGCAGATCCAAAATAGCTGACGTGTTCATTTTCTATCTCCCACTCTTCAGGTGATCGGCGCAGTGGTGCTCACGGATCTTATGTCGAGGCGGGGAGAGAAGGATGACAATGTCCCGTTCTTGATCTTGAGCGGCGTGATGGGGGTATATATGCATCTATGTACACACGTAGCAAGGCCATCTAGCGCTCTTAGCGGACAGCGCCACTAGTCGGGCTCTACACCGGGCCAGATGCGAGACTTTCAACTATGCATGAGCATGCCGACGTGAGTTGACTTGATGTGTTCTTTCTACCAGGCCTAGGTCGGACGACAGGCATGGGTTCCATTGTACAGACATGGTTCTACCGCTATAAAGACATGGGGCGGGGGTGCTAAACAATAAAAGCTGCCTCTAATACGGTTTTAGCCCTGCCAGTTGCAAAAGACGCTCAGACTGTTCCGCCTTTTCTCGCGGTTCAGACCGGTTCCGAGGGTCAAGCGTGCCGTCGGGCGAATAGGCCAGCAACGGCCTCAAGTAGATATTATCATGAGCCCAGAGCGTGGGATAACCGTGACTAGCCCGCGGTTGTCGGCCACCAGAGCTCAAACGATGCCGCAAATGGCTGTTACTCACCATGCAAATCAAAATAGTTCGAGAATGGGTGGTACGTGAACTCCCTTTCAAGGCTGTAAACTTGGCTGCATCTCAGCGGTGGGAAACACGAAACTGAGCTCAAAGGGAACCAAAAACTGGTTCCCCTTTAGGTGATTATATTAGCATCAGACACCAGATTCAGAAAGCGCACGAAAGGGTTGCCAACATCGCCAGTGATGACATTTGGAGGCCTCAAATGGACAACACGACTGCCCCCTAATCATATTAAAGGTCTAATTCTTGCCGTGCTATTTGCCGGTACCTCGATCGAGAACCGATACGGTATCGATGCCGCTAAGTATGAGCTACCTATCCTGCGGCAAGGTCTTAGATTGAACTAATGTGACCGGTGCACGAGAATGCCACAACCGGCCACGAATGGTTGTTTCAATGCACGAAGTATAGACGCTCATTAGCTGACAATCCAATGACAGATGTGCACGCTCCATAACTTTTCGGCATTATCGCTACATGCAGTGGTCAGAGTAGCCCACACTTTCTGACCATTGAAATTGCTGTCCTTGTTGTGCGGTTGACCTCCGTGGCGACATCCGCGGACAGTGGCCATCCCTGATGTAAACGCTTCCACGCTCTTTCCCCACCTCGGGCAAGGGAATTTGGGCTGAGATGTCGACATTTTGTCTGGCACGGTGTCGCAGGATGTCCAGTCATAAGAAGTAGACACCTTTTGCGGATGTTTTGGAGCAATTTAAGGTAGACTAACAACCCCACGAGAACACCAGAGTCACGTCGAGAGTGTTCAATCGTCAGTGAACGTGCAACTGAGGGGGCAATTGACGATGGGTTCCGTCGCTAAGTCGTGAGACACACTCTTCTCTGCTCGGCTCTTGATGATAAATTCAACCTTTACTGACCGTTTGTGTGGCAGCAGTACTTACACTGCATCATTTGCATTTTTCGAGGCAATCTGGGAGGTAATGCTACAGTCTCTGCACAGCCATTCTTACCTATACTGATCAGTAATAGGCTGGCATTACCCACGTCTTCGTTAACCTCGGATCTGATCACCCGTCTATCATTGAAGCGATCGTGAAAGGACAAAACGAGAAAAATGGCAACTTCCCCAGGATTTTGACGTGTCCAAACGAGGTATCAGGAGAGGAAACCCAAAGAAGAGAGTCGAGACTGAAACTTCTGTCAGATGGTAGCACTATCGATGGCCGATGGTATGGCACGACTGACCAACAAGCCACAATGTGTAATTGTTCACGTCGATGTCGGAACCCAGGGATTAGCGGCGGCCGTTCACAACGCATCTTGTGGACGAGCACCGGTCCTGATTTTTGCGGGACTGTCACCATACACCATCGAGGGAGAGTACCGAGGGTCACGAACCGAGTATATCCATTGGATTCAGGACGTACCAGATCAAAAACAGATTATTGCTCAGTACTGCAGATACACGGGAGAAATCAAGCGCGGTCGAAACGTGAAGCAGATGGTGAATCGGGCACTGCAGTTTGCCACGAGTGACCCACAAGGCCCGGTCTACCTATACGGCGCGCGAGAAGCCATGGAAGAAGATGTACGTCACTGTGTTTGACGAGAATCTATATTTGAGTAAGATTACTAACCACTCATAGATCGAGCCTTATCATTTGAATCAACAAGTTTGGCAGCCGGTCGACCGGGCAGCGTTGCCACAAGCCGCCGTCAAAACGATTGCCGAGCACCTTGTCAAGGCTAAGGAGCCACTCTTGATCGTGGGATATACTGGTCGAAATGTCGACTCGGTCAGGGCAACAATTACTTTGGCTGACAAAGTTCCCACCTTACGCGTCTTGGATACTGGCGGATCCGATATGTGTTTCCCTGCTGACCACCCTGCAGCACTAGGTCTCAGATATGGCTCTGACCCTGCAATTACGACCGCTGACTTTATTTTCGTGGTTGACTGTGATGTCCCCTGGATACCAACACAGTGTACCCCTAGGCCGGGCACCAAGGTTATACATATCGACGTTGACCCTTTGAAACAGCAGATGCCGGTCCACTATATTCCTGCGGTTGCGCGATATAAAGCGGACTCTGCTACTTCACTAAATCAAATCAACGAGTATATTTGCTCAAATCTCGAACTCTCGGATATTTTGTCGAGTGCCGAGACGTTGTCTCGTGCTGAGAAACGGGCCATCTCTCACCGAACCCGATGGAATCAGATCAAGGATCTGGCTACGCTCCCGAGTAACCTTCAAAGCCCGATCGATCCTCATGTGCTCGGCGGACAAATCAGAGCAGCCGTTCCTTACGATACCATCTTTGCCGCAGAGGCGGTCACTTTAGCTACGATCATTTCAGATCAAATTGCTGCGGTTGTGCCGAAAACTTGGATCAACTGCGGTGGTGGGGGCCTTGGTTGGTCCGGTGGAGGTGCTTTAGGGATTAAACTGGCATCCGATTTCGAGCACCGTGATGCTGGAGACCTCACTGGAACGAACAAGGGTCAATTCGTCTGCTCTATCGTGGGAGATGGAACGTTTCTTTTTTCGGTGCCTGGGTCCGTGTATTGGATTGCTCAACGGTATCGTATACCTACCTTGACGATTGTCCTCAACAACCATGGGTGGAACGCACCTAGGCGGTCTATGTTACTTGTTCACCCCAACGGTGTAAGTTTCATCCCCTTTTCTCGAGGGGGAGATTGCTGATGTTCGGGCAGGAGGGAAGCAAAGTTGACAACAAAGCCTTAAACATCTCGTTTGATCCGTCGCCGGATTACCCTGGAATTGCTAGAGCCGCCACGGGTGGAAATGCATGGACTGGGACCGTCAGTACCGTGGCAGAGTTGTTGGAACAGTTGCCTAAGAGTGTTGCTGCCGTGAAGGCCGGTCAGTGTGCAGTGCTCGAGGTCAAACTTGGAGATACCACCGCCACAGCATTCACTATGGGGACTACAATTACATCGGGAGAGGTAGCGATGTCAACCGGCTAGCCCCTCTCTCTTAGTAGCCATGTCATAGTCTACTACAACAACTATCAAGCATATAGAGGGATGGATAGATTAAGCAAGTTATTCAGGAGTGGCAACAAGCACTACACAGCCACAGTACCCTGGGATTCTCCGAATAGAGATAATTGGAAATAGTTCAGACAATCAATGGTCCGTTCAGCTCGGAGCTGCTTGCCACCACCTCGCACAAAGCGGTCTCTTCCTAGTCACATTAGCTATCCAGAGGACTCATACTGTATATCGATCCGAGAGATTTGCCGTGCTGGACAACATAGAAATTCACGTTTGCAATTGGATGAATTTCACCTGGTCAGGGGTATAGCCAGTTAAATGCACTGTCCATGGACAAGTCCGCGGCCCTGCCATGCACATATCAGCACTCACCCCGCAAAAACCGCCACGCAGACACGGTGGATCCCCCACAGTGGAGCCGAACCCCGGATCGAGGCTGGTCCTAGCTCTGGCCCCCCTGGCCAGCAACCACAGCCTCGGTGACTGGATCGTACATGGCAGAAGACCCGTTATCGCTGAAGTCTATATAACTTCGAAATCTGGACGCCCTTTGTCCATCGAGTCCATCTTTGCAGTTCCTCACTCAACTCCAGAGAAGTACTATCGTCCTCCACATGACTCAATCACCAGGAGAGCTTCTGGGCCACGAAAGCGTGCTAGTCGATGACAAGGCTTGCGTGGTGCAATGCGAAGACCAAGAACTCGGGACTATCAAGGACGAGGAGTGCCCCAACGTGTACCAGTATGTGCCAACTCTGGCGACTCTCTTCAGTCCAAGATACTGATGGCTGCTACAGTGAAAACGACGCTCCTCCGGAATTCGACCCTAAGGTCGTGAGGAGACTGCGCTTAAAGATCGACCTATGGACCGTCCCTATGATCTTTCTCATCTCCGGCTTAGCCTTCCTCGATCGTGCCAACATTGGTAAGTCATGCACCTGCAACACTATTCTTATCACCGCGGCTGACCTGGCTCGAAGGTAATGCTCGACTTGCCGGGCTGGAGAAGGACCTGGGCATGAGCGGAAACGACTTCAACATTCTGCTGACCCTCTTCTGGGTGGTCTATATTGTTGTCGAAGTCCCCGCTCTCGTCGCGTGCAAATACTTTGGTCCCGGATGGTTCCTCCCTTGCATGACGGTCGCGTTCGGCTTGATGTGCTTTCTCCAGGCCTGGGCTCGGAATATGGCCCACATGTGCGCCCTGAGGGTCTTGCTCGCCATCTTTGAGGCGCCGGTCCTCGCTGGCTGTGCCTACTACTATTCCCGCTGGTACACCCGCGCCGAACTGACATTCCGCCTGGGCCTGAGCAGCACCGCCGGCCCGATCATGGGGGCCACGAGCGGTCTGGCTGCATCCGCCATCTTGACCTTGGACCACTTCGGCAGTCTGACCCGGTGGCGCATGATCTTTGCCATCGAAGGAATGATCACCCTCATCATCGCGGCTCTCATGATAGTGCTCTTTACGGACCGTCCGGAGACGGCTCGATGGCTGACCGCCGAGGAGAGGAAGATCGTCACTGCCCGGATCAAGGCTGAGCGCGTTGCCACGACCGAGGTGCTCGACGGAATCGACAAGCCCAAACTCCTTCGTGGACTTATCAACCCGGCCGTCGTAGCCGTGGGCTTCATCTTTTGTTTGACCAACATTACATCCCAGGGCTACTCGTTCTTTCTGCCGACTATCGTTCGGTCAATCTATCCGGACAAGAGTGTTGTTCAGCAACAACTTTGGTCGGTCCCGCCGTACGCCGTTGGTCTGATCACCAATGTTGGTGGCTCATACCTGTCCTGGAGATTTGATCGCCGCTTGATCGTCATGGTCTCGCTCCTCCCACTCGTCATTCTGGGATACGGCATTTTCCTGGGCACCTTGAACGCCCAAGCCCGTTACGGCGCCACCATCATCGTCGGCTTTGCAATCATGCCTTTCCAAATCCTCTGCCAGTCGCAGGTCGCCGCCAACGTGGTCTCAGATACGGCGCGATCGTCAGCGCTCGCCCTCAACATCATCATCGGCAACATCGGGGGTCTCATCTCGACATGGGCATTCGCGGCCTCTGATGGACCACACTATATGCGTGGAAGCGGCCTCAATATGGCCAGTGCATGCTCCGCTTTACTGCTGGCTATCGGCCTGATTCTTTGGATGAAGTGGGATAACAAACGCAGGGCTGCGAAGGACCCCGAGGCGGAGCTAAGTGGTCTATCTCTGAAGCAGGTTCACGATCTTGATTGGGCTCATCCTGGTTTCAGGTGGAAGCCATAGGCTCTACGACCATTCTGACAGACCGTCGGTCTGTTCGACTTTGGCCTCGGGCGTCTGTGACTTTGTACGTAGAGACACAATATACGTACGGGATCAGTACTTGAGCAGGCGGTGTTGTGAATATAGCTGAATAAGGATGCATTTGGAGACAGAGACCTGTAATCCGCGGGAACAGCAGGACGTATCGGCTTTTTCAGTGATCCACTTTAAACCCATGGCAGATGTAGCAATTGCCTGGAGATGATGTTGAATCGGCCCGAAGACTCGATGTATCCGCTCTTGACCGCGTATTATTTCTCATATACTTGTGGTTCCTGCACCGAGACCTTTATTCGCCGGATTGAAAGCTCTTATATTGACATACCTCTTCCCAGGACGAGTATTTCTTGTAATTGTGAGATCCGCAGCGCGACTGATAGCAGTCGCCATCAAACGCTTCCTACACTGAATATGGCCGCCCTCCCTTTACCGGACGAATACACCGACATCGTTGTCGTGGGCTCTGGCGTCGCGGGGCTGTCGGCCGCCATCGAAGCGAGGCTCAAAGGCGCCAACGTGCAGTTGTTCGAATCACAGAGCACGATTGGAGGGACTTCGGCGATCAGTGCAGGCGGCTGTTGCATTGTCGACACACCACTGCAGCGCCGTGCCGGCATTCACGATACGGTCGAAGGGGCTCTCTCGGAATGGTACGCGCTGGGCGGTCCGACAGTCGACCAAGCCTGGGCGCGACAGTACGTGGAAAACAGCAAGGCTTTTGTCTACGACTGGCTCGAGCAGCTGGGCATCCGATGGGTTGATCTCAAACACCCCGAAGGGAACAAGCTCCCTCGTTGGCACCAGCCAGAGGGTTGGGGGAGAGGCGTCGTGCAAACCCTTCTCGAACGGGCACAAGTCCTCGGAGCGGACATCAGGACGAGGTCACAGGTGAGGCGCCTCCTCGTCGACAACAATACTGTGTCTGGGGTTGAAGTCGAAGCCGATGGGAGGATCTACAAGGTCGCCAGCCCCGTCGTCATCGTCTGCACGGGGGGATTTGCAAGCAACATCTCAAAGGTGTTAGAATTTTGTCCGGCGTTGAGGACGACACAACGCCTGCTCGCCGGCGGCGGAATTGCTGCTCTCGGCCAGGGTCATGACATGCTGCAGCGAGATGCAGCTGCCCAATTTTGCTGTCTGGACCACCTCTGGCTCTATCCCGTCGGCACTCCAGACCCAACTGATTCCAGCGGGACGAGGGGCATTGCGCCTCGCCTGCTTCGGGGAGACATCTGGCTCAATAGTCGAGGAGAGCGCTTCCACAACGAGGCGCTGACGGGGCCCCGAATCGGCTCGGTCGCCCTCCTGAACCAGCCGGGTCAAACTGCATGGATGGTCTTCGGTGCCTCGGAAATCCGACATATCCAACTGTACAACAACGCAGCGTACTTTCCCCCGGCCTCGGATGGCGAAGACCTTCCTGCCAAAAGATCCTTCTGGGAAGATTCGGCCTATGCATGGCGGGCTAGCAATGTTGAAGAGCTTGCAGCGGCCATCGGCTTACCAAACGACGCAGTCCGGACCACCATCGACGCCTTCAATTCAGACATCGCCGCGAACCTCAGTCATGACTCTCGACACGGTCGACCCCTGCGGGACGTGATGCCTCTGGGCCAGAACCTGGCTGCGATCCAGATCTTTCCCATGGTACAAAAGACGTTTGGTGGAGTGCGTACCGATTCGAAATGCCGGGTGATGGGTCGCTCCGGTGACTGTGTCCGCGGCCTGTTCGCGGCTGGGGAGGTTGCTGGCATGGCCGGCGGCTGCATCAACGGCAGGGCTGCACTTGAGGGCACCATGTTTGGCCCTTGCTTGTACTCCGGCAGGGTGGCAGGAATGACTGCGGCATCTCAAGTTATGCAATCCCGGATCTGATCCGTGTCTGTTGTGAAAAGATTGTGCATTCCCAACCCCAGGTCATCTAAACCTTGCCTCCTTTACAGTTCGCTCCCGGGGCAAAGTCGTCACCAGCCAAGCAATGCCGCCCGCGGTAGTTTCGGGAGTCCGCGGGCCTCCTCGGACTCTGGCAAACACCCTCGATCATCTATTCAGGTCTCCAGCCATGCATAGGATCAGGACCTCGGACAACAGCCAAGATTCATGGAGGGTGGGTGTCTATCGAAGACCTGGTCGACCATTGTCGAGCCTGGTCACAATGATACTACAGATGGAGCGGCCAATGGTTCCACTGGACATAGAGGTTCTCTAGCTGTTGCACATTTATAAATCAGTTTCATAGTCACGAAAGACCACCGTCGCTAACGACACCATAATCAGTCAGAATGACTCCATCCAAATATCCCACGAGGCTCACCAACGTCCTCAAGACCTTGCCAGGAGCACTGCCTGCTCGAAATATCCCCGCCAATGCGAACCTGGCCGAGATTGTCACCAGGTGCCTCCAGTCCTTCGAGACACTGCACTTCGGCCACTTTACTCCAGACGCACTATGGCGAGACTCCTTCGCGCTGAGCGGAACGATGAGAACTTTCTATTCCGGGCCCACGATCGCCGCAGCCTGGAGCCACCTTGCACAGCATCACTCACCATGCGAGCCTCAAGTGGTGGAGGACTCGTGCACAGTAGCTCGCGCCGGCTCAGACTCGTCCTGGATCGAGGCGCGATTCTCCTTCAAAACCAACGGTCCGCTGCCGGCGGTGTGTTCGGGATTCCTATCGCTCGCGTATGAGAATGACGGACTGTACAGGATCTGGGTCCTGCGTACCATTCTTGAAGGATTCGTGGGATACCCAAGTGTGGACGCACTGGCACGAGAGAAGACCTTGGGACTTCAGCAGTCAGCCAAAACGGACTATCAGTGTATTGTGATCGGTGGCGGCGCCGCTGGCTTGAGCACCGCCGGTCGCCTCAAGGCCCTCGGTGTAGACTACCTGGTCTTGGAGAAGTTGGCGGACGTTGGTGACAGTTGGGCGTGCAGATACAACGCTGCCAAATGTGAGTTCTGCTTATCCACAGTGTCGATGTTCCGGTTTTGACCCGGGTTCTGGCGTCATTGCAAACAGCAGCACTGACTCGGGCGCGGCTTGATTAGTGCATGGCACAAGACACACAGCTCATCTGCCTTTTGAAAGAACTTTTGACGAAGAGTATTCCCTCTATCCAACCAAAGACGAAGTAGCAAAAGGCTACCGAGTATGGGCTGAGCGCTTTGGGATCGTGAGTTTTCGACACCTTCTCGGACCAGTATACAATCCAACGGGACAACTGACTTGAATGTGCTAGAACATTTGGCTGTCCACCGTGATCAAGGATGGTTCGTGGAATGCAGAAAAAAGACAATGGACTCTCAATGTCCACCGAAATGGGGCCGATATATCCCTGACCTCCAAGCACATCGTCGTCGCGGTCGGTGGCGGTGGACATATCCCTTATATGCCAGCTTTCCCTGGCCGTGTAAGTCTTACAATCCACGACCGCTGTCAAATGATATCATGGACTCAAACTCACCACTTATACCACAGGAATCATACAAAGGCAACGTTGTGCATTCGTCGGCTTTCAAAGATGGCTCTCCCTGGAAAGGAAAGAGAGGCATTGTCATTGGCGCCGCCAATACTGGTAAGTGGTGGCGATTCGCCACTGGCATTAGATTGTTCCAATGTCAATAACAAACTTCTCAGGACACGACATTGCTGAGGATCTTCTGGAGCATGGTTTATCCGTGACCATGGTCCAACGAGGCGCAACGTGTAAGTTCAAAGAGCTTGGTCATCCTAACGAGATCTCTTGACATAGTCAGCGTCCACATGCCTGACTCGATGCTGAACTAGACATGGTCCCTCTCGATTACCTTGCTCCTGTATTGGATGGTACGTTGTAACCCCCCGTCCTCAGCCTGACCCTTGCTGCTCGCAGAACATTGGCTGATGGAGGCAACCAGCCGTTTACAATCCGGATTTTGACATCGAGTTGGCCGATCGCATCCACTACTCGAGTCCTGCTGCGATGACTAGGGAGCGATCCAACCTCTTGATCCATTCGCTGGTGAGGGCGAACGCCGAACGCTTCGATGCTCTCGAGCGTCAAGGATTCAAGCTCGTGAGGTTCGGTGATTTTTTCCACCATCAGACCGAGAGACAGGGTGGGCATTACGTCGACATTGGCGCTTCCGCGAAGATCGCCGACGGCAGAGTACGTGCATCGAGCATCCTCCCTGCCCCCTAGCTTTAGCCAGGGGATTCAATCCAAGATGGCAAGGCTGACACGTTTTGAACGATGCGAACAGATCAAGGTCAAGTCCGACGCAGCCATCGACTCGTACACGCCCGAGGGTCTGCACTTTAGCGACGGCACCGAGATCAAGGCCGACGTTGTTGTCTTTGCGACTGGATTCCACGGCAACATGCGTCAATTCGTCGCCGATCTCCTTGGAGATGATGTCGCGAGCGCCATCGAAGACTACTGGGGACTGAATGCCGAGGGCGAGCTTGAAGGAGCATTCAAACCGACTGGTCGTAAGTCCACTTTCCTCCCTCCTACCCAACTTGTGCTCGCGATGCTCCCCCGACCGGGTCTAATTTTCCTGCCGTCTGACTAGATCCCGGATTATGGTACATGGGTGGAGGATGTGGGCACGCGCGTTATTTTTCGCGCTTCGTCGCTCTGCAGGTCAAGGCGGATGTGGAAGGAAAGCCGCTCAGGATATACAAGGACACCCCGAGCTTTGTCAACGCGACTTCGGCTGCTGCTACTCCTGGCCAGCACGCCCAAATAGAACCGGCCATGTTCAGAGTGGATGACCCAGCAATCGCGCCCAGTGTTTTGGGATTACAGCAGCAAGAAGGGATTACAGTGTGACGACAGCAAGCCATTAGCGGCTCTGGGAAGGCAGGTATTGGTCCTTGTCAATTTTGTGGAGCAGCCAAGTTGGTGGTGTGCGCGTCTAATGGGCTCGCAAAGCATGAATTTCGATCTTCTGGATCAAGTAGACCTAGCATAGTTGTGATGCTTCATCATATACGTAGATCGTATATCCGCACTCAATCTTGAAGGTCGCCCCCTCGTGCGACAAGATACAATTTTTCCGGTAGAGATATCAATTCGGTTAGAAGCCCGCTCGAGACTGCTGGACGCCGAAATCACGGAACATGTCCTCCCAAGGAAAATCGGCAGTGCCCGTCCCATCTGGATCGAGGCAAGGAAGCCAGAGATCGGGGCTGTCGGGTTGTATCCATTGTGCTGTGGTCGCGGCGGGCTCAGGTGGCACCATGCTCCGCCCGTCCGTTTCGTTTCCGGTGGTCATGTGGGAGTAATCAAAAGGTAGATTGCGACAATTTGGCCAGTCTGTATGATCTTCTACTGGGCGGGTAAGGCTTTCGGACGCAACCTGTTGAGTCATGTGCTGCATGGCCAATGCTGGCACTGCGTCTCTTGACCACCAGGGAAGCCTTCCGGGTGCAGGTAGATCGGGGGGAGGCTGCGGAATTATTTGATGCTGCGGCTGCGACTGGAGAAAGAGCTCACTTGAACGAGAGGCCGACCAATTCTCCATTTCGGCTGTCGAGGTCTCGACCAGGGTAGATCGGTGAGCACTGAGGTTTGGCGGGCGCGTGTCGGTACGACTTTTCCACCCTTGCATCGTCCGCTTGAGTGACTCCATGCCTTGTTTCACCTCCGGATCCTGCTGTCCACACTGCTCTAGGATACGGTAGCATTTCAGTATTTCCGCTTTCCTTTCTGCCGCTTGTCTTGGGTCACGGCGGTTGTAGACATAGTCCATGGTCAACGTCGTGGTCGCGATGAAAACGTGGAACACGACCAGCCATGCACGGCCCAAGAGAGAGCCGCGTACAGCTTCTTGCATCTCTAGCACGATGCGTGTAGATCGGAGGCATGTTTTCCGGTTGTAGATGTACCGCTGATCTTGGTAAGATCGAGCCAGATATCGCCGGTGTAGTAAAGCCAGGGAATTGTGCAATCCGAACAGGAGGAGCTTCCGTTGTCGGTCTAGGTACGGTCGTTCTTCGAACAAATTTTTTAGGGATTCTGGATCTGTCTCATAGTGGAGATATGCAGGAAGAGCGTTGTACGTATCATTGATCTTCTTGTCGAAAATCATGACAGTACTATAGTCGAGCTCCACGTCGCCCAATTCTGCCTTATTCATAGCGTCGGTTAACTTTTGTATGATGTTGGCAATGAGAAGCCTGGCAATCAGAAAAGTCATCACTGTTACCGGGCCAGTCAGTGGCTGATTGCAGTAATAGCCCGGTCGGATGTTGTCGTCCTCGACGTTGCTGGGAAACCGCACATTCATGTGGTCGGGATGGACCAAGTACGTCCCCGGTTGACCCCAGTTGACGAAAGAGTACATCCTGGTACGATTCCGTCGTCAGCACAGCAATGGAAGATGTAAAGGGATTTCTGGCTTACTCACCAGTCAGACATTACGATAACCCACCAGACTCGACGCTGAATTTCCAATCTTACCATAGACTCCAGGGTTGGTGGGTTTTCTCGGGTTTTACGCTGACGAGGCGAGTCTACCCGGTCGAGTTGTAATATTTGAGCCTCGGTGATCAAAAGTGCTACTTGACCTCTACGGCCCGTGTTTTGAGGGTATGTTGGGAGGAACAGCGTAAGGAGGACTTTTGCTTGGAGGGTTTCCAGTAGAGGACAGATGAGATGGTTGGCTTCAGCCAGAGCGCGTTGAACCAATATCATCCAACTTTTACAGCAGGCTTTGGGATCTTTGACGGGGCACGGCGCATTGCCCGTGGTCCCGTCCTGCCAAAAGTATACGGCCACCGATAAGATCGCCACCAAAAGTGATATCTGCGGCCAATCTGGTTGTGTGCCATCTTGCAGACATTTGTACAATTTCTCGAAGTCACGCCATGTTTTTGGAACGTGAATAATGGGGAGATACCAATTGAGATTCTCCACATAGAAGGCGAATAGCGCTCGAGCATCGAAAAAGCCGGGCAGAATGTCAACAAGCTCCGACACTGCTGGTGGCCTGTGCGAAGACGATGGCGTTCCGACTAGGATATATGCATTCTGAACATCGTCCGAACATGATTAGTCATTCAGTCCAGAAAGCAGAAGCAGAAGCATGCGCAGACACACCACGTCCGTTGCTGTGTTCTCCGGTGCGTTCGAAGGCTGTCGAGAACTTCCATGGTCACGTTCAATGGATTCAGATCGAAAGTCATGGTGGTTGGCTTGGTCGATTGGCGAGGACGATGCATTAGGGGTTTTCTTTGAGAATACAGCATCTTCGAGCTGCTTCAGGCGTTGCAGCAAGTTGCTAGTGTCATGCTCGCCCTCGGCGGTCGTGGAGCCACCGACCGTGTCGTTCGCTGGAGACTCGGACAATGTGGTCACCTGCGATGGCTGAGGCCAAATAATTCCTACATGTCCGGTTAGTCGGTGATTGAAGGACCGGGCAGTGCAATCTATAGCATACCCTCGACGGCCGAGACACAGGGGATTTGTCTCGAGGTGCAGTTTGAGCAGGGGGCCAGCCGGTCACACTTGAGCTTTTTGCTCCGACAGAACCTGCACGACAAGCCATGTTGGCGTGAAAAGGCTCTCTCACGTTGAGCTGACGCTGTGCTCCGAACCCTCTTCATTTTTGCATCAGTCACCTATGCTCGCCACTTGCTGCAGGTGAATGATGTGTAACGGTGTCCGGTAGACCACGATGCAACTGTCGATGGCCGGGCGTCAGGCTTCATCCAAACGAAAGGTGGCGTCTGGTGGCATCGACTAGCTCGAGCACAAGATTGCCGAGCAAGACTCCCGGGCAACCCCCAGAGGCGGGGGCAGAAGGCAGAGGATGCCATCAGCGGGGAGTCCAAGGTCAGAGCCGGGGAAGTGTGGGGTGCAAACTAGGTAGGGACTCGAAGTGTAGTCAAGACCTGAGACTTTCCCAGGCTTAACTGCGAGGCGGGATGTCGTCGAAGTTTACCTGGCACACTGGCTCGCTGGTGGCCCTTGCCAAGGGTCCTGGCAGGCTTGGCATTGGATTTACATTTCTACCGAGGCTGTTATCAGACCCTCCTTCAGACTTAACCAAACACCTACCAACAGCCGTTGTAACACGGCAATTCCTCTCCACGCAGTCCCCGCGCGCCTGACGGTGTAGGTGCGAGAGTTTCGTCAATTTTCCAAGTCTGAGCCAGCCGCGCCAACCCGGCACACCGGCACACGAGCTGGAGATGGTGGACTAGTTAACGCCCGCGGCATATATCTTCGCCCGCGGACTTCATACTTTCCCCTCGGGATTTCTTTTGCTCGCAGCACCGCCAGCCATGGACTGAGAAAGCCCTCTCGCTCACATCTTCCAGTCTTATTGTGGTGATTAAGCTAGCTTCTTCCCTTATACGAATTACGCACCTATCCATGCGATGCCATGGTCCCCCGATCCTAATGGACCACCATTACCCTGCAACCCATGGTGTCCATGGACAAACGAAGATGTGAATTCTATATCATAGGTGCAGAAGTGACGGACTCCAGGCACGTTACCCATGGCGGACCGCTGTCACCCAATGACCAGGACTTTGTTGACTCGGGACTTAAGCATTTGATATGTCCGACGATGAACATGAAGACATGGGTCGTGAATACAGTCTTGAACAGGCTATTTATACCTCCCTTCCAAGACGCGTACATTGACTGAGCAGAATTGAAGCGCTAACACGCCAGCGCTTCAATTCTACTCAGTCAGAACATTCACGTGTCCCCATCATGACCCATTTCACTCTCGCAACGCTCTCGACCTCGGCAGGCTTGACCGCCGCGATCGGGGTTGGCGCCCACTTCTACCCGCTGAGCCAAACGCAAGAATTCCAAAATGCCACAGTCAGATCGCTGCTCGATGACTGGACCCAGTCTCTGGCGAAGCTGGAGAAGCTCGCCGCGGCGGCCGAGGCAGGCAAGCTCTCGCAAAGCATTCCCGCCAGCGACGCCACGCTGGAGACGCCCATCCGGTATCCCAACAAGGTGGCGTGCGCGGGGGCCAACTTCACCTCCCACCTGAAGGAGATGGGCTTCACCGACCTGGGCAAATGGGACATTCTCCCCGTCTTCCTCGCGCCCCCGACCACCACGCTGGTCGGGCCCGGCACGACCGTCAAGGTGCCGCGCACGACCAAGGAATTCGACTGGGAACTCGAGATGGTGGTCGTGGTGGGCAAGCGGCTGCGCCACGCCTCGCGCGAGGAGGCCGCGGCGGCGATCGCGGGGTACATGGTGGGCCTGGACCTGTCGTGCCGCGACCTGGCCATCTGCGACAACCAGCTCAAGATCGACTTCATGCGCGGCAAACTCCAGGACACCATGAAGCCCGCCGGCCCCGTCTTCGTGCCGGCCCAGTTCGTCCCGAACCCGGACAACCTCAGGATGACCCTCTGGGTCAACGGGCGCAAGATGCAGGATGCCTCGACCAACGAAATGCTCTTCAAGTGCGACGAGATCCTCGCCGCCACGAGCAGCCACGTCACCCTCGAGCCCGGCGACCTCGTCTACACCGGTACGCCCAGCGGCCAGGCCAAATCCCACGGTGTGCCCTTCCTCAAGGCAGGGGACAAGATTTGTGGACGCATCGAGGGGATCGGGGAGCTCAATGTCACGCTCAAGTCGGATGATTGAAGGACAAGTGTAGGGATTATCACCAAAAAGGGTTTTGAGACAACTAAAGTCGGAGCCGCTGGTAGATCTACTTTTACGTGCCCGTGGTCATGGACATTGATATAGTCATTGACTCGACGCTCCGTAGTTCGAGTACCGTCTCACATGATATGGAATACATACTTCTTCAGTTTGACAAGATACAGACCCGACTCCATCCGCTTGATCCACCTAAATATTTTGCCAGTCCAGATCCTCAAGCATAATTTGTGTCTCCTTGCCACGTAAAACTCCACCTAACTGGCTGACATGGGGGTTACCGCATACAAATCGAGGTCCTCTCGCCTTTGCCATATACCCTGCCCTACCGGTAGCGCGGACTCGCAGTCGGCCTGCTAGATTGCCTCCGACGAGACAACGACGACATCTACGGCCTCATGAGTTCACACCCTGCCGCCTGCTTAGCGGTTGTAAAGGCCTTTTAGAAGTAAGAGGCGCATAACTCCGTCACATTATGACTTTAGAACTGATTGTCTCTTAGGTGGTATTAATTCGGTGCCCACAGGCTTTATTCGCGGTAATGCGAACATTGCCATGAAGGACTCGCCTATTGCCACGAACCCGGTGCCATTACAAGGCCGATTGGGTCTCTCACCCGATTCGGGTGACAAACCCAATGGTACTGCGGAATAGTGCGGGAGGAGGTGGCAGGATACAGTGATAGGAAAGGGGATATTGCACTTCTACGCAAGTGCTATAATCCCCCACCCGAATCGGGTGGCTGGAAAGTAGGAGAAGCATGAGCTGGTAGCTGTCGTTTATTACCACCTCATGCTGGAAGGGGAAAGACTTAAGAGCTTCTCTCACCCGGATCGTGAGAGGAAGGCTCTTCCTTCTTTCTTTAAGCGTTGAGTCGTTGTCAATAGGACCACCAGATACAAAAGTATTCAGCTGCGTTAACCATCAGTGCCTACCGCGTGGCGGAGGTCCTGATATTCAGAGAACAATACACGTACGGTGTACTACTAGGTAATGAAGATTGACCTCCAGTCACTCCATTACCCGATGGAACAGTCAGCTGAGCAGACTGACCTGCAGACGGTTCAATGTTCAGTATCAATTGCTCGGTGCTTGCCATTTTCACGGATGCATTCGAGCTTCGAAAAGATACGAAATGAACAATGTAAAGAAGCTCTCAAAAGCGTAGACAGATAGCGGGTGGGAAGAGGAAATACGAGAGCCTCATATCAGGACATCAGGTAGAGATCTGGTCAGGACTGTGCTGTAAATCATGGTTTCAGCCGCGACTGAGGTACAAGCAAGCGTCAACATTAGTTGAACAAAGGACACCGGCCCAATCGCGAATCATACCTCAGCTCAGCCGCCCCAGGACTACAGTGAAGTGGAGTGGACCTGCGAGGTTGTCCGATAACAGGAAATGCCTTCACAACACCTCACAAGATTGGCGAGAGGAGGTGATAGCCCAGTCATACAAGGGGCGGATGGACATTTGTGCGGCTAAAAGTAGGCATGAGGCTTGGTCAGTTTGCCATACGTGAGCAACGCCTGGCTCGTATTCGTGTATCCATGACCAGTTTGACTTTAGTTTGGCTGCAACTCTCTGGGGCTTCCTGCGCATTCTCGACGCAAGAAGAGCCCCAGAGCTCCCGGAGATCTCCAAATTCTTGACTGGAAAGAAGTGGCAGCGGGATCGGGAGCAGCACCCGAATATCTAGATCCCAGCTTCGGTGCCGAAGAGGAGACAGCCATTCTAGAATATAGCTTCATGGCTTGTTCCAATTGCACAGGTCACATTCTTGCAGCTCATTGTTCAGACTCCACTTCGTGATGAGCGTTTTCAATTGCGTAGATGCCATGACGACGACAACTTCCTGCAAACCTGTCACGATACAACCCCGCGAAGCCCTCGAAGCCTTGTCCCATGATTGTAACGCACATTTCATGGGATGCAAAAGTCTGCTTGCGTTGGATATGCTCCCAATACTGGCCGAAACTGGGAATGTTTGACGGCTATCGATGATGCAGTGCGATTCGGTAAGTTTGAGAGTCGGTATGCCAAGAATCTTTCAGGACTTGTGTTAGTGGCGGCGTAGATGAAATGGCTGAACGTACAAGATTGATCGGGTGGATGACCAAATTTCACCAAAGTTTGCCGCCAGTTAGGCCGTGTCATCACCAGCAGTCGTTATCATATCAAAACGCTCGACAGATCCTCGAGTTGAGTGACAATAGGCCCTCTGTTTGGAGCTGGTGTAAGGTTTGTTGCATCGGCCAGTCTGTCCTGTTTGTTCTATCGGAAGAATGCCATCCGCGATATTTACCATGACCCTGTGGTGGTGGTGGTGGTGGTGGCGGCGGCGTCGTCGTCGTCCTGACACCACTGAGACGCAAAAAGAGACAAGGAAAAGAGCGTTCCGACACTGACCACGCGCCGGGAGCAACAGGGATGTCTCAAGAGTCGGTGAGGTGCTTCGAGGAGACTCTTTGCGTAAAACAGCTGATGTTTTGCGGTGCTCCGCAAATACACTGGTGGTATGGTGTATAGAAATTCACCCTCGAGAATTTGATGATCATACATGCGCCCACCCGTTCGATACAAGAACTTGCATTTCGTTGATCAAGCAATGGGCGCCCGGTTCTTGGTGTTTTGGTGTTTCTCGTTCCCAGGCGTGAAGTCTGTCAAGAACAATCCTCTTCTTGAACCAGGTCGTAGTAGTATATCGCAATAAACGATTCTTCCATATTCCCCAGCTAAATTCACTCATTGTCAGCCAAGAAAAGTCTCTATGTACGGCTTCATATGCAGGCTCGCTATAGCCAACTCGCACATCAGGATTAAGCCATACACCTTTGGAGGCGGTAAGCGGATTATCTGCGTGAACAAGGCAACACTCGGAGCCCTCGACGTGTCTCTCTGCAAGGCCGTCCGAGATGCCTCTGAATTCGAGGGGGGAGTCGAGATCATAGAAAGGAGTCGCGTCCATCATGACCATGCCATTCCAGCAACTACTCAAAGGTACAGCGCGGTTCTCGACGACCGCCTGTCGCGACGCGCGAGCTCTGAAGTAGGGCCATGTTTGCATCACAGGCTCCTCGCCATCAGAATCACGAAGTGCAAACGTATCATAATAGTGAGGAGGCTTCGCAAAGTCTAGGGCGCAAGCAGCTGCATAGCTACCACCATTTGTGTTCAGGAGTTTTCGATAGTCATCAATCTGAATCGCATCAATGTCCGCAAGATAGTGAGGAAAATCTGCTTGACCGACCTTAAAGACGACATCATTGAGGAAGAGAACATAAGTAAACTTTGTGCCAGACTTCTCCAAATTGTGAAGCGGTCTCAGCGACAAATTCCGCAATTTCGACAGGTATGGAATTCTCCTCAATTCTTTCTTACCACGGGGTGTGTCAATCCAACCAGATGCTGTAGGGGGTTTCCCTATCTCATCGATGTGCGTTGTCTCATCCAAGATGATTGTTTTAGATACTCCAAGTCGTTCCAACTCAACGTCGAGCTCTCTCAACGCACCCTTGGTGTCATCCCAGCTGCCGCTCTCATATATGGATATGTAGATGTTTTCAACGCCAATTTCTTGCACAAGTTCGAGTACAGCCGCATTCCAGTGACCCCTTATGATAGCCTCATTGTTCCAGTGCGTACTGGCAAGGAAGATCTGTTGTCGTCCGAATTGAGGCGAGAGGCTCGAATCAAGAGAGGAAAGGAAAGTCTGGTGGAGGTAGAATATTTCCAAGAGGCTCGCCAACGCGCAGAAGGCGAGGAACAACTTCAGGCGCAGCCTGGACATGCGGCGGAACCGCAACAGCATACTGTTCTCTTTGAGCGTATCCTGGGAAACCTTGCCTCATTATCACCGAGAACAAGTGAAGAAACTTCAACCCTAACTGTTGGCATAGGATAACCGTACGAACAGAATATGGTGGGATACAACAATAAAGTTTGGATAGCCTATGTGACTGCCAAGATATAACTTTTGCGGACAAAGGATTCGCCGCCGAGGGTTCTGGCGCCTATATAGTTGCATTCCAGGCGCTACGGATGCCTAAACCAGCCTCTTCCTTGTCTCTTCCTCTTGTTCTCCATGTTCTGGGACTGTCGTGAAATATGATGGAACGTAAAGCTATATATCGTTCTAGCACGTATGTACACCATTCGTTTGAGCCAGTGATGAGGTATTGCAATATCATGAAATACCATTCCTTCTCAAGTCCTTGGAAATTCGATAAATGAATGATCAACTGAGCAATGAATCTGAGGCTTGGGGCCAGAGCATTTGGAGATATATGATTTACATTGCTATTATCGCATCGATTCTATAGGCTATCCTGACCACCAGCATTGTACAAAGGACCGCACCAGAAACCAGATCGTCAAGGCGTGGTTGAATTGAAGCGTAATTCGCAAGCGGTTAGTTTAAAAAGCGGCGCCGTCTGGGTGAGCGCGCTGTGAGCGCCGAGCAGTCAAACCAAACCTTGGCCAATATCTTTCGAAGCCACGGCAAAGATAGCTATGTAACTATGTTCGCCTGTCCCAGCGATGCCACCGTCGCTTCAGTGTGACCATGTACGCGATGCGCAGTGATAGGAACCTGGGAAAGAGCGCCTACGATGCAGGCTAATCCACCATCATCCGCCACTGGACAGCATCACGTTTTGTCCAGAACGAACCGTCGTTGATTAATCAATTGATACAGCCTGCCGCGCATCCGTCATCGCAATGAACGCCCCAGAGGACAGCAGTCGAACATCCGTGTCGTCGGCCTCTGAGACGGAACGCCCACCACTTCCTCCTCGACCCAGCGGGCTGACTTTGATGCACGAGCGTCCCTCATCCAGCCATGCTTCCCGTCCGCCTACACGAGGTCTGGTTGCGGGCGCTACAACAGCTGTGTCCATGACAGATGTCAATGCCTACAACAAACCCGACGGGTCGAAAGAGCTACGCGTGACGCCTTCTCGCGCGCCCTCGAGCCCATCCATTCGCGCTGTCACAAGCAACAAGACCAGTGAAGTTGGAGAAGACAACTCGAGCATAAAGAGCTTTGCACCATTCGGTCGCTCGACGCAAGAAATGGAGAGCATATTTGACGGAGATCTACAGGAAGAACAGAATCCGTTGGCATCGGTCGGCAGCTCCAAGGGCTTGTTCGAGGCAGACTCGAATGACGGCATCTATGACGAAGGCGACGTCGACTTCAGCAAGGAATTCGACGAGGTGGACGATAGTGTTGTCGGCGAAGAAGTGGCACAAACCCTGTGGAAATCCAAGCGCAAACACTTCATCATCCTCTCCGCCGCCGGTAAGCCGATATACACACGGCACGGCTCCGACGCCGTCATTTCGAGCTATGTGGGCATCATCCAGACCATCATTTCTTCATATTCGGAATCAGACGACGAACTCAGAAGCTTCCAAGCAGATGGCGTCCTGTTTGTTATCCTGTCGCGGACGAACCTCTTCCTGGTGGGAATCACGAGTCTCCCGGAAAGCGAGTCCCAAGTCCGAGTCCAGCTCGAAGCTCTCTACATGCAGATTTTGTCCACGCTGACATTGCCGACCTTGACGCACATCTTCTCCGTGCGACCCTCCAGCGATCTCAGACGTCCTTTGCAAGGTACAGAGGTCTTGTTGTCGTCGCTGGCCGACAGCTTCACACGAGGCTCGCCGTCAACGCTGCTTTCCGCCCTGGAATGCCTGAAGATCAGGAAGGCACACCGCAACATCATCAACAGCACGATGATCAAAGCCCGCGTGGACGATCTGCTGTACGGTCTTGTGGTCGCGGGAGGTCGACTTGTCAGCGTCATCAGGCCCAAGAAGCACTCTCTCCACCCCAGCGATCTCCAACTGATCTTCAACATGCTCTTCGAAGCCGAGGGAGTCAAAGCTGGCGGAGGCGACTCGTGGATTCCGGTGTGCCTCCCTGGCTTCAACAACACGGGCTACCTCTACATGTACGTCAGCTTCCTCGACATGGGAGGCGAGAACGTCCGGGAAATGGCCGAAAACGAACGCATCGCCCAAGAAGACTCGGTGGCCATCATCCTGCTCAGCGCCAACAAGGAGGCGTTCGAGGACTTGCACAGCATGAAGAACTACCTCGTGCACGAGTTCCGCCGCAACCGGAGCATGCACATCATCCACGCAGCTGTCCAAGCCGGCCGACCGGCCCCGACAGACATCATCGCCGGCACCGTCTTGCGACACTTCCTGTACAAGTCGAAGGGGAACGTCCAATTCTTCATGCCATCCTTCTCGCCGAACTTTGAAACCCTGAAGCAGCGAAGACGCCTGATGTCGCTTTACCACAACCTCCACGCCAGCGTGCACGCGAAACACGCCGGTGTGAAGGTCCATCACACGGTGGGCGCATCGGCGACGGCCCTCGCGTGGGTCACGCCCATGTTTGAACTCTATTGCGTGGCCGGGCCGACCGCATCGAGGAACGCGCTGTCCTCGAGCGCCAACAAGGTCGTGCAGTGGGTGCAAAGGGAGGAGGAAAGGATCTTTCTCATCGGAGGCGCCGTCTTCTGAGTCCAGAGCTCACGCTCCTATTCTACCCATGCCCGATGTACAGTATGTAGCTATGTAAGCCCGCAAGTTCATCACAGGCGATCCCGTCTCTGGAATTGTGTGCTTTGGCGCTGATTCTGTGTGTACACCCGAGTGCCTCTTGCACCTCTGCTTTTCAACTTGACGGCAAGAATGAGAAAATTGGGTTCCTCCTTCTCTTCCCCCCTCAGCGAGACCACAGACTGTACCAAGTCAAGGGGTCGGACACTTGCTTGACAAGCCAAGATTGCTCTAATGATATCAACGTTTGATTTGGAAATTCTAGCTTGAAAGTGAAATGTACTTTTCTCCGCGTTCGCTATCGCTGCCCAACCCGCCTCAGAGTGAACCAACTCAACTTCGCTTTTAGGCTTTTGATCCGTGTATTTTTACAACGATGCTTTGCAAGTTTACCATCCAGCGTGGCCCTCCCCGGAGCGAGAGGTCCAGCCAGAGGCGGTGTTCTGCGCCTTCTAAGCACGGCCACCACCCCTTGGCGAGTCCCGGCCCGAAGTGGCATTCTTGATGGCCTCCAAAATCAGTTCACGAGCGGACAGAACGCCATCTTTCTCACCAACAATGGTAATGGCCTCTCCTTCCTCACCCTTTCCCGAGTTTCGATTCGGAACCTGAATGTCGCACCCTGACTGTCGACGGATGGCATTGATGGTAGAACCACCCTGTCCGATGATGTGACGGTGTAGTCGTGGGTCAGGAAGGATCAGGTAGCCCGTATGTTGGGGTTCGGAAGCTTTCTCGAGCATCGACTGGATCTTCTCTTTGGTCTTTGCAACAACGTCGTCTGAAGCACCTTTTCCGCCCAGGATTACCCAAGGAATCTCGCCCGCGTCGTCGTTCAACTCATCCTGGTTTGAGACAATGTCCCATGAGTACGACTGCTCGTCCCCAGGCTGATCGGTAATGAGAGGCATGTCGCCGTTTGTCGTCCGTGCCCGTGGCCCACGGTTTGCGGCAGGTTTCGGCGGTGGCTTCTGTCCGTTGTGATCAACGCGGATGCCATCCCGAGACAGCTCCCGGAAGAGAGCGCCATTGCGAGAAAGAGTGTGGTGCAGGGCCCGAGGAATCATGATCGTCTCGCCTGTGGGTTTCGAGGCCAGTCCCTGGATGTGCTGCTTGGCCTTCGAGACATTCTCGGCACGACCAGCAATCTTCACACCCGTCTGGCCACTTCCTTGGCGCGGGACATTGAGGGTCACGCCGAACTGTTCTTCCAGCTTCTTGCGTATGCTTCCGTTGGGTCCGATCAACTCACGGTGCTGGCCAACAGGAACATCAATGGTCTCGGTGACCTGGTTTTCTCTCTCGTCCACGAAGCTTTGGATGGAAGCCGAAATCTTTTCGACCACATCAGCGGTACCTTTGATGGTAAGGTCATCAGACTCTTCGCCTTGACGAGGAAATCGAACGTGTTCAGCACTGGTACCGGTACCACCGGCCTTTGCAACAATGCTTTGAATGTTGGCACCTGTAGAAGTCAGTACATGAACATGATAGTAGGATGTGGAAACTTACCGCCAGACCCGATCAAAGCACGGTGGTGCTTTCTGTCAACCTTGAGAATGCGTGTGACGACATCATCAAACGCCTTTGCTCGCTTCTGTAGTTCTTGTCGGGCTTTCTCAACTTGCTGCTTGGTACCTTTGATCTGGATCGTCACACGATCAGAGCCGTCAGCCTTTGGAATGTCGATCTGAGCACCGGTATCAGCTCGGAGCTTCTCCATCTCCTGGCCGCGTCTGCCGATCAGAGATGCAATTTGGCCTTGCGCAACGGAGACATTTGCAGTGTGAGAGTTGTCAACCAGGTACTGGTGGAGACTCAACAGTTCATCGCGGACCTTTTCGGCCTTTGCTCGAGGGCCTCTGATCCTAACCTCGTCATGTGGCTGACCTCTGCTAGCGCCAGCTTCGCTGGCGGTGTCAGCGACAGAGGCGTCATCACTGATCTTTGCCGCCTTTGGGAAATCAATCCGCACGGTGTTGTCAACCTTGCTCTGGATCTTCTGGAGGTTTTCTCCATTCCTGCCTACGAGCATGCCGTGGTACTTGGGGTCAATCTTGATCGCAAAGTTGACTTCGTCCTCCCATTGCTTAGCCAGTCGTTGAATCTCGGCTTTGCACGCCTCAGCCTTCTTCTGTGGTCCTTTGATGGTGATTTTGCCGTCCTCACGAGTGTCAATCTCGACATCGTGCTTTTCGCGCAGAGCCTTGATGTTTGCTCCTTGCTTTCCAATCAGATTCTTGTTGTACTGCGCAGGGAATGCAAAGCTCGTAGTGTATCCACGTTCCTTTTCATCCTGCTCCGCTTCTTGCAAGAACTCTTCGATTTTTCGACGCAGTTCTGCAATATCGGCCTCGCTTGGACCCCTTAGGTAGACTCTTTCCGAAGGCGAGCCGCGGGAGACTCCGTTCGATTGTCTCGGACCACCCCTGGCGCCACCGAAGTCCACTTGCACGGGGAAAGCTTGTGGGGGTGTTGGTCTCGGCTCATTGCTGACGAATCGCTTGACTTTGTCCTGGAATTTCTTGGGGACGTGAATGTCCTGGACAGAAATGCCTTGGTGAGGAATATTGCTGAGGAGCGCGGCTTGTGCCTCTTGGAGGGCCTTCTCAAAAGTAACAATGTCGTCCTGGCTGGGCTTGGTCCGGGGAATGGAGACGTTCTCACCCTGCGAAGGACCTTCATAAACAAGGATAACTGGATCGGAGCCATCCTCTGGCACAATCAAATGGACGCCTAGGTTCTCCTTCAGATTCGACGAGTGCATGCGTTCTAGGTGAGGATGGAAGAAGGGGTCAACTTCGACGAGCCCGATCCTTGAAGAAGGAAAGGCTTGAGCGATCTTTCGGAGCTCATTGCCCGCAGAGACCGCGTTCTTTTGGTCGTTGGTAATGACATTCCAGCTGGAAGAAGCGTTGTTGCCTTGGGGGAAAATGATCTCAGCCCCATGAGAGTTCATGAACTCTCGCTCGATGGCTTTCTGTTGCAGATACTGGGCAAGCGCTCTCGAATGGCGTTCAGGACCTTGAGGTGCGTCATTAAAGTGCTTCTGTAAATCGACGGCACGGTTGTACTTTTGAGACATTAACTGTTCAGCAAGATTCCGACCCGCTTCGAGCTGATCTCTGGGGCCGATGATGTGGTAGTCCTCAGTCTCATGATGAGAAGGGGGCAAAACAACGGCGCAACCGGTCTGCTCCAAGAACTCCAGAGGATTCATTCCACGCTCACCAACGATATATGGATGCAAGATCTGTTCGCCGACCAGCTCTTCAAGCAAAAGCTCCTTCTGCAACTCTTCGGCCAACTGCTCGATCAGCATACGAGCTTCCATTGCGGCAGCTTGTTCTCCAGAAATAACAATGTGGTTGTCTCCGTGGGGGACGAAAACCGGTGGCTGGCCGGCTTGGGCGGGTCGTGGCGGAGGTTGCTGCTGCCAGGTGTGATATTGGGGCACGTTGATGCGAAGGTCGCGCTCGCGCTCGAGCTGTTGCAGGCGATCGGCATGGCGTCCAGCGATGAAGGGATAGAACTCGGGAGGGATTCCGCGAACAGGGAGGTCGACCTTTGGTTGCAGGGACTTGACTTGGTTGGAGATCTGCTCGTAGACTTGACGGACCTGAGCAGCATTGCCCCTGATCTCCACCACGTCTGTCTTGACATCTTCCGGGTTGGTGACCGGCTTTGTGTCGCGATCAATGCGAATGCGGACGTTGAACTGGGTCTCGAGTTTCTTGATGTTTGCGCCGCCTCGTCCGATGACCTGAGCCGAAACAGTAGATGGAATCTCCAACCTGACTTGTTTCTCCAGTGTGAGCTCCTTGGAAACATACATCAAAGCTTCGGTGACACGGTTCTTTGGACCTTCAGCGATGAATTCGGTACCTCTGCCGAAGTTGGCCGATTTGGTGGTGACCGTGACGTTGAACTTCTTCTTGACATCGGCAAAGACGCGGGGGAGGGACTTGGTCTTGTCAAGATCAGCGTTGTCGATCTCAAATGAATCTCGGGCTCTGCCAGGTAGTAGGACTCCGGCGCGCGCTGCAGGGTTGGTGACGGGGGTTCGAGCCCCAGAGGTCGGGGACGGAGTGGGAGCACCGGAAGAGGTGGGACGAGATCCCAAGGCAGGGGAGCCGTTGGCACCAGCAGCCTTTGCAGAGAGATTGGCGTACGAAATGGGTCGCGCAGGCGGAGCCGCGGCGGGTTTCGTGCCAGCTCCCAAAGCTGGGAAAGCCTCCTCGGACTGAGTGTCGAGGACCGGGGGTTTGTCAGACGCCTTTTGCTTGCCTGCAGCTTTCTCCGACAGTGGAGCATTGCCGCCGCCTTCAGCCTTGGAAGTGTCCGCCTCTTCAACATGTTGATGGGGCGGAGGAGGATGTTGGATGTCGTCTTCGTCGACAACATCTTCCACCGTCACGCTCCGGCGGTGTGCTTCGGCAGCCTCATGCTGTTCCTGCATCAGCTGGGCGGGGGTCTTGGTGGTGCTGGAGCCAGAATCGGCAGTAGCGTCGACGGATGCTGTCGCCATGGTAGTATTGTTGGCTTCAGGGAAGCCTCGAGTGGACCGTTACGAGATGAACCGAAGGCGCAAGACGGGAGACCGAGACCGTCTGAGAGGTTAGAGTACGAGGCTCATATAATATTTCGTAGAATTATAGGTTGTGAAGGGAAAGGTGAATGATAAAGCTGTCACTCCGGGGGGGAGGTAACGGGCAAGGGGGATGCAGGCGACGGTGGAAGAAAGTCGTCGCAACTCGAGATTATTCTGGAGTCGACATTCCACTTGTGGGGAACCTCGACGCAGCCCGGATTCGGAAAATCTATTGTTGCGAATATGAGAGTGCCACGTGACCACCCTGAATACCCCCGATGCACCGCATCTCCAGCATGATGGGCGTGGATGGGCTTGTGACCTAGTCCCAGACTTCAGATAGGAGAAGATTCTGTCACATTTATAGTGCCCGTAGAAAGATTGTGTCCTAAGTCGTGCTGAGTTCGTTGGTGGAGCTTCAAGAAGATACGTATCCGACGATATTTTATCTTACAGCAGTAAAGTGAAAAGCGTGAACAGGTGAAGAGCTACAGTACACGACTGGCCCGAACCAAGACCTCCTCGCCTTCGACCTTTCTAGTCGCTAACTTGAACCCATTCCTTGCTTACAGTGCCTTCAATGTAACCTGTCTCACTGTGCATCCAACGCATCAAGTCTGTAAGAGGCGGCATGGCATCTCCACTCGAATTCCAGGGCGCTCGCGCACTTCTGCCCGTTCCTGCTCCGCCTTGGGCGTACTCGTTCTTACAACACTTTCTCTGAAAGCTTTGAGCTGGAAGCTGACCGCGAGACAATGATACTAAGACGAAGCAATTGAGTAACTACACATGAGGCGTCCTCTTCGCGTCGACCTTCCGTAACAGTCTCCTCAGACGTCGTGAGTCATCCTCAGATTCACGGCGGTGAGCGCGAACGAGGAATACTTACGTGCTGTGTTGAACCAAGCTGGCTGGCAGGCAAGTTCGATCTCTCCACGGGAGCGAAGAGGGATCACCACGCCTTCGCTACTTTAACATTGTTTCGACCGGCAGTACCGTATACGCGATGGACCAACAATCAAGCCTTGACGATGTGATCCGGGCGTTACAACAGATCATATCCTCGCCGGACCTCGCCATTTCTCGCCAGCTCTCAGCAACAACACCAAATGGCCGGGACGATGGCTTCCCGGTGCTACCACGAAATATACCGAACCCGCCGTTTCCCAACATCGCGCAGGCTCTTGCATCCTCAGCTGCGAGCAATCAGTTGGCTGACCAACAACATCAACGACAGGACGCCCTCCTCTCGCAGCTGGCCTTGCATCTCACAACGACAGTCCTGCCTCACCTCAACCTCGCCTCCCTCTCTCCCAACTATTACGGCTTCGTGATCGGTGGAGCCACACCCGCCGCGCTACTAGGCGACTTCCTTGCCACGATTTACGATCAGAATGTGCACGTACACCTCCCCAAGGAGACCTTGGCCACGGCCCTAGAGGTGGTGGCCCTCAACATGCTCGTCCAGCTCTTTCGCCTGCCGGAGCCGAACTGGGCAATTGGCAAACCGGATGTCTCTGGCGGTGGCACGTTCACCACGGGCGCAACGGCGAGTAACGTGCTCGGACTCGCCCTCGGCCGGGAGCACGTCCTCCGGCACAAGCTCAGGAGGGGGCTCCTCGTCGGGTCCGATGCTCAAGTGCCCAACAGCGACACGTCGGCGGGAGAACAGGGCCTCTTCGAACTCATGCAAAAAGCCGGCGTGAGGAAGGTTCAAGTCCTCAGCACGTTGCCTCACTCCAGCATCGCCAAAGCAGCGAGCATAGTCGGCATCGGGCGGCGGAACGTCATGTCTATCTCCGCGAAGGACGACCCGCTCCAGATCGACGTGGAGAAACTGGAGCAAGAGGCCGCACAGCCCGACGTGTTGAGCATCCTCGCCATCTCGGCCGGCGAGGTCAACACCGGCCGCTTCGCCACCAACTCCACCTCTCAATGGACGCAAATCCGCCGCATCTGCGACACCTACGGGGTGTGGATCCACGTGGACGGCGCGTTCGGCCTGTTCGCCCGGCTCATCCCGGAGGCTGACGGCGAGGCAGAGGCTGAAGGAGAATATACCGGCATCGTCCGCGGCGTGCAGGGCCTCGAGCTCGCCGACTCCATCACGGGCGATTGCCACAAACTGCTCAACGTGCCCTACGACTGCGGCATGTTCTTCACGCGGCACAAGGCCCTCATGGAGGATGTCTTCCAGAACGGCAACGCCGCGTACTTGACCGCCGGCGGGGCGGGCTCCGGTTCCCGTGGTGACGACGACGACGCCATCCAAAACCCCTTGAACATCGGGATCGAGAACTCGCGCCGTTTCCGTGCCCTGCCCGTCTACGCCACCCTCACCGCGTACGGCCACGACGGGTACCTGACCATGCTGAAGCGGCAGATCAGCCTCGCGAGACGAGTCACCCGCTGGTTGATCCGGGATCGGAGGTTCGAAGTCCTCCCCGGCGAAAGGGCCGGTGAATCAGCAGACGAGACAGTGGCGAGGACGTTTATGGTCGTGTTGTTCCGAGTAAGAGATGGGGGTGAGGGTCAAGGTCAAGGTCCGGAACACAATCCCGACGACGACCCGACGCGGTTACTGGTCAAGCGCGTCAATCTAACGGGCAAGATGTATATCTCAGGGACAACATGGCAGGGGAAGTCGGCCGCGCGCATCGCCGTGAGTAATTGGCAGGTCAACGTGGATCGGGACGGCGCGTTGATTGAGGAAGTGTTGAATGAGGTGGTTGGAGGGCTCCTAGGACGTAAGTAGTGGAGGCAGTTGAGTTGAGCAGGACAGAGCAGAGAAGAGTCACAGTACTCGCATAGAACGTAGAGAACAGGGAACAGGGAAACGAGACCCGCCAACATCGAATACCGAACCGATCAGCCCTGGGCGAGAACTGCTGTGGGAGACTGGCCGGTCCAGTCTAGTCGAATCGACACTCCGCGAAGAAAGTCCTGTTTTCGATATCCACTCGTGCGGTACTGTAGCCACGTCGGCACCACGAACGCTCCGAGTCTAGGGCTTCTATTCGGGATGAATGCGCAAGCGAAAATGAGACAGACAAAGACAGGCACGCGCGCGAACCACGGAAATGGGACCGTCAGTTTTACAGCCCTCCATGTTTCCAGGAAGGTCGATTGAAACCCCCCGAAAGCGCCGGTTGTATGCATTCATAATACTGTACAGGGTACATGGCGGGCCGATGACGGCCACATCGGCGTCTCCTCCAACCTTTTCTATCTGGGTCAATATCCTGGTTTGAAGCATCCGTCGGATGCTCCTCGTTAGGTGATAACCTCCTCCCGCATCTGTGTCTCGCCATTTCCCTCGGGCTTAATGAGCTCCTCCTCGCCCGCTTGATCGTCCACAAACTTTCGGTCACTCACGTGCTGGTTTGCCGCGTCTTGTTCGGCCTGTTTCCCCGGCGTCCACGTGTAGTCGGCAAAGTTGGTCGTCTTCTGCTGGCCCGGCTCATGCTTGTACGGACACTTCAGATTCGTACAGGGGTTGAACTTGCACGCCATCTGAAGGTGCGTGAAGGCACAGTTGGGCGTCTTGCAGTTGGCCCCGAATCTGCAGAGCGGCATGCTGGGATGTTTGAATGGACAATTCGCTTTCGTGCAATTGGGGAAGAATTTGCAGAGTTCTTGCGCTTGAAAGGCCTTGACTTTGGCGGGCGAAGGATGCTTTGCCACGCACTTGGAGTTCTTGCATGCCGGACCGAAGGTGCATGTGTCAGACATGTCGACGATGGTACCTTCTGGCGCCGCGGGTGATTGATGGACGTAAGCGCAGTCAGGGTTGGTGCAGCGCAGGTTAAAATGGCACATGGTGGTCGACGGATCCTGTGGTTTTCGCTCGGTGTCGCCCGCCTCTTGACCCTCGGTCGTCGTGACATCGCCTGTTGTCGACTGCCCGTCACCTTCCATGGTGGTGTCTCCATCGTTCGTCTTGGTGGGGGATTTGAGATGGCTATTTTGCGCGATGCCGCCCCTGCCTCGCCCCCTGCCACCTCCCCGACCACGGCCGGGTTCGATTCTATCAAACAGAGACCGACCCTGGCCGTTCTGCTGGCCTTGTGGAAATCCATTGCCTGCCCCCGGCATCATTCCAGTAAACTGAGCGAGCATGCGAGTCTGTTGTTCCATCATCGCCATAAATTCCATCTGTTGTTGGGGGGTCATCTGCATCATCCCTTGGCCTTGCTGTGCGCCGTTCATCATCATGGTATTCTGCATCCCTGGAGGCCCGGCCATTCCCATGCTGTTCAACGCCTTCTGCATACCAGGTCTCATGTCGCGGTTCTGCCCACCGCGCGGCCCCTTGGGCGCGCCGCGCATATTGCCGTGGGTGTTTATTCGGTCGTTCCCTCGAACTCGGTGAAGGGCCGAATCTGCAGATTTATTGATCGCGCCTCCGCGGTTACCTCTGCCGCCCCGGCCCCCGTGTAAGCCTTTAGGTCCTCGAGGTCTATGAAAACAAGTCAGTATACACTCAACAGTTACAGCACCTAGGGTAGAACTTACGCGTTCTCGGGCGCGTTATCAACCATGTCCATATCATATGCCGCTGGGATCGCCGAGTTCCCGTTGTCTGCAGGATTCGACGATGTCGGCCCTTGCGCGCCGAATTGTGCGGGTTGTTCGGTGGATTGAGATGTAGCGGTAGGCGCGGCCGCCGACCCACCAGACAAAGTGTTGACTTGGTCGAACAGCCACTGCGCAAACTCGGTGGTTCCTTTCGCATCTTGTAATAACTCGCAGGCGAGCTCTGATGCGATCTGTTCCTGGGTCTTTCCATTGGCCAACATGAGGACGATGTACTCGGCTAAGGACGTGTCGTCATCCTGTGTCCAACCTTCCTCGATAATCTTGGAGTGCACGGCACTACTCAACGCCTCCGCCAACGGCGTCTCAAGCGCGATCGTCGACATTCTGTTGAAGGACGTGGAGGGGTGAAAGATGATGGCGGTAGGAAGAAGGGCGAGATTCGCCTCGGTGAAGGAGGGAGGGTAGCGATGTCGCGCCTTTGTCTGTTATTTGCGGAACAATGGCGGAAGACGTTCTTGTCGTGTCTGACCGTGCGAGTGATGAAGGTAAAGGGGCGCTCTGAGCAGACGCCTTGCTGGTTTGAGAGCGATGGTAAACGCGAGATCTGTGGTTTGATGTCGGTCCAGGATGTGGACTTTGGGTGCTGGTGGGTGTTTGTGGAAGTTGCGAGAGGCAAGGCACGCCATCCAATTTGCAATCTAGCAGCGCACGTGACTCGTGCTGGAATCTCCGCTTAGTCACTTCGGGCAACTCCGGTAGCCCCGCCAATTGACTCCTTTCACTCCGGCCTGACTCCAGCCTCACCTTGGAACTCCCATGTGCCAGCCACACTCGACGCTGTGATGCTTCTGCAAACGCTAGTCGGCATCCTCTTGACCCTCACTCAGACTTCTCTGGCAGTATGGCCTCAGCCAGCTGAGACGGAGACTGGCACCCAGGTCTTATGGTTAGACACGGCCTTGCAAGCAACACTCCGCTGCGAGAGTGGAGAGGAGCAGTTTAATGACCAAAGTTATGTTCTCTACAAGAACCACCTAACGGAGCTTCTGGATGGGGTATCTCGTTATGCCCAAGGGTTCGTGGACAGATTGCAATACACCTTCACAAATAAAAGCAGGAATGGGGAAGCCTCATTCTCGGAGAGCTCCATTGTCGAAGACGCAGTGCGTGACACCATTAAATGCATCCACGGCTCCAAGTTTGTACCCTGGAAGTTACACAGGCGAAACGAGAATTTCGAGCCAGATCCGGGCGCGCCTCGTCACTATATTTCCCGTCTGCAAATTCAACAGCGCAACTGCCCTGGGCCGGAGACGTTTCAGCCCACAAACTTCTTTGCAGGGGACGAATCCTACGAGATCATCGTCAACAATGCTACAGCGTTCGTCAAATCCAACAGCAGTATTGGGACCATCAGAGGCCTTCAAACATTTCAGCAGCTATTCTTTGCGCATTCGGCCTTTTCGGGTGCTTACACTCCGTTTGTGCCTGTGAAAATTACCGATCGGCCGGCATGGCGTCACCGAGGCCTGAGTATTGATATTGCTAGGAACCCCTTTGAACCACGAGATTTGCTGCGCACGATCGATGGAATGGCTTTGGCTAAGATGAACAGATTGCATGTCCATGCCACGGATTCGCAGAGCTGGCCAATCGATATCCCCTCTCTTCCAGAGTTGGCGCAAAAGGGTGCATATCATCCTGACCTTGTCTGGAGTGCTACGAGCCTTCGCGAAGTCCAAATGTATGGTGCAGCGAAGGGAGTCTCTGTGTACCTCGAGATTGACGTGCCCGGCCACACGGCGTCCATCGCGCACGCTTTCCCAGATTTGATCGCCGCGTTCAACGAGCTAGATTGGTCGACATTCGCCGCTGAGCCGTTGAGTGGGCAGCTCAAACTCAACTGCACCGGTGTAGATACCTTTGTCTCCACTCTGCTCCATGACCTCCTGCCTCGAACAAGTCGGTATACCTCTCTGTACCATGTTGGAGGCGACGAAGTCAATCTGGCGGCGTACTCCTTGGACAAGACTGTGAAGAGTGACAGCCAGGAAGTGCTGCAACCTCTGCTGCAGCGTCTCATTGATCACGTCGTGGGTGCAAGCATCCAATTCGGCCTTCAGCCGATCGTCTGGGAGGAGATGCTCCTGGACTGGAACTTGACGCTACCGTCTGCGGGGGATGAGAAACAGACAGCGCCGACACTCGTCCAGGTTTGGCGTAACAGCGAGCGCATCGAAGAAGTCCTCAAACGGGGACACCGCGCCATATTCGGCGATTACCATCACTGGTATTTAGACTGTAGGCACGGAGCTCTTGCCGTTAGACGTTGCTTACAATGATAGGTGGTTACGGTGTCTTCCTTGACCCATACGAGACCGGAAAGTCACCCCCTGGCGTCCCGTACAACACCTCGGGTGGCTTCCCCAGTCGACTGAAGAAACCGTACCTCGACTACTGTCAACCATTTCACAACTGGCGTCACATGTACACCTACAACCCCTTGGCGAGTGTCGACAGAGCACTCCATGACGGCATTGAAGGAGGTGAGGTTTTGATGTGGAGCGAGCAGACCGACTCTCAAGACCTCGACTCGAAGCTGTGGCCCAGGGTAGCAGCCGCCGCAGAAGTGTTGTGGGCGGGTGTGAGAGACGAATCGATGCTTGAATCTGCGACGAGGAGGTTGGGCGAGTGGAGGGAAAGAGCAGTCGTTGATCTCGGAATCCGCTCGTCGCCGGTGACAATGACCTGGTGCTTGATGGAAGGGGGGTGCAACCTGTAGTTGATATTTCCTTCGTTCGCCGAGATGGAACGTTGAAGACAGGCTTGGCGCGGAGGAAAGAATGCTTGTATCCCAGCAAATGACCGGAAAAGGGCTACCGTTGCGAGAAAGCGCCTCCAGTCACATGTAATGTATGTAGGAGGTCCATATCAGTGGAGTACGGTGGATCCGATCGTATTTCGTATTCTGACAGGGATGAGGGATGGTGAGCATTGCAGCCGAGGAGCGATCAACCAGTCCATCCGTCCCAACCTCACCTGAGCATCTCTGGGCGTTGCGGGGGATTGAGCGCGAGAACTGAACCCCCAGGCTCCAGGTTCGCACTGTCTTTCGAAACGTACAACATCGAGCGGTCTGTGAATCGACTTCAACCGCATTTGTGGTACTCGTACGTACATAAATCGCAACAACACAACCCCTGTTCTGCGTCGGTCTCAGACAGCCGCGCGTCGATCTGACCCCTTCGGAGGCTCTATCTTTGTCCACTGCATCAAGGACCTGCCTCTGCTCCGGCAAAGATCGTCCACACGGAGACTCTAGTTACCCGTCGTCGCTCTGAACATGTTCGTCCAGCTTCGACTGTGGCAATGGGTTGGGCTTACGGCGCTCGTAGCGTACGTTGCCTCCGTCTATATCCGAAGATACATCAAGTGGCAGAAGGTTGAGGCCTTGGGAGGAGAGGCACCACGAGTCACGACGCGATTCTTCTTCGGTGGGCCTGTTCCTATCCGCTCATGTACGAGTGCTGATGTCCAAACACAGGCCTTGACTTTCCCGTGCACTCGACACTGGCCATCCTCAGAAACGAGGCTCTGGAATTCTGGGAATGGATCTACCGACACACCGGCACGGACGCCGATGGAACGGCTGCATATACCGCCGAGCTCCATATCTTGGAAGACGTCCGTGTCATCTTTACCGCGGACCCAGAGAACACAAAAGCCCTCTTGACAACCCAGTTCCAGGACTTTGGCAAGGGCGAAGAGTTCCACAGGGAATGGACAGACTTCCTCGGCGACAGCATCTTCACGACTGATGGCCAGCAATGGCACAATTCGCGCCAGCTCATCCGACCCATGTTTGTACGGGAGAAAGTCGCCGACCTTCCCTTGATTGAGACGCACGTACGCAAGTTGATCTCTCTCATGGGCCCCGGTGATGGCAGCGCGGTCATGTTGAACAAGCTCCTGTTCCGATTCAGCTTGGACGCCTCGACTCACTTCCTATTCGGACACAGTGTTGGCAGCTTGGACGTGGAACAGTCAGAGTTCGCCGCTGCATTTGACGAGGTCCAGAGAGTGCAGTCCCTCGAGGGGCGACTAGGGTGAGTCTTTATCTGAAGTGCCGAATTCAGAGCACCAGGTTGACTGTGCCTCAGGCCCCTTAAGCGCTTCTACAGCAAGAAATCCTTCTATGCGGGCTTGAAGACAATGGAGCGCTTCATCCAACCATTCATTACCGAGGCACTGTCAATGTCGCCGCAAGAGTTGGACTCGAAGCTTTCCCGTTCCGACACCTTCATCCACGCCCTGGCCCGTTACACCAGAGACCCCAAGGTCATGCGCGATCAACTCACAGCCCTCTTACTGGCAGGGCGAGACACGACTGCTGGCACGCTGTCCTGGCTCTTCCTGGAGCTGGCCAAGAATCCCCGAATGGTCGAGAAGCTCCGCGAAGAGATCAAGGAGTTCTTGGGCGACGACGGGAGACCGCCAACGTACCAGGATATCAAAGACATGAAGTACCTGACATACACGATCAACGAGACGTTGCGACTATACCCAGTTGTGCCGTTCAACGTCCGATCGGCGCTGACCGATACTTCCCTGCCTCGGGGTGGGGGCAAAGATGGAAACTCTCCAGTTGGCTGCCCGAAGGGTACCATCATAGGTTACAGCACTTTGATGATGCAGCGGAGGCGAGATCTGTATCCGCCGATCTCGCCATCCTTCCCATATGACCCGCTGGAATGGTGGCCGGAGCGGTGGGCGACTTGGACCCCAAAGGCCTGGAACTTCATACCGTTCAACGGCGGACCCAGAATTTGCATTGGACAGCAGTTTGCCATGGTGGAGATGGGCTATACAATCGTCAGGATCTTGCAGGAGTTTGATCAAATCGTTGACTACGGAAGCAAACGCATCCTCCATGCAGAGATTATTTTGACGCCGGGAGAGGGCGTCAACGTTGGATTTATCAAAAACCGGACGAGGGGTGGGAAGGTATAGCACATTGATAGTCATGTAAAATAGTAGGGGTTGATTAAAAATTATTTACACTGGCACTAAAGAAAACAGGGCCATTGCAAACCCATCGAGGACGCATTCGTCCATGCACGGCATCGGAGGGCAAGCCCAGATTTCGTCGAGCTGTACTCCCGGTTCAAATGCACCTGGCTTAACCCACAAATGCAAAGTGCGCGATATTTTCCGCTTGACAAACTTTTCGAGGGAGAGAATTAAGAGTTGGTCTTTTCAAGATCGACGGCGGATTGGAGGACGGAGAGGCTTAGGAGATGGCACGGCACTCAAAGCAAAACAACGAGGCCGGCAATACCAGCCACCGCTGCTAGGCTGCCAGCGAACTCAGGTCGGTGAGCAGCGCCGGTGTAAGCTGCGGGGCCGGCTGAGGTGGTAGCAGCAGGGGCGACGCCCGTGGGAGCCTGTGGCTGTCCATCTGAAATTTGGGTGACCGGAGCCCCAGTGGGAGCTTGAGGCTGTCCGTCTGAAATTTGTGTGACCGGAGCACCGGTAGGTGCCTGTGGCTGTCCATCTGAAATTTGGGTAACCGGGGCACCAGTGGGAGCCTGTGGCTGTCCATCTGAAATTTGGGTAACCGGAGCACCAGTCGGAGCTTGAGGCTGTCCATCTGAAATTTGTGTGACCGGGGCACCGGTAGGCGCCTGTGGCTGACCGTCCGAGATCTGTGTGACAGGAGCCCCCGTGGGAGCTTGTGGCTGACCGTCAGAGATCTGTGTGACAGGAGCGCCCGTCGGAGCCTGGGGCTGACCGTCTGAGATTTGCGTGACCGGGGCGCCGGTAGGAGCCTGTGGCTGACCGTCCGAGATCTGCGAGACTGGAGCGCCGGTAGGAGCTTGAGGCTGACCGTCCGATATTTGCGATACTGGGGCACCGGTTGGAGCTTGGGGTTGACCGTCTGAGATCTGCGAAACTGGGGCACCAGTCGGAGCCTGTGGCTGACCGTCTGAGATTTGAGAGACGGGAGCGCCGGTGGGAGCTTGGGGCTGACCGTCTGAGATCTGGGTGACGGGCGTACCAGTAGGGGCTTGGACCTGGCCGTCGCTTATCTGTGAGGCGGGAGCGCCAGTGGGTGCTTGTGGTCTACAGATTGACCATTGGTTAGCAAAAACGTGAGATGACTTGTGGCTGGTGCACGGGATAGGGAAAGAGCAATGATGTCCAGCGTCCACTTACTGTCCGTCTGTGAGCTGAGTTACAACAGAAGTCACGGCCGCTTGACCATCAGTCATTTGGCTTACTGTGGGAGCCGCCGTGGTCGTAGCGGGAGTCGAGGACGTCAGGGCGTAAAGATAGATTGGGACACAGTGAGGCGCCCAGTTCCGGTCATAGAGGTTGTAGAAGTCTCCGCTCAGACACTGCCACCAGATAGCGGAGCCACCCAACGCAAGGCTGTAGTTCGAGCAGACAGAGAAGCCGCTGGTGTAAATGGCGCCTGCCTGAGGAGGGTCGTCGAACTGGAATTGGTAGTTGGCGGCGACGTATCCCGTGCGACCGGCCTGGTCCAGCAGGACGGAGTCGGTCAGAGTAAGGGTAAGGATGCCGGCTTGTTGTCGCTAGGCTTGTCAGTCTTTCCGCTGACCACTATCAAGGACAGCCTTGTCTCACCACTTCAAGGTCTCGCTTCGCTGCCGAGGACACATTGACGACTGTGAGTCCGAAGGTGCCGCTAAACGAGGGCGAGCAGCCATCTGGAGCAGGTGAGGATGGAGCGATCTGGGAGGTCACTCCTTGAGGCATGGGTGTGGCAAGGGCCATGGCGGCCAACGCCGTGAGCAGAGCGAATGTGCGCATATTGGGCTTGTGTAGATTATTTCTTGTTGCCGACACAAATCCCAAGCGAGTCTTTCAACGAAAGAAGGTAGACGCCCGAACGAAGGACAGCGATCTTACCAAAGGTTCTGAGGCACCAGGTTGTCGAGGGAGAAAATATCTCGAGTGGAAAAAATGCAGCCGGTGCATATTTGAATGTGCTCGAGAGCTCTCATGAGCTCTTCGGTCCGACGAACGGAGCAGCAAGATGCAGTGACAGTGAAAGCTCCAGAAGCTCCAAACGAGTGCCTTAGTGTCGACTGTCCCGTCGAATTGAAGCCATCTTTCTGTGGGAATGGTGTTCCGGGAAAGCGAACGACTGGGTGACACTTCAGTGTTAGTTGAAGGTCTTGCATGCATGATGCCTCGACGTCCCACATATCGGGACACATCAGATATAGAGCCCAGTGGTTGCAGTGGTGTGCGAATCATAGTACCCCGCTCGTGCAGCAGCGAAGCAACATCTCATGAATGAAGCTCCTGACCGTGTCCAATGGGAGCGAGGTTCCTTAGGCGAACCGCCTGAGAAGAGTATGGGGTGTCGGCCAGCTCTTTCTTTCCGGACCACAGCCAACCGATCCGGTGGCGTCGACATTACATTTGACATGATCTTCGAACGCAAGGGCACCGAGAAAGTTTGGATTTCAACCTTGCCGTCTACCCAGCTGCTCTTTCAGACTTGATTGCTTAGGTTCGAAGCTTGCTCCAGAGTTAACGAGCAGCAGACATGTGTATGGCGCTGATGTGGAGCGAGCAGCGATCCATCGTACGAGTTGTTCGGTTGTTTTCGGCAGGATCCATTCGTTGATGCTGTTCGCCAGTTGAGATGCTTCTCCCCGCAGACACATTGGAACATGGTGACGTCCTGAGTCAAAAATGATGAAGTAGAGGATTCTGCAAGCAGCGTTAGCCGACACACTAATGCGTCGTCAGCTGCTGGGGTGAACAGAGAAGGAGCCGGAGGTACCTGCTATCGACGTGAACGTGATCGAAATGGAAAGGCCGTCCAGCGTAGTGTGAAAAGAAGGACGCACAGTTGGAGAACCGCCAGTCAGGCAATCGAATCGAAGTGGCGGAAGCTCGAGCTCGTATTGAAGGTTTGCCGCGCAGACCACGCTGGCCTATCTTTTCCGCTCTCAGGCAACTTGCACAGTTGTAATGGCGTGCATGGACGCTTCTTGAGACTTCCCGGCACAGGACTCGGAGGGTGCAGAGGGTGCAGTGGGTGCTTTGTGGGTGCAGCGATGTGAGACATGCAGCCAAATGTCAGTTGGGCCGCTGCAATCTCTGCGTCATCGTTTGGGGAAACTCCTCCAGCCCCCCCCGTTGACGGGACAGAGAGTGAGGACAAACATCATGTGAGGTCTCGGGTGCTTTTAGGGTGGCGATCTACTGGGCTAGTTTGCGGGAGAAGGATCGTTGGGAAGTGGACTGTAGGAGTACAAGATCACCATCGAACTCGCATCGCATGCACCTCATCCGAGCAGCTTCGATCTGGTGCTGCGCCGAATATTCCGCCTATATCCATATCCAGAATGCATTGACAGCTTCGTGTTTTTTAATGCAAAGAGATGCCTCGGCACGACGTACTTATTACCGCATCCGTAACTGTTTGAAAGCCAAATTGTCACTGTAATAATGTTTCTCTAAAGCCCCGCAACTGGTAGGCAAGTAGAAATGAATCATATTCGCTTCCAACACAGCCATGTACATACCACTGCCACCTGTTCAAAGAACATCCTCCAGCCATTTCAACTCCACCGCACTCACACCACGAGCATAGGCCTTCGTCCCGGTGTACACGAATTCGCTGTACATGATGGCCTCGAACTTCCTGGGCTGAGTCCTCCCACCAGCACCAGCCCGCTCATCTCCCGCTGTTCGGGAAGGAACCGAAAACAGCACCGAGCTAGGGTGTATGGCTACGGGTTGATTCGTGAGCGTCGTTCGATAGCTCCCATCGGCGCAGAGCCGCGCCACATTTGCATGGAAACCCCTCAACATGCACTTCAGGATGCGGGCCGAGAGCGTCGCGGGGTCGTGGTGGTCAGGGACCGAGGGATCAAGCTTCCGTGGCTGTGGTTTGCCGACTGTCTTGGCCGTGGTCTCAGTGTTGGCGTTCGCCTGATTCTTGGCCCGGGCTTGGTATCGTTCCATCAGGGCGGTTAACTGTTTCCTCACGTCCATGGCGCCGCTCATGGCGCGATGAGAGATGTACCGCTCCTCACACCAGCGGCGTCGATCGGTGTTCTCGGCCGCGTAGGCCTGCACGGTGGCCAGGAGGGTGAGATGGTCGCCTTCTCGACGGAAGAGCTGACGCCGTGCTTGCTGGGCCAGAGCCTCCGCTGAGCCATCTTCAAGGTCAGAGTCGGCGTCCGCGCCGTTGAGGGAAGATTTCATGGTCGGATTCAGTGGATCGCCTGGGTTGGAGGACGTGGTGCGGTTGTGGATGTTGAGGAAGATGTTTTCGACACTCAGTGCCGAGACAATGTCGATGATTTCCTCGCCACAGTCGTATGCTGGGTCTGTGCTGGCGAGCAGCACCCGGGCCAAGCTTGCGGGCAGAGGGAGGACGCTCATCTCCCGGCCCAAGCTCGTGATCTGGCCGGTCGAGCTGTCGAGCGCCGAGAGTTGAAGGAGATGAATCAACGCCCGTTCGAGAGCTCGACGTGGCGGAGGGGTGAGAAATGGAAAACTGCCCAGGTCGTCGATGGCATGTGCTTTGAGCGTCAGAGCGAGCTGGCTGAGGTCACAGCGCAGGATCTCGGGCTCGGTGTCCTGAGCCAGTTCGTAGAAGTCGGCTTCGGTGTACAGCCGGTATGTCGTCCCCGGTGCATCTCGACCGGCTCGCCCAGACCGTTGATTGGCCGAACTTCGAGATATGGGCACCGTGAGGAGTGTGTCGAGGTTGAGGGAAGGGCGGAAAAGTCGTTGTTTGGCTTTGCCCGTATCAACCACATATCTGATCCCAGGCACCGTGATACTCGTCTCCGCAATGTTGGTAGCCAAGATGATCTTCCTTGTGAACTTGGGCGTCGGCTGGAAGACCCGTTGTTGCATGTTCGAAGGCAGAGCGGCGTAAAGCGGCAGAAGCAGCAGTTTCGGAAGTGTCTGCGACTGCTTGGGATCTTTCTGGATGGAAAGCGACCAGGACGTCAGGAGACTGAGGAGCGCTTCCACCGTCTCTTGGCCTGTCAGGAAGACGAGGACGTCGCCCGGTAGAGGTGTATGCGCGTGAATCTGTATTATCCGTTGGTACGCCGCGTCGAGGACATCTGGGACTGGTGTAGGCGTGTAAATGACCTTCACGGGATACTGTCGTCCTTTGATAAACAGTGACGTTGCGGAGGGGAGCCTCGCTCTCGGCTTTGGCACAGCCGTACCGTCAGCATTTCTTGCCGGTGATGGTGCCGCCTCCTCACTTCTCCCGTTGCCAGCACTCCGTCCAAGGTCAAAGAATCCTTGAATCTTCTCCATATCCGCCGTAGCGCTCATGACCACGACCTTGACCGGCCGGCCGCCCCTGCCATCGCCCTCGTGTCTGAGATCCTGCATCCTTCTGAGAAACCCCAGCACCAAATCGACGTTCAGACCCCGCTCGTGGACCTCGTCCACCACAACGGCCGAGTACTCCCTCAACCACGGGTCCCGTAGCATCTCCTGCAAAAGCATCCCCTCCGTCAGGAACTTGATCCGCGTGGACGGACTAGTGCTGTTTTCGAACCGCACCGAATATCCCACCTGCGAAGCTGGGCTCGAGTTCCCCAGCGGCGTGCCCATTTCTTCAGCCACGCGCCGCGCCAATGAAATCGCAGCCACCCTTCGGGGCTGGGTAATGGCTATGCATCCGCCCACGTGGGCGCCAGCATTGACGCCGGTGCGGATTTTTCGTTTCCTGCACCACGGCTCGGTGGCCAGAAATTGCGGCACCTGCGTTGACTTGCCCGATCCTGTCTCCCCCACGAGGAGGAGCACGTCGTGGTCCCTGAGTTTCTGGCGTATCTCGTCGGCATGGCTGTAGATGGGGAGTCCCTGCCTGGCGGGCTGGAGTTGCCGCGCTCGCTCTTTCAACCCGGGCTTGGGCGCCTTGTTAGGCTTGGTCGACGGGGAGTCTTCCCCTCTATTGACTGGTTCATGATTGTTGGTTGCAGCGTCCTCGAAGTTGACAATTTTGCCGCTGGGGCCGTTGCGCACGCCGTCCTTGAGAGCTGCAAGTTTGGTTCTGAAGGCCTCGTCGGCGGTGCGTTTGCGTCCCTTGTGCGCCGGCATTTCTGTGGCGACTCCACCAATCCCGACCTTGTATCAAATTGTATCCGCCAGATTTACAGTCTTTGACATTACCCGACTCCGGAACCTCAACACAGTTTTGTGAACGCAGAATCTGTGGTGTAGAAGTCTGAAATTTGCGTGGCGCATCAAATCCGTAGCCTCGTCGGGTGTGGCGCCGCCTTGGCAGACTTCCCTAGACTGGCCTAGAGCGCCCCGGCCGTCAGCTGGCCTAACGATGTAGAAAGAGAAGACAAAAAATGTTGCTGTGAACAAGATGTGCCAGGAATGCAGCTCACAGGCAGTACATGGACTAATTTGTAGAAGACTAGAAGTAGTACGGAGTAGGAAGCCCAGTAGACAAGGTCGGAGCCAGAACTGCCGTAGCATCCATCCACTACAACTTGGCTTGAATTGTCAATTCTCCTAGGTTGGCCCAATCGCAGTGCTTTCACTCTCCCTCCGCTCATCGTGTTGGTCTCCAGAACTGGTGTAAAGGGGCAAGACAGCGACACGGCCTTGCCTAGGCCACTTCCCTCAAACTCCGTTCTCCTCCAGGGGAAGGAGGTCCGGCACAGGCCCCTCTGGAACAATCCCACTGGGGTTTACAATCGTCAAACTCATGAAGTAATGCCCTTTGATGTGCTCAAAGCTCGTTGTGTCCTTGAACGCTGGGACATTCCAGTACAGATTTCTCACCCATCGATGGATGTTCGGGTACTGGTAGCGAATCATGCCCCTATTGGTCTTGAAAAGCGACACATACACGGGATCGAAGCGAATAATAGTCACGTAGAGACGGACATCTGCCTCAGTGATCGCGGCGCCGAAATAGTAAGGTCCGTCTTTCGAGGTGTTGGAGAGGTGGGTCTCGATACGGTCAAGGGAGCCGAAGAGCGTCGAAACTGCCTTGTGATATGCCTCCTGTGTTTTGCCTAAACCGCATTTGCTGCATGAGTCGCTTGTCAGCTACTGCTGGGCTCGATGCTGCCTGGAAAGCTATTGAAGCCGGAGCCTAACTTACTACACGCCATTGTTGACATTGTCGTAGGTCCAGACATTCGTCTCATCAATCTGACGCCTCAACGGCTCGGGATAAAGGTCTACAGTCCGCTTGTCCTCGGGCAAGAGCTGATCGAACTCTGTGTACAACATTCGAATGATTTCACTGCTTTCGTTGTTGACGATCGTGTCTGTCTTCTTGTCCCAAAGCACCGGCACGGTGAATCTGCCTGTATAATTGGGATCTGCGTGATAGTAAAGGTCCTTCAACCGCTTGAACTCTGGATGCAGAGGATCCGGTGTTACGTCGTCCATCGGCAGCTTTTCGTCGGGCGTCACGAAGCGCCAGCTTTCGACAAGGCTCATGTGGTAGTGAACTGAGGTGACGGAGATGATAGACTCAAGACCTTTGAGCTTGCGGACGATCAACGTCCGATGTGCTACAGAATGGTGAGTCCTCGTCGTGAATACTTTCAATGGCACAGCGCGCTTACCCCAAGGACAAGCATATTGGACATAAAGATGATATCTTCCTTTCTCAGGAGGAAACTTAGCACCCGGCTCGGTGGATATGCAGTTTCGGAATTGAGAAGCCGGTCTTTGTAGTTCGCCCTTCTCGTTGTACAGTTTCGCAGGGAGAGGATGCTCCGCAGTGCTCTGTGATTGGAAACATGACCATTAGTCGGACTGGAACCAAGCAGTAGTCCGGGACTAACACGAGCGTTTGCGGACGGATGCGTGCCATTCATCCTGAGATTGGGAGGTCCGCCTTACCTGAATAGACATTGTGTTGAGCTTGATTACTTTTACCTGGATGAAACGTCAATGGCCAAGGAGCCTGGTCGGCGCTGGGTAGCAGCCACGTCTGCAAAATCTAAAATGAAGAGATCCAGAAATACGATGCAAACCGTGAGATGCCTGACGGATGTCGTTCTGGCAATCGAGCACATATAAGCATTGATCGGTGTTGAAGGCCCTCATCATAAGAGGCACCGTTGAAATAGTGGCTCCCAGTAGTAGAACCAATCCCAGTGTATGACCCTCTGTTGAAACCCGACGGATTTTTGACCTGCTTACCAGATCACCTCGACACGGGTACGGACAAGACGAAGGTGCGTCGGCGATGGGGATTTTTCTTCGTCCATGATTCGTGTGTTGAGCTCCCCACCTTCTGTTGTCGGCCGAGAGATTTGGGCAGATCACATGGAACTGTGGCCGTTGATGTGGTAGAAACTAGGCGGTCATCTTGCTGCATTTGAAGCCGCTAGTCATCTTTTAATAATACCCTGTAGATCCAGACGGGCTCTTAGCATTTCAGCCTGATGCCCCTCCTCTTCTCGTCTTCGCGGTGTTCGAACATAACTTGAACACCGACGAAGAGGATAACGCACGCACTCAGCATGAACAATGCTCCATGCCAGCTGCTGGCGATACCATGGACAATGCTTGTCAAACCATCCATGCCCACCGCAAAGCCGACTAGATTTGCCGTCATCATCATAAGGATGTTAGCAACTGCACCAATGCCGCAGATGATACGGTAGGTGTTAGGTCGGGTCTTCCATTTCGACGCCGGGAATGCGACGGTCAAAAGGACTTCAGGAAGCACGAAAAACACCACCATCCACCCCCATATCAACAACCGTAACTGTATATCATGCCACAGTGCCACGAAAGTGAAGACCGCAAGCATATTGCCGATCCCACGGAGTCTGCCAGAGCCTCTGCCGAGACCTCCCCCAAGTGGGACATACACGTAGCGGATCGTCCATCGGTTGAAACTTCGATGCCATGAACGCCAGAAAGCTAACGCGGAGTAATTGTCACTCATGCATCGGATCATGTTTTCTGGAGGGTCGATCCCGTCCACCAGAGCCCAGAGCCTGAAAAAGCGCCATGGAATCATGAGTTTCAACCAGATGTGATGCAGGTTGAAGTAAGCGAGCATGCTGAGTTGAAAAGGTGTATACACCGACCAATCCGGCGACGCCTTAGATATGGCAACCATGTACGCCGTATGAATGAGAAACTCCATGCAGCATAGCGTCACGAGAAACCTAATGCCATAGAGAATGGTCCTTTTTGTCGACACCGACGTTAATGGGTAGGAAGATTGCGAGATGTAGTCGTTGAAGGTCAAGATCGGCCCGGCTAGATACAAGGGCGGATATAAGACATAGGCGAGGTATGTTCGAAACGATGCGTAAGCCGAAACTGGGGCGGGCATATTCACGCGGTCCCTTTCTGACAAGGCCGAAGGATCGAGTTGTTTCTTCTTGACATTGTCAGTGGCAGGTCCCGAGCGTGAGCGGTTGCACAAATAAAGAGGAATCGTGGTGGAGGGGCATACCTCGATTGGACTACCAGCCCTTGACCTATCCAGCGACCAATAATAGTCGAAATTGAAGGAAATCATCCTCAACACGGTGAAGTTGAACAAAACTTCCCAGCGAGGCTGAAGCCCGCCATAGGAGTCCAGAAATTTGCCCCAGTCACCGGCGGCGGGGAAGAAAGGGACAATTGCTTCGCTCATTACCGAGTAGGGGTAGCCTTTTGCGAATTCATTGGCGAAGAGGATGCCAATGTTGAAGACCCAGGTTGCTACCGGAATTACGTGTCGTGGAAGTGCTGTAGCGATCTTGAAGTTGACTAGGAGGATCAGGAGGATCTTGAGCACTGATGTGCCGTTCAAAGCAGTTACATAGATCATCGCAGAGACAAAGTCAAAGGCTAGGCGGTTCCGAAGACGGGCGTCAGCGGCCACCTGGCCATGAGTGTTCGATTTCGCACTGCCATTGGGAACAGAGGGCTTCGGGAAAGTACAATGTTCGTAAAGCCGGCGGAGGGACGGGTGTAGAAACATAAGCACTGTCAGGTATGGGATGTTGTTTCGAAACCCAGCATACTGGGCATCAGAATTGTCCTGAAACCTCTATGAGCGTCGCGACACAGCGCCGAAAGGTCACGCTTGACATACCACTTTCCAACCGAAGAGCCCCGGAGAAAGCAAATGTTCATATCTTGAGTAATTGGGCGAGTCCGCTATGTTTCGCATTTCGTCAGATCCAATGTCCCTAGACGAGTTTGCTCGAACCTACGCTGCGAGACGCTGACTACTGCCCAATACATCTGAGGCACGCAGATGAGGAAGACAACCAGGTATACATAGAATTCTGGTGTCCTCCATCGCGGCGGTGAGGCATCCGAAGGCTGTGTCTGTGACTTTCCGTCTCTTGCTCCCTGTTTCGGGGTTTGCTCATTCACCAATTTCTGGGGTGTAGTGGAGGGCGTGAAACGAGTATCGAGGGTGTCGAGGGAGTACAGCTCCCGGAGGAAGGAAAGGACCGTCATAGCTTCGCGGACATGGCGTTCCCTACCATCTCATGGGTAGCACTGCGAGTGGTTTATCCAAGGACAAGGAGTAATTATTTATCGTGTTCAACCGCGCGTCGTGAACGCAGCGACTAAAGCGGCGTTGGAAAATCTTGGCTCGCCCCCTTTTCAAGGGGTACTGAACACAGGAAGCTCACTTTCTGACCGGACGTACCTTTTGCTTGGCTGCTAACATGCTCCAGATCTCAAATTACTCTCTTGAATTGTACTGACTTACGGGATTTATTCGAACAGTCAAAAAGTTCACACATTGCAAGAGAAGTATTTCCACTCCCAAGTGCAATCAATTTGCATTGCCGTACGACGATGCGCTATCTCCTTCAAGTATGGTTCAAGGATGTTGAAAGGAGAACTCGGTTTGAGATCCCTGCCTGTCGCTCGATTCCAAAGGTGATGATATCATTGCTCAGGTGGAGGAGTGGCGTGCGATACGCGAACGCAGGGGAACGTAGTGCTCCTCCGCGTCAGGTCAAGGTGCAATTGTTTGGTGAAAAAGCATGCGAGAGGAGAGGGAGGGAACTACAGAAGCACCACCATTCCAGGCCGAACGTGAGTTGACAAGAAGATATCGGCCTCGACACAGAGCTACACTACTCATGCCACACCTTCTGTAAGAACTCCTCGACGTCGTTCCATAGGTCTCTTGGGCGTTCCATGGCTGCAAAATGACCTCCTCTGTCATGCCGCCTGAAAAATACCAGATTACCAGTTGTTTCAATCCACGCCTTGGGCAGCGGATTGATTTCCTTTGGGAACCACGAATAACCAAGCGGCTTTTTAATATGCCATTTCTTTGAACCGTGGCTATCGGCAAGAGGCCCATAAAATTGGCGATAGGACCAGAGGTTGGTCGATGCACACCGGGTAAGCCAATACAACGTTACCGACGCGAGAATCACGTCAAGCGAAGGATCATCGTCAGTCCAGTCCATGAATTTCTCGCCGATCCAAGCCAACAGCGCAAGCGGGCTGCTTGAGAGCACGAAGCCAATTGTGCTGGGACGTGTGGCGTGCTCTAGTGCGTAACCGGTCCCATTGTGAAGGAAGAAATTGTGTCTGTCGAGTCCTGCGCGCTCAACGCCATCGATTGAGGACTTGATGTCACTATCGGCAGGTGGAGTCATTGGATGTGTGTTGAGGTGTACTGCCTTGCATCTGGGGTACTCCGCTGCAATTATGCGGCCTACACGGCCGCCGACATCGCCGCCTTGGACCGCATAAGACTCAAAGCCGAGGACAGAGGCGAGAGTGTCGAAGATACGCGCGGCATCGTCGGCGCGAAAGTCGTGGTCCAATGGTGGCCCTGATGAGAAAGCATAGCCCGGCAGGCTTGGAACTACCAGGTGGTAAGGTAGGTCTTCCGCTGTGTACTTGGACCGGAGGATGTGCAGTAGAGGGAGAAATTCGAGAAAACTGCCCGGCCAACCATGGAGGAACAGGATCGGGATGGCATCCTTGCGTTTCGAGAATAAGGCCACGAAATGGACATCGAAGTTTCCCAAAATATCTTTGATCGACGCTTTGAAGTGGGGGAATGAATTCATGTGCTCCTCGTGCTTCTTCCAGTCAAATTCGGTTTCCCAGTATTTCTTTGCCGCTGACAGCCAGTCTCGTGGGAGACCGAGGCGTCTGTTTTGCTCAGGCAGAGAGTTCTCAAAGGTCGGCGGAGCGAGTGGAGCTATCTTAAGCAATGTTGCTAAAGCGTCGAGATCCTGCTGTGGGATGTCTACCCTCCATGGGGTGATGGCATCTGATACGCCGTTGGGAAGGACGTTGAAACCACCCACAGACATGGCTGTCTTTTCGAGTCACAGAGCACATAATATTCTTGGAAATTAAAATGAAGTTGTGTTAACCCTCAAGGCTGTTCGTCATAAGAGCTCGCGGAGCTGTCCAAGTATTTCTATCTATATTTTCTATTCACAGCAGTTGCTGTCGACGTTCTTGCCGAGCCAGGTGGTGATCAGAAATCAAAGGTTGCACTAGTTGCTGCAACATGAAGATGTTCGGCTCGAACAGCGACAATTGGCTCTCGCCTGCGTCTCGAGTGAGCAAAGAGAAACGCGAAATGCAGGCCAAGTTCAAGCCGAAGAAATCGCGCGTCTGACAGCTGATGCGCGCCAATCATATGTGCTCCTTGAAGCCAGAAAACGTCGCCAGACTCGGATTATCGAAACCTCTGACTTGGATTCGCGACCAACTCCAACGACGGCGACTCTCTCGATCAACGTCCCAACATGCCATTAATCGAAGAACTGCCGATCACCACCACAATCCGCGCCTCGCATGGCTGGACGTACGTGCCTGACACCGGCGCACCGATCCCTGCGGCGCAACTGAGTTCACGCAAACGCGGTCGCGATGGAGCAGCCATCGCGAGAAGCGCAGCGCAGGCCTCCAAGCAAGCCAAAGCCACTCAACAGAGATTACATGACCTGAACAAAGAAAACTACCGCGAAGCCAACATCCCCATTCCGAAGCGCGATGGCACGAGAGGCAAGGAGAGGAAGTTGGAACCGAATGTGAAGAGAATCCTTGCATACCAGCGGAACTTTCAACACTATTTGGCAAATGAAGAGGCGGGGATTAACGTCTATGGGAGTGCTGGCATCCTCCCTCCCTCAAGTACTCGTGCCGGCAGTCAGGCTGCGCAACCTCCGCAGAAAACAGCGGCAGATTCGAAGAGGCGGAGTACGGCGAAGAATGCTCCATCAACACCGGCGCCGAAGGGAGGAGCCTGGCGTGCAAGCTCATTGAGACATTCCAAGTCTGCGCCATTGAAGAGCGAGGAATCAGCCGGCGCCGGCAGAGTCGATATCGAGATGGCAGATGCCCCCTCGCAACATCAACGCTCCCAGCCCGCTTCACCCGCCGCATCTCAAAAATCGCCCTCGTCTCGGCCAAAGCAACAAACACAACCTTCTTCTCCTTCGGCAAGCCAGAACGCCGCGCCCGCATACGACCCTGCGCTGGACCGCGACCCTCTGCTCCGCACATTGGAAATGCCCAAAATGCCTTCGGAGCGGGTAATGCAGGCTCTTCTGGCGGAGCCACCGTTGAGTTATACCGCAGCTCGTGCAAAGCCTCTCGATGATCCGCCGGACCTTAGCGGGACTGGGGCAGTCTTTGCCATGCGCACAGGTAACAGCACGCTCATGGCGAAACCGGAGCGCTGGTTCTGCGCCGTATGTGGATATTGGGGTAAAGTGAGGTGCAAGTATGGATGCGGTGAAAGGGTTTGTGGACTGCTGGATTGTTGGAAGGGCCACGAATCGGTGTGCTCGGCGGCTGCAACAGCATACTGATATCAATGTGGAATGTGCCAGCTCAAGATAACTTGGGCAAATTGCTATGGGCTCAATACTGAGGATTTCTCTATTGCAGGTTTCTCACTTACCCTACGCTCAAGCGGGTCATTGCGACACTCTTATATGTGCTTCGACGGTAGGATGCTACGATGATGAAACCTTTGCACCCAGCTTATCCTCTGATTTTATCCGGCTCGGAAATTGTGCCGAACAGGGGTGAGAACGAGAGCCCGAGCAGCTGATGTTCTGCATGAGATATTCCTGAGGCCGTTTTGGTCTGTGCCCATTATCTAAAGAACGTCTGACGAAGGGTGCGGGCCTGATGGGGTTCCCTTTCCACCAGAGCAGAAGGTGCGTGCGATTTGAGCCTGGTTGCGTTCCCAGGCAGAGTCGGCAAAACCCAGCGGCGTAGTGCGGGATGATATTGAAGACATCGTCTGAGAAGTCTTTTTGGGTCCTTCCCGTGTCTCCTGTGAGCTTTCCACGCCGCCGGTCTATTTGGAAGGAAAGGATGTCGAGGCCAAGGATGATAGAAAGCGGCGTTGGAATGACTTTGACCGCAAGCCCCCTCGCGCCAGCATTCGTCATGTTTCGTGGTCTCAGTCTGTAGATGCACATCCCGGAGACGGCGAAAGTCTGGAGTCTCGAATCGTTAGTCTCTCGAAGATGAAGCTGGTGCGGCGACGAGACTTGACATTGGCCGGGTCGCAATCTACTGCAAGGTCTAGAAGGTCACTCGCAGGTGATATTCATTTTCTCAAGTCAGTGCTGGATGCGAACGTTCGATACACAATGAGCCGATCCTACCTCTCATCTCTCATTCACTACAAAGAGCACATGGCTTGTGCGTGACTGGAATTGAAATCAGCACCGCGCATTCACTTCAAATCTGACGAATCCCTTTCGATCTCTTTCTTGACCTCGTTCCCCTTCCCACTACACAAGCCTCTTGGACAGCACCACCGGAGAATCATGACGTCCCCCACCACAACCCATGGATGCCCGAAAGATCTGGTGGCAGGCTAATCTCCAGCATAAAGATGGGAAGATCCGGCTGGATTCAGAGGACTGGAGAGGCGGTGCGAAGCTGATGGACCAGACTGAAGAAGAAGCAGGGCAGCGCAGAACAAGACATCTCTAAGGCATCCGAAGTGCAAGGCTTGGAAGGCTGCGCGCTGCTTCAGTACTGTATTGCACTTAGCACCACGGGCCAAAAATAGACCAATGATCTCCTAATTTGCAGTGAGTTCAATGTCAAACGAACACAAAAGCATAGAGCAAAAAGGTCTCAGCGGAATTGTAATGTCCTTCCAACTCCACCAGTTGTTAAACAGCTATCCAAGGCGGAATACAAGACATACCATGGTCCTGCGCATTATTCATATTGAGTGATCCAAAACTCTGCTCGTAACTCGCACACCTATTAGGTACATGTCATCAATCGTCAAACCCAAAATCTCCCGCCCCATGCTGCGTGCACTGTCTACTCTGCGTATATGTATCGTGAACGGTGAACGATTCGTTTCGTTCATTTGCACTTTTTCATCCATTTATCCACCCGCCCACTCACACTGTCCAGCTCAGTCCAGCTCAGTCTAGTCAAGACAGTCATGTCAGTCAATAGTAGTCAGTCAGCCGGGCATCGGCCGCGGAGAGATTCGTCAACCATGCTCCAGTCCGTAAGCCCATTGCCACAAACGGGGGAGGGGGGCCCGGATCCACGCACGCGAGCGAGCGGCATCTCTGATCCCTACGAGTACCCGTTACCCTCCCCCTGCTTTTTACTAGTCCGGTGTAGAGCCAACACCCAGTCCAGCAAGCACAGGACTTACAAGTACCATACCATCTGTTCCTTGACGTGATGATGTCCTCATTGAGACAGCTGGTGGGCCACGGCGTGGAACTCCTAGTTAGTTACATACTGTGTGCCGCAGGTTCTGTGTGCTCTCTTCTGAGGCCGCAAACCCCGCAGACACGCACATCCCCAGCGTTGAGATATGAGGTCCCGCTGTCGGTGCACGCCTCGCTCTGACATGACCAGCTTGTCGGGTCCTTCCGACGATCTAAAACGTGCGAACAGGCCACGCAGGTGGCGTTGAGGGGAGCGTTTTCAAGCGAGCAGATCGGGCAGCTGATCGTTGATATTGCTCGTGGGCGTGGACGTGGCGAAACTGGCAAACTCGAGGTGGAGGTGAAAGTGGAGGTTGACCCGGGTTCTCGCACGAGTACTCCCGCAGTGGTCTCAGTCATAGGGGTGCTGTTGCTGCTTCGTTTCGGGCTTTTGGCCTGGGTTGAAGGTAAAGACGTCACAGGAAAAGTAGGGACACGGTAAGTTTTTTCCGGGTCAAGGGATGCGGAAAGGGTGGTCCGCGTCTGCCTGGGCGTGGTGGGGTTATTACTATTATACCCATCGTCCTGTCTCAAGGTGCTTCCGGAATGGGGTAAATGAGATCGTGAGGCCGACTGGACGGTCGACGAAGAAGAACAAGCGCGCGGTTGTTGTTTCCCAGGGGCACTTCGAGGAGATTGGACACTCTTGTGCGTGTCAGATTGTAGCGTGCCTGTCATCGTCGCCCTACTCGTAGGGGTAGGTGGAGGAGGTGTGGCACTTTTGGTTTTGCCTGGCAAACCTGGTGAGGCCACCTCCCCGGCCCGCATACCCGTGTCTTCCTGGCCCGTTTGAAATGATGTGAAATAACGGTCCAGCGTGTTAAGCTCCTGTAATTCTTGGCGTGTGTTGGCTCGCGCTTCGTCCGAATCTTCGTCGGAACACACTCGGATCATGCCGCGGCCTCGAGTGTCCAGAATCTTGTGGCCGTCGACGTCCCTAGCGTCCTCTAGATCGGTATCTAGGTCCTCGTAGTCGTCTTCGTCGTCGCTGCTCTCCGTCTTTATCCGTTCGGCTCTGAGCAAATCTTCGACTTCTTTCTTGTTCGTGTCGAATCGAGCCAATGCAGCAGCGGCTCTGAGCTCCCGCCCACGGGCACTTTGGGCAACACGGGGCTTCACTCCGATGGGACCCTTGCGGTTGATTTCCAAGGACAGTCGCTTGTCCTCGTCCTCGCCGAGAGCGACGCCGTTCTTGCCGAACTTCTTCTCGATGCGCCGGTCTCGCTTCTCCTTCCATGTCAGCTCCGGCTTGTCGGTGCGGCCTCTGCGTTTTCTGTTCCGGCTCCGATATGTGCCTCCACACAGCGGCAGTCGTTCCAGCTCGTCGCTCCGCAATATGTTGTTCCCGATGACTGAGCCCATGTCGTTTAATGTTCGACCTCCGCCCCAAAACCCTTCCCCAGTGTAGCGCTTCGCCCATAATGCCTTCATCTCCTCAGCGTAGACATTTCGAGTCTTCCAGAAGTCCCGTCCATGGTTCATGTGGGTGTTGTGTGCTAACTCATGCATCATCACCATTTGGACTGCATTGAACGGGAGCCATCGTCCATCCTTGGTAGTAAGCACCAGCTGAATGATCTCGCCATTGTTGAAATTCCGCCCAATGAACTCGCGGTTGGCTTCATGCTCTTCTAACGTGGTGACCGAGAGGTAATGGTTCTTCATGAGTGGGAGACATTGGGCCGCAATAGCCCGAAGGAAAGTATCGGCAATTTCGTACGACGGTTGATCCGAAGGCGGCCGGGGAAGAGGCTTGATAAAGACGATGCGGTCGTTAGGATGGGAAGACTTCTGGTGGTTAAGTCGCAGTGTGTTCAGAGGCATAGTGAGGGTGTGGCTTCGTGCAGGGTGGATGGAATGGAAGAAAGAGAGGGGCACGAGGGGGTCCCAAGATGGGTTGCAAATGACGCGGTTCGCGTAAAGTGGTGGCGGCTGTGGCAGTGGCGGTGGCGTTGGTGGCGCGAGAAAACGTGACATATTATTCCTTCATCCTTACTGTAATAAACCTATCTAGCCTTCAACCCCTTGCACCTCGTCAACAAAAAGGGCTTCACCCACATCAGTCTCGGCTCCGTCTCCATGGAAGTCACCGTCGATACCATGGCCCTCAGGCTCTGGGGTGTAATCTGCCACAACTTGACTTTCAGTGGCCGCGGCGGCCGCGGTGGCCGTCTCTAAATCCTCCTCATCAATTTCGTCCTCAAATTCAAGCTCTTGACTGAACGGCTGCTTGGCGTTGAAGTATCCAGATCGAGTCCAATCGAACGGAATGTGCTCTTCCAGAGCATCATCCCACGGCGCCCAGGAGGAATGCCTCCAATCCGGCTGACATTTGACATTGCTGGGCGGGGACTTCTGCCACTTGATTTCAGTCGATAAAGCCTTGTCATGCTCCGTCTGCTGAATGTTTAGCGAGGCATACCCATGCACTGCCTTTGCCCCTCTTGACTGGTCGTCGTTGTATCCCACGTTCACGCTGGGAATGACTGCAATGCGGCCGTATCCCAGAGCCCAGAGGTCTTTGCAGAACAACGTTGGCTCCCCCGTATAACATTCATCCTTGTAAGGCGCCCTGAATTTGAGGTTGTGCAGCAGCAGTGGCTCGGCCTTGAAAGCCACCGCGCCGTTCCAGCAAGCAAACACTTGGAGAGGTAACCTTTCGTCGATGTGACGCCGAGCCTCCTTGTCGTTCCAGAACAGATTGGTCGCAAACTCGAAAGATCCACTCTGCGGGATCTCGACGAACATATCGCCGTTCATGCTGCGCCCTATCCAAGAGTCGTAGAACGTGGCTCCGTTGTTGTTCCAGTCCATTGCACAGACCATATCCGCCTGCTGATAATGTTTCTGATAGACAAGTTCCAGGATGTCATCGGTACAGATCGAGACGTCGTTCACGAAGATGACCGTTGCATCAGCCGCCCAATGCTGCCTTCTGGCGAACAGAGGAGCGAGCGCCAGATTTCGGAGTTTGGCAAGCTCCGTCACTCGATCGTGGCCCTTTTTCAGCGGGTCGATATCGCTAGTGCCGAAGTAGTATACCGCATTAAGGGTTTCGATTTCTTTTCTTAACGCAGCGAGGATTTCCGTGGTGCCATCATCGGAGCGTCCGCCGACAATCGACAAGACGCAATCTTCTGGACCAAGCCTTCGCATGGCCTCGACGACAGAAGCAAGCAACCGCGGTAGCACATACGCACACTGGTAGAGATTGAGGGCAAAGAAATACCGCTTCCTCGGTGGCTGCTGGTCGTACTGGGAGGTTACATTCTGGTGTGGTCGGAGCACTTTGTACCGATCCTTGAACGGCCGTGGACATTGCAGTCGGTTGAAATACGTGTCCTTGGGATCCATTATGGCCCGGACGTAGGGTCCTACCTGACCCATTTTGAAGTCATCCAACTCTCCCTCTTGCAGGGTTGCCAGCTCGACGCGCTGCTCCCCGAAATATTTGTCCAGCGCCTGTGCTGTTGTTTCGTTATAGTGATCATCCACACCATCCCCAAGGTCGTCCTCCGCTGGGGTGGTGTTGCTGTGGGAAGCACCACTGTGTTTGCCCGTGGCAGCGGCTTGCCGGCCAGGTCGAACGATTGAGTGCGCATGCTGCCCTATTGGGCTCGAGACGAGGACGTAAAAGAAGCATATCAGCAGGAGAGAGATGTAAATCGCCTCTGAGCGTCTCGGCGGCCAGAACGAAGCAGCCATCGTGAGCGCGAGAGAGTTGGCAACTGCAAGCAGAAGAAAGCCGCAAGACCTTCAACTTACCCTCCATCCTGTCGCTGGAGTCGAATTCCATCTCATAAATTCTTCACCCCTCGCGCCGGCACCTGCATGTCATTATTGTTTCAGCCGCGTCGTTGGCACGCGGAAGTTGCCAGCATTCCAATGAAGTGCGACGCGACTTCAAGTCGGTGGTAGCTCCAAGTCCAGCCTCTGAGCTTCCGAGCTGTTGATTTCACGACAACAAGCACTAACCAGCTAGAAAGCCTTTCGCGTTGTTTAACTTGATTCGCGACCACTGTGTATGATATGCAGAGGGCGCTTTTTGTGGGTATCGGCTAGGGAATTAGGCGTCATTTGGTAACAAAGCTGCACGGCCAAGAACCTCTTCGTAAATCGGGCGCAAGGGGAAACATGAATCCCGCTCGCTAAGGGAGCCATTAGGAAACATGATTTCTTCTGCCAGCTTTGCGAGGAGGACGCAGCGGACACTGTGTGCCCTTTCGTCGCTGGAGAGTTCCTACTCCGCTGAGACGGTAGACACGACAATGTGAAAAGGCAGATTCTAAGTACTTCACGGTACTTGGAGACACAAGGCGGATTCTATGCCTTATTCGTGGCCCAGTGACCTGTCCCCCTCTCCCTCACAGAGCATCCTGTCCATGATCTACTTCAGCCTGAACACCTACCTTACTGACGACCTTGTTCCTTGGTCGAGAGTGGATTCGTTCGCTTTGCGACACAAGCCCTCTCGAAATCCGATCCTTTCGAACGCGCAGAGACATTGCATTCTGTGCTGTGCATGTGCTGGCACTATCTGGAACCTTGAAAGCTCAAACAGGAGACGTAATACAGGTAAATCTGAGGCATGAACGCCGCGCCGAGGATTCGCAGCCACAATCCAGCCGAGACTTAAGCGACGGGCGAGGGGCGGGCCCGGGGACACCTAGAATAAGCTTCAATTGGCTGCGCTGTGGCCACTTCGGGCGTCACCGAACCACGCCTAGCCACACCCATTACTCAAGTTAGGTAAACCTGCGACTGAGTTACGAAATACGGACACCCGAACTCGATCCAGCCGAGGCTCAAACTCACTCGCCTCGACGACTTGTACTTGCTTTCATTGCACTCTCCGGTCTGATAATTGAGATACAGAACCCTCTGACACTATCTGACGGAGTGAACGCACTGCAATAGGTAGCTGCTCCATCCCATCACATTCCCATCACATCACATCGCATGGCCTCACATCGTCTTACATCTCATCCCTAGGCTGTCTCCTGATGCTGACCGGAGAGACCAAAAGGTACACCATTACCATCGAGCTCGGACACTTCTGCTTATATAACTGTGACTGTGACCGTGGCTGGCCTCTGACCGCGTTCTGAGGTGGGAGTACACAGTCATAAGGCTCAATCAGAACAAGGGACTCGGAGCATACATTATTTGATCCCGGACCTGCTCCGTCGTCGTAAGGAATTCAATCATTCGGAGGTCATCCCATTCCGTCCCGTCAACTCCAGGCAGGCGACAGTACAGTACTTGGACACCGCAATACCGTCCGAAGAACAAGTACCCGCGGCGCCAGACAAGTCAGTATGGAAGCCAGAAAAGCATCATCCTCGACCTCCGGGTTCTTCCAGGCATTACCTATCGTGCCGCCTCAATATACCTCTCCATCGACATCTTCTTCGGGCACGTCCGCATCAGCAGCATCTCCACCACCCCACGAGATATCAGACGACCCTATCCTAGCGCGGGTTCTATCCCTCTATCTCCCCAACCCCATCCCAGCACGGATATCGACCCACCTGCACGATTTTTCGCGCCTCGTGCTCCGGCCCTCGACACTCCAACACACCATTGACTGCGACACTGACGCACCGACGCTCCGCCCCCTGACCACCTTCGGCGAGGAGAATAAAGTGGATTCGTTGCGCACGAGCGAAGGCTGGCGCGAGCTGAAGAAGATCCAAGCCCCCGCCGGGGTGGTTGGACACGGGTATCCGCAAAAAGGCGCCGACCAGGACCAGGACCAGAACTTCAACCGCCGCATCCACCAGTACGCGATCCTACATCTCTGGGACGGGACGTGTGCGGTGTCGACGTGCCCTATGGCCATGACGGACGGGGCGGCCGTGCTCCTCCGCCGCCATCTGGACGACGCGGACGGCGATCAACCCGGCCGGGCGGCCGTGTTTCGCGAGAGCTACGAGCGCCTCGTCTCACTGGACAACAACCGTGCATGGACGAGCGGGCAGTGGATGACGGAACGCAGCGGTGGGAGCGACGTGCGGGGCACCGAGACCGTGGCGCGCCGTCTCACCGCACAGGAGATCCAAGCCGACGTCGACGCGGGGCGAGACAAAGATGCCCACGGCCTGCCCTTGGGGCCCTGGCTCGTCGACGGCTTCAAATGGTTTTCCTCGGCCACCGACGCAGACATGGCGATCCTCCTCGCCCAGACGGTCAAGGGCCTCAGCGCGTTCTACGCCCCGCTGCGTCGTCGCGGCGGGCAAAACGCGAACTCGTCAGCTTCGTCCTCGTCGTCACGCGCGACTCTCACCACAGAAACGCCCTCGTTCCCGTCCGAGATGAACGGCGTGCGTATCCAGCGCCTCAAAAACAAACTCGGCACCAAGGGCGTCCCCACCGCGGAGCTGGAACTCAAATCCATGCGCGCCTACCTCGTCGGCCAGGAAGGCCAGGGCGTCAAGGAGATCGCGTCCATCCTGAACATCACGCGCCTGCACACCGCCAGCGGCTCGGTCGGCTACTGGGCCCGCGGCCTCGCCGTGTCGCGCGCATACACGCAGGTGCGCAAGATCCGCGACGGGCAGCTGCTCCGCGACAACGCGCAGCACCTGGCCTGGATGGCCGGCGAGAGCGTGAAATACCGCGCGAGCATGCACCTGGTCTTCCTGGCCGTCGCCCTCCTCGGCGCCACGGAGCAGGGCTACGGAACCGTCTCCCGCGGCGGCACGCGCGGCGCAGGCACCCTGATCCCCCAGTCGAGGGCCGGGCAAGAGAACCTGCTCCGCCTGCTCACGCCCGTGATGAAGGCGCAGGTCTCGTTGCACAGCGTGGCCGGGCTGCGCGAGTGCATGGAGTCCCTAGGCGGGGTAGGCTACTGCGAGAACAACGAGGACGGCGGGGTCATGAACATTGCGCGCCTCTTCCGCGACTGCGCCGTCAACCCTATCTGGGAGGGCACCACGAGCGTCATGGCCGAGGACCTCGCGAGGGTGCTCAAGAACCCCAGGGCCCGGGGCGCGAACGTGCTGGACCAGACCCTGGGCGTGTGGGTGCGGGATGTGTTGCGTGCCATTGAGAAGAAGGACAAGGAAGGGCGCGGCACGTTCGCCCGCGAGCTCGACATGGTGCGGAACCGGTATGCCGTGCTGGAGCGGATGGTTCGGACCTCCGACTCGGCTGCCCTGCAACGGAAAGGGAGGGACGTCCTGGACCACATCGAGGCCGTCACGTGCGCTTGTCTGCTCATGTTCGATGCCCTTGTGGACGGAGACGCCGTCGCAGTCGAGGTTGCACGCCGATGGGTCAGGATGAACGCCCTGCCCAGCGACAAGATGAAGGTCCAGGAGGAAGAAGAAGAAGAAGGACGGGCCGTTGGGCGACTCGCGACCGAGGTCGACATGGACAGGCGCATTTTCCTGGGCGCAGCAGCGGTGTCGGGCCCCGCTGTGCCGGCGACGAGACAAGCGAGACTTTGAACAAGGCAAAAAATGAAATCTCATGCAGAGTATTGTGATCTAGGCCAATTACAGTATGTAACTGGAGTGAGAAAACACAACGTTCGAGAGATATCTTCCATCTTCATGATGATACATACAAGCTCCACAGACGATGTCCCCACATCCCCTGGCAAGCTTAAGAGATATATGGCCATTCAAGCCGACAATTCACACACTCTTCCCACATATCCCGCCAACCCGGACGGATTGACCGCAGATGAGGTTGCTGGCCCCGTTAAAGGACCAGCAGCCGTCACGGTCGGGACGACAAGGACCTGGTCGCCAACCTTCATCCATTCCACTGTCCTGCCAAAGCGAAAGGTCAACTTGATCTCGTGCCTCTCCGCGGCCGGAGACCTGGCGCCGTTGCTCAGTTCAGCATCATCATCCCCATCGAACCGGAAGAGGTCCGCCTCTTCTCCCACAGGGGACGACTCAGCGGCAGAAGTAGCAGCGGCCGTGCCTGGCTGCTGCTGCTCGTCCTCGTCCAAAGCCACCGCCGTTACCTTGACAGCTGCTCGGACGCTGTTCACATAAACGATCGCATGGCCTCCGAGTATCAGAACTGGGGAGTTTAACCGCTCAAAGTCTGATGCGGGGAAAGTAGCAGCAAAAGAATGGTAGCCAGTCACATTCTGGTACATGTCGACAAGCACCATTCCCTTGCGGGCCCTTCCTAAGGGGATTGTGTCGCCGCCATTATTGTCCAAAGGTTCAACCCCGATGGTACCGGTCTCACCATGTTGCATATGTGTCACTGGGAGGCGTAGCGTTCGAAGCGACACGATGCGGACACGGAGGAAGACCGCTGAAGATTGAAGTCTTGGAGTTGGCACCCTCGGGGGCTCACCTTGGTAAGACCGTGCCCGGCTGCTCGGCAGCGCCTCCGAATATGCCTGATGAGCACTGTACGAGCTAGCTCTGAGCACAGGCTGAAGGGTGTGAGTGGATGAAGCATCGGCGTCAACCATGAATGGGCCTAACAACATAGTGTCCCCAACGGACAGCAAACCTTCCGAGATATAGCCACAGAGGACAACACCTTGATTTGCCATCCGTGTCGCGGTGTCTAGCGTGTACACACGAGACGGAGGGATGCTGAAGACTTCATCAACATGAAAAAGCGCCGACCCTGCCGGGGGGCCGGGTTGCCAGGGTGGACCAGGCACAGCATTGGATCCAACAGGGAGTGCTCGCAGCAAAGCGTGCAGCTTGCTTATGCCAAGCCCGGTGACCGCGCTGGTCATCAGGATGGGCACGAAAGTCTGGCCAGCATCGTCCTGCATTGACGCGATGAGATGCTCGACCTCAGTCTCATCTCTTTCATTCCGGATTTGCAGCTCTGGGGCCGCAGCTCCATATTCCGATGCAGATGCTGGGACCGGCGTGTTGCTGAGCATGGCAGGTTTTCTTCCAGCGGCCTTGATGGCAGACAGGACTTTTGCGAGAACCAGACGCAACCCCGCCTTGTTTGCCAGGTCCGTTTTGGTGATGACCACCACGAATGACACGTGTAATCGAAGGCACAGGTCGAGATAGGAAAGTGAAAGATCCACATTCTCACCGGTCCCGCCGTCAGCATGCAGCTCCGCAGTCGGAAGCTTTACGCCAAGGTCTGATGTGTCGTTTACATGGTTGGCTGCGATGCACAGAATGGTCCATGCCGGTCTCCACGATATAAGGCTTCGAAGGGCAGATTTGGCGAATCTCGGGAGGCCTGGCGAATCGGACAGAAAAACGAGTCGATCGGCCACGTTGTGGATGTCCAGCCAGGAAGAGATATTGCCGGAGGCGTAGTTGACCGAGTTCGTGCTATTCCGGTCATGTATGTAACCAACAAGCTCATGCGCGACCGAACTTGTGATTCCCGAGGCGATCTCGTGTCGATGTTTGAGCAGCGAAAGTCGGCTTCTCCCGCGCCCATTGTCCAGTGTAGAGGTCGACAGGGTGCCTAGCAAGGTTGACTTCCCGGCTGCGGTCGCGCCGATCAAGGTCACTCGAATTTGTTCAGTCGATGCATGCTCAGCCAAAGCCGAATTTTCGGCCGGCCTCGAGGAAATGACTGTCTCATAAGGTGCTGCTTTTGGTATGCCTGCATCTGTCGAGCCGCGCGAGTCAGGGTAGACCAATACTTCGGCTACCCAGAGTCTGTCTTTGCGGATCGGTGTGTCTCCCGGTCCGCCGCCATCTGTGTCTGCCCATTCACAAGTCCCTACTGCAACCTTACGCAGCACACTGGTGGTGCACCCCAGGCTGGCGGCCATGGCATTCAGGTTAATCAAACTCTCTTGCAGCTCGTCCTCAACCAAGCCGACCAGCGTGCCATCATCAGCGACGCCGATCTCGTACAGCGCACCTTGGCTTTCTTCTAGGCCTGGCAGAAGCTTGGCGGGACGGTCGGGCACGCCCAACCTCGGAGTCGCTTCCGGGAGAACAGGCAAAACAAGATCTGCATTCGACGAAGAATGAAAGGGGGAGGACTGTTGCAGTCTCCAGAGCAGTTGTGTGGTCAGTTGCTGCAGCCGGTTCTGACGAGCCTGCGAGGGAGGTTGTGACAACGCACGGTCTGGCGCGGCGCCGTTCAGTGAGCGACTAGGTCCAGGAGCCTGCTGCAGTGGAGAGCTATAGTAGTGAGAGCCAGATATGAAGGTAGTGGTCGTGGTCGATAAGAATTTCCGTCTAGGTCGAAGGAGCAGGTGAAGCTTGTACTCGGTAGGACCGTCCTGGTGCTCGGGCTCTAGCTTGAGAAGCCCGTTCGGGCCATGCTGTCCCTCGACGGGGGTGTTGCCCAAGGCCTGCGGAGGCTGGGGAGTCGAAGTCCCGGGAGTCGACCAGGGAGATTGGATTCGTGGAGGCTCATCCAGGTAGGTAAATATAGAAGCCATCGGATTTGCGACTGTTGGATCTCCCGCCCTCCTACGTTCGAAGAATGTGCCGCCGCAACGATAAGTAAGATAAAGCCTGTGCTAAAGAGCGGGTGACTGTGTGAGAGTAGTAGAGCAGTTGGGACAATCGAAGGACCATTGTTGCGGTTGCTTCCAGCTGTCTGTTGGGGCTCTGAGCTAACGGTTAGCCGGGGTCTATGATGGCGAGGTTGAGCAGACAGCGAGGGTCATGTTATGTGTGCGGATCAGGCAACAATAATGACGGACGAGAAGTTGAGTCACGTCTGAGAGAGAAGCGCCGAGTCATAGACACGAGGGAAGACAAAGGTTGATTTCGACGGCAAACTTGCCTTGGCGGGGGGCATCGCCTATGCAGCTCGAGCACCGCGCCGGCTCTGTCCTCGTACATGTCGGATCCTTTCTGCCATGTCGTTGCTGGCTCCTTCTCGTCAGCCAAGATGCGGTGATGCTCGTGCAGTGGACTATCGGCAACGCTGACCTGAGGTTAACAGTCGGTCGGCTTAGGTCTATTCGCCCGTGCGAGTCTCTGATAGTCCCTACGAGGTACCATCCTACCACAATATAATAATCTAATGCGGGGTAGTGAAGAAAGCACTGGCAGTCTCAGTCACAGTTGTGGCCGTCACAAATGCACGCAAATCTTGTTTCATTTCTTCATCTTGGGTATCGTTGATATATCGGCTCTTCCACGCGTCGTGCCTCCCTTCACTAGATAAGGCGCGGAGCAGGTTGCTGGGATCTGGGCGCCTTCAGCCCTTCTTGTGGTATGGCCGGATTGTCTCATGCGGAAGTCTGGAGAGCACTGAAGGCGCCTCTCCTTCATTTGCCCTTCTCTTCCCCTTCAGACACCTTCTCCCACTCACTGTCGGTGCTCACATAACCGGAACTCTCGCCTAAGCTGCGCCGGCGCCTGAGCGCCTCGGTACTCTCCGCCATCTTCGGTTCAAGGAGGGTCGAGGAGCTGTCCTTCGGCCGCTCGTGTTTCTGACTCTGACTCAATGCAGCTGACGTTGTCGTCGCCGTCACCGGCACCGGTTTGGCCGGGGCGTCGGGTGGAGGAGCCTCCGTTTCGGTATCACTAGCATTGTCTGGCTCTGGGCTCTTCTCTTTCTTCTCTTTGGCCTTTTGCGCTTGTTGTTCCCTTGCAATCTCGGTAGCGAACCAGTTGATAGAATACCAAAGCCCGCCGCACAGGAGCGATAGCACCAGGAAATGCAACGAGTAAGTTGCGATGAGGAGGGCTAGGAGGAGCAGCTGCAATGCAGCGAAGGCGGCGTTCGTAGCGACCAAAAGTGTAGGCGTCGGGCCTGGAGTAAAAATGGAATTCCAGAGCTCCTCAAGGAAGGAAGCCATTATCTGTCGGCGGGTTTGTTCAAATGCGACGCAGTGATTGTCGAGGGGTAGCGGTGCTCGAGGAGGCCGACAAGTGAACGCGCAAGGGTATCGAAGGGTGCGACAAAGTCTGCCCCGCCTCCAGGGAGATGTCAAGGCCTCTAATATATTCGACGCCCGGCCCAGGCACCCTGGTGATCGCTCTAGAGGCAGGCGACAGCTCTAGAAGGACAGATTTCTGTCTTTAAGTGGTTGCTGGGAATGGACAGGTGTGCAGACGTGGCATTGAGACAGCTCAGACCCGAGAGTGGCGGCCGATGACCATGACCGTGACCAGCATCACATCGCGCTCGGGCAACCGCACCGCACGCCGCGGCTGGCATGTCAGAAGCCCGCATCTTAACAGCCGACATCGTCCTTGGATGGTCATGTGCTTGCTTTTTGAACTCGGTTGACGTCTAGTGACTTGACTTCAATTTTACTTGAGTTTGAGAGGCTTAACGCTGGCTTCGCAAGACCAACATCCTTTTCAAGACTGCAGGGTATGGCGATCGCTTCCACCCATTCACTACTCGTTCACCACTCCTTCGAACATACCACCTCCTCGGCGTATGACCGCAGAAAGCACTTCGCCAGGCCCCGTTATCCCTGAGTACATGACACGCTTGGAAAAGTCTCCAGGTGAGCCCAAGCGCGACGACGATGACTAAAGTCGAAATTACTGCGTCCCTGGCTTACCAAAGCTTTGAGGCAACCACCTTCGGGCCATAATGCTGTTTCCAAGATTTCATGGAATATACGCTTCCTAATCCCTCAGCCGCTGCTGCGTCGGCTGCCTCGATACTACGACCTTGACCTGGCTGCTAGACTTTTAAGCCAGGCCCTGTGGATAGACAAATCTGGAAGCGTTTCAGAGGCACACATTGATGGCAGTAGCCAGCGTCCATGAACCCGTTACTTAGCTGTTCACACTCCAGTCCTTGGCAGTCTTTGAAATGGGTCATCGCGGAGCTATGTCCTGGCCTCAGTTCACTCTCTGATTATGCTGGGGTCGGGTTCCTCGCCGACCTCGCCTACAGCGACTCTTTGCTCGGTCTGACAGTACCTTGTCTTCAGCCAGGATGAAGACCGTCGTAAAATGTAGACAAGCTAACAGCCTCATCAACTCCTGCGCAGATAGAAATCCGCCTTGCTCTCTTGCTGTCATCCTGGCATGAATGTGTTCTGTCCCCGATACGCACGCGAGGCACGGCAGATCCACCCATCGCACAACGCCGATCTTTTTGCACCATCCAAGAGACTCGTGAAACAAACGTTTATGCGGCTGAGACTTAGTTTGGTACGCCGCAAAAAGGAGAATGCAAGCTGCATTCAGGATCATCTTAATTTCGAGATCCAAAGGGGCCGATGAAGTTGCAACAAGTCCGTGAGCGTGAAATCGTCACTTACCGCTGTCAAGCGCGAGGATTCCGTCCTTGGACTTTCCGTGTCTCAACTCCCACAACATGCGAGGATGAAAGCTAGCAAGTTCAGGCCCACGCGAAGTGTCCAGCCACAGATCGTCCACCTCATGCCGCTATGGACCAGATACCCAATCATGTCCCGCATGACATTACCTAGAAGGGGCATCTGAAGGATCTTGAGCATGGTGAGGGTCGAAGCTAGTGAGGATTTTCGGGGCTCCATGTTCAGCCTCTTCAGCCTCACAGCCATCGGGATGTGGCGCTGGTGGCCTGTGGCTGGTGACTGGCATGTTAACCTCCGAGGCTCCGCGCTGGATTTGCGGCGACGATGATGTCAATCGGGGGGGATCCTGGAGGGTCCGTCAACAGTAACATCCTGGTGTGGCATGGGTGTTAGCCGTGTCAGACCCGTGTTCTGTGGAACAGCTCCAAGAACTGACTCGTCTGTCCGTGTACTCGTACAGTGCTTATACAGTACGAGTAGTCAAGCGAGCCTGCTCCACGGTAGAGCTCATCTAGGAAGAGGTTCTGTCATACTCAGCAAAGATCATCGTAAAGACCTGCGACCAGGATAGAGCATGTATGGGTCGATGCAATGAGTAGCCTGCAAATAATGCATGTGGGTTACCCATCCACACATCGGACTGATTATCGAGCAGTGTGATGAGTTGGAATCACACTCTTTTCGGTTATTGCCATCTATTGTTCACCCCCTGCTATCCCTAGCGAAGACGACCGTCGCCGCACAAGCAGACCGAGTACACAGGCCGAGTATGGAATGGAAGAGGTAGAAAACACCGAGGTCTTGGGCTCGTTCTCGAAAACTGCGGACAGTCAATTCAGGTACAAGTATCTACCAAAAGAAGCAGATGGTGGCGTTCGCTCAGAGCAGGGTATTGGTTCCGTCGCACGCACCTTCGAGCTGGGTACAGGGTATAAGTTACAGCAGGCCAACTCTTCGTGGTGACTTTGTCTGCATTCGTCATCGCGAACTGCCGGGTGTTTCGGTTTAGCGACAGGCGAGCGACCAAAGCGCCTCTCTGCCAGGCCCGGAGAGGAAAGGCAGGAGGCCGTGTGGAGGGGAAGAAGAACGAGAGAAGACGAGGTCACCAATCGGCACCCGGAAGTAAATCATCTGCACGATTCTCGCCGCCGCCTGCTCGTTTGCTGCCACTTTGGTCTTTTGGCTGCTCGGCATCTTGGGGGCGAACTTATTACGGCCACTTTCACGGTTTCCCCTTCAAAGTGCTCACCTCTGATCTCGCCATCGACCAACCATGCACGGCTGGGGAAATGGCATGGGTATACTGCCGTAATTTAGCCTCGCCCCGACCAGTGAATGACCAGTGAGCGACCAGTGACCAGTGCAATCCGAGCAGCGCACCCAGCTCGCGGTTCACGCTTCACGTCTTGGGATCGGACAGACACTGTCACCTTATGGAATTCCTCATCAGAATTACACCTCCGCCGTGACACCCTTAGGTTGATTTGGGTTAGTCACGAATGAGACGCATGCTTGCCTCTGGAGGGAAATCTTTCCTTCGGGGGTGTTGCTGGGTCTCACAGCGCTTTGGTCTGGGTGGCGGTCTGGCCACCTGATGCCTGGGCGAGAGGGAAAACGCTGAGGCTTCTCTCTGCACCGTCTGTGATTTGGACGAATTAAGGACTAACCACTCATTTTTGCAACAGTAGATGCCAGACAGGCATGAACCACCTGCCTGATGCAGCAATTGTCTTGCTTGCAGTCGAATGCCATCTCGAGCACTCGCTGATAGGCCACGTTCGCCATGCCCTGGGGTCAGACATCTGATCTGGAGGGCAACCTCGCCGAAATGTTCTCTCTCATCACGCCAGGCTGTGGTTACGGTTGCGTTGTGGGCAGTGGCCACCACCGCCGTGCTTATTGCTTATTGTCCGCATCTGACTCGCCTGCCAGACTGTGCTCTGACGAGATGCCTCAGGCTTACTTCCTGCCGTTACGCGCGCCCGTATCGAAAGGCTAGGTCATTTCAACGCTTTACACAGGCGTGAGCATTTCTCGCACGCTTCCAGGTTCCCACAACACTACTAACCTGGCCCCACTGGCGTCCAGTATAGTGAGTTATGTAAGTAAGCACTGCTGACCGTGGCTGAGGGTAGCTCCGCTCCCCATAGGCATGGGAGGGTGGGCTATGCTGCTGGCCGGCTATGGGCACTAACACTAGGACCCAGGTCGTGCTCCGCGATTCGGTCCTCCAGCACTCACACCGTCCAGCAGGTACCTGATTCTCTGTTACGAGACCGAGCGAACACTTCTTGATTATCCTCACAAGCGACTCCCCTGGATCTCCAGCTAGGCGCGCTCATATCTGGTGCGTTCGAAGTACGATCGCGGGTCAGACTCCGCCCGAGCTCACCTGGCACGACCTTTTCGCCAGTGGTACTGTGCTTTCACCGATCAACCCTGATCGCTGGCTTCCCAAACCGAACAACCGCCTGGCCCCCCTTCAACGTTGTCTTCAAACGGCCATCCGTCATCTTTGGGCTTGATCCATTGTGGTTCTCCCTCCCCATCTACCCAAACGTGGCGTGGCAGCAAGCCCCTTAGCTCTCCCGAGCCACATCTCCATCTCCAGCCCTCGGGATCTCTCAGGCCCCCAAATAGGATCATCCGTTCTTCGACCATAGTTATGAGTAAACGTACGAGGACTGTAGGGCTGCGCTAGGGATAGCGTGACTCTGTCGAAGAGTTTATCCGTCGAGGATATCCGTGTTGGACTCGGGCATCAGCAACCCACCTCTCCCTCCCCTCAAAAGACCCGGTCATCAGCATCTCTCGTCTATGCCTTCAACGTGCCGTGCCTAAAGGCAGTTTGGATTTCCCTATCGGCCAATCATTGAAAATTGTCATTACGAAGGCTTGCCTCCATCACGTCCCGGTGGACCATTCGCTCGTCGGCATAAACCCCAGCACCTATTTCGAGGTACCGTGTATTATTTATCGGAGCGGGCCCGGTGGTCGTCCAGAGTCATTGACCGCCCACTCTCCGCTCTTTTATCAGCCAGAGACTGTTGATCGGGATCCAACACTCAAGAGGAACATCCAACATCTGTCGAGCTTGCTCCTGCAGGCTCGGCTGTGATTTCAGTCAATATTGCGACCCAAAACTCCTGCCAGTCGACTCCTTCCATCTTGTCGGCCTCGCCCTCGACGTCGGAGCGTTCGTCCAGTCAAGCCCAGAGCGCGACATATAGCGAGAGTCGAGTCTCGACCGCAAGTGGCCAAGGCAGCGCACGCGTCGGCACTTATCAGGTTGCACAGGAACAAATCAGGTCGCGAATACCGGCAACCACCATTTTGCGGTCGCACCAGGACGAGAACCAGCAGATCGAACACTTTCCGTACCAAGGTCACCCATACTCGTGGGCGACAAACCAACCACAGCAACCACTGGCTCCGCCAGACGTGCAAGCGAGAGGACTACCTCAGTATACGGTCCAGCGGCCCGGGTTTGTGATCGCCTGGGAATATTCTACGCGGCCTGATTGACTGACTAGATGACTAGAATGGCTGCTCAGGTCCTGCCGACCCCGCCGTCGCAGTACCACCCAAACCACATGGCCTATGGAAGCGATATGCTGAGCCCTTTCTCACGTACGAACGACCGATTTCCCTTTCCTCGCTTCCCGCTGATCTATGAGTAGACTTTGACAGTTTTGCAACAGGAAATGCTGCCTACACCTCCGGACCATCCCACCAGCCGCTTCTGATGGTATCACCTCCCTCAGTCAACTCAGAGGTGCCGTATCGAAGGCGCTCATCTCTCTCCCCCCAGGCAGCCTTGAGCGCGCCCGTACTTCGTGACCGCACTCCAATCCGCCACCATCGACCTAGCCTTTCCCGCGGCCGCAGCCACAGTCGGGGCGACATGCTGCTGGCGTTTGCCAACGAACAGAATCAGTTGCACCAAACGCAGTCGCTACCGTCGATAACCGCGATGCCATCACAAGGCGGCTCAACGATGCCACAGATGTACAATATGTCTGGGTACAACATCTCGCCACCCATCACGAGTTTCCCCCACCAAGGAGGCTATTTTGGCACCCCCGTTCCGCCACAATCAACACAACAAGATAACTCCGGCGAGTTCTCTCTTTCCCACAACGACACCGAACCTCACGGCTTTTACCCAGTCGGTCGCACACCTTCGCACGGCTCAGCGATGAGCCTGCCTCCACCTGACTCGCCTAATGCTTTATACATGCACGGTCAGCAGCAACATGGCCAGCAACCGTTGCCGTCCATCGGCATGACTATGCAGCCATTTCCACCAGTCCCACTAACATTGGAGTCGTCACCAGCAGAGATCGAGATCATGCCATCCAGACCGAAACCGCAGTGTTGGGATCACGGATGCAACGGTCGCCAGTTCTCGACCTTTTCCAACCTCCTGCGTCATCAGAGAGAAAAGAGTGGCAGTGCAGTCAAAGCGATCTGCCCCCACTGTGGGACGGAGTTTACAAGGACCACCGCACGAAACGGTCACATGTCCGGGGGCAAGTGCAAAGGCAGGCCCGAGGGCGACGGAGTGAACAAGACGAAAAACGAGTCCTGAGATGCGATGGGATTTGTGAGCCCGTTGTTACGATGCTACGATTTCAACCACGACGGAGGGGTGGCTACCACGACAAAATCACCGGGGGGATATCACTCATTCCAGGTTGGAGTTGGAGGGGGGCAACGGTGTAGAAAAATGGCTACACGACCGGCTATGGCCTCTGAGTCGCGATGCTTGCACTACTATCCGACAGAGGCACAAAGATATGACATTTGCACATTCGGTCGAGAGAAGGCCAGAAAGTATCTTGCGGCATGGCTGCGAAGATCCAGCGTCACTTACAGTTTGGCTTAGTGGCTGCAATGCTACATCGTATAAACTTAGCAAGCGGACCCGTTTCTTGGTTTAAGCGGAGCGTACGAGGCATTCCGACCGGTTACCCAACCCTTGCTCGATCGGTCGCAGACGGTGTACGTACTGTAAATATCGAAGCCTCGTTCCCGGACGCCCAAGTACAAAGTGAGTCTAAAGAACGATCAAAAGTTCGATCTGGACGGCACCGTTTCTGACACGAGATTGGACGAGCCCCAGGCGCCAGGGACTGGTCGCGCAATTAGAGGTGCTACGTTAGTCCAACGCTGTCCTCACGTATCGGCAAGGCCCGTGGGTTGAGGCTTGATCTAAGGCAGCAACGTGCAGCCCGCTTGAGCAGCAGATCATACAGTAATGGCACAACTTGGCCGAAGGGAAACGTCTCGCTTGGCTGGCCGCCCCCTTTCGGTTAGGCGTCTGCAGAGGACGAGTCTGCAGGTGAGGAGCCCGCGAGAGAGGGAAGGCCGGGTATGAAAAGCAAGCAGCATGCCAGCCGCGAGCGAATGTTAGGCGACATGCTCATGGATATTCGGCACTCGACGAGACACAGAGAGATTGATTCAGCTTTGTCAGCGTTGTGCGCGGCGAGTGCGAGATGGGAAGTCGTCTCTTTCGATATTTAGCTGGCGTTGGCAGCTTCGGTGGTTTCTCTGCCGCCGATGGCCCTTGTCCCTTCTGGCGAGACACTAACTGGAAAGCAGTAATGGGGGGTAAAGTGATCTGTGGCACCGGCAACGGGCGAGGCTGACACCGTCTGGGCGCTACACTGTCCTCGATGTCTTGGCCGCGCGACTCGTTCTCGGTGCCCTGGGAGCCTGAGAATTGGAGATGGAGCAGTGACCTTCCGGCCCCAGCTTAACCAGAGCAGGGAAGAGCAGCGCGGGACAGGAACCGGCGCGCGAAAGCTGGAAGGCCCCCGGTGGCCAGTGGTCAGCGATGCGTGGCATGACACGGTCCCAGCACCCCTGCCACTAGAGGCCAATCCCCTACGCATCGCCGTCACCTGGCTATGTAAGCTGCCCTCATCATCTTCAAGTCCGAGTCACATCGGCAGGTCACTCTTACTCCTCCACAACCGCCTCCTCGACATGTCGTGTTACTACACCATATACCAATCCTGCTGTGTTTCCTTGTACACACTCCCACGGCCGTCTTCTTTCGGCCCTTAGACTTGAGCCGCATGCACGGAGTACAGCGACCATGAATCCCATTCTCGCCTCCAGGATGCAACTAGACCCTTCTCGCCCGAATCCTGGCAGCCCTGTCGAGAGCCTCCCTGCCGACTGCGGCCTGAAGTCTCATCAGAAGGTAAGTGCCAAGGTTGCGTTCTGATCTCGTGCTCTGCTGCTCCCGTCACAGGTCGATATTGCCGCTTCATTGACACTCAGATTCATGGAAGCGTACTTTACACAGTACATCTCGCCAAAATGTGACTCGCCCCGCCGGTGGCGCACTTCTCTCTCGCCCCCCCTCCAGCAACAAATAATATAGCCGGACATCTTTTTCCCTTCTGTGGTTAGAGCAGGGGGAATATCTGTCATTCAGCGGATACCACCCGGGCAGATATGCCGATGAGCAGGGATTTCTCCCTCAGCTCGTGAAGACGGCCAAGCTGCCGCTGTGTCGGTGGCTATTTTGGGAGCTGGAAGAAGAGCGACTAATGCCGACATCTGGCTTGAACCGCTGATGTTGATGCGCATTGGGACATGACGCAGCGGAAAGATCTGGCTCTACCTCGCGGCATGTCTGCTTCCGCCACGTTTAAGCTGCCACGTCTCTGCAAACGTCACTGCGAGATGCACAGTTCCCATCCGCGACATGAAAGCCATGGTCGGACCATAGCATGGCGCTGTCTTGTGCCACTTTTGCCAGCACCCTGATGATCAGTGGATACGGGTATCCTCGCGGGACCGTCATGTTTCCCCATTCTGGTCATTCTGGACGCTGCCTGCGATTTCCTCTGGAGCGAGAAAAGCAGCGCGGAAAGATTACCAACAGCGGCATGTGCTTGATGCAACATTCGCTAACTCGCCAGGCGAATCCGTGGCTCTCAGCCCTGTACCGGCACCTTGGTCGGCAAGCAAAAGGCTTGCCTCTGTTAATGATCCCACGAGGCCTGCGCCACAGGTGATTGTGGCGGTTCAGCCCGCCATCCAGGAGGAACAGCCAGGGGCATACTACTCGGTACAATATCACTGTATCACCGAGCTTTGTCCTGTGCTGGTGCCAAAAAGCGGCCAGATGCATACCTATGTTCCGGGCTGGGTGGATCCCGATTCCCTCTGGTATGTCGTTACCAATCCTTCTCGTCGAGATTACTATGCAGCAAGTGGGTTGTCTGTCTCTTGTTGATGACCGAAATGTTAGTCACTTCTCGAACTGTGGTGAGCTGCAAATGTGGCTTCGTCAAGCTCCACAGCGCAGCCCTCGATCCCTGTCTGGATCCCTTCCTTCGCTTCAGCTTTACCCCGATCTGCCTGATTTGACTCGCCCTGCCTCGTCTACCAGCTGGGTCCTTTGAATCAAACCTGATCCTTCTGGCGACTAGAGCCCTTTGCAAGCGAGTGGAAGCAAGCAGGACTCTGTGCTATTGCCGAGCGGGCTCTCCTCCCAGGGAGTCTGTACCGAACGGTTTCCCATCGGTCGTTTTTTAGCCGCGTGACATTTCAACCCGTAATACAGCAGCACGAGGTCTCCCCATGGGCCTTGAGAGGTATACGTACTTATACGGTGCTTGGCCATCAGAATGACGGAGGCGCTATTACGAGATGACTCTTGGCGAGCTGTAGCTCGAGGCTCTACAACCTGCGCCCACGACTTTACGGTAAGTGGAGCGTCTCCAGCACTGATTGTGATAGCTGCTCTGGCAGGGCCCCTTTCTAACGGCAAACGACCAAGAATTGCCCAATCTGTCACCGTGGGACCTACGTAGTAGAGTGAGTACGAGGCGCTCCTGGTGTTGTGCTCCCCCACATCCAAAGCCTTGCAAGGGATGTATCCGCCACAGATTCCTCCCAGTCACTCCGATGGGTGATTATGTACAAGCGACTAGTGATTGCTACCTCTGGTCCGCGCTGCCGGTGCGGTCTTGCCACGTCCGCGGCGCCTATGTCTTGCTCAGGTCTGTCTACCCGTGAAAAGATCCCACAGGCCCCACCGACAAAAGGACTTGAAACATCGACTTCCAGGGTCGGGATCGTGGTGGCTCTCAGGACTACATCTCGATATGCCCATGGACAAGAAGCCGCCTCTGCCAAGGAACAGCCCACTGAAGCTTCTACACAGCACGCTAGCCAGCCCTGTGGGCCTTGCATTTGTCTCTCGACAGCTTCCCGAACTGTCAGCCATCACTGTATGTTCTCCTGTCCATGGCGGCGACTGTTCAAGCGGGATTGAAGAGAATCCTCGAGATCTTGGCTAATCCAGCGCATAGAACCCGCCTGAAAGACTCCTACCAAGGGGCCAAAATACTGCCCTATCAAGGTCGAAAGAACCGCATCCCTATCCGCGCAGGTGAGATATGCGTGGTGTTCCACCAGCCCCGTGTCACAATCATCGCGACGCGAAACGGTTTAGCAGTCAGCTAGACCCTGACTGCTGTAGCCCTGTGGAACCACGGGCAGTCATCAGGATACATCATTTCTCTCTCTTGGCGAACATGACAACTGACGGGGAGGCCACGACCGGGTGCGTTCGAGGCTCTTTGACTCAGCTGGAACGAATGCAAATGCTCATGTGGCCGAAGATACTCTAGAACAACCTCAAGAACGCGATGTGCATCGTCTCACTAGAGCTTACGATGCAGCAACAGCACTGCCATGCTTGTTCGGGAGTAAGGATCGTGTCTGTGGATCAAGTGGCAGGTCTCGCGCATACTCACACGATCACTGTTTGGCCCCTTCACTTGTATTGATGTATGCATCTGGAAGGCACCATGTATGATATCTTGAGGTCTGGCTGAAGCGCCGCGAGCACGAGAGAAGATTGACGTGAAATGTTGTCGGGAGGGTGTACCTTTGCAGGGATGCCGCCAGCCTGCCAGGGGGAGGGGGTTTGATCTCCACGGCTCCTACTCCTGCTCCTACTCCTACTCCTCCTGCTGCTACCGATGCCGCTGCTACTCTTGCTCCGGCCCCTGACCCCAACGCACAGAAGGCGGGAGCTACTTCCCACTGGCCGTCGGTGCACGCAGCCAAATTCTTGTGCAATCTCGGGAGGTCCTTAGCTGCCAGTGACTGCAGGCCTACCTGAGGGCCAGGGCCAGGGCCCATGTGATCTTGAGGTGAAGTCGAGCATGGGTGCAGCGTGTTAGAATTCTCTTTCACCAGTTGACTTCAGGCGGTACCTACCGCGCGGCGACCTCTTTCACAACTACATTTACAAATGAACTGATTCGAACAGCTGCAACCGTTCAACTATGTCTCTCCTATCGCCTTCATGCCACCTGCTTCCTGCGTCATTGCTCCCTTTCAACCACAAGCTCACCACTCCCTTTTCAAATCTACTGCAAAGCCACCGTGCTTTCATCTTGTCTCGTTCGCGTTACGTTCCCGAAGACGTATACCCGGGCACGAGCAAGCTGGAGAACAAGGTAGAGAGATGGTTGTCAAGAACAATGCCCAAGAAAGAGGCGGATTGGGCATTCCTGGAAGTTGCAGAGGATGCCACACAAGAAACCACACAATGGAGTAGAGACAAGACCCAGCCAGGGCGCTTTCGCCCCGGCACGGATCGGCCATGGCATGGACGACATCCAAGCGAAGGCATGAGGGACCTTCTCAACCTTGAGTCAAGCGAGACCAAACGCGCGCGGTGCAGCTCGTGCTCACGCTCACGCTCACGACGGGGTCTGCTGTCATGGACAGCCTCTGTCGACGAGGTACGTTGTGGAAACGCTTTGCTGCGGTTCGTCAGCAACCCTTGCGGTGGTATACACACAAGGATGGTAATTGAAATAGACTGCATGTCTCATGTCTCCTGACTCTGCCGTGTCGTTGACCCAGCTACTCTGTACGACTAACGGCATATCATCGAATGGGGGTCTGTTCTCGGCCAAAACCCGAACGAGCCATGTCCGTTCATCCACTCGTATAGCACCCTTACCCGCCTAGGCACCCAATGACCTTCCCAACACAGCATGTGCCGCCCAGCTGGATACGGACCACCATCGTGCCCCGGCATGTCCTTGAATACTCACTCTGCCGCTCAAAACGAACATCGTGACGTCCATTCACGACGCGTTGGTCGCAGATCAGATCTCCATCTCATTCTCCCGTCGCGCAGCGTAAGCCGCCACAATATTGGCAGGTCCGCTCGGCGATGATGCGACACATTGCACCGGTTTGCAAGATGGTTTCCACTGAGGCATACGCCCCAAACAATTGACTCAGCAGATCTCCATATCCTGCATGGGGAGTCGGAGTGCCTGACTGGTGGGCCTCTCGGGCTCGCATGGTGCAGGCAGATCCCCGTATCGATCCTTTCCATGGTGACAGACCGGTCCTCGCAATCCTTAATTGGACTTCACTTGTATTCAACGCTTCAGCCCTAACGGAGGTTGGCCGTCTTTGTCATACGCCGACTTTTCGCACGGCGCCTACATGTGAATGTGCCCCTAGCAGATCCAAGTCTTGGACCCAAATAACACTATATCCCGTCCCGCTGAGCTCTGTCCACAGTTGGAAAAACCTGGGTGCACCCCCCTTGGAAAGGGTCTGCATGTGTTTTACAGTGTACACAATCGTTTCATGAGTTTGACAACTGGAACTGCGTGGGATCCTCACCGTGTATAGAGTATCACAGGTGTCACAGGCCCACTATCAATCAGCCCGCCATGGTACCGCCATGGTACAAATCTAGTCACAAAGAGTGGATGATGACAAGTACCCACCACCTAGCGGTCATCTCTAGTGCTGGCTGGCTCATGGGTAGGGGTAAGTTTTCCAAATCACTGACTACCTGACTGACAGACACTCCGTAAGTTTTATGCACAAAGAATTCAAATACATCCGCAGGTCGGCGGCTCTGGCCCGAGGCGAAATTTCGGTCCAATTGTTTTGGCATTAGCTGTGCCAGGAGGAGATGTGCTTCACACCAATGAGTGCCGAAGGAAGGGGCGCCAGAAAGAGAAAGGTACTCGTAAGTGGTTTCGACGCAAAAGCCCCGATAAAGACCGAGGACGGAGCACTTTGACGGAGGGAGTACCAGTACAGAATGGGCGGGCAGCACTATGTAGTTGGGGGGATCTCGAGGATATACCAAGTACGGTAGGTGACGATAACGTGGAGCCTCTCTCCAGAGCCTTGGCCCTTAAGCCTCGCTGTCGACATATTACCATGGACGAGACAGTGAGGAGGGAGAGGTAGAACCATAGAATCCAAGATGATGATGATGATATTTCTGCAGTCGCAAGTGCAAGTGCAGGTGCAAAATGGAATTGGTTGGAAAAAAATGCCATTGTAATTGACCGGATACATTCACAAGCACCGCACGTACATACTCTCCTGCTCCTGTTGTACTCTGCATTCGCAGCCTGGTACAGTAACCTACCCTACAGCATCCAGTGTGGCATTATCCCCCGTCCATTGCATCCCATCCGCATTATCCCCCGTCCATCGCATCCCATCCAATTCGGAACCCGTCCGGAATAGTACAGCAGTCCGACACACTTTTTATTTCCTCGACCTTTGACCGTTTGACACCATTTCGCGTGTGCGTGTTCGTGTTCGTGTGCGCGTGCGCGTGCGCCTACAACCAAGTTCCCAGGATCATTATTATAACCGTCCGTGCCGGGCCTTGAAAATCGAAATCTTGTCGTCGTAGAATAGTATCTCTCTCAATCGCCACGTCGGATTCTGTCCGTTCGACCCACTTCCATCCCCGAATTGACTGCCCTCGCCTTCGTCACTGAGGTCATCTGCTTCGTTCGAGACGGCGTCAAAGTCACTGTCTTCATTTCCATCGACGTTGTCGCCTGCTTCATCGTCGTGAGAGTCGTCGTGATGGTGATGTGCCGCTGGCGCCATAGCTTCGGGGTCGGGAGCAATATCATCTGCCGAGAGTTCGGCGCCTGTCGAGGCCGAACCTTTCCGGGGAGAAGCGTACTCGAGGATTTCAAAACATTGCCCTTGAATGCCGAGGTAGCAGAGCTCGAGTTCGGGTCGCAAAGCAACAATATCCAGGACTTGGAGAGCCGCTTCACGAGAGTGCACCGTACCGTTAACGTGCTCGGCGATGTGTGAGATGTGCAATGATCTCAACGTGGTGGCGTTGGGTAACCGTCTCAAGAAGTAGTGCCAGTCCTTGTAATCGATCGACATGCTAAGTTCGCGCAATTTCATCTTCCCGCTGGTAATGCAAGTAATCAATTCGCGGTTGAAAACCCATCTCGTCCAATTCGTGTTGGGTCGATCGGAGTCTTCCGTTCTTAACGTGCTGTCGATGAGGAGTTTGGTCAAGCTGGAGCGATGTCGTCGCACTGCGCCTTTGTATATCATGTCGACCGAGACGGGAGACTTGTAGGCCGTGTTTTCTTGCAGGAAAAGCCATTCCAGGCTGTCTGGGGCGAGCGCGTCTTTGATGAATGCGATCAGCGAGGGAGACACCATGTCGGCGTGTAATCTCTTCAGCTTGAGGTGGTAATCTGCCGGTGAAGCCGTAGGAGTGCTAGGTGTGCTGGTCTGCGAGCGGAGCGCCACGCTTGACATCCCATTAGACGACATCCTGAACGCTGTCGACGAGACTCTTCGACGGCTGGATGGAGTGAAGCGTTTGCGCAGTGCCTTCCACAACTGCTCATGGTTTCGACAGCCGAGAAGAGTCAAAGTTGTCAGACGCGACCAGTCGACTGCCTTGGAAAGCACTGCTATCGACAAGTACACCCGTTCCAGTTCGAGGGTTTCTAGCATCAATTTTCGCGTTGAGCGACCTTCTTTGTTTGAGTCTAAGAACGAGTCATTGCCGTGGTTGGAATGATCCTGCCTGGTGGTGATGGACTGGCTGGTGGAGGTCCTTGGCTTCATTGCCGAAGCAGGAACCATGTCTGACTCGTCGTCCTGAATGTTGTGAGCAGACATCAGGACACCTAACTGGTTAATCTCCGATGCAGGAACAAGCTCTTCGGCGTCGTCCTCTCTTTCCAATTCGCGAGTATCTTCGACCGTCGCATCCTCCACGACAGCGTCCCGTTGTGGCTCAAGATTTGAGGAGGATCGGTTCTGTTTGTGGTGAGAAAATGCGTCGCAGAACCGATGGACTAAAATCCCCAGCATACCACCCGGTCTTGGAGTTTGATCGCTCATCCCGGGAATGAGAGGTGGTAAGACAGGCGATCGTTCCTCTGACGGCCGTGCCCACATGTCGAACTGTGCATGAGGAGCCATCCCCACCCTGAGTTCGTGCAGCCTCTCAAGAGATCTCTCGATGAGCACACTCATCTCCTCGGCATAAGGTAATTCGTCTATGTCAAGCACGCTCAAGCTCTTCAGCGGTGGCAGAATAGAGAAAGTGGGAAACTCCACACGCGGATAGGGTGGAATTTGGAAGAGCGAGTTTGCAGGTCCTGCAAGGATGGACGGTAAGTTGGCATTCTGTGGCCCCGGGAGCGCGCCTGGTGGTGGAGGGGAAGCCAAAGGGCCTTGGTCTTGATTGTCATGCCAGCGGACCCAAACTCGTTCCAGGCGGCATTCTTGGCCATCATTGCGATTTCCGAGCGAAGCCAGAGCCATCCAAACATCCCGAAGGACGCCTGTGGGCATATCCCAGATGAATGCCTCGAGGTTCCTCATTCTACCGACCGCGAGTGCAACCAAGGTACCAAGCATCTTTCCACCTTCTTTCGTGATGAGGTATTCTTGCACCCAATCAGCTGGCCCATTGCCCAGACTGAACTTCCGTGTGAATTGCGCGAAATGATTACCCCGACGAATGTTCTTGGATGTCGTTGCAGGCTGGCGCTGGGGCACCGGGTTATGGTGGCCGCATTGCTGACACTGATATTGATGTTGGTGTTTGGTCTGGTGCGGAGCCTCGCCAAAGACATCTTGAGCCATTACCAACGTCGCCAACCCATAAGTCAAAGCGTCCACCCCCATGCGATTCTCAAAAGTAGCATTCGCATCGGGCCAGACAATATCAAAGCGCGCATAGATGTGGGGAATAACCAGTGCATGGAGGGCCGAGTGGGTCAAAGCGAGGGACGTGAGGTCGTTCGTGTGCGTGAGCTCTTTGAGAATAGCTTGGAGTATGTCAACGGGCAGGTCGAGGAGGCGGAGAGGCAATTTGTGAGCTGTCATGGCATCCCGGTCCTGCTTCTTTCCCTGCAGATGCTTCTCCAACAGGTCTTCGGTCACTGTGGCCCTCAGTTGCGCCGAGCCCTCTTCAACCTCCACCGTCGCTTCCATTTTGCAATTCACGGCGGCACAGGTCCTGATCGAGTGGCGCAGTTGCTGGTCGAATCAAAGGCCCAGAGCATAAGCCCTGAGCCGAGTAGACCTTCCTCAGCTGACCATAAGTGTCACTGAGTAGTAAGATGTGAATTCGCAGCAAGGGTGACAGGGCGAACGAGAGTCGGCGGTTAGAGGATGAGACAGGTTCAAGGTTATACAGAGAGAAGGTTCCAAGCGCAGGCAGACTGAGTTCCGAGTTGAGTGAAGTGGTGGGCTGGACTGTCCACGGTTGCAAGCAATGCTGAGCGGAGTGTGGTTGAGATGCGCCAACTGCGCGGTTGGCTCTCGAAATCAGTTGGCTGGGGGTGCGGACGGGGAGGCGAGCCTAGGGCCCAGTTAAGCTTAGCCTGCGATGCGCCCACACTTCTCTTTTGCACGATCCGTACCACACACGAGCCCTTTCCTCTCTCCATTGCTAGATAGAGTGGTGAGCGACAGGCACAGGCTGCAGGGCAAGCCATTCACAGCTACACCCTTTGTCCCCTACAAGGTTCGTTGTGCAGTGGGTTTTATGCCAGTTACCCCTCGGTAAAACCAGATTGACCAGGACAAAGCACATTCATTTCCCACCAAAGATGGCGCACCTTTGATGTAGGATGCTCGGATGTCGCAAGTTGAGTAATTACGTAGTCCGTAGTCCCTGTCATTTTTGGACATAGATAGAATCTAGATCCATGAAGTGTAGTGCTGGTGGTCCTGGCGCAACTTGATCAAATGCCGAAAATAACAACCTTCCTACTGAGTCTGCTTCATGTACTCCGTACAAGCCCTCGAGCACAAAGCATATTTTAATAACGACACAGAATTATCAAGTGGAGTTTTATTTATATAAAGTGATTGTACATGCGAAACAACTGTGCTTTGTCCTGGTTATTTCGGTTTTACCAAGTCACTGTGTGTTTTCACTGCTTTGTACCTTCCCCTGTAGGGATGTCTCCGTACTTTGCTTTCCACTTGCCTTAATAAACGTCACTTGTACCTCACTTTCCTTCCAATCGACTCTCATTTGCAATTTATCATCCTTCTCTCACTGTCGCGCTGGGATGGATTGAACCATTCCACTCTTGTTTCTTCCGTGTCCTGCCAGCTCGTACAGGCGGCTCATTCCCTGCTGCGCAGTCTCTTGCACGTGCGATTGCAGAGGCCGGCGCCCAACTGCCCCTCACTTTTCTACCAAAATCACGCACTCCCGCTTCTTCCAATCTGATCCTCTTTACCACATCGCCGCTATCACACTGCGCCACGATGTCCTTGAACGAGTTTCCTGACGAGGTCATCGTCAAGATCTGTACCCACCTGGATTTCCAGAGCAATGCGAACCTGCGGCTCAGTAGCAAGCGCATGGCGCAGGCTGGAGCCGAAGCTCTAGTTAAGAGCGTGCGCTTCCACTGCACGGAGGAGTCGCTCAAACGTTTCCACGCCATTGCTCACGACGCTGTGCTCCGCAAATATGTCGACACGGTCGTATTCGAAGGCAATCTCCTAGCTAACATACCTTGTGTTCATACCTACCAAGCTCACTATGATCTCGACTACGAGAGACCTCACCCACCTCCTCGTCACGATGCCTCCCCGCGTGAGAAGAGACTGTATGAGCGCAATGTCGCCAAATTCAATCAGGCTATGGAGAAGAAATACGAGCGCTATGTGGACCTTTTCACCAAGCAGCAGAAGATTCTCACATCTCCCGCCTTCACCGAGATGATAGACCCAAGCATGCTCTGTTTCCCGCGCCTGACCAAGGTTGCTCTCTCCACTGTTGGCCGTTGCAAGCACGTTCTCTCTGGCAGATTCATGGAGGCCTTCGCCGCCGACCTCACAATGCCGATCGAGCCGGATAGCAAGTATACCAAACATCAGCTCCAACATCTTCTGTTTCCAGGTGGCCAACCCATGACTAGTCTTCGAGTTCTGGAAGTTCACGTCGTGTCCCCACAATTCTTCACTGGCTTCATTCCAAGTCGTATGTTGTGCCTCGCATTCCAAAATCTCAGAGTCATCGACCTTAATTTCCGCCTCGAGAAGGAAGATAGAATTGGCCTGCGACCCGCCTCCAGAAACACACTGTATGCAGATCTGAGCAAAGGTCTCCTTCGAGACGCACTCTGCGCAGCAAATGACTTGGAGCAGCTTACTATCAACTTCGATGACTACGGCTACTATGGGGTGGTTGCTGCTGTCGAGAACATCCTAGGCTCCAAGGTGTGGCCCAAACTTGAGATGCTCAACATTGATTGCATGTCAACGACCGAGAATGGTTTGATGCAACTGCTGAAACGCCAGCCTTTGCTGAAAGATCTTCGACTGGGCTTCATGACATTTAGGCAAGGTCACTGGCCCTCGGCCGCGACCCGGATGCGAAAGGAATTGAGCTTGCATGACTTCGCGCCAACCGGCATATTCGAAGATCCCCAGCGGATGTATCCTATGCATCATCTGGACGGTGACGCCTACGTGCAAGACTTCAGCCACATCACCTTGGGAGAGGCCCTTGGATTGTGGGTCACGGATGGAGCCAAGGATCAAGATGGAGACGATTACCATCCATTGCTCGATGATGAATTTACCGATGCCGACGAACTTCGAGAGCAGTACGGACCATTTGTGGAAGACGAAGAATTTAGCGACATGGACTGCGACAGTGACTAGGCGAGACTGGCGGCCCTATTCTTCCTGGATTTTCTCCATCATGTTGTATGATTACGAGGTTACGAAGTTTCCGACACTGTACAGTATTCAGCACTGGCATTTTACGAGCGACGGACGACTGCGGATACTCCCACGATGAGTGTCCTTGTCCAATCCCAGTTTCTTTTGTACCGACCCTCCGAGACGACTCTATTCAAGACAGGCGAGCGGCTTGCATCTCATTTCATAAGGATTGGTGGAAACCAAAGTTGCGCTTTGTGTTGTGGATGGAGCAAAAGGTTGTGTTCAAACAGAATTTTCTGATGTATTCATAGCTAGAAGCAGGGAGTAGACCGGGAGCTTGCACATTTTCATGTCCGTTGAAGGACTCCGGTAATTTTGTAACCACAATAGAGACCATTTCCAGCCAGTAGTCCAGCCTTGCTTCTTCTAAACACCTGTTTGCGCGACCTTGTTCTCGGCCGGCTAATCATCGGGAGTCGATGCAGTGATCTCATGAATCTTTTTTAAGAGGCACAGAGGTTGCCAACTGAATGTCGTCGGCCAGCAACCGTCACAATGCGTGCATCTTTACGGCTTCTGGCAGCTCCAGCAACAGCTCCGCTTCGTCCAGGACAACGGGGACCAGCTCTCGCCCTTCTCCCGGCCATCCCATTGTACCGCCGGCTCCTGCGCATCCACCGGAAGAAACTAGGCCCGGAAGAACGCGTCTTCGGCGACACCTACCTCAAATCCGAGTTCCGAAGGCATAGGGACGTAGAGAACCCCCTTCACATCGTGGGGTTTCTGACCGAATGGCAACAATATGGCCAGCAACTCGAGGGCGAGGACTGGAAGGAACAAAAGATTGATCCGGCGCTACTGGATAGGATGAGCGATCAGCAGGTCGGGCAGATGTATGAACTGATGCTTGCGATTCAGAAGAGAGGGAGGGAAAGTGTGGATGAAGAGGAAGAAGGCGTCATTTTGCGGGCGATTGAGCAGGCCACGAAGAGTGGGAGTGACAAGTCATGAAAATCGACAATGGTCCGAGCAAACCACAGACGCGAGTAACAATTACAGTGGAAACGACAGCGTGTGATGGTTGCTGTCATCGATGCCAACGAGAGGGGCACTCGCCAACAAGTCGCTACCACTGCAGTTGCGGTTGCGATTGCGCGGAACGTCGTCGGGGCACAGTCACTACTGATGCCTCATCAAACCATTCATTGCGACCGTCTCTAACGACCTGACCCCCAAAAACAAAACACCTACATCTTTTGTTTCTCGATACACTCACTACAGCATCATCGTCACAAGCGAATTCTGGACTTGATCACTACCCCTTGGCCGAAAGACGAAAGACTCAAAGGCCAAAGACGAATATTCTCCCTCCCCTTCCTCCCCTCCACTCACCCTACCCTCGCCATCATGTGCCAGACCGAGACATTCAAATCTCACACTTGCCCCCACCAATGGATGACCATCGTCAAGCCCTGCGGTCCCGAGGCGTCTTTCAAAAACCACTACCACACATACAAGCCTGCGCGCAGCGGACTCAAGAAATTCGCCCAACCGGGGGCCATCTCAGCGCCTGCAAATTCGTGTCCCAACTGCGACAAGAAGGGTGAGTACGATGCCAACATGACGAGGATCATCATCCAGAAGCCGTGGGAGGCCGGCAACATGGGCAATGGGTATAACATGACTGATGGGAGGGGGAATGTGTTGCACACCAGGTATGGCCGTGGAGGATATGGGCCGCGGGGTGCAAGGTACACGGCTTGTGGTGTGACGAGGACGAGTGTGCATCCACAGCAGCCATGGGAACAGAATGGATGTTGCATTGTGATGTGAGCAGGACGCTCGTGACGAGGCAAACCACGGAATTTGCACAGAGGCAAGCCAAGCCAGCCAGTGCGAATGAACGCTCACACGTAGCAAATACACATTATTTCTGTATTCTGCAACAATGCCTGAAGGTCAGATTACACCATGGATGAGTACAAAATAAAACGGCGCCGGGACATTTCCCGCTGCAGCGCTCTCAGGGTCCCTGAAGCGGACTTGACCATCTTTCCATCCTCCAACCTTCCTCTTCCCTCACACCAACCGATCACGCAATCCCCCCACGGGATGTGATAACCGCCAGCCCTGCAGCCGCGCAACTCGCCTGAACGCCCTGGAAGCCTGCAGTCGGAGATGCCCTTTCAGCACGCAGATCGCGACACATGGCGGGGCTGTGATTGAGGATGAAGTCAGTCAGCATGCTCGTAACAGTTACATGACCATTTAGAGAATTCTTCCCTCGACAGGCATGTATGAGTTCTGTAAGCGGAAAATCTCCTCGTTCTCTGACTGAGTGCTTCAAACCGTCGCCTCGCTACAGATATTGATTTTTCTTCCCTCATCATCACTTCATTTCACCCATCCAGCCATTTTGCCTGTTCGCCGTCCGAACCGCGTGTCAACCAACAATGGCGCCTGTAGCAGTTGAAACGCCTCACCCACCACCCGCGACAGCTTCGTCCAAGATCAACACCAGCGAAGGTGTCGACCGGGCCGTCTTCCCCGACGGGTTCAAAACCTCTGGCCAACACCCTCCCCTCTACGACAAGCTGTATCCCTACAGCGCGTTCCCGAAGAAAATCACGGGCCCCACGGTCTGGACCGACGAATACACCAACCGGCCCGAAACATGGACGCACGTCTTCTCGCCGCAGGAGATCGCCGAGCTGTCGAGCGCGGCGGATAATTTCCTGGCCTACAACCTCCCGCTCACGGGCATCAACCCGGAGAACTTCCCCTTGCCCAGCATGGCCGCGGCGCTGCGGTCCATGCGGGCCGAGCTCCTCAACGGCAAGGGCTTCATTCTGTACAAGGGCTTCCCCGTCCACGAATGGGGCAACCACAAGTCGGCCGTCGCGTACATGGGGCTGGGCAGCTACATCGGGTATCCCGTGTCGCAGAACGGGCGGGGCCACATCCTCGGCCACGTCAAGGACCTGGGCGAAGACAGCTCGCAGATCGACAAGGTGCGCATCTACCGCACGAACGCGCGGCAGTTCTTCCACGCCGACGACTGCGACGTTGTGGGCCTGCTGTGCGTCGCCCGCGCCGAGGAAGGCGGCGAATCCGACGTCGCGTCCGTGCACCAGGTGTGGAACATCCTGCAGGCCGAGCAGCCCGACGTGGCCGAACTGCTGACCCGGCCGGTGTGGTATTTCGACCGCAAGGGCGAGGTCTCGCGCGGCGAGGAGCCCTACATCCGCACGAGCGTCTTCTATCTCGAGACCCCCGCCGAGGATGGCAAGGAGCAGAGAGTCTACTGCAAGTGGGACCCGTACTACGTGCGGTCGCTGACGCGGTTTTCCGACCGGGGCATCATCCCGCCTCTGTCGCCGGAGCAGGTGCACGCGCTCGAGACGCTCGAGGCCGTGTGCAACCGCGTCAAGCTGCACATGGTGCTCGAGGTCGGCGACATCCAGTTCGTGAGTAACAGCCACATCTTGCACGCGAGGACCGCGTACCGCGATTACAGCCCGGACAGCGGCATGCCGAGGCGCCATCTCATGAGACTGTGGCTGAGCACCCCGGCCAGTGAGGGCGGGTGGAGGCTGCCGTTCCATGATGCGGACGAGAGGAAGAGGGGCGGCATCCAGGTCGACGACACGCCGCCCGTGGCGAGATTGGATGCCGATTGAGTCGGGAGACCGCTCGCCCAAGACAGGGACGGGTCAATACTTAAGGTCACGGCTACCGACTGGACGGCTGGGAGAGGACGCCTCGGATGTATATAGGTCAGTTCACTGTGCTGTCTTATCGGGCGTAATATTGAATACACGACTTGTCCCACTGTGTGGGCGCCACCTCGAACGTTTAGGCGCTCCTGCTTCGAATTCTATAACAATCCTCTTAACAGCCATGTGAAGGTATGGCCTCTTCGTGCTCAAGACCACAACTCACGTCTTAGTTCCGTCCTGCTTGCTTTGTGGACGCAGGAATTCCTTGCCCAAAGGGGAATCCGCAACACATCTGAGGTCGACATCTCCCGGCTCCAACTCGAGACATACTGTACATTCGCGTATAATGGGTGATTTTCCAATAGTGTGTAACCCTTGAGGTTCTGACCTTCTGCACGGTCCATAGATGCCAAATCCCTCAGCCCTACTATACTTCTTCACCGGAACAGTCCACCATTTTAGCGTCCTGTCTCTTCTGTGGCTATGAAGCCTTAGTGAACGTCCCGCTATTGCCCCTCCAGCTCTACCACCACATGCTCGGTCAGTTCCTCCAATTCGTAGATCTTACCACCGGACTTGATGCCAGCGTCGGCGGCGATGCTTTTTCTCGCCCTCAACCTCTGGATGGAGTACTCCTCATTGTAGCTCAGGGGATTCTGGGGCAAGCGATGCGATTGAGTACACGAAATTTCCTGCATTGGCGAGCCGGTCATCAAGCGATCGATCCCTCTGCGGAACTTGTCGTCTCTCGCCTGGGCATCCTGATTGAGTGGCCGGCAATGGTTCTGCTGCGTGGTCACGAGTTTGAGGCGTTTAAGCGATTTAGGAATGCTCCTCCAACTATGCTGGGACTGAGTGTGTGTGGTGCGCAAAAAGTCGTCCGCCAGGCCCTCAAGGTCGATGCCCCACCTGAAAACGTACCCCTTGAGCTTGAGCTGCTCTAGGCCAGCCGGCAACTGGTCGACCAGATTGGTGGGCCTCCACATGCTGTCCACTCCATAGTCGCGAGGACGATCGCGGTCCGATCGATCGATGACACATTCCTGTTCGGCCATGATGCTAAGTTTCTTTAACTGTCTCAGCTTGGTAAGGTCGAATGCACCCTTGAATTCCTTTCTCTCCAGGAGAAAGGCATGATCGAAGTGTATCTTCAGTTTGTTCAGGCCTGGTTGGGTTCGACTTATAACCGCTAACACGAGTTGTGTCACGTATTGTTCTTTGGCCATGGGCGACGAACCGATGTTGTACTCGAGACGACAAATGTCAAGGAATTGCAGATCGCGAGGTTTGCTCAAGATAGCAGACATCGAGCGTTCATCCACCACACAGCGGGCCAGTTTTAGCTTTGCCAGGGAGGCAGAGTATTGGGGAATGGAATCCCCTTGGAACCCGCGTAGATCCAGGCCATCCAGCGCCAGAAGGGTGAGTCTCGGTGCTTGCAGTAAACGCTCAAGTCGTGGGGCACGCTGTCCTTGCAGTGGAATCCCGGAGAAGTTGAGGAAACACTCGCGAAGCAAAGGGAACCTGTGCGTATCTAGTACATGCTGCAGAGCACCCAGCCATGGGTAGGGATACTCGCAGCGGACGTAGCTAGGAACCACTCCCACCGTCAGGCTTTTCAGATTCGGAAAGCGGGAGATAAATTGCAGCTTGAATGCCGCTCCCGGCATGTCGGACATGCTAAAACGGATCTGCAGATGCGTTAGAACCTTCTTTGAGCCAACGAGAGCTTCGAGAAGAGAGAGAATAGAGGACAGGTTTGCCTACAAAATGTCCCGTTGGACAGGTGTCTGGTCCCCTAGCACATGTTCGGTAGGAGTACAGCTTACATTGAGGTTCTGGGCCCATTTCAGTCGACGCTCGTCGGCGTCTAGGCTCGACTTTATCCTGTCGGGGCGCAAGCTGATCTTCTCGGCGCGAGAGTCCCAGGACAAGTCGATGTATCTCCACCGAGCAGGCTCTGCCAGATGCAACGCCTCTCTACATGTTAAGCGGAATCGTGAAAGGGCCATGTCCTCAGCTTCTACCTTACCGACGGATAGATGATCTTCTTCCGCCAGCTCTTCCATTACACGGCGGAGGGCTACATTTGGGAGATCGAACAGAGTGCGGTGCTTACCCGTATTGGCCGGCACCATGGCTATGAAGTGGGCTTCGTGCTGTCGGCTGGGATTTCCAAGCTGGAGGTTGTGTTCGGTGCGTTGCAGGCGTCGGGAGAGTGCAAGGTTGAGGGCAGGTGATGGGGAGAGGGTGAGCGTGAGCCACTGGTCCGTCTCGAGTAACAATATCGCTTTGTTTGTCGTAGCTCGAGCATACAATTCGATTCGCGCTCCCGCATCCGGCTTTTCTTTCTTTTCAACTCTCGAGACAATGACAGCCGGCATCACTCACTGTAGCACATCCACTCACCAGCAGTCGTGCTGCAGCTTACACAGGTCGATGTCAGTAGCGGACCATGCCAGCAACCGATCGCCATCAGCCACACACATGAGCATCTCAACTGGCGACCTTGTAAACACCGGCATTTCCAACCTCCAAAACCCCTTCCTTGACCAGTCCAGCCAAAAAATCCTTCAATTCCTCATTGCTAAACGGAAACCCACCAGGAACAACAATTCCTAGCATCATAGCGATCCTCGCCAGTGGCATCGAACCTTGATTCGTCAGCATCGATACAACAAATTGATGGTACATGGCCATTTTCTGTTTCCGTTCGGCTTCTTCAGCTTCTTTGGTAGCGGCGAGGGCGGCTGCGTCTGCAGCTGCGGCTGTGTTGGCCTGTGTTTCGGCCGAGGAATCATTGGCCATGTCTGTATCGCCGTCGGCGCCGGAGGGGAGTCGTTCGAGGACGGCAAACGTATTTGCGGTGGTCTCTTGGAGAATGCGTTTGGATACCCAGAAGATACAGGCAGACCGAGCAAGATTGGGAGACATTGCGAGTTCCGATGCGATTTGAGAGACGCTCTTACTGACTGGCTGGTCTGCACTCGCTGAGTCCTCGTCCTGGAAGGCGTGAATTACAGCGGCTTGCCAGGGCAGGACCTCCTCTCGCAAGCTGCGATCCTCCAGCTCCAGCTCCACCTCTACTTGGCCGATGGCATTGAGCCAAGTCAACTTCCGTGACTGCTTCAACGCTCCAAAACCCCTCTCGTAGCTCTTTTGCCGCTCCAATACTTCAGGCGGGACGTTGAACGACTGCTCCAACATGGACGGCCAGAACAGCCTGGAGAGAATCTTCGCATGAAGGTCAATTCCTCCATCTTCCTTATCCATCCGTTCCCGTGTTCTTTCTTTTTCCAGATCTCGTCTGATGGCGCTGTCGACTTTTCGCGAGTCCAGAACATCTCGCAGCATGACTTCGCATCCTTGTAAGGCAGAATCGCCAAATCGGATCTTCAGGTGTTCAAGCACGCTGATTTCCTGGTTGAAGTCGGCCTTGTTTTTGAGCAGTCGTTCGGCGAGCGTTGATTGGAGCTCCTTCACAAAGACGTCTTTAGTGTCGAAGAGGGTGATCAGGCTGCCGATCACATCGGTGTTCTTGTTCGATTTCATGTAGTCTGGTGCTGCATCAACAGGGTCAGGTACCCAATCCATGTTGTTCCAGTCAAATTCGCTGTCATCTGTAACACTGTCGTGGGCATTGTGCTGATGAAGTTCGAGAGCAAGCTCAGAAAGGATTTCTGGGTCGCAGGTAGTTTGGCCCTCCTTCTCGTTGGGAGTAGTGTCGGCGAGGAGTCCGGCGACAATGACTTTGACCGTGTCGTCTCGCTCTCTGAGATATCGCCGAACTCTTCTTGCGACGCGATCCAGGAGGACGCCTTTGGGATCAAGGACTCGGAATGAGCGGATGATGGCGATGTACAGCTGCAGGATCTCGATGGTCGAGGCGCCAGGGTGCAGCAGACGCGTCTGAAGAACGTTGACGAAATCGTGAGTCAAGTATCCTCTCGTAGCTGGGTTGGTCGTAAAGTGTCTCAAGTCTTCAATCGCCGGTGCGGTCGCATCCCAGTCGACAATGATCTCAAAGAGCTCCTCTACCCGTAAGGCGCCCAAGCGACCCATGGCCAGATCCTTCCATTTCTTGACCTCAGTCTCTGGCACTCGCTGAGCGTTCAGACTCTCGTCTAGACAACAAAGCACCTTGTACGCAATCCTTGACAACAAGTGTTGGACCCAAAATTCGAGATGACGATACAGGCCCTCATGGTAATTTCCAGCATAAGACCAAGTCACGAATTCGGTCAAGAGTTCATTGAGGACAGTGGCTAGCAACTTCATGACAGTGTCGGAACCGACTGCTGATCGCCAACGCGATAGCATCGACCATAACGGAGACGTGTTTTCCCGCGTAATATGTTTTGCATGATCAGCCGTCGTTGGCTCGCGTATTCGATCGGTTAGCCCAGAAGTCCCAAAGCGGCTATGGAAGGTAGAACCAGCATGGGTCGACGTGCGAGACTGCCCGTAGACAAAGGCATCATTCCCAATGCCGAGAAGAAGTCGAAGCTGGTATTTAAGAGTTTGTTGAATATCTGGAATTACTGCAGCGGCTTTCGGCGCGAACCGACGACCGTGTTTAGGTGGTTTGATGCCGGAAGGGAACACAGACGCGAAGACTCCATCCGCTGTGGGAGCGGGAGGGAGAGTCTGCGTCTTGGACATTGCCACTCCGTTGTTGTCGCCTCGCAGCAGCCACACAATTCTGTTGTCTAAGGGAAGTTTGCAGCGAGATGCAGAGAGATGCAATTCAACGCCAAGAGATAAGATAATCACGCGATTAGGCGCGATGACGTCGATCTATTTACTCTCAGTTTGGACGCGGCGCGACGCGACGCGGCAGCGGAGTCGTCACAACCTCAACTAGTTATTCATTCGGACCGAGTTAGCTACATTAGTTCATCTCGAAGCCAGCGGCCCCTCGCTCTATTTTCCATTCGAAGCCTACATTAGCGTCCCGCAGGGAAGAGGAACGGCGGGTGTTCCGTACCCCAGCTTACTCAACCGGTTACCTCATCTAGGCGATGAACGCTGACGAAATTCCACGACTACCACTCAGCTATGGAGAAATCCATTTCGACGGAAGTCATCAACACCCCGGAGCAAATCGGGGTTCTGGTTGACTGGCTTATCTTCCACCATGCTCCGCCAACGCCCTTCTCGCCTACCATGTACATCGATCTCGAAGGCTCAGACCTCTGCCGCGATGGCTCCATTTCCATTTTGACTCTCCTGATCGACACGGGAATCCCCACCAGAAGGGTCTGCCTCATCGACGTGTATGTTCTCGGGGCACAAGCATTCAATACTCCAGGTTTCAGGAAGAAGACGTTCAAGGATATCCTTCAGGATGAGAAAATCCCAAAGGTCTTCTTCGATGTTCGCAACGATTCAGATGCCTTGTTCGCGCATTTCGGCGTGGCGTTGCAAGGGGTGGAGGATGTTCAGCTCATGGAGAGTGCCACAAGGACGACCACGGCGTCGAGGAAGTTCTTGAGCGGCCTGGCCAAATGCGTCGAGCAGAATGTGATCATGTCGCTTTGCGGTGGCGATCTACCGAGCTGGAAGCAGGTGAAAGAGAAAGGCGAGCGATTGTTCAAAGCCGAATATGGTGGTTCGTACGAGGTTTTCAACAAGCGACCGATCCCCGAGGATATTCTTGCTTACTGTGTCGGTGACGTTCAATACCTCCCTGAGTTGTGGGGTAGGTTTAGAAAAATGCAAAACTTTCGGTGGCAAGACCTGATCAAGGAACAATCCATGAAACGCGTCTCAGACTCTCAGAAACCAGATTACCAACCCCATGGCTCAGGCAGGGCATTATCTCCGTGGACCGACGCCCAGAACAAGACTTTGGACGAGTGGAACAACGTGCCGCCTCCTCGCGATTACTTCGATGAGGATTTCGAGCCATTTGATGACTGGGAAGATGATTGGGACGATGATCGGGATGGCAATGACTATGAAGACTGGACGAGGGCGCCCTGGCAAGGGCCTCCGTCATGATTCTCAGCTCGTGCATCTAGGATATGAGGACGCCAGGCTCGGATCAAAGGGCTGTACGAATGAGAACAGTCCACGAAGAGATCGGTTGCTTGGGATCCACGCAGTCGCGCTTAGAGACTTTTGGGGGCACGAGGTGAGCTTCGCGCAGCGCAGGAGGTCAGTTGACATCCAGACAAGACAGAGACGCGGACATACAGGCGCCACTTCGACGATCTTGCCCTTGAAATTGTGCCTGAGAAGGCTGAAGACAATGCGTGAATGGTCAGAGCTTTACCCAGTCATCCATTCTGAACCCACCGGTCAGCGATGGTTCATGACGATCACTCCATGCTTTGGCGCGTATCCACAGAATACACCCTTCCCATAATTCGCTCCATTCAATAGCAGGCCTGGTGTCACTTAAGTTCTTCGACTTTTGACATAGGACCAGAGTAGGTATATCTCGCCAGATTGTGCTGCACAAGATATGCTCCCCCCACCACTCCCTTGGCCTGTGACCACGTCAACCAGCTCGTCGGTGGGCGACCGCAGATACCGCACCAACGAGGCCTCCGTCAAGGACACGGCTGGCAGGGCTGAGCGACGGAGCCGTGCGGTTCCAACGGAACTTGATGACGGTCAAGTATTAATTAACGGTGCACCCGAATTCTCTATCTGAGGGGTTGCATGCTACAGGATCCACCTTGCTCACCACAGCGTTAACCACGACATCATACCTCATCCATATCAGACGCGAACTGTTGGAGCCTGTCCGTAAGTTCATCAGAGATCCAAAGCATTGTGGCGCCTTTGACTTTGCGCCCATCGCTATTACCACGTCGTTCACAATCATCCTGCGTGCCGCCTCTTAGACTGGGCTATCTGCACGGTATCATGACCAATTCCAAAGGGCTGTATGGTCGGCATATCCGTGGGTAGAAAGAGGACCAACAGAAGACTTGTGGGACCGATTCAACCGATTGACGCTCCTAGAATAGCCCTACAATTGGTTGCCATCTCTTTTTACCCCTCGGTCTTACGGATTTGGGCCCTGAAACCACGTCGCTCGTTTCATCACGAGTGACCATACATGCATTCACGCCCATAGGTTCTGCTTTACCCTCTCTGAATCTTGTCCACGCATTGACCGCTTGATCGTGCGCTCTATCGAAGCCGTGGTGAGATAGCCGCGGGAAAGGCTCTGGTGGTTCCAATCCGGACATTGACGGGTCTCTCACTTCGTCGCTTGACGATAACTTCGCCTTGAGGCGCTGGGTACCGGCAGTTGACCACAGACCGTCTGCGGCTTGTGTATGAGAAATCGTGTCCACTTGGGAACTCACCAGTGGTGGGAATGCGGTATTCGCGGATGGAAGCGAGGAATGGTAGACTTCTTCGTTACCGTATTCGGTGCCGCGGAACCTGACATTCGTAAGCTTATACCCTGATATCAGATGATCGAGCCTGACCCGAACTCGAAAATTTCAACCCTGGAGTCGTGAAACCCATCACCGGGGTCCGCGTAGCTGCTGCAATAATGCCGTCTTCCTCCACCAGTATTGCAAGTCACAAACCAGTTGGCGGCTGCGGGATCTTCTCCAAGTACCACGAGCAGTCTCATCGTCTCGACGGCATTGTGACTTTCGATGCCGGAGAAACAGTGCCACCGTCCTTCTAGGAGCGCGCTTTTCGCAAGGTCTAAGGGCGTCTTGCGATGATTGTCCCTGGCATTAACATCCATCCCTTCTTCGACAAAGTATCTGATCAGACCTGTCAGGCCGATCCAAGCGGCAAGATGCAGAAGCGTGCGTCCTTGTGGGCCATCGACGAGGAACTGCGACAGGTTTTGAGTCCTCCAGGAGAGTTCTTGGATTATCTTCTCGTTTCTTGAAAGCAGAGCCCAGTAGTGTGGTGCTCGACCCGCGTCGTCTCTTTGGTTAGGATCGGCTCCGACCTCCAAGAGTAGCTTGATCATGGGAAGATCACCCTTCGCGGCGGCAATATGAAGTAGGGTCGGCCTCGAAAATTTGAGCCCTCCAAGGCTGATCTGGCGGTTGACATCTGCCCCAAGCTCAACCAATTTACGAGTAACCGATGTATAGCCTTCTGTCACCGCCCATGTTAGTGCCCGACCCTCTCGATGCCGCACATTATAGCGGAGCAGATACTCGGAAAAAAGGGACTGAAGCCGTCGGTTCACACGAACGACTGAGTATATATCATTCTGTTCAAGGTATTCGACTATGTCTTGGAGGATCTCATTGGGCAAATCCAGAAATGGCATGGCTAGGCAGATTGAGTTTGATCTTAGGGGCGCCGCCGTCCGATTTGTGTCGGTGGAGTGATGGTGTGGAGGGTGAGGGTTGCAGTGAGGATCCCCGGATATCCTTGTCGGTGCGGCGAATGCCTGCTTGCACGGCGCACGCACTTGATATGTACGAGTCGAACAGGAAGGTTAGACGAACTCACGGGTATCAAGGTCGATGAGAACAATCTATATGAGGTCGAAACGCTGGCGACCTCCAAATGTTTGCATACCAATGGAAAAGCTTCAAATTGGTCGGACGGCGCCAGAACTATCGAATATTACGCCGGCCGTATTCCTCCATTGCGACTGGCACGTCTGGTGGACGCAGGCTTTGGGCGCACGGCCCTCTCGTCTCCCTTTGTGCTTGATAAAGACGCGTGTCCCGAGTATGGATCTACTCCGGTCCCAACCTCTGATACTCTCATACAGTCCTTAGGAGGCTCATGACTTTGAATCTGACGCACCACACCCGCCCCGACCTGTAGATACCGTTGCTGATGACTTGTATGCTTAGGCTTGCACTATGTTTCATTACGGAGACAACAAGGCCGGTGCTAAAGGTGTGTACGCCTCCCTCAGTTCACGACGTGAAGGTCAGGGTCAAAGTGAATCTTCCTGCGAATGTCACTGGGTGAGCACTGCAGAACTCATGGGAAGCTCCAAAGCCGAGAAGAAAGAAAGATAAATGTGTGAAGTGATGAATCTTTTCTTCTCGAGTTGGAGAAAGTGTGTTATGCGGCTACGAACTTTCTATTACAGGCAAGAAAGTTGAGGTGTTGCCCTGATTTCATCGGTTGATGACCTCCTTTCCAGAGCTTGCTTTCAACGGAAACCCCCTCTGTTCGTCAGCCTTGGCCTTGACGTTCCATTCCTCCTAGATGGCCGATCTTCGAAGCAAGCCTCAACGACAGGGCGTCGTTCCAGAAGTACGTCTCGCACAGTCGGACATTGGCCTGCCAGTTCCGCGCGTTTGGCCGCGCCCTCAACAGCTGGATCCCCAGCAAACAAGGCTGTCCTGACAGGTCAAACGTTGCAACAAGCATGGTTCCGACCCAGGTCAGGAACGCTTCGTTTCTTTCCGTCACCTCTATGGACAGGGTCCTCATGAACTTGCACTGAAGCTGCAGGTAGGCGTTTGTCAGGTAGAACATCGCACGGGTTGTATCTGTGGAATAGCAGAACGCCATCAACGAGATGACCAGGAGTTGTTCGATCAGCGACAACCCCCGCTTGTGCAGGAACTCGCCACATAGCGTGACATTGCGGGCGCTCTGGGAGAACTCATGGAGGTTGTACACGTCGGATTCTCTCAGGTAGCCGTTGATGTCCTGCTCCCAGGCGTGGACGTGGGCGACCAGGTTGATGATCTGATGACTCAGCAGGCCAGACAAGGCTACGTCGGTCAAACCAGGATGGAATTTCGCAATGGTATCGCACAAATCGGGCTCAAAGGGATGCTCTGGATAGGTGAAGACGCCGTCCGTGGGGAAGAAGTGCTCGTCGTCCAGCCTGATGGAGTGGCGTGCAGCGTAAAAGTTCTGCCAGCTGGGGGGATGAAGCGAGACGCATTTGATTAGTCATGGTCTTACATAGACACAACGTCGCGTCAGGGGCAGGCCAGCACTTACGCGATCGACATCGTCTTCAGAAACCCTTCGAAGCCTGGCTGTTATCAGAACCTCTCGTGTGGTGCACAGATGGAGCAGTTGGAAACATACCCAGTTGGTCGACACCACCTCTCAGTGCGACAACCTGTTTGATACCGAGGGTGTGCATATCTACTGCATCATAGTTGCCCGACAAGGCCTGGGAGGGGCGAGGCAAGTCAGCACGCTGATCTGATCGTGCCGACGGTCTCTCACCTCGAACCCCGACAAGTTGCTCAACGTCACAATGACAGCATCACTCGCTCTTTCCGACTCCTGGGAAAGCCTCTCGCGCAAATGCGAAACGGCTGACTGGTAGAGGCGGAAGGATTCTGGAGGCGCCTCGCGGCTCCCCGTGGAGGTGATGCTAGCGCTGAAAGAGGCCACGGCCGCCAGTGCCGAGAATACCATGCGGTCGTTCATGATGAATGGGATGTAACTACGCAGCAGGGCGAGGTCTTGCCCGACGCCCACAAAATGCGGGCGCTGGACTGCCGTCGGGGAATACTGCTTTATGTCTGCCACCACATGTCAGCTACACTCGCGCGAAAGAGGTGGCCCCATACAGAACTGAATGGCATGCTGGATGAAGGTGTTTGCTGGGATCGGGTATGGTGAGTATGATAGCTCGTGCGCGCCGGGATTGCCGAGCCGTACGACGTCGCTGCTAGACCCCTGTGTGGTGCTGCGACGATGGCGCGGTCCTGGCCGTTGCTGACGACGCTCGACAGGATGGTCCTGACGTTGCTGTCGTGGTTCGTCTTCCTCGTGTTCTTGACTTTGATGTGCGGGGAACGCAGGATCTGTTCTTGGGTTTCTCCTTCCGCCAGGATCCTTGGGATGGTCCATTCTTCGATGGGACCGGCATATCTTCTGAGAAGTTCCGACTCGGGTCAGATGGCCAACGCGACAATATATGGCGGGCAGGCAGGCAGCTGATGGCGCGGGAGACCTGCGCTGCCCGTTCACTAACAGCGCCCGGTCGTCCACTCCCGGGCTATTGGGGCCCATGAGTCGAGTGTGAAGCTTGTCGCCAATGACTACGGAAGAAGAGGCCCGGCGGCACACATCAGGGCATGCCTGAAAGGGGACGGCCGGCATGGTGATTCGCTATGCACGACGTGTTCACAGCTGGCGACCTCGGATAACGAGATAATCCGATCGGGATGAAGCAGCATTCTTCCAGCACGACGTACTGTAGCAAAGCCACAATGGATATTGGTCAGTGTGCGCCAACCTTAATTGGCCATAAGACATACATGCATGTCATAAGCCGAAGTTGACGGACAAGGGGCCGGGAATATTCAGCATCGTGGGTCAGCGACTTGTGCTTGAAGCATATGGCAGTGCATGCTGTGAGGGGCGATTTGCTGCAGTGATCACCAAATCAACGACAGACCACAATTCCGGTCATGGTCATGGCGGGCGACAATCTCGATATGGCCTGGAGAAGCAATCTGACGGACAGAGCGAAGCCCGACCTCTTACTTGCCAATGCTCCCATTACCTCAGCGATTCCAATGGGACCCCGAGGACACGGATGAAAAAGGCCTGTATGCATGTTTCGGGCAGGAGTAGGCGACGGATCTTTGCGCGCTTCGGGCTATACATCTGTGCCTATCCATCATTTGCCTCGAATGAAACGGGATCTTCGCTTGTCGGCTTTCGAAAGCGTTGATGTCGATGCACGCAGGCGATCCCGAGTACATGGGGCGCAACGTTCGAGAGGCATTGGAGAGCCCGATCCCGTCCAAACGGGCACGCCGCCCCATCCATTACCAGGTGCAGCAAATGCCCCCTCACCCCCTGTCATTTCCCGTAGCGGTGCCCCTCCCTCCTTCCTGGGAGCTTTATTTGGCGCCTCAGGCCACAAGGGCCCAATCGGTCTTCACTCGACCTCCAACCTGTTCCGATGCGTTTGTAAGCTCGCATACCATACTGCCGGAAACAGAAAGCTGCATTTATCGATTCGAGTTGCAGACGACGACAGCCACCTTATTGCTTGAGGCTCTTCCCGCCGGAACAAACTTCTCACTCATCTGAGACCCCGCCCCGTGCCCCCCTTCGTGTCACGGGTTGATGAGACAGACTGGCCGCCGCAGGCCGTGGTCATGGCTTCCACAGAATACACTTCGCCGGAAGAGTTCGAATTAGGCTACCGGACTCTCCAAAGCACCTTTGCCAGCAACCGAACCAAGTCGATCAAATGGCGGAAGGTAGGTGCTGCGTTGGAGCGAGCCGTCTATCTCCGTCCGTCCGTCAATGTTACCGCACCCCAGGCTAACGAACATCCGCAGTGGCAACTCAAGCAGCTGTGGTGGCTGCTCGAGCAAAACCTCGACCGTATCGTCGATGCACTCCACACGGAGCTCAATCGTCATGCCTTTGAGACTCTCACCATGGAGGTGCGCGCCATCAAGGGTGACATTGTCGATATGCTGGAGCATATCGACGAATGGGCCAGAGGCGAAAAGCCGGATGCAGGCTTTCTGTTCGGCACGCTGGGAAAGGCCTGGCTGAGAAAAGAGCCGCTTGGGGTGACGTTGATCATCTCGGCCTGGAATTTCCCACTCTACACGCTGTTGTCACCAATGGTGGCGGCCATAGCTGCTGGTGAGTTTCCGCCTGTCGTCTGATCCGGCCTGCATCCTGTACCTTGCAGACTAGCGTTTGATCTCCTGCCGATAGCCGGATGAGATATCCCAAAAAGGTCTCTGCTCACCAGGGCAGGTAACTGTGTCTTTTTAAAGCCATCTGAACTCGCTCCGGCCACTCAGGCGCTCCTGGTCGATCTAGTCCCCAAGTACCTGGATCAGTCGGCCATACGTCTGGTGACCGGAGGCCCGTTGGAAGTTGGCCGCATGCTCGAGTTCAAATTCAACCACATCTTCTATACCGGAGGCGGAAAGGTCGGTCGCATCATTGCAACAGCCGCAGCGAAGCACTTGACTCCCGTCGTCCTCGAGCTCGGTGGTCAAGCTCCCGTCATCGTGACGCGGTCGGCGGATATTGAATTAGCCGCAAAGCGCATTGCCCACGCGAAGCTCACCAACAGCGGCCAGGTCTGTCTGAATGGAAACCACATCTTCGCAGACCCGGCGGTCCACGACCGGCTGCTCGCGAGGCTCCAGTTTTGGTTTGACAAGTTCCTCGAATCGGGCAACGAGCAATTCGCCACGATCATCAACGAGCGTCACTTCGACCGGATCGCAGGTCTGCTCAAGTCCAGTGCCGGTGTGGTTGTCTATGGCGGAGACCTGGACCGTGACCGGAAGTACATCAAACCCACGATTGTGCGGGACATCATGACGGACGACTCGCTCATGTCTGAAGAGCTCTTCGCTCCGATTGCGCCAGTCATCGTGGCCGACGTGGACCGCGCCATCCGCATCATCAGCTCAATGCCGCCTCCGCTGGGCCTGTACATCTTCTCCAAAGACCAGGCAGAAATCGACCACATTCTAGACCACACCAGCTCCGGCGGTGTCACCATCAACGATCTTATGATCCACGCTGGAGTGCCTCACGCGCCTTTCGGGGGCGTCGGCGAAAGCGGCTACGGCAGCTACCATGGTAAGTACGGCTTCGATGCTTTTTCGCATACCAGGACGGTTGTCGCTCCGCCGACGTGGCTTGAAGTAGTTTTGAGTTTCCGCTACGCGCCGTTTGACATGAAGAACGCAAAGTTTGCCGAAATCAAGAGCAGTCTTGTCGGGAAGCCGGGTGAAACAATGGAACAGCAGCGGGTAGGGAAGAAAGTGGCAATGAGCACGGTCATGAGGAATGCTCTCCTCGTTGTTGCGATTCTAGCTGCCGCTGACAGTGCTACTGGCGGGAAGTTATTGTTCGTTCATACTATGCGTGATGTTGTCGACAAGGTCTGGCGACGGAAATGACGAGACTACGTGCCTTGTCTAGGAGAATGAGCACGAGGCATCTTCGATATGACACAACATTTAAACAAAGGAACATCAATGACATTGCAGTCTCTTTCTATAGAAATACAGCCACCCGTCGCGACTCTTTCATGCCGAGGATTTTCCGTACTTCAAAAATTCACCTCTCGCTCGTCCTAATCTCATCATCAGTGACACTTGAATTTGACTGACATCCCACGAATCAATCAATATAGTCTCCCAGATCGAGCACCTTGTCGGCACGAAAACTCTGAACCTATCTGGACTCAAGTCGGCCATCCGCCCGGTCATCTACAGTACAAATACCATGTAGTTGTCGTACTGTAGACCTGGGCTCAGATCAATGAGACCTCTCACATCACACACAATCCATCACCTCTGCTCTCGTTGATACTTGCGCTACCACCCGCCCCTCTCTCTCCGTACGGCGTACCGTGTACCATGTCATGGATTCTGGATAGTGGATTCTATACCTGAGATACATTACACATAGCACACAACCAACACAGCCATGGTTCTATTCCCTACGCCCTCAACATCCCACGTGGCCTACCACCTCATCTACGAACCAGCTGAGGACTCCTTCCTCTTTCTCGACACTCTCTCCTCCCAGTCCGAGACGGAATGGTTGCATTCGCGTTTCCGTGATCCCCTCTTCATCACGAACACAGCCACCAACACCAGCACCAGCACCAGCACCAGCACCGGTAGAATCCCACTCGTCGTCGAAATCGGACCCGGCTCCGGCGTCATCATCGCGTTCCTCACCGCCAATGCCGTCCCCATCTTCGGCACTCAAGTCCTCAGCCTCACCATAGATGTGAACCCACATGCCGCGCTCGCGACGCGGACCACAGTGGGGAAGGCGGTTGCGGAACAACAACTCTTATTGAACGAGCGGGACCAATCGCGACCGAACCAGAGCCCGGACCCCAGTCCGAATCCAGGTCCAGGTCCAAGGATAAATTCGTATCTAAGTTCCCTTCTCGGAGATCTCACTGCACCGTTGCGCCCGGGAGAGGTGGACGTCCTGGTATTCAATCCGCCGTATGTGCCTACTGAGTCTGTACCGGCGCCTATGTCTGTGCCTGTGTCTACATCCGGATCTGGGTCTGCATGTGGACCTCATTCCACAGCACCATCCGGATCCTCCACCTCCACCTCAACTCCCTCGTTCGAAGACTCCTCCAGGCTGCTCGAGCTGTCGTACGCGGGCGGTCTCGACGGCATGGAAGTCACGAACCGTCTCCTCTCGCAGATCCCTGGGCTATTGAGCCCTAGGGGCGTCGCGTACGTGCTGTTCTGTCGTGGGAACAGGCCCGAGGAGGTCAAGAGGGGGATTGTGGCCTGGGAGGGCGGCCGCCGCGAGGGGTGCAAATGGGAATGGAGAGCCGAGACGGTGGGCTCGAGCGGCAAGACCGCTGGGTGGGAAAAGTTGGAGATTGTGAGGATTTGGAGGGAGTGGGAAGGGGGCACGAAATGAAAAAGATTCAATCTCGCGCGATCTGATGTTGTCTGACCTGGCATGGTCTGCTGTGGTGAGACTCCCCGAACTCAGAAGGCCAGCTGACGTAGCAATGAGTCTATGGAGTCTACAGTACTCTGGATACACACAGCCTGAGGAGTTAAGCTGTATGGTCGCGCTATACACTCAGAGCATTGTGGAAGATCCCGTCTATCTGCCAGCCACCAGCATCGAAGTACTCAAAGGTCAGCCAACGACCTGAGCTTCGGTCCACTCAGTACCCGAGCCCATACCCCCTCACCCTCGAGAAGAAGAACGGCTTGTCATTCCTTAAATGGAACTCGGCCCAATCATTCGTGAGCACGTTAAAGCTCCAGAAACCCTTCCACACCAACTTGTTGTTCTTGGTGGTGTATTTCGACCTTGCGTTGCCCGCGTGCTTCAGCGACAAGTGCATCGTGTACATATACCTGGGCCCAGCGCCCTCGGTTTCAATGTGTAAGTCGCCGTGAGACAGGGTGGGCTTGGGAGACGACTCATTTGTCTGGACGCCAGTGGCTGAGGTGTCTGTTTCTATCATCGGGCTATCGAGGCTTGGATGGCAGAGGCGCCAGCGGCCGCGGAGAGCGTGTTTCATCACGTCTCGCGCCGAGGGAGGTAGTGCAGCGGCGCCAGTTCCGCCTGTGGAGGAAGAAGGAGTTTCTCTGAGAAGTGCGGGCGCCGAAGAAGTGAAGTTGAGAGGGTGTCCCGCCGCCTCTTTCTTCCCAGAACGGACAAAGTTGAGATTCTCGGGGGTTAAGTGGTGGACCACCTCGATGGGTTCGCTGGTGGTCAGAAGAGAGATGCAGGTGCCGTCGCGGAAGAATCGTAGATATCGGTAATATGTGACGATATGGACGGGATTGGACCAAGTGTTGGCAGTCGCAGAAGCGCCACCCGGACGGGTATAGTTGACTGTGGAAATATAGACACCCGTGAAGCGGATGCGAGGGTAGTTGTGGAAGACATCTCGCCACACGGTGTCTTTTGGGAAAGAAACCTCCGTGACCAGGCCTGGAGACGGCCGGCCATACTCGTCTGGACCTTCATTTAACGCTTCGAATATGATCTCCCGGCCTTGCAGATCGGTGTTGAAGTTGTATTGCTGACTTGCGAGGCCGAATTCTGGCCCTAACGCAACACGCTTCCAGATGCTATTGTCAGTCATGACGTGAAAGGCCAGCTTCTTGCAGACCAGGGACAGGCGAACATAGATAGCCGGGTCACGAGTCGCAACATGGCGAAGTAAATCCAACAGTACCTCTGCAGGGAGTTTCTTGATCCCACACGAGGGAGGACGATCTCCAGAGATGACGGGCGGCGCCCCTAATATCGGACAGTCCGCAAAAGAATCAATCAATTGCACAAACGGCAACACTTCTCGTTTGGGTTCTTCGAGGGAGTGATGAGCAGTTGAGGGAACCGTTACAGCGGCGTTGGACGGGTTAGGGTTTGCCGGTTTCGACTTCCACGCTGTGGCAAAGTGCTTGTTCTTGTACGTCTGGTCGACCTTGGCATCGAGCTTGTAGGCTTTCCGGTAGTGGGAGAGACTGTCCCCCAAGTTGCCCTGACCTTCCTTTTCCACGGCACGTTCAAAGTGTTCGAGCGCACTCTGGGGCTCCTTCTTGGGCGTGGGCGTAAACTCATCATCGTCAATGTTACGAATCTTTAAGCCTTCGATACGTTGCTGAATTACGGTGGAGCTGCTACCGCCTGCATGGTCTACATCGCTGTGGTGGTCGGATTCATCTTGTTCGATGTCTGCCGCTGGGTGGCGAGTCGGTGGTTTGTTGATAGGCCTTTCTGGTCGGTGATCACTTGTCCTTCGCGCCTTCTGGAGTGACGATGGTCGTTTATCGGGTTTCTTGGTACGAGCGCTAACCTCTTCCTTCCATTGCTTGCGGAATTGTTCGAGTTCCGAAACAGGTTCGGCCATGGTACCTCCTTACGGGTGAGCCTCTGGGAAGTCCGGAGATGAGGCAATGTTGCCAATGATTCCACGATATGAAACAGTCGTGGCACGGGCCGATTCTCTGAGAGAATTGGCAAGACCAGACTACCGTGGGGACCAGAGGGCGTCTCCGGATTTGCGGAGAGCTGATGAGTCAATGGAAGAACAATCGAAGAATGACCGCAACGAGGCTTCGATGACGGTGGATGCCTCGAGGCTTATCTAATGGCCGCGTTATCGCCGAGCCGTCCTCGGCTCTCTTACCCCTTTTGGTGAGGCCGATAACGGCCGATCCTTCTCGCTTCAGTTTTTGGCGCATCTCCATTTCTCATCAATGCGAAGTCAAAAGTCTCGATGTCATTGTTGCCTCCCGCGACCTCAACGCCCTATATTTCCACCACCATAGACATGCGAACTTCGTGTTGACTGCACAGCTGTAGTGAAGTTCAAGGCTCGGTCATTGCTCAGTCTCATCTGCAGTTTCGGGCTTGAATGTCCTACCCATTCACTGCCGCACCCGCGCAGTCACTTGACGAGCATCCTCTCTCACAACACGCCCTTGGTCACGATGCCCAGCAACAATTACAAACCGAGGGACAACGGCATGACAGAGTACCGTTCTCGCAACAGAGTCCCGCCAACATGTCGGGCTCCGACACCGTCGAGATAACCACCACCCAGCGTATGATATCCGCTACCTGGGGAAGTGTCCTGACAACTCTACTTGGTATGTCGCGAACGGCGAAACCAGCACCAGAACTTGTATTGACTGTTGCACAGTAACACCGCTCGATGTCGTCCGCGTGCGATTGCAGTCGCAGCAAGCTCCTCCGCCTGCAAATCTCTCCCGGTTTCCGGCGTATTCCACGAGCTTTAAACGTCTCCCTCCCGACCTAGGCGTGAACTCATGTTGTCGAGAAGTGTTCTTCGTGGGAAACAATGGTCAGTTCTGCCTGGCAGGGAATGGCTCCATCCAAGGATCTTCCACGCTCATAGCGGACTGTGCAGTGGAAGAAACCCAGCAAAAGACTTTCACGTCCACCATGGACGCCATGAAGAAGATCGCGAGGAACGAGGGATATCCGACCTTGTGGCGTGGCATGTCTCCCACATTGATGATGGCTATCCCAGGCAACGTTATCTATTTCACCGGCTACGACTGGCTGCGATACAACCATGCCAGTCCTATCCGGAAGGTCGCCTCCGATACCTATGCTCCATTGGTCGCTGGATCGGTCGCGAGGGTAGCAGCTGGTGTTGCTGTTTCGCCTATTGAGATGTTCCGGACTCGTATGCAGGCTACTGCTGGAAGCGGCTCTGGTGTCTTCAAAGAGACCTTGCTTGGCTTGCATCGCATGGCCCAGACGCAGGGGTACACTTCTCTCTGGCGAGGACTTACACTGACGATGTGGCGAGATGTTCCTTTCTCGGGATTCTACTGGTGGGGATACGAAGTCATCCGGAACAAGTTGACAGACGCGAGGGAAGTGGCGAGAGGGCGGCTTCTCGACCCTGGCCGTTCCTTGACAAGTGGCCGAGCAGCTCAAGCCGACCAAGATCACACTACCACTTTCATCGACAGTTTCATCGCTGGCTCAGGCTCTGGTGCCATTGCCGCATTCATCACCACACCCTTTGATGTAGGCAAGACCCGTCAACAAGTGTACCACCATGCTGGAGACGACGCCCCATCCGTGGTCAGCGCTAGAGAAGCCGCGAAGGCGGGAAAGCACATTCCGGAAGAGCTCCACATCACCCGGTTCTTGCACCATATCTACAAGGAGGAGGGCATTGCTGGGCTTTTCAAGGGATGGGCGGCCCGTTGTATGAAGGTCGCGCCCGCTTGCGCCATTATGATAAGCTCATATGAGTTAGGCAAGAAATGGGCTAAGACGCAGAACGAGAAGAAGGAAGAGGACAAAGCGCTGGGTTGAGCCCCGTTCCCTGAAGCGGGCAGGAGAGAGCGAGTTGGCACTGCGAAAATCGATGAAGGTGTGATTTGCTGAAGTGTACAACACATGGCCGGGATTTGAAGTCTTAATGTCTGCATAGCATCGGCGCTGGTTTGGTGGCACTGTGATTCATTCAACGGAATGGTTGGGTCTCTATGTCTAGGTAGACGCCATTCGTCTCATCGAGCTCTCAACACCGAGTACAGTATCTCCGAAGCGAAACAACCCGCTCCTCATTTTGTGATACACCCATCCGTGAACATGGTCACATGTAGCGAGGGCGATGGAAGCAACCCCCCTGTCCTTGCAACTTCTTTCCTTCCGCCGGCACCTAAGCCATGATCGACGTCGTCTTGGAGAAAGCTTCTTCCTCTTGCATGCCGATTTTCGCCATTTCTCACCGTTCCCCGCGCTGTTCCGTCGGAATGGTGGACATCCTCCTCTTGTTTCTCCGGTCTCTTTCCTTCCCCGCATCAACGCCGTGACGCCGATCGATCAAACGACCCAATGCCGACGTGCCGAATTGATTGTTTCTACGTATATGTAAAACGGGTTCCTTTTCATCGCGGCAATCTCCACTTTGTCTCCCCTTTTGTTCCATCTATCTATCACTGCAAAAGTACTTTGTCGTGGTAGTTTGACCGCACCTGATTCATCACTTACTTTGACGCTGAGTCTACTGCACCCGCGAACTCGTATTATCTACGAGTGATAACCCCGCCGCGCGTGAAGGACTTGGCTGACTGAGACGTTGCGTGCCACTGCCGAAGAACGAACCCGTGCGAGCATTATCCTGTGCGTGTGAGTAAGTGAGAGAGGTAGAACAAGAGATTGCAAATCATGGCACCGGCACTTGACGTCTACGACTCCTCGACCCCCTCCAACGTCACGGTTGGGGCCCTGGGCACGACGACTTCTGGTAAGAAACTCAGGATCCGGTCGTATCCGAAATTCCACTCCCTCGAGGAGGAGCGACTCTACAGGAAACAGCATCTCGCTGCGGCGTTTAGAGTCTTTGCGGAGAGAGGCTTCGATGAAGGTGTGGCGGGCCATATCTCGGTGCGAGATCCGATCCTGACGGATCACTTCTGTAAGTCGGTGATTGTCCGCGACTTGTCCCCCTCCCACAAATCTGAGCATCCTTGTGAACTGACATTTGCGCTCGCAGGGCTCAATCCTTTATCTCAACACTTTTCCCAAATCAGCGTCAGCGATCTTATCCTCGTCAACGAAGACGGCCAAGTCGTTGAAGGCGACGAGCCCATCAACGCCGCCGCCTTTGCCATCCACTCCGAAATCCACAAGGCTCGTCCCGACGTCGACGCGGCGTGCCATGCTCACAGCGTCTATGGCAAAGCCTTCAGTGTCTTTGGAAGAGAACTCGACATGATGACGCAGGATTCGCTCCGCTTCTGGAAAAGTCACGCCGTGTACGACAACTTCGGGGGCGTGGTGTTGGACCGGGAGGAAGGCAGGAGGATCGCGAAGGCGCTGGGGAACGGGAAGGCAGTCATCTTGCAGAATCACGGGTTGTTGACTGTTGGCAAAACGGTATGTCCCTGCTCGCTTGCCTCGTGCTTTTCTCTACCGTGGAAGTATGTGCTGAGTCTTTTGGTCCTCAAGGTCGACTCCGCTGCCTTTTGGTTCATTTCACTGGACAAGACCTGCCATGCACAGCTGCTCGCCGACGCGGCCAGCGCTGGTAGCGGACACAAGATCAAGCTCATCTCGGACCAGGAGGCAGAGTTTTCGTATAGCCAGGTCGGCACAGACGAGAAGGGATGGCTCGCTTTCCAGCCGTACTATGACGAGCAGCTTGCCAAGACGAAGGGGAACTTCTTGAAGTGAATCTGACCCCGTGTACGGAGTATTGACGAAGGGCCAAGGGAAGGGGAGAGCAGGTCTGTAGCGGGAGCGGACTCGACGAACCGAGTCGGCTGTGCACAATGTTGTGAGCAATTTTGAGAGAGAGTACCTGCCCGTTCAAGCCAGAATTTCTCGTCATCTATGCCCTTCTTGTCTCCGTCCGGTTTCATCGGTCGTCGAGTCAGTCGGCCTCATCGTTATGTGCACCGATTTGAGATGCTTGTCGAGGCGCAGCCCGGCCACCCGCCGATGCTGAAATCCATATGGGGTTCAGTGAAACTGCTTGAACGTGGAGTTTATGCAATAAGGTGACAGCCAGGTTGGACGTAACTCTTGCTCACCCCCCGGACATATGTATGCACGGAGGTATACACGAGCTAAACTCCGAGGTGGACACCGTCAGCATTTCATACTCGTCCGGGTCTGTAGTCTAGACGGGAGGCTTGAATGAATGCATAACTGGGGCTATCCCGAGCTGCTGAGGCTCCACTTAGAGCCGTCTCTGCATATAACCGGTAGGGGAGGGTTTTTGTGATAAATACGAGGGCTTGAGCCCAGCTTGCTCTCCCGTCTGCTCAGGCTGAACTACACTCGACGGACCTAGAGGTACGGTATCCTGACCTTTCGCACGAACCAACACACAAATCCAAGCAAACGCATCAACGACATGGCGGGCATCAAACGTGTTTTCGACAGATCGACGACGGGTTCGTCGGTCGCTGAGATGTTCTCTTCAGCCATCCAGGGGAAGTCTATACTTATTACTGGCATCAACGTAAGCTCTCCTGCCCCCGGTGAAGTATACTTCACGGTATTGCTTCCTTGCTTGATAAGCCTGAGGCATCTCTGTCCGCTCCCAACCCGGTAACGATGCTAATTTGAGGGGAGGGATTAGAAAGGCGGCCTGGGCGGCAAGATGGTCGAAATCCTCAGCGCTCACTCTCCGAAGACGCTCATCCTCGCCAGTCGCACTCCTTCCAAGATCCAGGACATCATTGAGGAGTGGAAGTCCAAGTCGCCCAGCACGACCTACGTCCCCATTGCACTGGATTTGAGTTCACAAAAATCGGTGCGGGAGGCGGCGGATTCGATTTTGTCCAACCCCCAGATTCAACATATTGACATCGTGTTCAATAATGCTGCCGTCATGTCGATCCCGGAGCGCCAACTCAGCCCCGAAGGCATTGAAATGCAATTCGCAACCAACCATATTGGACACTTCCTCCTCACCAATTTGATCATGCCCAAGATCCTTGCAGCGGCCAAGTCGAACGTCAAGGGAAGCACACGGATCATCAATACCTCGTCCCGTGGTGTGGCCTATAGCCCGGTCCGCTTTTCAGACATCAACTTTGACAAGGCCAACGAGAGCTTGCCTGAGGCGGAGCAGCCCGGATACGACGCCCTTGCTCAAACAGGCCGGGCTGTGGACCCAAAGGACACATACAATCCTCAAACCGCGTACGGACAGTCCAAGACCGCCAACGTCCTGTTCTCGCTGGCACTTACCTCGAAGCTCTACGAAAAGTACGGTATCCTCAGCTTCGGGTTGCATCCAGGTGCCATCTTGACGGAGCTAAGTCGCCATCTTGACTCGGAAGAATTCGCTTCCGTGGCTGAGAAGTTCAAGAGCTTTTTCGTGACCGTTGATCAGGGGTGCGCCACATCACTGAGAGCTGGATTGGATGATAGCTTGGGGCCAGCAAATTACAAGACCGATGGGCAGGGGATCTATCTGGCTGATGTAAACATCGCAGAGGCTCCTGCCTGGGCGCATGATCCGAAGCTGGCGGAGCGGTTGTGGGAGCTCAGCGAGAAGCTGGTGGGACAGAAGTTTGATGTGTGAATCTCCGCAAAATCAAACTTGGCTGAGCTGAGAGCCACAAAATAAAGATCTGCGGAACACGAATCCGGGTGGGCTCGACATATATGACGTCATATAGCATTGAATGCAGACAAGTCGTGCGTCAAGTGAGATGACGACTTTGCTTGTTCACAATAGAAAGAGGGCAGATCGAGCGTAGTCGAGAATTGGAGACGTCTTTTGGCCATCGATTCCTGAGGTTCAAAGTCACACTCAAGCCCACTCCTACCAGACACAGAGCAAGCGTTGTGTTCCCCGTACTGTCGGCTGTATTCACTCAGCAGTCTTAAATAGCTTCCTCAACGAGGGCATCTTCCTCAAAACGCCTACTGGGCCAGCAGCTGCAAAACGACCATCATGCCACCCTTATCACTGCTACGTCTCTCCCGCAATCTTGCCCCACTCGCTCGACCTCTCTACCCTGCAAGGGCGCCTTTCCGAGCCCTCACTTCAGCACCCCGAAGCTTCGCCCAAAAACAAGACCCCGAAGAGCACCCCAGTCACCAGCGAGCTGCACAACTAGACCGTGAGAAGATTGACCCAGAGCCGAACGAGTACTCCAAGTCCGGCACTGACGAAGCATCTGCCGGCAATGAAGAAGCTGCCTTTGACCCCAACATCACAGATCCTCAAGAGGCGAAAGAAAAAGCAGGCGAAGGCAACCGGGTAAATCCACTAGACGCAAGCCCTGCAAACCCGGAAATTAGTCAGGGCACATCAGAGGAAGAAGGGGGTGCGAAGCCGAAGCAGTCGGAGCGCGGCGGGGGAAGGTCATGAGGTGGTGAAACAGGCAAGGAAGAAGGAAGTGTTCACCCCGAGTTGTGGAGCGGGGAGACCGCATGTACCTGTATATACACATTCAAATGAGCGTGTTTGGTGGCAAAAACAAAGTCAAAGGCATTTGCTTGCATCTTCCAAGTTCAAGGGTATCTACCAAACTTCCACGCAGAGAGCCTCAATCCAACATGGCCTGCTTTGTCCAAATTTCAGTCATAATTCTTACAGCGAGTGTTTGCCGCAGTGTCGGTTCCGATTATGTCGCCCACTCCTTTGAGCCAAGCTGGATAATGTCCTTCTGCTTCAGCACCCATACCTTATCCTTGACCTCGCCCTTCTCAACCTTAATCGCGGCAGAGACAGCTGCCTTCGCAATGACATCCGCGTCCTGGGCCCATGCATCCTTGAACGAGCCGTGGATCTTACCCACCACTGTGGCAAGGCTCTGCGCAATGCCTTCGACCAAGCGTGATTCTTCGCGGTGACCAATGATCAGCCCGGGCTGGACGATAATCGTGTGCTCAAAGCCGATTTCCTTGATGTGTTCCTCGATCTCGCCTTTCATCTTGACGTAGCCGAACGTGGAGTGCGGGTTTGCGCCGTTTGCGGAGATCAAGACGTACGTTTTCGTCCCCGCGGCTTTGGCAGCTTTGGCGAGTTCAATGTTCAAGTCGTGCTCTAGCTTGTATTGATTCTCGAAACCGCCTGCCGCGGCACGCGTGGTTGCCAGGCTCGAGAACACGACTGATGGTGTGGGCGAGAGTGATGATACGTGGCCCGCCCATTTCGTGGTGTCTTTGTCGACAAACTCATTAACGGGAACGGTGGAATCTTTGGCTGCTGCAGGAGACCGTCGGGCGATGATCTCAATGCTTGAGAATGGCGATGATGGGCTGGTCCTCAAGGTTGATAGGATGAAGGACCCTACCAGGCCGGTACTGCCTAGGATGAGCGCTTTCGACATTGTGATTTCTCAAAGTTGAAATGCTAGGTAATGGTGGTTGAAATTTGCAACTCCTTCGCAGTGGCTCGTCAACGTTGTTATATGCTATGAGTCTCCGGAAGTTTCGGCCGTACAAGAACGGAGTAGCTGCGGCGGAACTCGGCTTCAGCTGGAGTTACGTGCACAAGGGGAATAAACAAACACTATTTTTGACAGACTGCCAACTTCAAAGAGCTCATAAACACTTTGCGAAGCTTAGAACACGCTCTCCCTCACCTGACGTTCGCCCTCGCAGTTGCTCGGCGGCTTAATCACCGTTACTGATCACCAGAGCCACGCTAAGTCAAACAGAGGATAGTCGCGAAAGGCTCATGCACATCTGAGCCTTGCGCAGCCTGATCACCCCGCATTGGCCAGCACCTCCGGGCTTTGGGGGACTTCGATTTGCTAGCGTGAATTGCGTGATTGAAATCGCCTCCACCAAAATTTTTCTGAAAGGCATCATCTCCTACTGCCGATAACGCAATTCACAAAATGGATGGCAGTCGGTCGGCAGTCGGCTTTCGAGGGCCATATGGGGTGCATTCTGCCTCAAAAGGTAAGTAGTTTCTCGCGTTGCTTGTTGATGCTGTTCTGTGTCTGTTCTCTACCGCAACAATGCGTCTCGAACAACCCTCTTCCAACGGGCCAGCGCCCGAGGCAAACACCAAGATGGCTCCTCGCACCGCAAGGAACCTCCCCTTCGGTCAATCCCCTTCCCTGTCCTCTATTGGCGGTCCTACCTACGTGACTGCCCAGATCCTCGTCCAGCAGGTGGCATATGCTTTGTCCGACAAGATCTTCTCTTACTCTCCAGAAACATTTGATCTCGATGCCGCTGCAAAATCATGGGCAAAGACGCAGGGGGCGAACATCAACGGCTACACAACGGGCATTCAGTCTATGCAGATCCGCAACGGAGCCGGTTCAATAGCCCTGGGCTACATGTTCTCCAAGGACTTCGATCTGAAGAAGCGACATATCCCACAGGGCCTGCTAGCGCCATCTTCGGCGCTGACGTTCTTGAGACCCATTCTCGACCAGCTTTCTCTACTTTACTCGGTCAGCAACCCATTTGTCGCTCACGTGGCAGCCCTCGACTACGAAGGAGACAAGAATGGTGGCCTCGTCACAGACTACGTCACCGCCTTAGCGGTTGCAGAGGACTTGGGCCTCGCCTTGGTCGCCAGCCAGTCCGCGTACGAGGTGCAGCATATGTCGCTTCTTGCCACCCTCTTGGCGCAGGATGTCCCCTCACTGCACATTTATGACGGCTTGAGAGTCGGCAGAGACACTACACGTGTCATTGACATTCTCGACAAGTCCGGATTAGGCGCCGCATACACCTCGATCCTGAAATCCATCTCTGACGAAGACCGGAAGCATCTGAGCACCGAAGGAAAGGCATTGAAGACGCTGCGTGCTCTCAATGATGAGCTAGGAACTGATTACAAGCCATTCGAGTATCACGGTCATGAGCAACCCGAGGTCGTCTTGGTCACTTTCGGCTCGGTCGAGTCGTCACTCGCTGGTCAAGCAGCGACCGCATTGGCACAATCCGGTAGCAGGGTTGGAGCCATCAATGTCCGACTGTATCGACCTTTTGCCGAAGAGGCTTTCCTGAAGCTCATCCCCAAGGGCGTGAGAGTGGTTGGTGTGCTCGGTCAGGTTACTGATGCGCAAGCTGTGCAAGAGGCCGGTTTCCACTCTCAGTTGTACGAAGATGTGCTCGTTGCCGTGTCGTACGGGCTTGCAATCCATGACACGCCCGAGGTCCGGGAGTTGAAGTATGCTCGCGCCGAGACATGGACTCCTTCCTCCGTCTCTTCCATCTTCCAGATGCTGTTGGGTAAGACCGCCGACAATCAAGGTATTACCACGTTCTTGGACAACTCCGTCCAACGATATACCTTCTGGAACACTGACGACGCACCATCCGCGCCAGCGGCTACATATCTGGCGGAAGCGCTGGCCACTGAATCTGCACAGAACGTAACTATCAATACGACGCACGATAATCTCGTGCAAGGGGGCATTCACAGAGTGGATATTCGGAAATCGGCCAGGAGCCTCGATGCCGCATATCCCATTACATACGCCAACACATCCGTGGTCACTGATGTCAAGCTCCTGGAGAAGGTCAATATCCTGAAATCCGTACAGCAAAACGGCAACATCGTTCTCCTCCTCCCAGGCGTCAAGGATGAGGACGTGGAAAAGAAACTCCCCACGGCATTCAAAAAGGGTGTCGCAGAGAAGGGGATCGGCTTGTACCTGGTTGATCCAAGTAGGACGGCCCTCCCTGCCGACATCCCTGACCTCGAGTCATTAATCGTCCAGGCCGCCTTCCTCCGCGTTGGTCTCCGCGGTTCCGAGGAAACTGGTCTGCAGAAACTTGCTTCAATTACCGGCGACGTCGAGACCCTCGAGCAAGTGGCCGCAGATCTGGAGAAGACGCTTCGCCAAATCGAGATCCCCAAAGAATGGTCCCAGCTGGAACTCGAGCACCCCGAGTCCGCACTGCCCACGAACATCTCCCCCAACAGCTTTGCCAACTTCGACAAATCCGAAGTCGAAGAACCACCCTCCGTCCTGCGCAGCTGGCAAAAAGCCGCAAAGGGCCTCCTTTTCAAAGAAGCGTACAACAGCTCCTCGCAATTGCGGCCCGACCTTTCCACCAAGACATACACCGTCCACGTCAAAGAGAACCGGCGCCTCACGCCGCTGACGTACGACCGCAACATCTTCCACATCGAATTCGACCTCGGCGACTCGGGCTTGAAGTACGACATTGGCGAAGCGCTAGGCATCCACGCGGAAAACGACCACGACCACGTCATGGACTTCATCAAATGGTACGGCCTGAACGAGAACGACGTCGTGGAGGTCCAATCTCGCGACAATCCGGACGTTTTTGAGAACCGCACGATCTACCAATCCCTCATGCAGAACGTGGACATCTTCGGCCGCCCAGGCAAGAAATTCTACGAAGACCTCGCCGCATTTGCGGACGACGAGACAGAGAAGAAGAACCTACTCACGCTCGCTGGACCGGAAGGATTCAAGGAATTCCAAAGACGCGCCGAGGTCGACACCGTCACCTTTGCGGACATTCTGCTTGAGTTCCCCTCCGCCCACCCTAGTTTCCACGACATTGTGCGCATCGTCAGCCCCATGAAACGGCGAGAATATTCCATCGCCTCCTGCCAGGCCGTCACCCCCACGTCCGTGGCGCTCATGGTCGTGGTGGTTAACTGGTCGGACCCCAAGGGCCGTGACCGCTTCGGCCAAGCGACGAAATACCTAAGCGACCTGCGCGTGGGGGCCCCCGTCACAGTCAGCGTTAAACCTTCGGTCATGAAACTGCCCCCTCTTTCCACCCAGCCGATCATAATGGCAGGGCTGGGCACGGGATTGGCCCCTTTCCGCGCCTTTGTGCAGCATCGCGCCATGGAAAAGGCGCAGGGCAAGGAGATCGGCTCCGTGCTCCTGTACATGGGCTCGCGCCACCAGCGCGAGGAGTACTGTTACGGAGAGGAGTGGGAGGCGTACCAGGCCGCCGGAGTGATCACGTTGCTCGGCCGGGCCTTCTCCCGCGACCAGCCCCAGAAGATCTACATCCAGGACCGGATGAGACAGAGCCTCGACAGCATCATCAAGGCGTACATCCAGCAGGATGGGGCGTTTTACCTCTGTGGGCCGACGTGGCCGGTGCCGGACGTGACGAACGTGCTGGAGGAGGCGATCGCCCGGGATGCGAAGGCCAAGGGCGTGACCAAGAAGATCGACACGGCCAGAGAGATCATGAAGCTGAAGGACGAGGGCCGTTACGTCCTCGAGGTGTACTGAAAGTGGGGATTGGGAAGTGCCAAGAAAAGAATGCCAGATGAAAAAAGTAAAAGTCCAAGCAAAGTCAAGCGTCGTGATAGCATGCTCGATAGGCGTTGACCTTGCATGATAGACGCGCAGAAACAGTTATACCGTAGTACTTTAGAGTCTCAAAACAACCAGGGCAGACAACCGGTCATGCCTCTCCCTTTGCTCACCTTGTGCAAGTAACTAGTTCCACGGTGTCCGCATTCATACTGCAATGTCGCATTTCTCGCGGTAAGACATGTCGGAAACAAGATGGTCAGCCTCCGCAGCACGATCAGAGACGAAATTGTCAAGCCATGGGAGAGGCAAGCTAGTGAAGCCATTGCCCGCGTGGGCATATTGTCGAATAGATCAGATTTGCAACGTGCATTTATGCCCTGAGTACCTCGTATACCGCCGCTACTGAGGACGTCGCCGTGTCAATTAGTGCGAGCTCATCGATCTAGATACACTTGTCCGCGCCAGAAGTACGCCACTACTCCATCGAGCGTATCAACTTTGCGGCTTCGTTCATCACAACAGTCCTCTCGGCGCTCCTTCTCTTCCTACCGATATACGTGCTCTACCACATGTCTTCCAGCCAGCCGGGGTTGACGCTTGGACTGATTGCTCTGTTCACGTGTTTGTTCGCTGCGACCATTGCCCTTGTCACGAATGCAAGGAGGGCAGAGATCTTTGGCTCGTGTGCGGCGTATGCAGCGGTTCTCGTGGTGTTTGTCAGCGGCGACTTCGCCAATGGAAGTAATGTCGGCCCTAATAATTAAGAACCAGAATCCCAATACAAGGGCGGTTCTCGCTCTTTGCGTCAAGAAGCGCCATTGCCGAAGATGGGCCTTGTCCGCAACGGAATCAATTCGAAAAGAATGCGCCATATTAGCACTTCCCTTGCGAAAAGTGTATCAAAACAAGGATGAATGCTGAGGCTTCTAAATCTATTGCAGCAGCTCCGTCTCGTGCAGAAGTTATGAAGTAACATAGCACACATACTAGTGAACCCATTCGACACCGATGTAAAGTGAAACTCATTCCCAACGCCACCGGTTCCGCCAACACCACACCTCCCAGACTCTTGTTGCAATACGCGATAGGGACGATATGTTAGGATAGCCTATGGCTGTATGAGGAGATACGCAACAGGCCGCGATCCGTAAAGCAGAGAAAGCGGTTGTTGGAGCAGGGTGTCCAGGCTAGAGGCGATCCTTCACATCAGGAGTAAGTGCACACATTGACACTGTCGAGGAACAAGACGGTAGTTGCTGGGAGCAGAGCTGAAGTTGCTACCCCGAAGGTGACGCTGATGAGGTCTCTGAAGCTGTCAGGCAGCTGGAAGAAGACCATAGAATTGGCTAAGATATTTGTAGGGCTGAATGAGATAGTATACGCTGGAACGGTATTGCTATCCTTGTCGATGCCTGTCACAGTGACGGTGCACCCCAAAGGCACCCCTAGCACCTGCGGACTTCCCTGCAAGAGGGTACATGCAAGCCGACCGGAGTAGACATCGAAATACGCGGAGGGAGATGCGCTGATGTTGCCGAAAGGCTGGAGTGTGAGCTGCCCGAACTGGATGAGATCGTTCACGATGGTGGCAGAGGCCACATTTGGTGATGAGTCTGGGATGATCCCACCAAGAGTGCCCAGCACCGTGCTTGCTGACTGGACGTTTCTGTTAGACAGGCTGGGTCAATTGATGCGGGCAATGACGAGACACTTACCGAGATAGCAAACCCGCCATATGTGTGTCCATTATACGTACCGACCTGTGAGAGTTGAGGCACCAGGACGAAGCCAACCTCATCGAACTGTTTGAGGGCGACGTGTTAGCAGGTGTGTCTTCCCAGCTGGGAATCGTGTGAGAATTGGAAGAGCTCGCTCACCGTGTCCGTGACGTTGGTGCATGACTGGCCAGTCTCTGGCGATTCGTTTGGGGCAGGGATGGAATTGACAAGAGAAACCAATTTCAGAAATGGCAGCAGCAAGACCGCAACACTGCCTGAGAAGTGCATTGTGATAGTGAGGCTCCGGGAGGGGGGGATACGAAGATGAAGAAATACAAACGGTGGGTAGCTTGAGCAGCCCTTCGATTTGAACGAAGAGAACGAGGGAAAGCAGCGGATCTGAGATGGGACTCAGATGAATATAAAAGCAGTTGGGAAGCCGTCAAGCGTCATTCTTGCCTCGAGGGAGGCCAGGAAGGGCGACTAGATGAGTCCGGCCCCTGACGGAGCAGTAGTGATGCAGCATCCTTGTTTCGTGACCCAGTGACAATGAGTGGCGGCAATCACGTTCAGGTGCCTCTCTTCTGAATAGCTTGTTGCAGCGAGTCTCTCAATCCACAAAGCCTCTGTGTGCTCCCCTCTGCCGCATCAGATTCAATTGACCGCACGATGAGCGCCAAATTGCACTGGACCCTCGTCGTCTGTTCTACGAAGTAAAGCTGGGTGCGTCGGTCAGCGAGCAGAGCCTGCCTCGACATGCCACAGAAAGCGGCGATCCCATTATGTCAGGGAACGAAGATCTGTGATCTGATTACAACAAGCAGGTTCGTCAAATGATACGATGGGTATTTCGTCGCGGTGAGGGCCGGTCGGGGTCGCACAACGAGGCTTCTCGCACGGGGGACATTGTTGACTCTGCTCAAATTGATGTGCCACGAACCAAGCAACATCCTCGACGAGGACAACCATCCGAACATTTGCCGGACTCCACGCACCTCCCACCAGGCCGTGCTACATAGGCCTACATCTCGGGATATGATCTCATCTTAGTCGACGCCGTATCCCACCTCCTACGTAGGCTCGATATCTGTCCACGCAATGGAATGCACAACCCCTTGACGCCTCCTGGAGCTCACGAGCGCCGCCGCCAACAAGCGATTGACGTATGGAGCTTGTGAATTCCCAACAGAACCGGTTCCGACAGCCATCAGAAATAAGACATCACTGAGCCAATGCTGCGAAGATTTGGTGCCGGCCTACCCTCCGCGCTATTCATGCTTCTTTCATTCTTCGGGGCGCTCGTCGGCTACTGGGCCATTCTCAAGCATACTTCTCTGGTGACAGCAGCCTTCGCCGGCAATGCAAACGCCCAAACACCGTTGGCCGGCTCGCCGGAAGCGTTAAACCCAGAGCTCACGAATACGATTGGAAACGACCTGATCAAGCTCTATTACAATGGCACGGGCCCAGTCCCTTCGTATGACAAGAAGTCACCGATACCCGAGCCCATCACCCCTCTGAATGGACAGGCAATCGAGGTTTCGATCGTAAATGAACTGCTCTCGATCGTTGAGACCCCCTACTACCCAGATATATGCTCTAAATGCATTGCCGCGGGCCAAGTACTCCATGTTGCGGCCATCACTCAGCCCGTATCCGTTTTTACGAACGTACTCATCCAAGCATGCAATGCTCTTCCAGAGATCAAGGGCAAGCTCCGCTCAGCTTCTTGTGAATCACACTTCAGCGGTGTCGGAGGGTTTGGCCCATACATGGCACAGCTTTTCTCGAAGATGTCCTTGGCAACAGGTGACATGCAACACATGTGCTCTGTCAACTATAACCTTTGCGAAGAGCAGCCTCCCATCCTGATCGACGAAGACTTGTACTTCGCTCCGAAGCCAGAGTCGGCCAACATTGCCCCAGAACCTTCAGACCATACGTTCAATGTGCTTCACCTCTCAGACTGGCACCTTGACCCCCGATATGATATCGGGTCTGAAGGCAATTGTTCAGACTACATGTGCTGCCGACCGTACTCGGTCAACACAGAGCTTTCCACCGATTCCCGCAACCCTTCGGTCCCAGCCTCCCGATTCGGATCGTTCCTGTGCGACTCGCCCGCTGACCTAGCTCTTTCAGCTTTCATGAATATGCCGAGTTTCTTCGACATGGACGAGCTGGCTTTTAGCATTTTCACCGGCGACATCGTTTCGCACGATCCTGAAGATATGCTCTCACAAGATTATGTCTCATACGAAGAAGAGATTACTTTCAAAGTCTTCAGGCGGATGCTAGGCGACAAGACACCCATTTATGCAGCCCTTGGAAACCACGACACGCTACCCGTCGGCTTCAACACTCCACATGCCATGGACCCGGATCCAACGAACAGCAGCAGCAATATCCTGCAGTGGAATTATGACCTCGTGTCTACCTTGTGGTCAGGCCACTCCTGGCTCAATGATACCGAAGCCGAATTCGCACGAACCCACTACGGTGCCTATGCGACAACCACATCTCAGGGGTTGCGTATCATTTCTGTGAACTCCGATTTCTGGTACAAAGAGAATATCTTCAACTATTGGAACGTCACCAATCCAGACCCGAGCGGCATGCTGAAGTGGCTGGCAGACGAGCTCTCAGCTTGCGAGAAAAGAGGTCAACGAGCCTGGATTATTGCTCATGTGCTGTCTGGGTATGATGGAACCGCGCCGATGCCGAATCCAACGGCGTTATTCTATTCCATAGTGCGCAGGTTCTCACCCGCCACCATCGCAGCAATCTTCTTCGGGTAAGTGTCCTCATGGCTGCCAGACTAAATACAGGGCTACAAGCTAATAATGTCTCACCAACCAGCCACACGCATCAAGATCAACTGCAAATCTTCTATGACTACCTTCCATCCTCGCAGGTCCTCACCCACGAGCCCAGCAACCCAGATGTGCCGCGCAAACTCCGCGACACTACTCAAATCGACATCTCAAAGCCTCTCCAAGTGTCGTACATTGGTCCCTCGATCACCCCTCTGACGGGTCTTAACTCCGGCTATCGAGTCTATCAAGTTGACAGCAAGACCTTCTCCGTCATGGGTGCGCAGACGTACTTTGCGAACATGAGCAACAGTCTGAAATGGACAAAGCCCGTCTGGGAGTTTGAGTACGACACAAGGGAGGCGTATTCTGTCAAGTCCGATTCTGAAGACTCACACTCAGAGTCGGACTCAGTTGCAGACAATCGACGTCGTGACGACAGAGACAGCGACAGCTTGCACGGGCTAGGCATCTCATGGCCTTCTGGGTCACCTCTCAATGCCACATTTTGGCACCTCGTTACTGAGAAAATGCTCAACGACACGGACTTCACAGTCGAATCTCCTGCAAAACCGGAACTGCTTCAACTGTATGAGCTGTACGAGGCCAAGTCTAGCACTGACCCTAACCGTCGAGTCAGCGGTGGGACAGACAGTCCGGAGCAAAAGATCTGCTTCCTCCGAGCTGGAAGTGGTTACCTAGGCCGATACTGCAAGGAGAGGTATGGTGGTGGGGATGCGAGGAGTTTAAGGGAACGGGAGTTTGAGATCAGGTGAGTTGAGTTGATGGGTCACTTTGAAGGGCTGATGGAAGGCGGGTGGAAAAGAGCCAAGGCAAGCATAGAGAGTTGGCCTGTCGAAGATGGAGAGGTTTGTGAGCAATTAAGCTACATAAGCGTAAGCAGATACATGGGCGTCATGATTATCAGCGTTTGGGTAGATGATACAATTCAGTATTTTGGGCATCAGGTCGCGGAGCATGGTTTACTACGATTAGCATCAGCCGGTGGAATGACACAACAATCCAGTCCACAGACGCCTCGCTCAAAACCCAACACACGCCCGTCCCGTCATTCCGTCCATGGAAACAAAGCGACCACATGCTCCGAACCCTGCCACCCATACCAAGCCAGGTGATTGAAGGATCGATCGACCATCACGTCGACGTTCGTTTCCCTTCCCCGTCGTCCTCCTTCTTCCGCGTCCCCCGACTGACGATCTCCCTGGCCGTCTCCCTGATACTGAACCCGCCAAACAGCCAATCATCCCCGTGCCGCCCATACCCACCAGGAGAACTGCCACTATATCTCGGTTTCTTCTGCAGCCAACTATCCCGCTTCTCAATCCCCGGCGACAGGGTAGGCGAGACGGCGCATTCGGAAGGCTGTCTCTGGTGATGGGAGGCCACTGGTGAGCCCTGTCCTCCCAAGCCCGTGAGAGGTGATGTCTGGGCGTGCCTGAGCGTGGTGCGAGGGGAGACGGAAGTGTGCACTGCCGGTAGCGGCGGTGCTGATGCCGACGGAGCAGGCGGTCTCGGGGATTTGGATCTCGAACGCGGGAAATGGAAGGTGAAGGCGCGATGATGTTGTTGTTGTTGTTGTTGTTTGGCGGCGGTGGTGGGGGAAGACGAAATAAAAGATGAGCTCGGCGACGAGGTCGGAGATAGTGTGCTCGAGGGCGACAGCGTCATGTCGCTGCTAGGAACTCGTACTTGCATTCCTTCACTTGAACTTCGGCCCGTCATGTCAGGTCTGGGCAGCGTTGACAGGTCAGGGCCAGGCGAGGTTGGGTTCGTGTCTGGGTTCGTCATGCTGTAATGTGGAGGAAAGCAAGGCTGAGGTCGAGTTCGGTGCGAGCGGTGCGAGGGCAAGACGGGGGGTTGTTCGCTACTATTACGGAGTATATGGGATCATTATTCTTACTTAAATCAACTAATGTTATATTCGCGGCATCGAGATCACGCGTGCAGAGATCCTTTGGCATGACATCCCATGGACATGCCAAGAACATGGCATGGCATGGCATGGCAAGGCATATTGGGTCCGTACAATTTAGTGGCGGTCGTCCTGGTCTGGTCTGGTCTCGCTGGTGGCCGGGTTGGAAGACATGCATGCCAAAGTCCAATCAGGCTGGTCAGCGAACGAACTGAGAGCCGAAAGGAAGAGTGCCAGCCAGGACTGATGACGGATCTTGTGATGGGCCCGACGAAAATCATTCGACCAAAGGATCATTTCACGAACGCGCACGGTAAATCTGGCAAGGCAACGTCAGGCAATGAACAAAGATCCTCCCCGCATGGATCAAAGTTGTCTGCCCTTTTGCCCTGCGTTCATTTATGTCCCCTCCACTCACCGGTCGCCACATTCCATTCTGCACTATCCTCTCGCATTTAAGCCGTTAAGACTCTCCAACCCACAATGGTCTCGGGGATCCTGTTCACCGGTTTCGACAGCGTCGGTTGATTCTGGGACAGGATTGGTGGAAATTCAATGATCGGAAAGGACGTAGTGGCCCTGAATCAAGATCTACGGACGGACAGAAGCCGTGCGGCTGCCCGTGGTAGCCGAGCTTTCAACTTCGAACACGCAGCTATTCAACCTAGGCATTGCAGGAGTCGCAGTCTGCGGCCAAGAAACTCAACACGGATCGGTTCAAACGAGGAGATGCACTACGAGATCGACTGACGAAAGGTTTCGTTTTATGTCAAGGCGTGAAGACTCCGTGGCGTACGGATTTGATGTTTGTCGTCTTTCTGCTCGCTCTGATTTGATGGCTTGCGAGGTGAGTACACACCATGGCGGCGAAGGATAATGTGTGTGCATGCATGTCATATCCTATGGCGGCTAGCTTTCCTTCCGAGGTATGCTGAATCTGAATGAAAAGGTTCTACTGCGTACGTATCTGGTTCAACTGGAGATGATAAATATCGCGATCTCACCCTGTACACCTCTCTTCTGCAGGCCTATACCCAATGCCCAATCCTTCCATCAACCTCCGTTCCCTATCCCACCAGGTATCCTCGTCATCCCACCCCATCCCCCTCCACCGCTCATCGTTCTTGTCGATTGTCTTGCCCTCCATCAACAGTTCGATTGTCTCTTTGTCTTTGTCTTCGTCTGTATCTTTGTCGTGGCGCGAAAGCCCGGGTCCCGCCTCGGGATTCGACTTCGACCTCAACCTCGGCCTCGGCCTTTCCAGATCCAAAACCTGTCCGTTCCCGCGATTGCGCACGCCCGAGGAATCGAATTTCAACCCATGGACCTTGGACACGAACCGACGGATATCACGCTGGAATGTCGTGCCACCACTCCAGCCGAGGACGGCGCAGCCGATGGTCCGCCACGAAGAAACGATGATGTCGACGCGGCGGTGAATGTTGGGGTTCTTCTTTTTGCTCCTCGGCGGTAGTGCGTTTTCGTGGCATTCGCTTTCGCTTTCACTTTCACGTTTAGCTTTAGCGCCAGCATCATCATCCTCAGCGTCCCCTTCATCGAACACCGGATCCTGCCAAACGCAAAGCGCCTTGTCGAGGCTGTCGAACCCGTGGCCTCTGTGGCCTTGGGCGCGGAACGGCAACGTGGCCTGCCCGCGGTCGCTCGTCGTCGTGTGGAGTGTCAATGTATGCGTGATATAGCCTGCGTTCTCGAGCGAGCAGACGACCTCCCCGACCAGGTCCTTCGTCTTGTTCTCGTCGCGGTGAGTGACCACCACGTCGACGTCCCCGCAGAAGGCCTTGCCGCGGCGATAACCCCCAACGATAACGCACTCGACGTCGTCTTTCGAGCCAAACTTATCCTCGGGAATATGGAGAACGAGCCGCGCGTGCTGGAGGATTACGTCGCAGATGCTCTCAACCTCGGACCGCGGGATCTTCTCTTGAAATTCGTCCCAGTATTTGAGTCCGATTTGCTGCACGCGTGTGAGTTGGCCCCACCCGAACTCGACGATGTCGTCTAGGTCTCTCCATCCATGGTCGTAATAAAACCGCCGCGCGGTCTCGGCGCCGACGCCCCAGATGTTCCAAAAGAGTCGCAGTACCTGGAGGTCGGGCTCGGAGTCGAGCTCTTCGACTTCTTGGATGTAGCGCTCTGTGTCCGTAGAGGCGGAGTCCTGCCATTCGCGCCATAGGGAGGCGATCTTCTGCTCACAGCCCGGGAGGCGGAGGATTTCCTCCGCATGTTCAATGCGATAGGAGTATGCGGATACCGAGGCGATGGACGTGCTATATGCGCGGACACCAACGTCGTCGAGTCTCAACTGCCGGGCATCTTTGATCTTGGTGAGTTGCGAAATGAAGGCTGAATTGGGATTTGTCGCGAACGTAGACCGACAGCATGAGTAGTGGGCGTAAGGGCCAGTGGCCCAGTCCGGGAGCGGTGGCAATGGATGTTTGGCGATATATTCCATCTCGGAGGTAGTTGTGCGGTGGAGTTTGGGGGCTTTATGCTGTTGCGACGACGGGGTGGTTGAGTGGTGTGCGTGGTCGCCCCAGCGGCGGCGTCGGGTTGCAAGACTGGCAGCTTCGGCTCTTGCGCGCTCGAGGATTAAGGAGGCGTCGGGTCTGGATGTGCGACGAACAGAGGATACTTGAGATGCTGCTGCTGATCCGACTTTGGCGTAGGCTGTATGCGTCGGAGACACTTTCGGCGTGGTTTCCCCCTCCGGTTTGGGGATGATTCTGGCGGTGTAGACGACGTAAGGCTTGTATGGGACCAGCTTGCCGTCTTTCGCACATGCATCCAGCCAGGCGAGCTTGACGACGAGGACATGATCGGACAGATCTGGCCAGAAGACTTGAGATGAACCCGCTGCAACTTGTGGTGGCAGTTCCGGGGAGGTCGAAGTGGTGCTTGACCTCGTCTGTCTTTGTGTCGTTGAAGGGCCCGCGCCATCATGATCGCTCGAGAGTCTCAACTTCTTATTAGGCCGGCCTTGGTCTGGGACGTTGTTTCGGCTGCCATTGTGGTCATGTTCTGGCAAGGCTGCATCCTCAGTCCAAACCCCTTGAGCCCGCAGGTCAAAAGCAGCGCGCGTTTTCCGTGACACGCGCCCTACGAACAGTCTCGCTTCCTTTGCATCGTAAGTTATGTGGCCACCTGCGTGATAGACCAAGTCCTCAGTTTCATGAAGTTCATCGGGCTGCATGTGACTCGGAAGGATGAAGATAGGTGGAGCTGAACTCAGGTCTATTCTGAGAGCGGAAGTCGAAGAGCTCATGACTCCTATCAGTATAGTTTAGCTTATACAAATTGAATCCCGACTAGCTGTTTGTTGCCATCATCTCGACATGCTGGGTGAGTGCCGCCACTGAGGCGAAAGTCATTCGGTCGCATTGCACATTCCGAGGAGCTGGCATGTTTTTAATGCTAGCTGGTGAGGGCATATGCCAGTGATTTCAACCAGGCGCTTTGAAAACTCTTGCCCATGGTAAGAGAAGAGGATCGCATCAGAAGACTTGAAAGGGTGCGTTCGCTCGTATTCGGAAACGAACTTTCCAAATGTTCGTCCGAGTACCAATGTCCTTTGCTTGCGGCTTCGGAACCACGTATCTGACGTCATTGCCATGATTGACGTAACCAGGGCCAGGGCGAGGCTGAGGATCTGGCAAGGCTGGCAAGCGAGGGTTCGTCGCCGCCGTCGATCGCGGAAATTCCGCTCCTGGCGAATCATCGAAGAACATCACTAGCGTCGTCAATGAAAGTCCCCGTGGAGGTAACTCGCACGCATGCAGCGACGGAACCTAGATTGCCGTACAGATCGATGCTGGCTCGCCGATTCACTGCCAGCGTGGGCGCTGAGTTTGATGAATCCACATTGTGTACACCCATTTTTCTATCCCTCGGCCTGCAAAACCCCAGCCATAAGATGGTACTTTACAATCGCCACAAGAGCATCTTCCACTGATGCCAATCCTTCTCATAAAAAGTCTCATCTCGTCTGAAATTTACTTCTTCTTCCTGCCGATACTTGTGTCCACACTGCCCACAGCCCAAGCTAACGCGAACGTTACGACAAACCCGACAAAAATAGTGACGGGTTTCCTAAAGGCTGCAAGAAATGGATACTCATACGTCACCACGACAGTGACGTCCCTATCCTCGTCAACTACATTGGTAGCCGTGAGTTTCAACTCTGTCCGGCCCAAGGTATCCATAAAAGTTTTGTGTAGACTCTCCTCGGCATAGAACGTGGGCGCACCTGTACCGCCGTGGGCTTGCCATTTCACGTTCTTTGCACCTTCGGGAAGAATGACGCGAAATGTGAGATGCTCGTATTGAATGCCTTCCGGATTTCGAGGTCCTTCGAGGAGTGGGACGGCGAGGATGTATGTATCTGATTGAGTCTTGATCTTGCGGAGGGCAGTAGAGAGGGCGTTGTTCCAGCCGATGCGGAAACTGTACTTCCACCCGCCAAATAACGGGTAGCGAGGTTTTAGTTCAAGACTGGCTTCGCGGATGTTATTCGGACGGAATCTTGAGGTAGAAACATTGCCAATGTCATCAGTGAAATAGGGGTCAACGCTCCCCGGTTTCAGGGGCACTTTTAGTTCTCGCAGTGCCGACGTTGAGCCCTGCCCTGCGGCGAGGTAGAAGGACTGTGTTCCCCATGCAAGACGGGAGAATTGATTTGAGAGAGTAGCCCCGTCGTGTCGGAGCCAATATCTTTCTTCTGTTGCCAAGTTGCCTCCCCAATGGGAGACTTCGACGTCTCGTTCGAGGGTGGTGCAGACTAGGAGTGGCTTGTTAAATTCATACCGGACGGTCACTGGGTAGGTTGTTCCTGGTTCGATCTTGGCTGTGTCGTAAGGACCGTATGTGATGGATGAGCCCTGCTTTTCCGGATCGGCAGACGAGGTCAAGCCGGATGTGGTACTGTATTCGGGGATGTCTGAAGAGGGGAACTTGACTTTTGTCTTCTGCTTGACCGTCTTGTAGATAGAAGGGACGTAGGCGGAGAAGTTGTAAATAAGGTACTGCTTTTCCTCCTGCTTGATCGAGGCGGGCAGAGGCGTTAGAGCACCCAGCACACGCCAGGAGACCGAGAGGGTGATGGTGCCTTTGGTCGGGAGAGGTTCGGCGAGGTGGATGACATAGTATTGGGTAGGTCTGCTACAGTCAGCGGGATACATCGACGCCACGGGGAGGGTGCCACCTACTTCACAGATCCGCCCTGGTCATCCAGCACGGCAGACAGGGCAGCAATAGAGACTTCCAATGGGGTATCTGGATTCTTTTTATCCCGGGCATCGAAGCCGCCTATCCTGCCCATCAAGTCATACTCAACGGGCACATAGTAATCCGACTGGGGGGATTTGTCCGTATTCGTCACGAGGATATTGGTGGTTTCTCTGACATAACCCTTTTCGAGGTTGATGGTGCGGACGAGGTTTGTATTCTCGAATACTTGGGGCGGCTTGAAGTCGCCCGTCAAGACCTTTCGCGTGGTGTGTGGTTCGGTGAGGTTAGACTCTGCTCCGAACACTTCGGCGCAAAGCGCGAGGAACGCGCCTGCCACCGACAAGAGCCTCATTTCTGAACCCGGGAGTGTCGACTTCAATCCAGCATTTGTCGTTGCTGGTTCGAACTGGCCAGTTGGACTCTTGGAGAAAGCACAGCTGTGGAGGGAGTGCGGTACGGTAGAGCAGAAGACTCTGATAACCATACGGGAGAGCATAACTGCTCAAGCACATACTGACATTGACATCGCATTCATTGGTCGAAGCTCTTGACATATTGAACTCCCCAGCGCTCGACTGCGAAAGACAATCGAACCAGCGACCTGTGGACAACGACAACGCCCACCATGGCGTCAAAATTCGTGCCCCAACTGATGCGCCAGGCGACGAGACCGGCAATTCCCAGAGCTGCCCGAAGACAGCTATTCCAACCTCGATACTTTTCCACCTCGCCTTCGTCGAGAGATGATGAAAGCCATGCCCTCTCAGTGGTAAGTGACAGCACTCCAATTCAACAGCAATCCCTCCCATACCATACCATCCCGGACACTAATAACCTGGCTTCCAGCACCGCAACACGCCCGACAACAACCCCTCCATCCCCTTCTCCTTCACCGACACAAACCTGCGTTTAGTAGACGAGATCCTCAAACGCTATCCTCCACAATATAAGAAAGCCGCCGTGATGCCGCTTCTCGACCTCGGCCAGCGCCAACATGGCTTCACCTCCATCAGCGTGATGAACGAAGTAGCCCGCATATTAGAGATGCCACCCATGCGAGTCTACGAAGTCGCCACGTTCTACACAATGTACAACCGGAACCCCGTGGGGAAGTACTTCGTCCAGGTGTGCACGACCACACCGTGCATGCTCGGCGGTGTAGGCTCGGACGTCATAATGAAGGCGTGCGAAGACTTCCTAGGTATCCACAGCGGAGGCATGACAGAGGACAAGATATTCTCACTCCTCGAGGTCGAATGTCTTGGGGCGTGCGCCAACGCGCCCATGATGCAGATCAACGATGATTACTACGAGGACTTGACGCCCGAGACGACAGTGCAGATCCTCAAGGCGCTCAAGGACTCGGAGACCATCACCGGGTACGATAAGAGTAAGATCCCGCGGCCGGGACCCCAGCCATATGAGGGCAAGCAGAGGATGACGAGTGAGCCGCGGGCGGGGCTGACGACTTTGTTGAGCGAGCCGTATCACAGCAAAGATGTTATGCGTACGGACGGGGAGCTGTAAGGTGCCTGCAAGCAAAAGTGTGCGAGGTGCGTTGAGTGGGTTGGTTTTGTGCCTCGAAATTTCCTGGTCAAGCGATGCCACTCGCTAGAGATCCTGGAGGCCAGAAGCTTAGTCCAGACACTGTACATATACGGACGAAGAAGAGGGATGCGTCGAGACCATACCGGGTCACTGGCATCAGAGAATCGGAAAAGAAGCAATCCTACTGCAACTCACAAGTGTCATCGTGAGCGATTTGGCAAGCTCTGCGGAAGATAGCTTGCGAGTGCGTGTCACACCCCTCCTCCTGAGCGACTCACGCCCACGCTTAGGTATCACAAAGGCCAAGTCTATTTGCACGTTGACTGTTCTTCCATGGTTCATTCTGGTCCTCGGTAATCCATTCCTTGAAAGGTTTGAGTCCTGTTCGTTCCATCTCGCTCTGCTTATCATAGCAATCCATACAATTAGCTCTTATGGTCACATCATTCCATAGCTGCCAAAGCAAATGTTTGCGCCTTTTAGGTGATATCGGCGCCATCGCCCTACATACCGTCAAATCCTCACCTCCATGATTTCAATGAGTGCTGCCAGCCCATATCCGACGCTATAGCCCCATCCTAAACGCCATGCGCATATGACAACGAGAGATTGGCCGTAATAGATGGTCCTCCCTAGAAGACGGACTCCAACAAGCTAAATGACAGAAGAATCCTAGGCCCACATGGACCAGAAGAGAATTTGGATGCCTTGATCCACGACTAACCCTTGCCGTCATCAAACCAAGCGTCCTAAGCCGTGGAAATAGACGCAAAGGGAGCCAGATTCCACGCCACCGGTACGCCCGATGGCGTGGCTTGTTGGAGGTTCGCCGGCGATGACGAAAAGACCGTCCAAGACTGGACGTCCGGTATCCCACTCCCCACGCCAAAAACCGACTCAAAATCAGGCAGCTGGACATCTCCTGCATAGGCATCTGCATGTTCTTCTTCGGCCAATACCCAGCTGTCGCTTTCCGAGTCGCCTGGCGGAGGAGTTGGATCGTCGACTCCCGATGCCGGGCTGGATCCTGCTGGGGAGTTGATGCCGAAGGACGGCTCCGTCAGTTGCCAGTCAACGTGATCTGTGTGCCGATTCGAGTAAACCATGGTCCAGGTCAAGTCGCCTTCGAACTCTTCACCATTAGCCGGCTTCTCAACATCTCCTTCATTTGGCTTGATGGCAACTGGCTCCAATGGGCAATCCCTAATACGTCGATCGACGACATATTTCTCAACCTTGGCTTTCAGCCTCTCGGGACCGACAGGGTCCTTTGCTACAGACCACTGCTGGCGTCCACCGTTGCTGAACCACCCGCTGAAGGAGATGGAGGCAAGCTTCAATTCCGTCTTGAGATGCTTGATCATCCTCACCCAGCACTCCCGCCGATCATCGCCGCCTAGAAGTGTGATGTTTGAAAGTTCCAGTCGGCGAAGGGTTCCTGAATGGATTTTAAGGAAATGTACAAGGTCCTCCTCGTGGCATATGCAGGCATCGATGATGAGGTTTTCCAGCTTTGGTAAAAGTGGATTGCAAAACAAGAACCCAGTCGAGCTCTCCACGAGCCCACGAATGTCCGAGATCAAGTCCTCATCGGAGTAGTGGTGACGGCTGGTGCTGCAATCTGTCAGCTTCAACCTTAGCGTCCGGAGCCTCTTGGCCGATCTGAGTATTTCTCGGACGGCGTCAATGTGGTTGGCGGTGCCGATCAAGGTGTCGTTGCGGAAAGAAAGCTCAAGATACCGTAGACTGTCCGCGGCATTCTTGAAGATGTTCACTTGCTGGAATGCGGCAGCCGATTTCATTGGTACTACTCCAAACATTGCCCGGCCGTCGATGCTCCTTGCCTTAAGCTCTTGAAGACGACAGTCGGCAGAGAAAGCGGCGGTGATGAAACCCTTGGCGTATGATCTGCCTGAAGCTCCAATCATGGTACTCCAGCTCACAGTCTCTGGGTCGACTCTCAATCTTTTGCACATTTTGAGATAGAAGGACGGGATTTCGAAGTCGCTAGTGCTAGGGTGCGCCGCGATGCCGTTGCTGGAATCATCTTCATATTCTCGCACACAAGCTTCTTTCAGGTTGGGCATCAACCTCAGAGCCTTGGCGAGACATGCTACCTCGATCGACATATCCTCATAGGGCTTGAAGTGTCCGACGCACGTCAGATCAAGAAGGGTAAGTTCTACGGTTCTGTCCGCACCAGGGTATGATAGATTGGGATCCGGAGAGATGTCTTTGATTCGGGTAAGGAAAGCGCCAAAGCGGGCGTCGTATGTAACTTTGGTAATGAGTCGAAGGACCTTGGAGCGTTTGAGGGCTTTGGCAAAACCGATAACACAGTGGTCATTGGGAACCAGAACAACTTCGCGCCACAGATAAGGTTCGGTCAACTGAGCGAGAGTCTTGGACACCAGGCGCAACTGTTTTAACGTGGCACCAGAGCATCTCTGGATGAGGAGCAGGAAGATTTCATTGGGAAGCTGTGGCAATGCTCTCATCGTAGGTTGAAGCGAACTGGGAAAGCCTTGTTGGGACGTCATGGTGATCGAGAGACCAGATTGCATTCGAGTCTGGTTGACAGTGGGTGGCGACATATCATGGAGAAGATGCGAGGAAACCTTTTCACAAGTAAGGTGGCGCTGAGCACAGCCCTTGCTGTCGTTGAGGCTTTGAGACGTTGCGGCTGCCTTTCGGCTAGCGCGGTTGCCTGCCGACCCTGTGAGTCAATTGTCGCCGATGGGGAGGCCACGAGATGGTGAATCCGATGCCCGGCTGGCAAGTAATATCGGATTGCATATGAGCATCTACGGGGCATTGATGGGTTTTGATGAAGGATATCGGGAGTCACTGTGTGTCTTCCTATTGATGCCCGATCTGGAAGTTTCAGACGAGCAAGTCACAAGAACAGGTCCAGATGCAGTCAATGCTGGCTCTATTTTCCCGAATTCCCCACTGCAATATTACCATACAGACAAGATTTAGGACTACACAGCAACATTCCACCTTTCCGTGCAAAGAATTCCCCGCTTCAGCAGTGACTTACAAACTGGAAGACGGCAATGGTGAGCGCGCGGGGTCTGGGGTCATCGGTCCGCCATGGAGGGCGAGTGGAGAATAGCGCTATCAAGTACGCAAGTCGTCGACCATGTACGATGTAGGGAGGAGATGCCTATGCTCGCAGGTATTGATGCCAATGCGGTTCAATGATGTCCTCTACCACGAGAACATAGGCGAGTGACAAGATATATCACCGCCCGTCCTTGTCGGATGCCTCGATGGATGCCTCATCAGGTAGGTGAGAGGGACGGAGTACTGTAGCTATCCGGTCTGTGGCCGAGTTGCCCAACCTCTTCATTTCGCGCACCCTCGCAGCTTCTGTACAGCGCAACCAGACCTCGACTTTGGGTCTAGTAGCCGACGAAGGTCATGATTGAATTGTCCACGCTGCTCGGGGATTAACCATTGCTTCGAATAATCGGTGGTTCAATCTCAGGTTGCCTGCGATGAGCGAAGTCGAGTCTGGTGAAATAGTCCAGGGAGCGCAATTTGGTGAGGAAACCTCGATCTTGTGGCCACAGATATGGGAACCTACTTGACAGGTCGTAGCTAAAGGACCGGCTGTACTGTCAACTGTGTACTGATGGTCAAAGTTAGAGTTCGACGTTCTCGTCATCGTGCTTGAGGTCATAGCAAGGAGATAAAGCTCCGGGCACCGATTGCTTCTGATGTGGGTTCAGCAGTCTGGCGTCCTGATAGCTAGAAGCCTTCGGGGGCGCACGTGCGCCTATTGCGATCGCCATTGGATGAGATTGTGAGGGGCAGGGCAGCCCCGGAGGCGCGGGAAGCCTATGAGATCCAGCTAGCAGGCAAGCTTAAGCAAGCGAGCCCACCTCGTGCATTGAACGAGCGGCGACAATTTGTTTGTCCACTGGCAATACTTCCAAGCTTGAGCTTCAATCGATGGCTTTGCTTCTGCTGCAGAAAATGCCTTCAGAATTCTGTATTCTCTAACAATCAGCTCTCCAAAGCACCAGCTACCTCGTCTGCACGCCGTTCCTCCGCGTCGCTGCCCTCAATGCTATAGGATTACAACTCGCATTACCATCATGAAGTCAGTCCTTGCAACCGCCCCGCTGTGTGTTTCCCCTTGCTGACGATAAGCCTGGTGCAGATTCGGCCTGCAGCTCAAGCAGTCTCTAATCAAGGACTATTATTGGCACTACATTGGTTACGATGACCTTAAGAGCGCCCTCAAGAAACCATTCATCAACGGCAAGAGCGGCGAAAGGGAACCGTGGACGGACGACGATGAGGCCAATTTCATCCGGTTGCTAGAGGCGGAACTTGACAAGGTCTATACATTTCAAAAGCTGAAAAGTCAAGAGATTGTCTCGAGAATAAGGAGTGCTGAGTCTGAGGTCAAAGATGTTATCGACCGGAAGGGACGCCAGGATCAAGCTGGCGCCGACACGGACGACGACCTCGAAAATGACTTCGATCTACTCGAGGCCGACCTCTCCGACATCATTGCAGACGTTCATGACCTGGCAAAATTCACCCAATTGAACTACACGGGCTTCCAGAAGATCATCAAGAAGCATGACAAACAGACTCAGCTGGTCCTTCGTCCGTCATTCGCAACCCGCCTGAAGGCCAAGCCGTTCTTCCAGGACAATTACGATGCCTTCATTGTCAATCTCTCCAAATTGTACGATCTTGTACGCACTAGAGGCAGCCCGGTGAAAGGAGACAGTTCTGCTGGGGGATCTCAGCAGAACTTCGTCCGTCAGACCACAAAGTACTGGGTCCACCCAGACAACATCACCGAACTGAAGCTCATCATCCTCAAGCACTTGCCGGTCCTCGTTTTCAATCCCAACAAAGAGTTCGAAGAGAAGGACTCTGCCATCTCATCCATATACTACGACAACCCCGAGACATGGGAGCTATACATGGGTCGCCTGAAGAAGACTGAGGGTGCAGAAGCCATCCGACTACGTTGGTATGGAGGGATGGAGAATGAAACTATTTTCGTAGAAAGAAAAACACATCGCGAGGATTGGACCGGCGAAAAGTCTGTCAAGGCGCGATTCGTCCTGAAAGAGAAAAATGTCAATGCATTCCTAGCTGGTAAAATGACCGTTGAGGAGGTCTTTGCCAAGATGCGAAAGGAAGGCAAGAAGAGTGTCAAGGAGATTGAAGACTTGGAACAGCTCGCCCGAGAAATCCAGTACCGGGTCATCAGCCGTAGGCTCGTCCCTGTCTGCCGCTCCTTCTACCATCGGACAGCCTTCCAACTTCCCGGTGACGCCCGTGTGAGAATCTCACTTGACACCGAACTGACCATGGTTCGCGAGGACAACCTTGACGGCCGGCAAAGATCTGGGAAGAATTGGAGACGAATGGACATTGGCATTGACTGGCCATTTCCCCAGCTGCCTCGAGAAGATGTTGAGCTTTTCCCTTACGCCGTCCTTGAAGTGAAACTGCAGACCCAAGCCGGCCAAGAGCCACCCCAATGGATAAGAGATCTGACCGCCAGTCACCTGGTTGAGGCCGTGCCCAAGTTCTCCAAGTTCATCCACGGCACAGCAACCATGTTCCCCGATCGGATCGACCTTCTGCCCTTTTGGTTTCCCCAGATGGATGTCGACATTCGGAAACCTATCACCCACCGTTTTGGCATTGAGAGACCCGCCAATACAGCCAGCTATAGTACCAGCGATGTCGATGATGACGATGAGTACGATTCTGACGATGCCATGGCAGCCGACACTCAGACTACGGGCAAGACAACGCCCATGGTCAACGGCTCGCAGAATGACGACGATGAGGGGACAAGGAGGCTCAAAGCAGCAAGGCAAATCCTCCATGAGCACAGCCGTGCTCAAACCCAAGACGATCTGGACGACGGTAATGCCGCACCAGGAAACTCCCTTGACGAGGAGGAAAGAGTTGCCGCTCTCCCCATTCCAGACGACGAGTACCTGTACGACTCCGAGGCTGATGACGTTGAAAATGAGCTCGAAGAAGCCCGCCACTCCAACTCGTGGACATATTACCCCTTGCTTGTGAAACACCACGCCCAATCGGCTGCCGACCGCATCCTGAACTTCTTTCACAAGATACCCACGACCACACCACTGCCACAGAATGGAACTGTTGCGGGTGGTGGGAACCAAATGACGGGCGGTGTTCAGGTTAAACGCTTCAAAGCACCCAAGGGCAAACGAATCCACGTCCCCGTCCGGGTCGAACCCAAAGTCTACTTTGCCGCCGAACGGACGTTTCTCTCTTGGTTGGAATTCAGCATCATCATTGGGTCCATCGCCGCCACCCTCCTGAATTTCGGCGATTATGTCAGTGTGATCAGTGCATGGGGCTTTACCCTTGTTGCGTGCGCGGCGCTGATATACAGCGTTGTTATTTACTGGTTGCGAGTGCAGATGATCCGGAAGAGGAGGGCGAGTGTAAGCAGGTATTACGACAAATATGGCACCACAGGCTTGTGTATCGGGCTGCTTGCCGCGACGGCCGTTTCCTTCTTTTTCCGCATCAGAGAGGATGGGTGGTTTCAGAAACAAGGGCTTGGGGCGGTGAGTGAGCTGTGAGCTATGAGTTATGAGCCAGAGGTCGACAGGACGAACGTCAAGTGAGTCGAATATGGCACGAGTCCGACTCTGGAGCGACTACAATCACAAGAACGTCAAGTAACTATACCGCCATCGGCCACCTCTGCATCACTGGGTCACTGGTGCGATATGCCTTGCACTGGTGACACTGGAGACCATAGGGATGACCCGGCCCAAAAAAATATTGTATTGGACCAAGACTCGCACCCAGAGACTCGGGAAGGACGACCAAGATAAGTCCGTGCAATTGCAGCCATACGTATCCACGAGCCTTATTGTACATCAGCTAAGTCAGGCGTGGAGACCATCCCCGAGCCAGTGGCAGCATGGCTTGAGGATGGACAATAGGATAGGATAGGATAGGATACAGGATGAGGGCGTAGGACAGTGGGGGATATAGGGTATAGGGGTTCAGGACACAGCATGATGGACAGTGAGAGCAAAGCAGTACATAGTTATAGGCTACCGAAGAGCAGCACTACGCCAGCATGCCTTGGTGACTACTGTACGGTGTACATACCTACTTCTTAATGTGCTTAGTTTCGGAGTACCGACCTCCATACCCCCTTACCTGTCTGCGTGCCTGCGTGCCTGCGTACCTACTGAAGTAATCCGCGTGCTGTGTGTATGTCCGGACAGATTATCTATCACGTTACCTTGCTAGTACCGGTTCGTGAGCGAAATATTCATTACTTCTAGAATAACTAACTGCCTGTTTGCTCGCCTCCCCGCACATCTATTGGCGCCTGAACAGACCTGCCCTCCTAGGTTCAATACTGTACACTGTTTGCTGTACACTGCAGTCATCCCATTCGTGCCAAAGTCATACGTCCGTCCTGCCTGAACACAGAGATATGCACACATGGACAGACACACAGATGTAACTCAAGGTTTTTGACAACGGGCTACACGCTTCCAAGTCCATCCACCCACTCATTTCGGGGATGATCAGTCGTCTTCAATGTCGTCGTCCGAGATGTACATTTTCTCCACTCCCACTGACGGCGCCTCGAGGTTTGGGGGCCCAGTCCTGCCGCTTATTGATCTCGGACCTGCTGCCGTGGCGCGGGGGAGCGCAGCTACACCAGTGCTGGTGGCCAGCATATCGTCGTCGTCATCGTCGGGATTTTCCTCGGCTGTAGAAAGATAGCTTGTCGGTTTAAACTTGGTGATCTTCTCGAGGGAAGTGGTGTCCTCGTGTCTTGCGGAGAGGATGCGCGTCCTGTATGGCAGTAGCTCAAGAGTCAGGATGTCTTTGGCGTGGGTAGTCGGTGGAGGCGGAGAGTCTTGGTCTTTTCCAAGGTCCGCGAGGGTAGGGTACCAGATATCCTGGTCTGGCGGTTCTGATTTGATTGGCACCGTCGTAGTTGTCGTCGACAACATCGAGTTCTCGGCCAGGTTCCGTGACTGCCAAGTCGCAACACCTCCGTCGCTGACAGGGCCATCTGCACCAGATGTCGCCGGTCTGCTGGGCGCAATCCCGTCGCCATAAACAAACATCTCTAATAACCCGTGCATCTCCTCAATGGGCTTCCACAGCCTCAGACTCGCGGGGTAGAACATCTTGAACTCGTCTCCTCTCTTGCCACCTGGGAGTGCAGCTCCCGCTCGATTCACCGGAGATGGCAAATTGAAGAGTAGTCCTCTGGTAGCCACGTTGAAGCTGATCTCATCCTGGCGGAGCGTATCTGACGACCCGGCTTGGAAGTTCGACTGGATAATGCCGGCATTGGGGTTCGAACCGTTGCCACGGCGGTTTGGCCGGCACTCAGGGTTCAAGATATCGCTGACCGAGAGGATATCTGAGCACCCATCGAAACTGCCTTCGAAGTTGTCGCCACTGCAAGAGAGGATGTAGTTCTCATGGACTGTGGAGATGAAGGTCTGAATATCTGTGCCCGTCTCACTGAGTAAGGCTTCTATGTCGACTTGCGATACTTTGGGCGTGTACAAATGCATAAGATGGTCCGGTGGTTTGGGAGGTGGTTCGGCTCTGGTGTCCAAGACACGAGGATCCTCACGCTTGTTGTAGACTATCTTTCCCGTGGCGTGAAACATGTCCAGGGTTGTTTCTCGTTGGCTCACCAATTCAAGCGAGTTCTTTTCCGTCTCTGTAAGGGCTACGTTATCCTTGCCCGTGCGCTTGACTTTGGCCGCTACGGTACCTGACCATTCTGAGCCATTGTCCCCTTTGAGGCACAGGAACTCGAGGGAATTCACCGCACTGCGAATGTCCCCGATCTCAGCCAGTCTCGCGATGACCCCGGGACCAGGCGTACGCCTGCGTCGCGAATCTCTTGCTTCTTTCTTTACCACCAGGTCAAGAGCCTTCGTCATTAGGGTGGCTGCAACAGGGTTGAAATCCATGGTTGTCACAAATGAATGATTCAGAATCTCCGGTCCGAGTAGCCGGTGAGCTGTGAAGCTGTCCGCTAAGGCGGTGGAAGAGGACAGAAGTGTTTCGGATATGATGATGACAACTGGCGGAGATACATCGTTGGAACTCTGTTGTCCACGAAGAGCCATTGCAGGTGCAGCTTTTGCTCGTGCGAGAAATCGTGAAATGACAGATCTGAATGAATGTAAGGCACTGGAGGACCTTGTCATGGTTGCTGGAAACTCCTCGATGAGCAGGATTTGATTTCCTATGACGCCCTCCGGAGCCTGTCCAGCAGAGACATCATGCTCAAATGCCAGGCTTCCGAATTGACCACTTCGATTTAAAAACTCGTCGAACTGTGCCGAGATGGAGTTGTTTGCCCCCGACTCTGAGACTGCCGGATTGTGCCAGGAAACCACTTGCAAGCCCATAGCCTTCGCAAGCAGAGACACCGTCGCGGTCTTCCCGCTGCCCGCAGGTCCCTTCAGGACGAGGAGTTTCTGGTTATTCCGGCCGTCGATCTTGCCTTGCAACCAGCTTTGCACATCAGTAACTTTCTTCTTGTGGACCATCAGCTCCTCGAGATTCGTAGGACCGTAGCGATCGGCCCACGGAGCGTGGCCCTCTACTTCTGCTCGGTCTGTGTTCGTAACGCTGGTGGAGTTTCGCGCTGGTACGGCGGGCTTGACGAATCTTTGGCTGGATGGCAGGCTTCCTCCATTTGTGCTTTCTTTTTGATTTCTGGCGGAGGATAGAAGGTTCGGATTGCGCCGTTCCAGAGGTTTGCTTGATTTATCAATCTTCAGCCCAAGTTCCTGTAACGTCTCGTCCGAAAGGTCATCGTCCTCAATGGCATCGCTCAACTCGACACTGTTCTCAACTTCCAGGTCTGGGGTCTGTGACTTCTTCCTCCATCTCTGCTCCTCGCTGGCCTTTCCAAAGAAGTTGTGGAGAGACTTGTTCTTCACGGGCTCATCTTTGACTTTGGTATTCTTTCTCGTCTTCTCGGGCGAGGATATGGTGGAGGACGATGCTGCGGTCTTCCTTGCAGCCGATCTTGTTTTCGTGCTTTTGACCGGAGACACCGTGGTAGAAGTCCTGCCATCGAGCGTGATCTCGCGCTGGAAGCTGGCTTTCGCGTGTTTTGAGGAGGGAGGCTCCAGGTCCGCGTCGTTATCGTCCGAAAGAGCAATGGTGGATCGGCGCTGCCGTTTGGCAGGTCGTGGAGCCATCAGCAAGCATGGCTGGCGTGGTCTCGACTAAGAGGCCGACAGCATGGATGCAGAGGTTTTCACTTGCGCGTCGCCACTGCCGTAAAGTCGTATTTCAAACTCAACTACTTAGAATAAGAAACCGTGATGTTGTCACTGCGACGGAGCGGTGTGGTCACGTGTCAGCCTGATTCAGGTCACTTCTACGCTGCTCAGTCAACGGCGGTGGTAAGAGGAGTATGTCAGGCTTCATTGATCAAACATATCAGGAGAGTATAGAAAAGTCCGCTTCTGCAAGCATTGCATCTTAAAAACTCCATAACCTCATGGCTTCGTAGAATCATCAATCCATATATGTGCTCGAACGCCATCTCAGGGACTCATCGTCTGGAAGATACGACTTCGATATCTCTGCTGGTGAACATCCTCCTCAGTGTACTCGGCTTCTTGACCTTCACTGTCGCCTTTTCTTTCTTCTCGGACCTGCTGCTCTTGCTCCTCCGCGACTTGGACGAATTCTCACTTCCCACCACTGTACGGTCGGGGTCGTCCTCGATTCTTCTTTGGTGTTTCCTCCTCTTCTCGTCTTTCCGCTGCTCCCTATGTCGCTCCTCGTTCTTATCCTTAGGGATCGGCAGGTGCCCCATACTCTTGGCAGCCATAGGAGTGATGAATTCGCCTTCAACACTCGTAGCAACACTAGCAGTCTCGGCATCCTCGATGCCACGCCTCCAGTGCTCGATCCGGTCGAGCTCGCGGACGTCCAGCATCTCATCTACAGACTCTTCCTCTCCCTTGTCAGTGATTTGGGCCCTGATCTTCTTGATGATCTTGTAGCCTCCAAACATGACCACGGTGATTCCCACGCCGACGCCGACGGCAATGAGGAACTCAGGAGCTGCAAGCATCGCAAAGACTGACGGGGCGCCTGCCTTGAATGCCGCCAGCGCGCCCGGTGCCATCTTGCTCGCCAAATTGCTGATCTCGGCCAACGTTAACGCGACGGCTGCCATGGCGTCCGGGTTCCCCTGCAGATGTGCGATCATGGCGCGGACACTGTGCTGCGCGCAGTTGGCTTCATCAATGAGCATCTTGCACTTCAGCACCAGGCTCGACATCTCCTGTTTCTGCAGCTTCTGCTCCGTCTTCGGGTCAAGCATAAGTGACTCCGGGTGAAAGTCTCCATATGCGAGGTCCATGTCGATATCAGAAACCGAGTGAGACCGTACAGGCGAAGGGCGATGCGGACGTTGGGTCTGCAAAGGCAGGTCTGTGGTACGACGGACGAGTTCGTGGCCCGCATGAGGTGCATGCGGAGTCACGGGCGCAGAGTGGTGGTGGTGGTGGTGGTGACCATATAGCTCCTCGTTGAACGCTGCTAGGCCAACAGGTTGGGGGTAATGCTCCTCGAGGTGTCTGGAAACACCTGCTTCGGACTCTACATGAGCATGATACCTCCTCGGAGACTCGGGTGAGTAGTGATGCTCGGGGGTTGACGGATGCTCGTGGAAATGCTCATTCTCCCTTCGATGGCTGCGATGTCTCCGCGATTTCCGGGTCGTGTCTGATCTCGCGTCGTCTGCTATTGTCGCGGCCTTCATTGCCTTTCTAAGTTCCTTGTCTTCTTTCGCCCTTCGTGCGTTGACTATCTCGGCCTTCCGCTCGAGGTAGGCCATCTTGGCCTCCTTGAAGACATTTTTGAGTTGTTTGCTTGTACTGACAACCTTGTTCGACCGGTCAATAATTGCGATAGTCTGCGTGATTGCTGCCATGACTGCTGTTCGCCAGGCTGCTGCGTTGGTTGAATGAGATTGGTTTGGGGGGGGAATTGGTCAAATGTACAGAGTCAGGAAGGTGAGTACTGGTGCGACCGCTCGTCTGGGACTATTGAAATCGCATGGCTGGGAGAGAACGAGTCGGTCAACAAAGACAGCAAAGTCAACAACAATGAAACTCGCAGAATAATGGCTCAACGGTCTTTCTCATGATGAAAGAGATGTCAGGGGAATTGGGCGGCAAAATCAACGGCATTGTCGCCCATTAAGAGGGCGCTGTCGCAGGTTGAGTTGCGTGTTCCTGGCTGATTTGGTGCAGACACGACGATCCTCCATGCCCAAGCGCCTGCACAGCCACGTAAGCCACATCTGTGGCTTGCAGAAATCTGTGGCGGTGTACCTCGTACTCAGGACAGAGGCCCAGAAGCCGCTTCTCATCCCAGCTGAGTGTTAATTCTCTGTGTCCTGATTGCTTGCTTCTGTTGGGTCTGTCCGTTGTGGCATTTGTTATTCGTATCTCTCTGATCCTGCGCAACCTATCGTCTTTATGCTTCGAAATGAGTCGAATTGCCTGATCAGTATTCCCACGAAGAAAAGAACAGCTTGACCCCCTGGAGTGCCGTGCCAGAGAATGCCGTTAAATGTGTGACGGGACGAATTATGCGCACCACACAGCAACACTTTGTGTTCCGGAGGTGATTGAAGCAAAGGCCATTTTTCAAAAGCACAAGAAGACAAGCAGGATTGCAGCTAGAGAGACCACATAGCACATGATGGATCTCGACAGAAAGAACAGCGCCAGCAATGCTTCAAATTGCTTTGTATTACTCCTTGTCGGCGGCGAGTAGCTTTTCCACTGCCGCGACTTTGTCTTCCATCGTCTGTGCCTTATCTGTGCGGGACCCTACACGGATATCGCTCTGAATCCGCACAACCCCTTTGTCGTGGAGGAGCGTGTGCGCCTGGCCGATTAGCCGCATGACATTGTCCCACGATCCCTCTGTTCACCCAGGCATTAGCAAACCACTCTAGAAGCTGGTTAAATAGGGAGACTAAAAGCCCTCACCAACAGTAGTCCCTGCCGAGTGCATGCTGTACTTCAGGCCACTCTTCTTCAATAATCGCTGGACCTCGGCGATTTGCGCTGAAACCGAAGCCGTCGGAGTGCCGAGAGGGATGAGACAGAAGTCTGCCGTGCATTTCGGCGGTGTCGCCAGGTTGATACCCTCCGACGACATAGCGCTTGTCGACAACAGACTCCAGAGGTTCTCTATTAGGTGGCCTAGTGGTTGATGACTGGCTGATAGTTGAACGTAAGAGGCTTCTGTGACGAGGTCCAACGGCAAGGCTACAGTTTGGGGGTTTTGGAGGGGAGGCGGAATTAAGGCGCTTGGAAGATCCCTGGAGAAGCCTCCAACCAAGCTCCACTCGCGGCTGTGAAAAACTGTTGTAGAATATTGGATCGCTATATTTTGCCCCCAAAATCACGTCTGAAAGACCGCGTAGTGTAGTGGTTATCACGCATCGTTCACACTTCTGTGAGCATTATTCCGATGAGGTCCCAGGTTGTGAGTGTTTATGCGTCATATAAACTTTCTGCCTCTCACTAACAGTTTATAGCGAAACCTGGCGCGGTCATTTCTTTTTGCTTCCCCATACAGCGGTGATTAGGGAGTTCAAGCCAAAGTTCTGTTCTTGGCAGTTCATCTAACAAAAAAATCATGTGAAGGCCCTCCTTCATTAAAGCATAGAAGCTTCCGAGCAAAGACAACTGTCTTAAGTCCCAGAGATGGCCAGGACTCAATGCATTCCCACATTCCCCGCCCTGCTAAATATGCAAGGAGAAAGGCACAAGTACAGGAGCTGAGACAGCTGCATCCCAAGATTTACATTCCTAATATACTACTCATAGTGTGGTTCTGCATGTCTGAAGAACCAGTGACTCTGAGACCGATGCATCCGTCCAGCAAGCCAGCACCTCTTACAGTAAGAGTGGTTAGGCTGGGCTAATCATGAGTGGTATGTTATGTTATACGCGCTGTGTCTGAATCTGAGATTTCAGATGAACCTCGATCCAGGATCTCAGACCCACGATTTGAATTCCCGTAGGTGGCATGTCAGGTTGGGTCGAAGTCGAGTCAACCACAACAGTAATGGAGGAAGCATGCCTCACACAGACCATTGGACTTTGACTGGTGCCCGAAATCGGATTCGACATCGAGACGTAAGTGTTGTTGATGTGCTGGAGCTGCTCCCCATACCGGCGAAACACCAAATTGCATGAACGCATTATCCTAGGTTGAAATACTTCGGACTTTGATGTCTGGCAGGCATCCGTAGGAGACGGCTAGGGGCTTTGGACACATTTCCAGTTCCTCTAGCTTCGATCCGCTTGAGACCACACCTTGCAGGCGAACACATGCGTTTCTGCTGATCATGCAATCTCGCCAGCGCCATGTATCCGTTGGAATGCAATATCCCGTTCTACCCTTGACTGAGGTTCAGATATCAGATCTTCATTCCAATTCCCAGCGCTGGGATACCCTGGGCTCGCCGCCCTTGCCAATCCATGTCGACAGGTAGGGGTGTCGACGACGGGAGACGGCACACGCACGCCACAGCCACACCGGCCTGCATCCGGGGCAGACATCTCGACATCATGATGAAGAGAGATAAAAGACCACGGGGATCAGGATGATAGGGTGATATCGCCACATGGATGCTGTATGCATGCTGGACAACAACTCGTACACAGAGAAGTGGCTAGCAGGAACGGATCAGATTTCCCCGTGAATGCTGGGTGGTCGCCACAAGCTCGAGGCTTGCCATGAGCACGACGATCCGCGATCCCCGGGACAAGGTCGATGACGAGATCAGGCATCCAAACGTGCCGCGAAATGCCATCCGCCACAGAATGGTAATTATTTTACCCATTTCGAGATGACCATCTTTGGTGGCGGGAACTGCGAGAGGTGGGAAGTCAAGAGATCCCGCGTCCTGCAGCCACGGCACAATACCAGCAGGACGATCCCACTGCCGGAAGACTCGACTCTACTGTGCATTGTCTATCCACACGCGAGGCAGAAAGGTTAGGCCGTTGAATCTTTCATTGGCCGACAAAACAACTTCTATGGGCCCAAGGTTTTGCAAAGTACTAAAATACACCACCATAGTTCGTATTGGGGAGCTCAAGTCTGTGCAGACAGGCAATGGAGAGAGATAGAGAGGGGGCAGGGCCTGAAGAGAGTCGGAGCCCGTCTTACTACTTACTGTGGGATTTGGTTTTCCATGGGGCTGAAGCGTGAGGACGCCTTGCTGGCTGGCCTCAAAATCCCACCTCGTTGGAAGTGTCCAACCCTGGGCTGCCCAAGCAGCGAGCACAGCAAATATCATGAATCATCTGTTGGATATCCGAGGTGGATGCACACAGACTCGGCAGTGAATGCAGGTGTGGGACTGGATCTCCTGCAGGCCTGCCTGGCTCGAAAGGTACATATCAGCGTACACGGTGCACACAGCTGCTCCCACGTTCCTTCCTGACGTGAGAACCGAAGCTTACCACCCTGTCGAGGCACCGCTGGAGCACGTCCACCCTCTCTTTCTGGGGTCGACAGATACGAGGCATCCGTACTCGTGCTGGAGCCCACAGCTCAGTCAAGCGAATGCAAGTAATTTTCCAGCTTAGTTGGCAGAAGGCAAGATGGTGGTGAGGAGCCCGGTTGGGTCCTCGGTCCTGCATGGGCTACTCGTACGCGGTCGACGGGGTGTCGGCACGCTCGTATTCGGCCCCAGGCAGGACAGAACCGCCGACCCACACAGTCACAGCGTCATAGATGTTCGGACATCATCTCCGGTGCTATTTCTACAGTGCCAACATACAACGGTTTCTGTTCGTATCCTCATCTGCACATCGATCTTGAGCCACCGGCAGCGGTGTGCGAGTGAAGGGTTGATAACCGGGCGGATGCATGTGGCTGAAAATCCCAGATCTTGGGCCCAGCTGGGTTGCGGGATTCCAGCTTTAGAAAAACATCCGTCGTTGTCGTTGCGATGTATTATCCGCTCACCGACTTCAGGGCCCCCATCAAAGCGATAAAACACAGCCAATGTCCCGTGAGCTAGTGTACACAAACCCACAGAGCGTTTGATGACAGATAGACAGGCACGCCGACAATTGACGGGACATAAAGCACCTTCACTCAGTGGTGACTTCATGTTTGTGCACCCCAAGGTTAGGCATCGGTTGTAAATCAGTTGTTGAGTTGCCATGTAACTTGAGAGCGCGGTCCATTCGACAGGTGACGTTACCTCGAAGGGTCTGAAACAGACCCATTATGCACTGTAAACGCGCAGCAGCTCGCCTGCGACGCGGCGTGTGTGAACCAACTTACTGTTCGTGGTCGACTCCGCCCGAAGCCATTGTGTCGCGACAAGATCGCGTTTTCTATGTCGGGAAGCAAGCACCTGTTCTAGCCAGATCAGTTTGAAATAGTGCCCTTCGATCCAAGACAGGTTGGAATCTGTTGGACCCCATGACTGTCCCTCGGGTGTTAGAAGCGATTACAGCAGTCTTGATCGAGGCGGTTTGTGACAGGTGTTTAGCGAGGTCGTGAACCACGGCGAAAGTGTATACGATTATCGATGTGTTTGTGCAACAATCGGGCGTTGCCATGCGCCTTTATTGCAAGCGTACTCTTGGTAACCAATCGGATCGACCATATTGAACGTTTTTTCACCCCGAGATGCTGACATGCTTTCACTCCTCTTTCCTCTGGTGCAACGCGGCGCACAGCCGGCGACTATGCAAAGGAGGAAGATTTATGCATTGAGACCGCAAAGGAAGGCACAGCCAATTGTTCTTTGCATTGCCGCCTCTCTCCCAGGGAAACATGAAATCCTTGACCATATACAAGGATTCGCAGAGCAGTGTCGCGTTCGACCAAGTCTTTCAGAAACTGGAATGAGAAAGGCAGAAGGCGGCCATGACATCGAGCAAGAGACACTGCTACATAGACAGTATCTCGAGGCTCTGTTTGTACTCGGTACTAGGAGGCTAGACCATGTAGCCGGAAGAAGAATGCGCTCGTATATTCAGCAGTACCCATGCTGAACAACATCATCAAATTGACATGGCGGAGAAGGGCGCGTTAAGGCCTTGTGAAAGGCCGGAGAGCCTGGAGCTTTTTGCGACCACGGCCGTCAGCACAGCTCGCTACCGCCTGCAGTGTGTATGTAGTATTTTGATTGCATGGCATGACAGTCGGACCAATTGCTGTGACTGTTCAGGATCCAAGGACGGTTCACGTCAACGTCGCTGAACGATCCGATACGGTGTGGAAAGAGTGCCTGTAAAGGCACAAGGCAGACCGAGGGCCTAATGTATGTAGGGTGCGACGTCGACGTGTACTTAGTGCCTGGATGACAAACTCGTGTTTGCAGTGCCGGACATGCCGATACATTATTCCGGCTGTATCCCGGTCAGAACGACCAGTGGCCGGCATGCTCGTTCCTTGGCGGTTGATTGGAATATACCTGTCTGGGGATTGGGCAATCGCAACTGTGCATTAGTATGCCACGGATTCAATTAAAGCTGACTCACTCTGCAAGGCCGGATGTCGTTGACTGTTCTTTCGCTGCGCTAAATGGGGTAGCTGGATCAATGATATGGATGATCGTCCGAATCCTTGTTGTACTATTATGTAGGCAAGAACCCTCAGTGGAGAGTTATGGTTGCGTGACAGGCCGTGCATGTTCAATCCATGTATCGGAGATCTTAAGGATACAGTTGTATCGTGATACCCAGCCTTGTTAGACTTGGATAGTAATCGGATTGACGGCTCCGGGAACAGGGCTGCCTTTCTGCATCGCAAGGATGCTGGTCTTGCATGGCCACAACACTAGAGAGCGGAGGGGAAGGGAAGTCACCATACTGTAGAGGACCAGAGCCGCGCCGAACACGCGGTGGACATTGAATCAGCAATTTTCCAAACCGCCGCTCGACGTTGCCACTCGATCTGCCGGGCCGAGGAATATCGTTGAATCACCACTTGCTTAAATCACCATTCCTGCCACAGGACCGCGGGTCAAGGCGGGATACTTCCAGCGAGCCCTGCCGTTGCGTAGCCAGGTCAGGCTGGTGTGTGTCTTGGAAGCTTATAGGACTGTGGCCGGTGCGGCGCGAGATCCAATTATGGCACCACCAAGGGGATCCACTAACCCAGCAGATAAACAAGGCAAGAATTGAATGCGGTTGAGCCGATATCTGAGCGATGTTGCGCAAGAAGCGAACACGCAGACTCGCTCTCGCCCAGTCGTACACTTCGGAGATATCAGCAAGCTCGAGAAATGGGTTAGAGAGTCTTGGTTGGGCTAATGCACCGAGCGAGCTCGAGCAATCGACTCAAGTCAAGACAGTCTGAAGCGGTTTGCAGATTGTTGACCACGTTCGTCATGGTACCGTATTTTTGCCCGAAGGTAACGGTACGAGCCTGACACGAAACGCGTCAAGAAAACCAAGGGCAAGGAGATTCACGATAAGACTAAAAAATGTACCTGACAACGCAGCCTGATGGAGTGATGTACGCCGTTCAGTGCTTGACCAGTCTTGTCTGCTTCGCAATGTGCTCCGGCGATCTAGACCCCGAAGATACGTGATGTGCGCAGCATGCCCAATTACTGAAGTCGCGAGTACGTGAAGAGGATGAGCTGGCAACGATTTTACGAAATGGCGCTCCGAGCTGGAGCTCGCTCGGCCGCTGAAAATCTGAACAGCAGCCAGATACGCAAGCTTGGAACAGATGCAGAGAGCTCTCCCGCTCCCGCCTCTCATTGCATCGCATGCGTCGCATGTGCGATTGTAGCATGGCTGGCTGAAAGCGGTGACGACGACGATCATTAGCCTCAACCGGAGCAATTCACTTGTCCCTGGGGCTTTGGACTTTCCAATGACCGTGTCCAAAGCGAACACACGGAATGAATGGTGCAGCGAGCTCTGGGCGAGGCACAGCAGGCAGCATCATCGCTCGTATTTTGGGCGCGCACGAACTAACCCGAGAACGGCTGGTGGTCTCTATAGTCATAAGAAGCTGGCGCAAGAAGGAGCAAAGGACGGCGCAGCGTTTGGGAGGGGGTCGTGTCAGAGCCCGGGGCTGCGTCGACGTGGCTTGCCGTGCTCATGCTCATACGGACCACAGAGCACGGCAGCACGCGAGCTGTCACCATCTCGTGCAACCATCACCAAGATAATCATAGTTGCAACCTTTATTGCCAGGACCGGGGAAGCGCAGAAAAGAAGGAGATCGGCCAGGGTTCCCTAGGTGAGAAAGCGGGAAACGTGCGTGAGTTTGAGGCCAGGAGCATAATAGGTTTGCCGTGTCTTACTCTCGCCCATAAGTGTAGCCGATGCGAGATCCTTGACGACATCATACCATGGAGTCCAAATCTTCCAATCTGGTTAGTCAAGAGAGACGGGAGGGGATAAGACAAGCAGCGCGCGCTGGAATCATCGCTATCAGATCAAAGCTAACGGTCGACTTCGGCTTCGTATTGCTCTCGTTCGGCTGGCAGCGACTGCAGGCAAAGGCGACGCGTGCAGAAGATCAGCTGGCAATGTGGACAATTCGGGCAGGGAATGACCAGCTTGCGAAGCTAGGGAGCTGAAGCATGGGCCCCTTTGGGGAGGGTTGAGGATCCTTTCCAGGCTATTTCGGGTCACGACAATTTAGTATAATAGGAAGGGCACGCACTCCTTTCGTTGCCGCACAGATGCGTGGCGGGCGGATAGCTGCCCCTTCGCTTCCGAAAGGCAAGGTGAAGCTGCGCAGTGCCTGGCCGTGGAGGCTGGTGGGTGGTGTGGGTGGTGGGGTGAACCTCACAGGCCTATTGTCATTCGGGTCCAAGTGCCTCGAAACCCGTGCAAGGCGCCCTCGGCGTGCATTCCATTTATTCTTCTTTGGGCCTGCGGTCTCAATTGATTTGGGCCTATTGGTGGAACACCCTCGTTGAGCAGCGTAATCTAGTCCCCTTGCCGTGCTCACACAATGAATAATGGCCGGCAACGAGGGTAGCGGCACAGACGCAACATTGCAATAACTGAGAAGAGCCCCGGTGGTGAATCAATCGCGAACCTTAACTGTCTGAAGCTGGGGCGCAAGCTGGTGGAGATCAATGCATGCCGTCATCACCAAGCCACTTTCTGTCCCAGCACGATCGCCGGCTGACGAGCCTAGGTGGTGGACGATAGATTCATGACGGTCACGAAGATACGGTAACTGTTCGTTTCTGCCCTATGTACGGAGCACAGACAGTGTCAAATGCCAAAAGTCAACCCACCGGCCGACCCAAACCCCCCACCTGCAGGAGCGCCCGCAAAAGTCGCAACGCCTGCAGATTTGTTGCCATGCCCAGCCGAACAGCCCTTGGCCCTGGCCCAACCCTGCCCCCCTGTACAAGTTGCTAACCTAAAATGAGGGTGGTGAGTGGTGAATGGTTCGTGTCAAGTCTCCATGCCTTCCCTTTCTCGAGAATCTCGTGTCTCCATCCGTCCATCATCGGCCGTGTGGTTGCCGTCGATCTTTTTTCATCTCACTGCGTCCTCTGTTGTTGTATATGCTCGCGTCCTCGCCTGACCCTCGCTCACATCACCGTTCACCACCCGCCTCTCGTTGAAGCCTTGTTGGACCATCCACATTCGCTTGCAGTTTATCAGCCATTGACTTTGCGATCTATCGTTCAGCCTCAGCCTCCTCGGATAATGCTAATCTGGCTACAATCCCAGCGTCAGCCCCCCGCCCCAGCTGGCAGTACTTGCACGCCTTGATCAGGCCCTGGCTCAGGCTTTCGAGCCACCTGGACACAAGCAGCAGGACTCGACCCTCACTTCCGTCCGCCGGGACGCCAGCACACTGACACTATTTCCTACAAACCTCCAACGAGCCTCCTGTCATGGACTCTCCTACGGAACGCATGCCCATTGCCTGCGTACACTGCGCCAAAGCAAAGGCGAAATGCGACAAGAAGGTCAGTCGGTCTAGGCTAGGAGCTGCATTGGTCAAGAGGCAGAGGGGCCCCGGGGAGGGAGGAGTGTTCAAGAGAACCGCTCCTGATACACTGCCTTCCCACCGAGCTCGGAGATGCAAGCTTCTGGTTCAGCCTCCCACAACATGGCCTGTACTGACAGTGAGAATCCAAGGTGCCATGTTCAAGATGCGTGAGCAAGCAGATTGTGTGCCAGTCACGGGCCACTCGACGGTCCTCCCACAATCCCAATCGACGGAACCCCCTTCCACGACCGCACTCTGAACGTGCACTACATTCTTCAGCCTCATTCCATGTTTCACAATTGTCTCATTTTTCTGGCCCAACTCCAGGCGTTAATGGAGTCTCTCCCAGTGAGCATGCAGATCCGATGTGCTGAGGTATTGACTGACAACCCGTCCAGACGGTATGGGGCATCATACCGTCCCTCCACACCGCATGAGCCTCCCAGACGCTCACCACCCAGTTCCAATCGCTCCGGCCGTCTATAGCTTAGAGATAGATCCACAGGTGTTGAGAAACGGCTTCACGCACACACCCCCAGAGATGACTATCCCAATGACACCGATGATGCCAAACATGCCTCACATGGACACCTTCATACAGATGCAGGGGACCCCTTACGACCACGAAAATGACAACCACTTTCTGGCAATGAGCAGTGCCCCAACAACCCTGATGGATTTCGACTCCAGCAATATGCTGACGGACTTCATGAGCCCTCAGTCGGCCATGTTGCAGGACCATGCAGAACACTACCTGCTACACGGTAAGGTGGGAGTTCAGACCCCGAGTCATATTCCGCTTCCAATCCATATTCCCGACGGCGGGACGCCGTTTCCCCTTCGCATGGATCTCGAGAGCCCCTACGGTTCGCTGCAGTACCGGCCACCAGCCGGCCTTTCGCCGTCAAGTTCGTCTAGCACCAGTGGTTTGCAGGAGCCGGACGCGGTCTTGGCTGCGCATCACGCGTGGCCCTTTTTCCAGTGCAATCGGGTAGACAAGCAGTATTCCTTTGCTCCACCTAAGACGGCTGCCATCTACCTAGAGGGTCTCGCCCAAACACTTCGAAACCAGACCACGTGGACAGCATGGACGTCTCAGCTTGATGAGTCTTCGCTGGACATCTCGACTGAACGGAAGATCGCGACTGAGCAGATCGTAGGATGGTCCCGGGAGAAGTTGCTTGCCATCACTCAAAGTTTCCTCCACAAGGCGTTGGACATTCACAAAGGAGATCGTGGCGCTCGAGAAGACACCCCCTCCAGTCCGGACTCCAACCGGGACGCGTTTTTGATGCTACCGCCCCCCGAGGTCATGCAGTACTTTCTGAGGAGTTACGTTGTGCGATATGAGCCATACTACTCCTCGGTCCCCGCTGGCCGTCTGGATCCCAACGTTTTCATGCAGTCAAACAACAGCAAGGCAGCAAGTCTTCTCATCCTGCTCATGGTTGCATCTGGCGCTTCAGCAACGGCCACAGTGGAGGCGAGGTACGTCGCCAGCGGGCTCACGGAGGCCTGCCGGATCTCGCTCTTCGACACCATCGAGAAGGATGTGCTCCAGTCCCGCGAAGTTTTGGTACTGCGATCTGCACTCCTATTCACCTGCCTTGCCGCCTGGTCGGGTGACAAATGGCATATGGACGTAAGTCAGACACTCACCACTCCCGGCTTTGCTCCTAACTCACAAAACTAGATGGCCATGGGTCAACGGGGCATGTACCTAGCTGTAAGTTCGCTCCTGTTGGATTGTGGCGTCGCTGATCGTGACATAGATGCTGGCTCATTCCGGAATGCTGGACACAACGGAGTCCGCAATCGACATTGGAACATGTAAGCAGAACCCTGAAAAAGCATGGGAGGATTGGAAGGAGCACGAAGGCAAACACAGGTAAGGGGCTCCACATGACAAGGGGCGGAACTACGTCACGCTGACATGGACCAGACTCGCTCACTCCTGGGTAATTGTCGATCAGGAGATGAGTTTGTTTTCGGACACCACTCCCTTGTTATCAGTAGTAAATCTCCATGCTCCGATGCCCGACTCTGATGACCTTTGGCATGCAGAGACCGCGTCGGAGTGGATCGAGTTGTTCGGGAAAGTCCACGGCGCGACCTACCAAAGTCCTGCTTCTGTCAAGGACTTCTTCACCAGTTTCGTCGACGGCGACTTAGCCGGTAAGGAACTTTCGCCAACCCAGCTTCGCTTGCTCTTGCATCCTATTCAGGCGCAAGTGTCCCAGCTGCGTCAGTTCATCGCGTGCCTGCCTGATGGCACTAGCCATGCCAAAGCATCACGTGCGATATCAAAATCAGCAACCAAAGCTCGGCTGGAGGATATCTCTTCTTTGCTGCAGCATTGGTACTCGATCAGCAAGCAAAGCTTCGCAGGCAACAAGGGCACATGCTGGACAACCTGTGCCAACCTGATCATGTATCATCTAATATCCCTCAATGCCATAACCAGCTTCAAGGACATTGAGCAGTTTGCTCGCCGCGAAGTGGCCCTGGGCTCGTTCCGGTACGCGTCGTGGCTGCGGGTGCGATGTATAGACCAGTCGGAAGAGGCTTTCTTCCATTGTGGACAGATACTTCGCTTGATTCGGTCGATGCCACGTCCGGTCCGGCCGCCGTGGTGGTCAGGCGCTGTGTATCGAGTCGCCCTGACAGGCTGGGCAACCAGCATGGCCAGCAACGGGAACGGTCGCTACTCACCAACTCACGCTCCGGCAGAGCCTGACAAGCCATTTGCCATCGACGACCTCACTCCTGAGAACGAGGCGATCAGCAGGTACATGAAGTACCGAGAAGGCACACCCATGCTCAGCCGGCCTGATGGGTCCCTTGCGCCCATGGACGTTCCTTCCAACGTTCTTCAACACTGCATCGAAGTCTTGGAGGACGACTCCTCGATGCGACTTACCGACGGCATCAAACGTAAGCTCCGCATGTTCATGGCCAGCTGGAAAGACAATTGACATTGTCCTCCCCTCCCGAGACCCGAGCAGGTGAGCGTAACGAGCTCTCCTCTGGTCAACCTCACGAACCACCACCAGATATCACGCAGTAATCTTGAGCTCCTTTTCCGACATGGCGTGATGTTACCGCCTTTGTACAGATGATGAATGTACATCTGATGTCTTGTAATGATGATGACGGCGGCATTGGAGGCGTTTTAGAACCGGAAATATCGACTTTAATCGAAGAGGGGTGGGCAAAGGGATATGAGATGCACCGTTGACCCCACGTCTTGCGTCCACAAGAGAAGCTCTTGTGTGCTTGACAGTACCCTAGGAGGGATTCTCTTCCGAGCGCCATGTGATTTTGGGAGGAAAAAGCTTTCGAGCGGCCATTTATCGATGTTGGGGTTCTCGCTTTTGGACATCTGGGTCTGATCTGGGCTCTCATTAGGCAATACAGAAGAATTGGAATCCACCCATGTGAGCGGAAGAGCGTGCTAAGCAGACCTCCATTTGTTGAAACCTCATTATCGCTCTGCCCGTTTGTCGTACTCTTCTAGGTAGGGTAGGGGGTAAAGTCGAGTCCTGCCGTCGTATTATACAAATTCAAGGCCAAGGAGGGTTGGCACATGTCTTTAAGGTGATCAAAGGAGCACTAGCGAAGAATTCCAGCAACTTGAAATGATCAGGAGCAGAGTCCAGTAACTTGGAAAGGCATTCAAGCAGATCAGGTCTCGCAGCGGCCTACTGTATATGTCGGGCATCGGACATGACTTCATTCCGACGACGTGGTTTGGGTAGCTGCATCTGTGCTAGATCTAGGGCACCGTGGGCACCAAAGCGAAGATCACGGCGGTCTTGGGAATTTGGTGCCGGTCAAAGCTGGGGAGAATCGACGGCTCGAGTGTCCTAAACCCATTTCGATGCTTTAGGACTTTAGCTGCCCATAAACATGGTCTGTTCAAGGAGCGGATACATGAAAAGAGTTCGGCGCCGGAGGAGGATGAAGCAAAAGAACACGGAGCTACATGGGGAGGAGGGACCGCCAGTGCCATTTTTTTTCAGGGGCTACGGAGTTGGAGAATAGCCAGAGAGGCCATCCGTTTTCATCTAAAGACATACAACGTCTGATCAGGGAGACAGAAAGAAATGCAACAAGATGGAGATCAGAGTGATGCCAGCCTCGCTTCCACAATGGCGAGTTCGCTCGAATCTGATATGTGGTGAGGTGATCCATCAGGCCTTCTAGAGCCTTGTCAACCCCTCTTCGAACGCTGGACAAAAGGTACGGGAAGAGTTGCCTGAAGAGCCCCTTGATGCCTAGCAGGAGTGATGCCCAGAGGAGGTGGAGTCCCAAGTTGACGCCATCCCCGGTCGGCCTGGACAAATGCCAGGCACAACGTTCGGGGGGTGCTAAAATTGGAGAGATTGCAGAGAGCCCTGCTAGTGCTCGGACAGCTCAAACTAGAACAGGCTAGATCGGTAACGATCAATACATACACAGTACGAGGACACAAGGTGCAGAAGACTCGAGCGAGCTGGACGCCCCGCGGCAGTTCGTTGTAGATGCTCGAGTCGTAGATCCGTGGCAGCAGCTACACCACCATCGCATCCGGGTACGTCGCTAGACAAGCTCATCAAACCAGAACTGAGAGTCTGAGACATTTTCCACTGGGATAACAGGCCATTAATAATGCCTTGCAGCTTCAGGTTGACGGCGAGTCAATGCAGCTGCTCAACTACTCGGGCTCGACAACATTCGAAGCGAATAGCCACCACTGCGCGTATCCCCTCCAATGCCCGAGGTCTTCACTTGGAGGACGATAATGACCTAGGTGTCCGCGGACTGCGCGCGGTACCGGGGCTTTGACTACTTATTTCTGTCACTTCCTCAAAACGTCGCCGTCGCCTCAACTGGGAGCCGCACCTTTTCCCCATTCTCGCACTCCTACCTGCTGTCCCAAGCAGCATCCGCCTGAACACTCTTCCGAGGTGATTGTCCGATTGACGGGGCCACACCTCCCTATGTATCCAAGGATGTGAACCAGAAATGCACTCCTTGCTCTTTCGGATCTATTTCCGTCGCAAGGAGTTCCATTGTACAACATTCAACGTATGTTCAAGTACCAACGGTAAGAAAAAAATGATCCGATAAACGGTCACCCGATAAGGGAGGGAGCCCACGAGCCCCTCCACAAAATCGGCCCCTCAGTGGCCTGCCCCTCATCTCAACAACTTTCACACACATTGACCCTTCACCGCCTCGAAATGACGGGTTGGCGTCCAAAGAACTTGACTGGTCTGTTCTGCTATCACTGCCAAACCGTCGGTGAGGCTGGCAGGGCCAGACCTCCCAAGATTACGCCGACTCACCGACATGGCAGCTCCTCAGAATCAATAGTATCCAGGTAGTCGCGGTGCGCCAGTCGCACTCCGAGCTAGTGTCGGGAGCAAGGCAAGAGCCACCACACAAACTCGCCTCTCACATCCCCCTTTTATATCGTTTGTTGACAACTGTGTTCTTTTCCTGCTTTTGGCGGTCAGTACATCAACATTCAGTGTATCTTCATCGTCCTTTGCCGTCTCTCCAATCACTCAACTTTTGATTGTCCATCGTTCACTCGCCGGTCACTGCATCGTTAACCTCCGTACTACCTCACCTCGTGCTTACCCCGCAAGATCCCTCAACATGAGCGGCAAGGAACAGATCCGCCTCGATGGCAAAGTCGCCCTCATCACTGGTGCTGGTCGAGGCCTTGGTGCTGGTCTTGCGAAGACTCTCGCTGAACGCGGTGCTGCCGTCGTCATCAACTATGCCAGCTCCGCCAAGCCTGCCCTAGCCACGGTCGCCGAAATCGAAAAGGCAGGAGGCAAGGCTGTTGCGATCCAAGCCAACGTCTCCAAGACGCCCGAGGTCACCAAGCTCTTCGACGAGGCCATCAAGGCCTTCGGCAAGCGTAAGTCCAGCGGGGCCCGTCAGCCGCTCATGATCACGTGCTAATCGTCCAAAGTCGACATCGTTATCAACAACGCCGGCATGGAAGCCTTCTCCAAGCCCGAAGATGTCACTGAGGAGTTGTATGACCAGGTGTTTGGCCTCAACACTCGTGCCCAATTCTTCGTCGGTCAACATGCTCTGAAATATCTCAGTGGTAAGCCGTGGTCGCCCAACCTCGGGTCCCCCTCCTTGTTCAGCTGATGATTTTGTCGGTAGAGGGAGGCCGTATCATCTTCATGTCATCCATCGCTGCCCGCCTGGGTGTCCCCAACCACGCCTTGTACGCTGGTTCGAAATCAGCTGTCGAGGGATTTGCTCGCTCGTTCGCTGCTGACGGTGGCCCCCGACGCATCACTGCCAACGCCATCGCGCCCGGTGGTATCAAGACCGACATGTTCGCTCAGAACGCATGGCACTATTCTCCTGGCGCGACCAAAGACACTCCTATCGAGACTATCGAGGCCGGTATCGCCAAGCTCATCCCTCTCGGCCGATGTGCTGTCCCCGATGACATTGCCAAGGTCGTCATGTTCCTGTGCCATCCTGATAGCGAATGGATCAACGGTGAGTCTTAGCAGCCATTTACGTTGGGGTGTCGTCTCTGACAATTGCTCTTCCCAGGTCAAATCATCACCCTCACCGGTGGCAGCGGTATTGCCTAAATGGATCTGTCCGCCAACCTGGTTCTTGCCCTTGACGGGCTTTCTTCAGTACATTTTGTGGCTTCCAAAAGCGTGCTTTGAAAGAGTACAAAAGTTCTTTTGGTCTAGCAAAACCGGGTTGATAGAAAAGCCTCCCTCCTGGGCTGGGTGATGGGCGTGCAGGAATTGGTGCATCAAGGCGGACCAACAGGTAGATACGAGACAAGACCAAGGTTGGACACGAATTAGATCTTATGTCTCCGAACTCCTGAAATGACTGAACTGAGGCCGGCTCATCGGTCTGGCCCCTTGCTGCAGAACATCGTGACCGTCACCCCTGTCGATTAAACATCCGAGGTCTATCGTTCTACCGCGCTGCGCTGTATTCGCCGTAGAGGGTACTGTAAAGGACGATGCATAGATAACCCACCAGTTCATGTATCACTTGGCCCTAGAATTACCACTATTCATGCTTTGGAACAAGTGCCCGGACAATGCACAACACCGTCGCCATGATATTTCACTACGGATGCTACCAGGCCTAAAGCGTCCGAACCGGCGACTTCCAGCTCCGACTTGCCGACCTCATGCAGCGCTTTTCTCGTCCACATCAAACTCTGATTGCTCCGACCTTTTTGATATCATGCGGCCTCTGCTGCACGGAGCACACACGCAATGCTCTATGGTATGTATACGGTACACCGGAAATTCCTGCCATGCGCTGCCATGCGGGGAGATCATATCATGAAGGCCCATTCCGAGCACTGAGGACTACTGCGAGGACCATGTACTGCGCACTACTCGTAATATCTAGTATGAACCATTCTAGGCCGGGTCGGATTACCTACATAGCCGTGACCCGTGCAGTGTGGATTCTTCGATCTGGCGAAGCCAAATCCATCTCAACCGCGGGTTGTATATCCGGATGAGCAAGCCTAGCTACTGTAGCGCGTCGGTCCAAATCTTTTGATGGCCAGCGTCGGGACTCAAAGAATGCACTGCATATCCCCCGTACGAGTATGGGGCGGGCTATTTACGGACAGTATTACCCCGGATCGACAACCGACCATATATTACTCCGTGTCCTTGCGTTTCTACTTTGAGGGATGAGAGCGACGGTCCGAGAAGATGCGAAATGAGAACCACGCTGCAAATCTCCGGTACAGGACTTCCGCCCCCTCTCCGGTGATGCGGCGATTTGATTGGGAGGGAATAGGTTGAGTCATGGTTGCACACAATCCCGAGTACGGAGAACGGAGAACGGAGAATGGAGAACGGAGTTCGCGGATCAGAACGAGCTCGATTGGAATTAAGGCTATCCCCCGCCGCCCGTGGACAGGGACAGGTCGATAGAGAAGCAGTGTTGTTTCCCCAAAGGTAGGTTCGAGGACAGTCTACAGAGGGCGGGTTTGGTGCGAGAGTTTGTTCGTGAATGAACTGCATTGGGGTTCACAACGCGATTGAATGTGTGGGCGCATATATGTGTCAGCTACCCATTCCTCCAGATCTTTCTGTCCGCGGATTGTGGCATTGCTCCGAGCATGTCGATATTCCCTTCGGTAAAGCACGGCTGCTTGCCCCTGCTTCTTCATACAAACTGTGCTCGCCGGTCTTGAACGCTTCCTCTTATCCATGGCTGCCCCCGTGTCGTGAACGCTCTTCAGCCCTTAGCGCTTTCAAGCAGTCGGGATACTGCACAGGACCATCTACAAAATGAAACAATCAATATCATGGTCCGCAGGTCGAAATCACAATGGAGCTCAAGCGCCGTTGTTTGACTTTGAAACAGCAACTGCCATCTATCACGGCGGGCATGGGGAACAAAGCGATAAAGCAGAAAAAGATTGACGCCGAGGAAGGAACTTGTCCTTGGTGCCCATCATTGAGTTCTTTGTTATGGTCACGGTGAAACAAATCCGACTTTGTCTGATGGGTACAATGGCGGCATTGTATCGACCCAGCATCCATGATCGACTGCCCACGGCGCTACAACAAAGAGACGGACAGAGGCCAAGTTGTTCACGAATATAAAAGTTGTCTGTGTGACCGAGTCCTCGGCAATCTCTCAAGGCACTCTTCAACCGGCGAATTCAGGTAGAAGAAGAAATCAACCATCTGATCAGACGGCAGAAATCATCCCGTGGTGCCCAGCCTCGCTCTGCTTGGAGACACTGGACTGGGAAGATGGCTGATCATGTGAACAAGAAACCGTCGTTCGCGTGCCTTCGAAAATGGTATGATAGACGATCCAAGTCAGGAGCCCGCCAGAATGTTCAGGGAGGGTCGCAGCATCCAGCTACTCAGATCCAAGACTTTCTGGCTTGCCAACCCGGTGCGGAATTCCGGCAAACAGTCCAACGCAAGCCACGAGTAGAGACGGTCCGACACCAAGGGGCACAACGCCGATCTCAGTACCTCGAGCTCTGCCATGCTCCGAACGAGCTAGACTCCAGCCCTGCTCGAGCATCCGTCTCGACCACCTGTCTGCCCTCCACGTCCGCAATGGGTTCGGCTACCGGAGTTGTCCAGTCACCACCGGGACTGCTTCAATCTCGGCCTCGTCCCCAGCCTCGAGCACGCCCTGTGGTTGAAGGACCTGATGACTTTGAAATTTTTCGTTCTGACTTGGCTGGCAGGGCCGAGCTGGAGTCGACAGCGGCGCAAGCACAGAAGCAACCTCGATCTCGACCCAAATCCTTTGCAATTGATCTGACCCAAACTCAATTGGCGAAGGACCAACCCCAGCCCCAAACCCTAGCCTTCAAGGCTTTCCCCCGGAAACCGGTTGGGAATGGCCCAGAGAAGATCCAAGCATACCCTGGAGCCCCCAAGCGGAAACCTGTAGGTTATATTCCCCCTACCCTCCAGTGCGGGTATGTCAATGGAGTCCCGCCTGTTCTACGCGCTTGCCACAACACGGCTAATCTGGCTCTACCACTGAACAAGCCCGGCGAGACAGGAGCTACGACCAAGCACTACTCTTACCCACTTGTGGACTTTCATCAGGGACTTTTCGTCAATGCTAACCTTTCAGAGGCGAGAATCTCTTCGCGGTACCAGGAGCCTCGCATCCCCGCTATGGAGTTCGAAAGCTGGGGACTTGCTGATGAGGTTAACGCAGAGCTCACCCGGTTGCGCGTCCCCGATGAGAAGGAAGTCATACGCCGAAGTTCTCATTCAGACGAGAAGGAAGTCATACGGCCGAGGTCTCAATCAGATGAGAAGGAAGTCGTTCGACCAAAGTCTCGAGCATGGATGTCACCAGGGTCTCCCCTCCACGAGAATGCCTACGAGTTGGAGGCGGCCAGACCCGGCTTTCCCATCCTGCAAGCCAAGGTTGTCAATGTTCGTCCCCGGACGCCGCGAATCGTGACAGTGGCAAAGCCTCAAGAGCTTGACACATCTAGCCCTGTTTCTCCATTGTCCAGCGATGCTGGCAAACCCAACTTTAGAGAGTACAACTGGCCTCGATTCGTCGACAAGGAATTCATCGACCCTGCGGAGGAGTATTCGCGCCGCTATCGACATCGACGCCGGAAGGGTTTCAACGAGAAGGGGTGATCTCCAGATTGAACATTGAAGACGAGGAGACATGAGCACGGGATGCGTGGTTCATTCTCTCTATCAAAATGAAGATTTTATTGCTTACTTAAGTTAGTCGTGAGCACGTGGACTGGTCTTTGTGCGTTCCGCATCGGCTCTCTCCCCAAGTAGCTGTGTTCGATGCTCGTAATCATAACAATAATGATAATGGGGGAAAAACTGGGTCGATAATGGAGTCGTTCGCGGGCGTAGATCATGTGTTCTGCTGTTTCTTTCGTTTTTCCCGCCACATGATCCGACGCTCGGCGATGAACCGGATTGCCCGATTTGAAGATCCGAGACGAAAAGTTGCGGTCAGGAACGAAGAGGAGTGAAAGGCGTTCTTTTGACCCACAGGACAATACTAGGCCTTTCTGTTCCACTCTTTGCGAGACATCACGGGTACTGAGGAGCATGTGAAAGTGACGCACGTGAAGGCGGGTCAAGGGATTCTTCTCGGGATGATCATGCCGAGGGCGATTGAATTCATGGAGAATTCGGGCGAGCTGCTTGGGGGTGCTGTCACCATACCGCCCGGGCCACAGTAGACGGCGTAGGTAGATCAAGTCGCAGGACTGTCACCGAGAGTGTAGGAGAGGTGGCCGGTGAACTTAGTTAGAAGTCAATTAGAAGTCACCCGATCTGGGGGCGCTCATGTAGGGTAAAGCCGAAAAAAGGAGCTATAGTACAGAGTTCAGTTGGAGAGCGTGCCTAACAGAGACAGCCTAGGCCCCTACAACAGACCTCGGCAAGCCTACGAAGCCCAATTGTCGATGGCCGAATGTATTCAGCCTCAGGCACGCAAGTCATTCCCCTCCGGGCACCGCTCCATCGCACATCATTTCCCGATTTTTTGTCGCGACTTCCGATTCCTCGATTCCATCTCTGATGGGCTTCACCTTGACTTCCCCACATTGCGCGAGATTCGCAAGCATGGCCGTTATCGATACGATCGATAGGCGCTCGACAGGCTATTGTCTCGACAAGATCGCTCGGAACAGGATTCAGATTGGACGTCTGGTGTCGTTCATTTCCTTTGTCCACATTTTCCGCTTGCATCCCGTCAATTAGGCTGTGAAGAGAGCGAAAGTCAAATCCCAAGGTAACCTTAACCTTGGTCGACAATCAGCTCTCTTCGCTAACTTTGACTGCTTTTTGCCGCCAATCGGTGGCACTGAGTCAGCCCTGCCATAACGATCATTGTCACCGGCCGGGTAAGAAGTACTTGTACCGTCGCTGCCCCGTCCAGCTTAACCGCGCGTACCTCGTTCTTCGACAAGCATCGTTTGCCTCCGGAATCTTGCTGACCGGGGAATGAGAGGCGCCTCGCTTCTCGCTCCCATTTGCAAATTCTGCACGACACCTCCCACGCTTCCGATCCTTTGGGACGTGCACCCCCAAATTCTGAGGTGATTACCGACTGAGAGGCGCACCCTTCCCACATCGTCTAATCCACTCCTTCTTCTCCATCTCGAAGGAACAAGTGGGGGACTCGTTTCCCGTGGTTGAGCACATTCAAGCACAACCGCACCTGGGACTCGTTCATCTTGCCCACCGGTCCGCAGTAAATACCACTGACAATCAGTCCGCGTGGACCCTGTCTTCACTGCCACAGGTTATATGTGAGACAGCATTTCTCGAGATACCCACCGGGCTTTCTGTGTTACACTCGCCGACAATCCAAACTGCTCGTTCACTGACAACATTTCTTCACCGACTCTCGTCTCGTGTGCCACCTTAACAGACACCTCGCGGCCCATTCTTCCGGATTACAGCACTCATCTCCCTGATCACCCAGCTCCATCCGCCCGGTGCCCGTCTGAGTCCGCCACCACCCGCGGTCAATTCGACGGGTGCCCCTCCGTCATCGCGCTCTCTAAGGTTCCTAGCTTTTCGACCACCACACCCCGGGCGCGAAGAATTGAAGAAAATTGCACCCGATTGTTTGCCTCAATTCTCCTGGGACTTGCTGTACCAATTCAGAATCGGTCCGATTCGCATTCATGAATCCCTTAGTGTTTTGCCTCCCTCGGTGACGACTCCTCCTCTCGTGTTTCGGAACACAAGAGGCGGGAACGGTACGCTACCAAGGAGAGCAGATCAGGCAAAATGTACAGGAATTCTGCCCAGAATTTTGGCCATGTCGCATGCATTCCGCCCAACGCCCTTCCATCGCCTGACAATACCAGCGATTCTGACTTGGAAATCCTCGACGCGCTTGACGAGAAGAGGAGGCAGCTAGACGAGGAAGTTGCCAGGTTCAAGGCGGCAAAGGAGCGAGAATTTCGAGAATTTGAGAAAGAACTACGGGTGAAGAGGAAAGGACCCCGCACCGGCGGCCACCCTCTATCCTCGCCGACATCAACCAAAGAATTCACCTCGGCCCCATCGGCCACGACGTCTGTTCTGAATTTACTGGCCTCTGCTCAAAAAGGCTCTACCAATGGATGGGCAGGGCCCAAAGTGAGAAGAGATGGGCATCTGGGCGATAGGATCAAGAAACCCCCGCCGCTGAGCGGGCCTACTCTGTCTTTGGAGAAGTTGAACATCACGGGCGAAACTACGCCGCCGTTGCATTCCCTAGGAACGCCTCCAACACCGACGCTCATGAAGCGATCGAGGTCTCGCTCCCCCACCAATCCAATTGCGCGACCGACAACGCCACCATTCTCACAAACCGAAAAGGAAGCAACACCTACATCGACTCCCACGCCCTCCAAAGATCGAACCGACCCCTTTGCAGGAGTTTTCACTCCAGCATATCTGCCCCTACTCGAGTCACGAGACCGGGCCCCCGTAGTACGCAGTCCTCAGATTCTGGATTCCGCAGAAGAGGAGAACAAACGACTCCAACTCGATGCGACCAGCAAACTGCAAGCCGAGAGGCGGAAGCTCGAGTCATCCCAATCACTGCCTCCGCAACAGGTCTCTCCGGCGATTGACACAAGCAAGCGGACGAAATCGACGCCACTGTTACCCAGTGCGAGCCTCCCCAGTGCTTTGCGGACCGCTAGTGGAGGGGGCCGCCGAAGGAAGCACGTCATGTTTCAGCTCGCGGATCTCAAGGTCGTGGACCCGAGTAGTAGTTACGAGGAAGGGCCGAGTCCAGAACTGGAGGAGAAGAAAAACGCCATGGAATATCGAGTTCTAGGGATTCAGAGTGATCACCACGACGAAGCGGGCAAGGAAAGTAAAGGGTCTCCCGGACTACTGGGTGAAAAGGAGAAACGACGAGGACGAGGCAGAAACGGCCGCTTCATCTCCCCTATCCCTTCACCATTGGCGAGTCCCAGTCCGAGCCCGTCGCCTTCCCCGGCCCTCGACGGCTCGTCTCCACGCCTGTCTGCAGCCAGCTCACCGAATCCAGTCTCCTCTGCGGAAGAGACTGGCTTCTCAAACGGCCTTTCCGGCGCGGATGACGGGGGCAGTGGAGTCGGCTTCTTTGAGCTCGACGAAGAGCTCGCGAGTCCGGCGCTCAGAGAAGGCAAACCCGCCGAGACGTTTGATCTCGACTTGGAAGAGGAAATCAACGAGAAGGCCAGTGCCGCGCAGGTGGGCCTCGGGGTCGACTCCTCCATGCTGGTGGGCAGCGTGCCCATCAACATCGTCAGGCCCAGCAGCAGTTTTGTGGGCAGTTACGGGCATTGAGACGCGATGCCCGTGAAGGGAGAAGCAGGAGGACGACCGGACATCAAAGTTCAATCTCAGAAAAGCAAGGGGAATTGGATATACTTGGTCACATTGGCGTTTTCTAGTCTTCACCGGCATTTTCCGTCCATGTCGCTACTCGACAAGCAGACCATGCGACAATGTGGAGGGGTGGGTGGAAAGGTGGGTGGGCGGCTATCGTGAGCGATTTTGTTCCAGTTCCGTTACTGCATTGCGTTATGTGTTTTTGGTGTTATTGCTATATGCTGGCAGTTAGGGTCATGGTCAGGGTCAGAGTCAGGTCAGCGACACGAAGTCAGAGTCACGGACTCGATCCCGGACTCGCAGCCTACATCTGGAGTACCTACCTGCCGACCTATTCTGTATTCATGTTTTTGGGCGGCAAAAGTGAACTGTTCTGCACATTGCGCTATACTTGCTTTTTCTCATGTACATACAGCGGAAGTACCGACCAAGCGAGCATGTCAGGCCGTCCCTGCTATTGTGCTGCTGCGCTGCGACGCGACGGGAAAGGATGGCCTATGAGATGAGTACACACGCACGCGCGCACACACGAACACAGACGTATATAAACATTATATCATGCTATACTCTATGCTATCTATACGTATCTAACGACCGATGTCGCAGTGTCTCTTCTCGTCACTCACGCCATGCCATGCCATGCATCTCGATCATCTGGATGACCATGCTGGAATCCTCGCTTCTCATCTCGTCCGGAAGAGAGCGATATTCGAGCAACGACACCGTAACATAATTTTGGAGACATGACAATATAATAAGATGGACGGTCATATATAGATATCTACACATACACGTATCAATAGGTTCGTCAGGTCAATGGCAGTGAGTAGTCAGTCGTATACTGTATTCGAGCAGACCGAAGCTAAGGGGGGGCCGACCGAGGTGTATCATACACGGTACTCCGAGTTTTATTTATTTACACACACTCTCTATTACATGTCGCTGGGATCCATTCCCTGCATCTGAGTGAAGTGATTCCATCGCTTTCGTCCGACACAGCGTCTGATTCGACGCTCAAATCAAGGCCTGGCCCCTGAACATGGCATCGCGGACCTCGCGGATGACGTCCTTGCGATCTTTCCCACCCATGAGCACGATGCCCCGTCCGCGACGATTCATGCGCCCCATGCGGCCTAGTCGGTGGACAAAGTCGATCGTCGTGCGCGGGACGTCGTACAGGACGACGTGGCGGACGGCGAGGGTGTCGACGCCCCGGGAGCCGAGATCTGTCGTCACGAGAACCTTGACGTCGGGGAGATGGCGCGTCGGTTTTGCGGGTGTTTTGCCCGAGCCGGACGGGGTCGGCGTGGTGGCCCGGTCGAAAGGGACGAAATCCTTGAACAGTTTCTTCGCCGGGTTAGTCGCGTCCGCGGGTTTGAATGATCCGTCGACTTTTTCCACCGACGTGAAGGATGAGAGGATCTCGGCCTGGCGCTGCTCCGTCGTGTCTCGGGTCAGGGCCACGGCTTCGACGCCCTTGGTCACCAGGTACTCGGCGACTTGCTCGGCTTTTTCGCGCTCGTTGACGAAGACTAGGATGTGCTTGACTGTGTTCTTGGGGTTGAGGTCCTCGTGCACAGCCTTGCCCAGCGTCCAGATCACGTCGGCGCAGGCAAGGTTGCGGTCCCCGCGGTACGGCGCGCGGTCGATGTCCACGGCCCCCAGTTGCACGCGGCGCGGGATCGTGTGTAGTTTTGGGGTGACGATGCGTTTGCAGTCAGGGAAGCGCTTGTCGATGAACTTGTCAAGACTGTTCGGGATGGTTGCCGAACAGAGGATGAGTTGTTTCAGTGACGGGGCCGCGCGGTCGATGATTTCACAGGTTGTTTCAGCGAAGGAGCGGTCGAATAGACTGTCGGCTTCGTCCATGACGAGGTACTGGATCCGGGAGAGGATGTTAGGCTCTTTCTTCGCGATACTGGCGATCAGGTGTGGGGACGAGACGACAATGTCGATCCCGGTAGGGTTGAAGAGACGGTTGCGGATTACGGTTGGAGTGTTGGAGGACGAGATGCCGGCAGAGCGGTATTTGACCGTGTGCGATATGGCCTTGACCGTCTTTGTCACCTGGGAGATCAATTCGCTGGAGGGGAGGAGGATCAATGCTCGGGGTCGGCCCATAGATGCATTGGGTGGTTGTGAATCGTCTTGTAAAGGATTTGCGTCGAAGACGGTGTTCCTGTCTCGCTCTTCTTTGTCCTTTACTTCCTGAGCTTCACGCTCGAGTTGTTCGTTGTGGTCGAGTTCTTCTTGTTGTTTGACGGAGTTGATGACTGGTAAAAGGTAGGCCAAGGTCTTCCCTGACCCAGTCTCTGCCGCGAGAAGGAAGGTTTTGTACTTGTTCGTGATGGGCTTGCCTTCTGCATCGACTTGATTCTGTTTTGAATATTCACCCTTTTTGCTCAGGAGGGCCGGGATGGCCAGCTTTTGGACGGCCGTAGGTGTATACTCGGTCAGATGGGGTAAGACTTGTGTGTATACGGCGTCAACGACTGGTGGCATCAGACCTAGGTCTTCAAACGATGTGACCTTCTCCATCTGCAACTTGAGTTTGTTCCGCTGGCCATAGGATAAGGGAGTTAGGGTCTGTTGCATCTTCAACGCGTGAAAAAGCGGCCGTTCCTCCTTGTCCTTCTTCTCTTTTCTCGGAGCCGGCGATTGCGTTGCCCCAGTAGGTTCTTCTCCACTGGAGATGGCTCGCATTGCTGGCTTGGTTTGCGAGCTCACAACCGTTGTTCGTTCCTTGATTTTCGACTTGATGGCCATCCTAGCACGTGAGGGAATCGCTCGAGGCGGTCGCGGTGGTAGTCTTGCAACGGTCTGATTCATCCCGGCAAAGGGCCCCGGAGTCTCTCTTCGCGCAGAGTTCCTTTCTACGCCTGATCTGCCGACGTCTTGAGTCAGTGTCATTCTCGACGGTTTTCTCCTCTGTCGCATGGCCAGAGCCATAGTTCGTTGAGCCTGCCATTGTCGGCTTGAGGGACGTAGAGTTGAGAGAAGCGCTCTGAAGCGGCATGCCGGGCAGATCGCCGCGCTTGAAGACATCGATTCCGTGTTCAAGTGGTGTTCACTGCTACACAAGATCATGCGGCCTGGACAATCGCGAAGTGCAGGCCGGAACTTTTTTCTTGCGCTGCGCGTAGTCGCGTTCCACTGTAGTCGGACCCCTGCAGGGCCAACTTGGCGTGCTTGGGTTGTCTCGGGTGGACGCCGTTCACGTTGTCTGGCCAACGAAGCCTGCAGCGGGCTTTGTTTTTGTCCCCATGCAAAAGCGCCTGACAGCAGCGGGGGCCCTCGCAAGTTTCACCTGCGCCATTCATATCTCTTAACGAGGTCTCTCCGCTGACGACTCTTCCTTCAAGACTGGCCTTCATTGCGGCCGAGCGATTCATTCTACACGCTCATTTCTTCCTCTGCTCAAGTGCATAATCGGATAATCCAACACGCCCGCAGCTGGTCTGCCTCTTCAGGCTCGGCGCAGCTTAGACAACAATCTGCCATTCTTTGCACCCTGCGCACTGTTCATCCAGGCTTCATTCCAGTCCCTCGACCAATCAGCCGATCGTTCATGGTCTGAGCTCGACGTCTACCGCATACACAAAGCTATTGTCGAGCAGTCATGGCGTCCGAGGTACGTGGCTTCGTTGGTATTGGACTCACATCTCACTCCTCTCTCAGGTTCCACCTCTGCGCATTCAGAAGGGCAGCGGCAATGGCAATGGCACGAGCACCTCGCCATCTAAGCTGCCCCGAGTGACCAATCGTCCTCTAACCGAGCTAAGTCCTATGGCCATTCGAAGAAACTCTCCAAGTTTTCCACAGGGAAAGGTGCGCCTGCCGTCCACCACAACCCAACATCACAGCAAGTTGACATGATAGCAGGGCAAGCTTTTTGGCAACGAGAACTCCCCAGTCACGTCATCACCTTTTTCCACAACCTCACCGCGTCTGTTCTGGCAGGGTCGTGATCCCAATTCGCCTGCGAGAGACGCCACCGAGAGCCCGCCAGTTCCTTCACCGAGGAAGCGATCGTCAATTGAGAATCTCAAGAGAGCCTCGAGAGTCAAGAACAGCAGCATGTTCGAGATCGAGCAGAGGCACCACTACGACCCCTCTCGTCCCTCAATCCTGGATGGCCGCCCACAGAGCATGCAATTTCTCAGACAATCATCACCGGTTCGCACTTCCGATGCAGGTCGCAAGGAGAACCTCGCACCAGGTAGCACGACTCTGTCAGCGCCGTCGGCAGCGAAGGAGCCGGAAGAGGATACCGTTTCCATCACAAATACTGTCGCGCCTTTGTCGCCGAGCAGATTGAACGCTTCTCCCACCAAATCTTCGCTCTCCAAGAGGACCGGTTCAGCGATCCGGCGCAGTGGTTTTGATCCAGACACAGGTGTATGGGAGGACGACGAGGATATCCACGAGAAACAATTGCCGCTCGGTCGTGGGCTACACCGGCATCAGAAGAGCGTCACTTTCGACCAAGCCCCTCCACAAGTAAATGAGTATGAGATGACCACTCCTGCCCCTTCTTCCATAGCTTCTGGTTCTCGCGAGGGCAGCTACGAGTCTGCCGACGAAGACGACGAAGAGGAAGACGAGGCTAGCTTCGAGAGAGGCTCGTCCATGGACCACGATGATAGTTTCGACGCCTCTCTGGAAGACACAGAGAAGACTCCGGTTGTCCTTCCCGAGGACTGGCGGTTTATGAGCCCCGATACCGCTAACACCGACCTTGCTCAACATGAAGAGGATGTGTTCGAGGATGACTATGGCAGTCCTGCTCCAACAGCTCAGCCTGGCACTGTTTCCAATCGGCCTCACCAGACCAGCGCAAGCTCAATCGACTCCAATGGACAATCTCGCCCTCTGCCACCCCTTCCTCCCATGGCCGGAGCTCAAGCCCAGTCAAGGAGTGACAGTCTCTCTAATGCGTTTGAGCGCATCAGTGTCGCCTCACGTTCACTTCCCACTCCTCCGATGCCAGTGGCAACTTCCAAAATTGACATCCTGAATATGAGAGTATCGACTTCTCTCTCGGCTGAGGATCGACAACGCTTGATGGCTCTACAAGAGCAGGAAAGAGAACGTCGAATGAGGCGCATGGGCTCCAAGGAACCCAGTCCTATTCGTAGCAGCAGTGCAGGTGACTCCACCATCTCAGATCTGGAGCCAGTACCAGTGCTCTCCGAGTCGAGAAACACCACACCGCGGCTCTCGAGAGACTCAATCCTTGCAGGTCTCCGTGGCCAAATTGGACGCGACAGTCGAGACAGCAGCGAGGACATCCCTGATGTCCCTCACCGGCGAGACCTGGCATCTCTCGATCCAGATACCCCCATTCCTTCAATGGAAGACCCAACACAACCATACATCAAGGAGGAAGAGGCGGAAGAGATAGATTTGTATTCCATTCCCGACACGCACGGCCGCCGAACTGTCTCGGATTCGGATGCGAGCGCCATCAACGATGATGACCTCACCAGCCAGTACTCGCAGCCATCGTCAACTTCCTTTGCTCCTCCTTCAGCAGCCGATGAGGGCCAGGAGACACCAAAGGCACAAAGCCCAGCCAGAGAAATACCCTCGGAGCGCGTCTCATTGCCTGACTTTACCGACTTTGGCCAGGCAAGCAGTTTTGACATGGGTCTTGCGCAGTACTTGAATCACAAGGAGGAGAAAGCCAAGCAAGCAGTCCGCGCGGAGCCAACAACCGGGTTGCCTGACCTCGCTGCGTTGCGTCAATCAATTCAACGCTCGTACACTCCTGATAACCAGAGCAGGCAGAGACTTGCAAGTCCACCAACTTTCAGTTCGGAGCAGGCAGTACCAGGAAGTCCTGACTCTGTGGTAAGACATCCCATTGCATCTGAGGAGTTACACAACCGTGCGAATATCGAGCCAAAGCATCAACTGGGCGCGCCTGAAGTTGACAGTGATCGATCTGTCAGTCCCTCGGAGCCCTCCGACACCGGTTCCGTCTTGATCAACGAGAGAGAAGCTTCACCTGTATCCCCCATCTCGGCCGAATTCGAAGACACACCTGAGATTGAGATCACCGAACCACCCCAGGATAGCCGGACTGACGAGAAGCCTGCCGAGGCTCTCACTGTCGGGGCAGAAAAGAAGCGTGTCAGCAGTTTAGTACCCTTGGATATTCCCCATGGAAGCTTAGATGAAGGCCTTGGCCTAGGTCTGGAGAAGGAATTTGACCGAGTTGTGGAAGCCCAGAAGGTAGAGTTTGAACTCTCATTGCAACGTCTTTATTACCCTTTCCATGGACGTTTTCCATCGAGTGAGCTCCCGCTCCAACAAGTGGGAGAACTGAAAGGCTCGAATCCAATGGAAAACATCCCCTTTCTCTCCAAGCCCCGTGGAGCTCGTCCTCCACCAGAGACAAGTCTTGCTATTCTCCCCACTACATCTGGCAATGGAGAGTCATTTGCTAATCGAGCTCGTCGCCGACAGAGAGGTTACCTGATGCGACAAAATACCAAGATCGTTGTTGCATCTGAACGTGTGTCCCAGGATGACTGCAGATCACCTGGTCTCCCTACCTTGACCGAGGACGGTTTGCTTGGTGTGCCGTCGGAGGCTAACCACGTAGTACCTTCACCACGGAAGACAAGTCAGCCAACCTGGACTGCTGAGCCATGGAACGGTAAAAGCCGTAGAAAGAGTATCAGAGTTGGAGGAGAAAAGGCGATGAGTAAGCGAAAGCCAGTTGAAGGACCCGTGCCACCCTTGCCGGGTTTGGCCAGCAATGCCCAAGAAACGCTTGATGCAGTGGCTGAGGATGAGATCGGGGAAGAGGATGAGTGGGAGGAGGGCGCCGAACGTGGTCGGCTGTTTGTCAAGGTTGTCGGTGTCAAAGACCTGCAGATGCCTTTCCCACAACGTAAGACACTTCTCCCAGTCCGCTTCTTCTGGCGCTGACGCACACACACAGATGAACGCACCTATTTTGCGTTGACGCTCGACAACGGCTTGCACTGTGTGACAACCGCCTGGCTCGAACTTGGTCGGAGTGCACCTATCGGCCAAGAGTTTGAGCTGGTTGTGCTGAACGACCTCGAATTCCAACTCACCTTACAAATGAAACTCGAGGAGCCGAAGATTGAACGACCGCAATCTCCCACCAAGCCGCCTGCCTCGCCTAAGAAGCAAGGAGCTTTTGGTAGGTTATTTGGTTCACCTAAGAAGAAGAAAGAGTTGGAGGTCAGGGCACAGCAAGAAGCGCAAGCTGCCAGGAGACCTGTTACCCCTCCTTCTGCCTATGAGCTTGCTCAAGGTCTGGTCGCGAAGGATGGTTCGTTTGCCCGAGCCTACGTTGCGTTAAGTGAGCACGAGAAGCAAGCGTACGGTCGACCTTACAATGTCGACATCACCTGTTTCAACGAGTGGGCGCTCGAAGAAGTCAGTGTTGGCAGTTCGCGAAGCAAGAAGAGTGTAACACAACTTCAACGCCGTCCGCCCTATGAGATTGGTAAGCTGGAGTTACAGCTTCTCTACGTGCCGAAGCCGAGAGGAGCCAGGGATGAAGACATGCCAAAGAGCATGAATGGTGCTGTTCGGGCACTCCGAGAAGCCGAGGACCGTCTGCAGCAACAAGCCAACATCAAGGAGTTCGAGGGATACCTGAGTCAACAAGGAGGAGATTGTCCGGTAAGTTGAGCTGCTCGGTTGAGCTAGGGCGAGACGCTGACAGAGTGTAGTACTGGCGACGACGCTTCTTTAAGCTTGCGGGAACCAAGTTGACGGCTTTCCACGAGACAACTCTGCAACCACGTGCGACCATCAACCTCGCCAAAGCCACCCGGCTGATCGACGACAAGACGGCCCTCATGCAGAGGGAAACGTCCACGAAAGGTGGCGGTCGTCGCAAGAGTGGATTTGCTGAAGAGGAAGAAGGCTACATGTTTGTTGAGGAGGGCTTCCGCATCCGTTTCGGCAACGGAGAAGTGATCGACTTCTATGCCGATTCCACCGTCAACAAAGAAGAGTGGATGCAAGCTCTGTCGCAAGTCGTGGGTAAGGCCGTGCAGAGTGGCTCTGCTCCGATCAAAGGCTGGACCGAAATGGTGCTCAAGCGAGAGAAGAAGATTAAGGCAGAAGCATCCGCACCCCGTCACCGAATGGGTCATCAACGAACCGAGACGTACCACACCAGTGGGGCGGTTAGCCAGGCGAACAGTCCCGTCAAGTCTTCAGCTCGCGACGAGAGGCATCGGAAGACGAAGAGCATGATTATGTAGGGATGGAATGGTAATGAGCATCTTCGGAAAGGAGTCTTGGATTCTGTACAGGGCAGAGTGGTTCGCACATGTTGGATTGGGTTGGCGTTGGGTCTGGAGGGGATGTGTCAGAACGCCAGCTTGGATGGCAGTGTTGATATGGGATTCGACCTCTTTTTGGGCTCTTATGGCCAAACGATTTCATGCAGCACACGATCCATGAGGAAGCCAGAGTCGGTAGACAGGGCTGACCAGGCTCACCATGTACAATGCCGTGATGCGTGCAAAGAGAGTTCTTCTAGAAAATCAAGTTTCAAGACGATCGCAAGTCCCCAGTCGGCGAGCAGACGCGGCCCCCACAATGCAACTAGCCCGTCAGCATCGTCGCGAGAGGACGGCGAGCAACGGACCACAATTTGCTCCTCCCGCCATTCCTCCCAGACCATGACTTCAAAATGCAATAATGGGTATCGTACGAACCATAGCGATTGTGGTATTAAGCATCTCCCTAGTCGTGTTCGTGGCGCTGTTCGGACGACTCCCTGCCTTCAGGTAAGCGGGCGCCTGACGGACGAGTCTCTTGTCACTTTCAGCTTTTAACACGGCACTTGCAGGAGAACGCCAATTGCCTTCCTACATCGACTGCTGTGGGTATACATTCCCCATGCCCTGGGCAGCATTGACGAACGGCTCACCGGCCGACGCGTCACGCGCAGTCTGGCCCGGACGGGGAATTATCTCATGAATGAGAAACATCCGCTCGTACTCGTACGCCCATTCAGCAGGCCCCTTCGAGTGTGACCGACGTCTCTCTTACTTACACGGCCGCTCTACAGATCTTTTTCGTGGGATTACAGCTCATCGGCGAGGTCCTCTTCATCCCGGCGGCATGGGGCCGGCTCTCGTTGGGCCAGATCGCAGCGCTGCCTCCGCTGATGATTGCGCCGTTATGGTTCCTCTACCTCTGTAACAAGACGGACTCGAACATCACGCCTCAGAACCACCGCTCCGCCATGCTCGCTTACCCATATGACTATGCGTTGTTCCACCCGGGGTACTTCTGCTCGACGTGCCGGTTCGCTAAACCGCCGCGTAGCAAGCACTGTTCGATCTGCAAGGCGTGCGTGCAGAAGCAGGACCACCACTGCATCTGGATCAACAACTGCGTCGGACGTGCCAATTACCTGTGGTTCAACGCCCTGCTGGTGAGCATCGCCGCGCTGCTCGTCTACGGGAGCTATCTGGGCTATGGGCTGCTGGACGCGCGGCTGCAAGACCGCCTCGTCCCACCGGCGCTCACGCGAGGGAGCCTCACGAGCAAGCGGTGGAGTACGCGGCTGTCGTGGAACGAATACGCCCATGCCTGGGCGTGGGCCATCGCCGTGGAGTGGCGCATCGGAGCCGTCGTCATGTTGAGTCTCATGTGTGTTCCCCTGGCGTTTGGGTTCCTGGCGTATCATTTGTACTTGATGTGGGCGGGGATGACGACCAACGAGTCGTCCAAGTGGAGCGATTGGAAGGAGGACATCGCTGACGGCGTGGTCTTCCGCGCGGAGATGAAGACGCTGAGAGAGACGTTTGCGCCCCTGCCGGAAGATGTGGAGCCTCGGAATGAGGACATCAAATGGCCCCGGGGTGTGAGGGCGCGGTGGTGGCTGGTGCGGACGAGAGACGGGGAGAGGCCGAAGAGGAGGAAGGTCAAGATCGATGGCAGCAAGGATGGGAGGCGAAATATCACCCCTGGGAAGGGGCTAGATAATGGGGAGGATCAGGAGCAGGAAGAGGTGCCGGATGAGCGGTGGGAGAGGGTGACGAGCATCGCGCAGGTGGAGAATCTGTATGATTTGGGCTTCTGGGATAATTTGCTTGATGGTTTGTTCAATCGCGGTTGACCGACCGAACGGAGCCTTCTGTATGAGTTAGCGATAGAGGATTGTCTTGTCTTGCTGGGGCCGGTACTCAGACCCATGCGTGGGGTGGAGGCTATGCAATAGATCTGATTTCAACGAGAGCGAGAAAGAAAGCCAGAGCTGTCCCAAGACGGCATTCCCTAATTCTGCCCTCCAGAATGGTGGTATTCCGCCGACCGGGAAAATGCCAGGTCTGAGAATGCAATAGAGCGCATCGATGCTTGATCAGAGACCACCGACCGAGTCGACCTTTCCGGCCACCATTGAAGCCTCGCTGCGGTAGGACAGACCCAATGACTCGCGAGGTATTCTCATCCTACAGCCAAGGCAATGCATGCTGACCGACTGCGCCGTCGGTGGTGGCATTAAGAAAGCGCTGGCAACGCTGCTTCTACAAACGCGGGTCATACAGTTCAGTCCAGTCTCGTCAATACAATCTACATTTCCGAAGCGCGCCTCCAGATACTGAACCACACTCGCAGGATATTTATACATACTCTTCCCCCGCGTGCCAGAAAGCTCGATCGTTCACGTCTCCGCCATCCCCTAGGCGACCTGTCAGAGTAATACCCAGACAAGATCATGGTACTCTGCCATCAAGGTCAAATACTCGACGCGAGGATCAGACCCAGACTCTGACCGTCAAATGTACCTAGCCGGCAGGGTGCCCTTGTTCAGGAAGGTGTTCTCAAAACGGACCGATGCCTCGAATTCCATGGCCGGCCACCGCATGCCACAGAACTCTGACAGTCTTCGCCGCAACATCACTTGCTGATGACTATTGTTTGTGGAGAAGCGCCATCTGGCAGCGCGGGCAAGTGCAGGCTGGATGGGAAGTAAATTGTCCGCCGTGGCCCTGCCAGTACTGTATCCCGCAAACATCCTTCAAGCGGGTTGTCTGAAGGTGCCTGAAACTGTCCTCGAGAATCACCAATTCACCGAACTGGAGGCATGAACACCGACAAGGAAGTTGAAACAGAACTGCTTCACGACTGGTGAACTCGTAAGTGATGGGTCTCCATGTTTACAGGCCGTCAAGGCTAGAGTTTCAGTCATGACCGTTAATCTAGATTATGTATCAAACTGAATATAGGGAAATCAGTTGCTTTGGAACGATTTCGACCGGACGTCCGCACGGTGGACCAGTACGGAGTACGGTGGAGCACACGGCCGCTGCAGTCTGCGGCGAACTTTGACTCGCGGAAATCTTTTGGATCATTCCTCTCCATCTCGACTGCATTTGCGAGCCCGTCAACTTGCACCCATACTTCTTCTTCGCGTTCGCTGTTGCATCACTTCATCGCGTCCGTTGTCTTCAGTCGGCGGTGCAACTACAACGGAGTGGACATCCTCGGTCATCATCCATACTCCGTAACCTCTCCTAAATCTGCGCTACCTCTTAATCCGGCACGGACATACTTTTCGATAGCAGCTACACGGGCCTCAAGCTCCGGATATCTGCACAATGGATCACTCACGAGACCCGTGTCCATGGGTGGCCCTGTCAGATTTTGGTGGAGCGTTCTGTATGGGCGCATTGGGAGGTATGGGGAGGCGCACTGCCCTTTAACGGACATGTCTAACAATGGCCCAGGCACGTTATGGCACGGTATTAAGGGGTTCAGAAATTCACCATACGGCGAGCGACGGATAGGCATGCTCACGGCGATCAAAGCCCGGGCACCCGTGACGGGAGGCAACTTCGGCGTGTGGGGAGGCATGTTCAGCACATACGACTGCGCAGTCAAAGGTATCCGCAAGAAGGAAGATCCCTACAACTCCATCATTGCTGGTTTCTTGACGGGAGGTTCGCTGGCAATAAGAGGAGGCTACAAGGCGGCGAGAAATGGTGCCATAATGTGCGCCATCTTCCTCGCTGTCATCGAGGGTGTTGGGATTGGGATTCAGCGGCTGATGGCGGAGAACACGAGACTGGATGTAAGTGTCGGGGACAGCATGAAATCCGATCGACCAGATGTGCTAATAGTGTTCAGCTCCCTCCTCCTCAACCGCCATCTGAATCTGGTCGGGTACCGGCGTGACTGGTCGAATTGGCGACGGTTCCGCATTTTATTTGAAGCAGATCTTTCAGCTTTGCGTGGCAGCGCTTACAACTCGGTTCTCTACTCTCCTCGGACAAGGATGTTCAACTTCGTCGCTGTTTAATGACTTCCCCATAAGTGCATAGCCGGGGTCACGGCGCAGACATCTAGGCGGGAAGGCTCCATGATGTTAGACAGGCTGATCAAGTGGACATGCCAATGGCACAGGTGGCCAACAGATGCCCGCCGATGCGGCGAGTTTGATGAAGGGCGCTAACATGACGCATGATTGCCTGACTCAAAGGTGTAATATAATGTACAATGAATGGAGCATTGCATAACTCAGCACTTCCAAGCAATGAATCTTTTGGTGCTTGTAACAGCAGATCTGAATGAATGCGGAGCCACAAGGCTGCGAGGCTGTGAGACCCGAGCGCCTGTCTCCATCGTCCTCCATGTCCGCATTCTCACTTCTGCTTCTTCCAGCACTTTCAACTCTTTTCAATTAGACTTACAGCTCCCTTTTGCTTATCTAGTATTCTCTTTGGCGGCGCCTGTCATGCATCATGGAAAAAATGTCACTAAAACCGCGGGGCTGGACGACGCAGCACGAGACGCCCTCGACAAACAGGCTCGTGTGAAGACCGCCGACCTGGGCTTCCATGCGCCAGACTACATCTTAGACGACATTATTCCGGTCACAGATCCCAAACTCATCTATAGCAATGTCCATGCCCAGCGCGATCGCCGCCTTCGTTTACTCCTGCGCCGCTACACAAACCAGATCCAGTACGGTTGTCGCAATGTTAACTGCGCAACACCCACATGCTTGAGCTACCGGAAGAGGAACAGTACAGCGCCGTTGAGGAAATACACCGAGTTGAGCGCGAGAACTTTGGCATGCCAGTTGGTGGACGAGTACGGTCGCAGTGGCAAGGATACGGCCTTGGGACTCTGCCCCAATGACCCGGTCGTGCCTTGGTACGAGGATCCCACGCATGCTAAGAAGAGGAGGAATAGTCACGAGAAGCTGCCACAACACAGACAAGAGAATGGCCATCTACCGAAGCCGGCGGGTCTGACGCAGCGTCCAAGGGACTCTCCCAAGCATTCGCCAGTGAGAGACCATGGACTAAGAAGACAAAGTCAAGATGGTGTGGTCGAGGCAGGGAGGCGCCTTCGCAAATTGGATTCTTCAATCGCCGAAGGACTTCCTGGGGTTGCTAACCTCTTGAACGCGACGATTTTACCGCCAGACACGGAAAAGGATCAAGCTAGAAGTGAGGATGCGACTAGCGAGCTGTCACATTCGCCCACAACCCCCACAAGACCAAAGGATCTGGCTTCCTTTACGCAGACACTATATGATCTAGTACCATTGCGAATTCTCAGCTGGTTACCTGTCAGGAGTACCAGCAGTACTGGAGATGACGCATTTTCACCAGATGATGCTTTACACCAGGAGCAGACTTCTACCGATGCAATTCAGCAGGAAGAGGCAAGGCCTGAAGAGCATCATGCGGACATGGTAGCCAATGGGCCAACTGATCAGAGCCAGGAAACACCAGCAGTCGTCCACCAACCCACGTATTCTCTCAAGACATTGACTTGGCAAAACATGACATGGTTACTGTCGAAGGAGCGAAAGGGGGATCCTGGCTACCATGGGCGGTTTACCCCGTTAATTAAACAGAGCTTCGCATATTGCCTCAGTGATCCTGAACGGTTGTGTAAGTCTGTTAAGGATATCCAGGAAACTGTCAGGTCTTGTGCATCCAACCTGCAAGAAGAACGGGATCCAGTCTGCGGAACGAAAGACAGCGATGGCTCGCAGGACCCCCTCACCGTGTCACAACATTCAATCGCTACAGCAACAACGGGTGATATGCGATCGCTTCTGTACGGCCTGTCCACTCTCCAATCCTTCCACGAACGAGACCTGGTCATGACCAGCGTGCTGGAAGCACTGCAACATTCGTATGCCCCGCCTGCGTGGCTGCGAACCTGGCAGTCTGGAAGGCATCGCCGCTCAGGCAGCGGAAGTGGCGAAAGGGCATTGACGAAGAGACCACGAGCATTTGACGACCCGAATGCTTGTGCTTCTCGTCCTTCAGGCCTCATGGGACACGACCCTGTGCTCGAGAATGATCTTCCTAAGATCCACCTTGAAGAACCCCAGGTCACAGAACTTTGTCTTGTGGCATTGTTGCTTCTCGCCACCACAATTTTTGATCCTCGGATACCAGGGTTGTCGAAACCAGCCTGCTGGTTGGACAAGCAAGATTTCTCCAACTTCAGAGACGAGAGAAACCTTGGACTTGCACATGCGTCTTTCCATGGGCATTCGCGACCGCAGAACCTCGCAGCCATGCGCGAAGTGATCGAGGCTATTGATGTGTCCGACGACTGGTTGGTACATCGGCTGCTGTTAGGCTTGATGGATGTGATTAGCCATCGACTGACCATGGCCAAGTGGGCAAACACGTTGAAAGGCTCAAAGGAGACAAAGTCGACGCAAGCAACGATCGTCGAATCACTTGTCGCTCGATTTGACCGCGACTTCCTTCCGACAGGGGATGATGACAATTCTAGTTGGATCGGCACGGTCGCCATCGAACTGGTGAGGACCATAATGCTCAAAGACTGGGACCGCTCTGTCATCATTCAACGATCCGGACCTGTAGGCGGTGCGCTGGAGCTTCTTGCAGAACTATACCGCCAGAGGCAGGAATTGGACCTGCATCACGGTCTTTTCTGGATGCCCTTCATTGCTGAGGCCTTTGACGACATGTCTATGCCTTCGGAATGGCTATCTTTCCGTGCGGACAACCGTCGAATGCATCTCCTCTCCTTCTCGTTTCTCTTCCGGCCTGAAGTTCTGGTGAAATACTTCCGAGCAATGAACATCGCCATCATGAAGAAGGCACACGAGGATGCCATCATCATCTACAATGACACCAGGCAATACATCTGGGCAACCCCCGCCATCCCAGTCCATGGCGCGAAAGAGGTTTTGGCTCACCTCCGACCTCATATGGCCAAATACTTTGTGCTTACAATCCGGAGAGATGATATTTTGAATGACGCGATCAACCAGATCTGGCGTCGTCAACGGCAGGAGTTAATGCGGCCGCTACGGGTACGTATCGGTAAGGATGAGGGTGAAGATGGCCTCGACCATGGTGGAGTTCAGCAAGAATTCTTCAGACTTGTCTTTTCAGAGGCGTTTCGACCAGACTATGGCATGTTCACAGTTGATAACACCACCCGGATGGCCTGGTTTCAGGCAGGTTCATTGGAGCCGCTCTACAGGTTCGAAGCGTTGGGCATATTGATGTCGCTGGCTATCTATAACGGCATCACAATTCCTATCACCATGCCGCTCGCCTTCTACCGCAAGCTCCTTGGGCTCAAGGTTAAGAAGCTTGAACATATCGCCGATGGCTGGCCTGAACTGAGGAGAGGCTTGAGGACAATGTTGGAATGGTCTGATGGCGATGTCGCGGACGTGATTGCGAGGACTTATGAGTTCAGCTATGAGCTCTATGGCACCATGGTCACTGTCGACATGCAAAAATTTGGTCGAGACGATCCATGGCCACCGACAAAGCTGAAGACAAGCAAGAAGGGCAAGGAAAAGACCAAATCGACATCCTTCGAGATACCTTTGGATTCAGCGTTGACACCGCCATCTCACGCATCGCCCAACTTGAGTCCTGCGATCCCAGCCGCTCCGATGCTCAGCCGAACCTCGTCCGTTGAGCTCAGAGGCATTTCAACGCCTCAGAGTATCGACAGCGATGTGCTTGAAACCTCCCCCGTCGAAGAAGCCTCACTCGTCACGAATGCCAACCGGGCCCAATATGTCAAGGACTACATCCTCTGGCTCACGCACAAATCCATTGAACCGCAATACGAAGCGTTCGCCCGCGGCTTTTACACCTGTCTCGACCGCACCGCCCTATCAATCTTCACTCCTGAAGCTCTCAAAGTTCTCATCGAAGGCTACGCCGACATCGATGTCGACGAACTCGAACACACGGCCACTTACGACGACTACGTGGCCACCGATCCGGCGATCATTGATTTCTGGAGCGTGGTTCGCAACATGTCGCCGGAACAACATAAACAACTCCTCGAGTTCGTAACGGCGAGTGACCGCGTGCCCGTCAATGGGATGAGCAGCGTCACGTTCATTATCCAGAAAAACGGCGAGGAGGATACGAGGCTGCCTAGTTCTAGTACCTGCTATGGTAGGCTTCTGTTACCGCAGTATTCGAGTAAGAAGATCCTGGAGGAGAAGCTCACCAAGGCGATTGAGAATTCGGCAGGGTTTGGGACCCTGTGATCCGAACCTGTTACACAACATTCGCTCGCAATGCCGGATGAGGGCTACGAGCTGGGGGTGGGAAAATGAGAAATAATGGTTGAAAACCAACCGGCCCGGAAAATACGTGCGGTTGTGGCTACCGCGATGAATGCTCGTATCCGTCGCATCCATGAATTAGCTCTTACGAATGATGAAACACGAGCGACGAACATTGTTGGTTGCGTCCTAGTCATTCCACGTGTCGACAGCTCCATATGTCGTGCTCTCGTTCCGTTCTGAGCATCATAGCTAGCTATGGTCCACGCCAGGTGTAGGCTGGTCGATGAGCATGGCGTTCTCATCAGCTTCGCGCTTCATTGTTCCCGTGCCATTTCCGTAGACGGTGGGCCCTTCGACCACGCCGTCCATGTCCATGTCCATGTCCATATCGACATCGACATTGACACCTCCGTCCCGATGCTGGTCTTGTGTCTCGGTGAAGAAGTCACGCTCCGCCTCGTCCGCTTCGAGCAACCAGGTCTTCACGTCGCGGTCCTTCCCACCGCTGACTAGGAGCCCCTTTCCTTCTTTCGTCCTCCCAAAATCAATGCTCAGCACGACGTCCCTGTGCGCCTTCTCCCGCCAGAGGACGTCCTTGCTGCTTACGTCCCAGGCAACGATATCCCCGTCTTCGCTCCCGCTCGCCACAAAGGCCTCTAGTCTTCTTTCCCCGCCGCCGTTGTCGTATGAGTAGTTGCCGACCACGCCCGCGAGGCTGTACTGCGCGTTGGCGTGCCCCTGGTATGTCTTGACGCACCGCCCCTCGATATAATTCCACAGTCTCACACAATTGTCCAACGTCCACGCGAGGAGGAATTTGCCGTTCGGAGAGAACTTTACGCTCGTGACGGGCTTTCTGTCCTCGTCGACGAGGGTTCGGAGACATTGGCCCGTCGATGCGTCCCAGATGCGGATCAACCCGTCGCCGGCGCACGACACAACCATGGTGCCGTCGCGGAGGAAATCAACGCCACCGACGGGGTCCGAGTGGGCCGGGAGACTCCTCATCACGCGACCCGAGCGTACGTCCCACAGGAAGACGGCCTCGTCGAAAGACCCAGACACGAGCATGTTCCCTTTGGGACTGAAGCAGAGCGAGTAGACATAGTTACTGTGCCCTGTCAATGGGGACGGTGCGATAGGGAAATCTGAGCCGAGCGGCGACCATAAGAGGATCGACTTATCGTCGGATGCGGAGGCGAGGGTATAGGGCGGGCCGACGGGCGACCAAGCTATGGCGTTCACGCCCGCCAGATGGGCGCGGAGGGTGCGAATATGTTTGAAATGTGAGTCTGGCGTGGGATTTGGAGGGATAGAATAGATGTTTATGCTGTTATCGGCAGAGGAGGTTGCCAGGAGGGTCATATCGGGGGAGAATTTGACGCATGTTATCCCTCTGGCGTGGGCGCGGGGGAGGGTGAGGAGGGGTGTGAAAGTCAGAGACTTTGGTTTCAACGAGGGAGGCGGGAGCAGTGAGGCGGAAGGTTGTCGGGAGTGCGAGTGCGAGGGTGAAGGAGAGCGGGAGTGCTGCGGCGAGTATGTGTCTGATCTGGATCTGGATCGTGATCGTGATCTTGACCGTCTCGATCTGCGGTGATGTTCGGATTCCGAATCGTAAGTTGAACTGCTTGTTGGACTTCTGCTCAAGCGTCTTCTGCTCCGACTCCGACTCTGCGATCTGTCTCTCCGGGGCGTATCATCTTGGCTGTTGTCCCGGCTTCTACTCGGTGAAGTTGAGTAGCTTCTTCCTCGGTGCATGTCGCGTGCTGAACGCGTGGGTTCTTGTTGGCGCGAGGGTGGTGGGTGTGATCGTGGGTTGGCTGCGGAGTTGCGGGACGAGGATGAGCCTTTGCTTGACGTGCGGCGTCGCTTTGGCGGAGGATATCGGGCAGAGTCCATCTTGAACGGAGGTGAATGTTTCTCAGTGTCTCAGCGCGGCGGTAGACATTTGACAACGCGGTGTCCTTTGTGCCTTTCTCGCAAAACTTGATACAGTGCAGCAGCAAACAAAAAGGTGCAGAAAGACCCCGACGGTACTCGTACTGTGGAGCACACGACCAGGGGCCCTGGGCCTCGACGCTACGGGAGAGCCGTCCCTACCATGTCAACGCCACCTTTGCGTTCGTGGAACTCATCGACCTCAACGGCGGACCCTACGGCAGGCAACTCCTCTACTCATGCCCTCGGACTCTATCAGCGGAACCCTAACAGTGTTCTACCCGGGCCACTTACATGTACCAAGGCTGAAGTGGAAGCTGACTTTGACTACTTCCTTGCGAGCAAACCTCGGGCGACGCGTCCCCATCTGTTGACAAACTGACTCGTTTTATTGTTGCTTTTACTGGGGGGCTACGCTCGCGGTACTAGTGCTCGTTATGGGCTTGCCATCCAGACACAGGAACCATAACCTCATCACGGTCCCGGCGATGGCTATACTCTTCGCGCTGTTGCTATCGATGGGCGTACAAACCGACGATTCTAACACACTTGGTGCCACGGCTACCTATGCCCCAATGTCGGTCGTTTTTATTGGGACGGACTCTTGATTCTCGGGTAGATCGTCACCTACTGATATCCGTACAGCGTTCAGCCAAAGTGCAAGCTGATCAGAGCGAGTGGACACTTATCACCCATGAGTCGGAGATCACTGTTTTCACCTCAAGATCCGAGGACCCGGAATATTGATTCGTGCAAGAACGGTGTTAATGGCGGATAGTTGTTAACCATACGATCGGATTTGAGCTGGCAATCTCTCCCCTCGAGTATCTCTTTCGTTCAACACTCAGTTCTCAAACTGTCATCGTCGGCGAGATCGGATAGGACAAGTAAGTCATTCACCGCGACCATGATTCTGATGCTGTGCCTGATCACTCTCTCTGCCCCATCAACACGAAAACCACAACCGTGACGACCATCATCCCAGCGCTCACCACAAAGCCAATCCACCCGACCGCCAAACAATAGGCCGCAACACTCAAGCTCAAAAATACAAAGGCAAGACACTCCAACAGCATCAGCCACATGCCTCCCAGCCCCAGCACGACAATCCCAAACACCACGCTTCTTTCTCCAGCCGTACGGGTCCCAGCCCCGCCTCTCCAATGCTTATAGCCGCGCTCGAAAGCATCACGTACATGGCGACGATGAAAGACCAATCCGATGGAAACCAACGTCGCTAAAGCGAGGGCGAGAGTGAAAAACAACCAGGCCAAAGCGATAAAGGTCTGGATTTCAGAGAAGTACCGGTGAGCGGAGCCGAAGATGCCGACCGTCGAGGTGAAAGTTATGAGGGAGCCGAAAGTGGAGAGGAGGAAAGTCGCTGGGAGGAGGGCGTCGAGGAAGCTAGGGCATGAGTATCATCAGTCCGGAAGAACGGCAAAGAGGTTTGTTTGACGGATTGAAAATATCAAGAGGCGCCAGATGATGTGAATATGTCAAACACCGAGAGAACAGTGAACAGAATGTAAGAACTCACCGGAGGCCAGGAGGATCAGCAGGATCGGTAGCCATTTCGAATTGCTGCATCGAAGGGTCGCTTTGAGATGAAGAGCCTGTAGATCTTCAGGTGGTGGTGGTGGTGTGTGACCGTTACAGACGTGGTCCGAGTTTCGTTTAGATATCTGGAACCCCCGTCCCAGATATTTCGCTCAAGCAGCCTTGATTCCTATCCTTCAGATCTGGAGCTTGCAACCTCGACCACCCCAAGCAAGTAGGCAGGCAAGTAGGCAGTAAAGTAGGTAGGTACAATACTGTATTTGACAGCCCTCGTCTGGGAGCCTGTCCTCCTCTCCGCCCCGCCAAGAACCACGGCTTCGTCGTTCCTTGCTGAGCGCCCTGCTCCGCCCCCCTGCTGCCTTTTTGAATGACCTGGGCGCACCCTCGCGCACGGCTCAATGAAACAGCCTCTACGGGGACCTTTCGGGCACTATGTAAAAGCCCCCTCGCCAAATCCCGAGCAGGTACCAGCACCAGCACCAGTGCAGTGGAAGGCGGAAGGCACAAACCAAGATCCGCCGCCTGGATGGACCAACTTTACGAACAAACCGCAAAAAAAAAGCCCCAACTTATCGACCCGTTCTCTTCCTTCACTCAGCCGGAACGCGCGGGGTGTGTAGTACTGTATTGTATTGCCGTGTCGTGTCGTTTAGTGTCGTGACTGGCGGGCGACCAATTCCAGCCTACATACATACAGTACGTCCGTCGGTCCACAGCGCACAAACATGTATGTACACGCTCCGGACCTGTTGTGCTTGCAGTATGGCTCGTCAAGAGAGGACGTCCGCGGAGAGCCCACCCCCGTCCTTAAATACTACTTCTGTAATTGGTATTCGGTAGTTTGGACTCGGGGGCGCAAGTCTGCCTGCCTGCCTGCCTGCCTGCCTGTGTGCCCGCCTTGCCCGAATGCCTTCCTGCCACGCGGCGTTTCAAGAAACGTCGGAAAAACAGGTTTGGGGGGGGCACCTGCACCAAGGCCACCACCATCATGTGATGCCTTTGATGCATTGATCGCAATGGATGGGATCCTGGATAGGGAGGGGGGGCCGTTTCGAGATATCAAATCAGGAATGTCGAATGTGATTCAAAAACCTGGAAACTCTAAAACTTGCCCAGGGGAGGAGATCCTGGGGATTCCCCCACCCGGGTCGTGTTCGTCCATACATACATACCGGATCCTAGGATCGTAGCCTTGGGTGAGAGACTCTACCACACTAGGAGACACGAGCTGAGGAATGAGCATGGCGGGGCGATCGGCTTGGTCACAAGGGCGATCCGTATCTAAGGTCACTGTCACGACTGTGTATCAGATACTTGCACTCGCACTCCGACTGTGTGTAGGTGATTAGACTCCCTGGACCGATGGGACGCATTAAGATATGGGGCTCAGAGGGACTCAAGTGTTCAAGACTTATCAGGTAGAGTTTCTCCATTAGCCTACGAGCTACATGCATACTATTTGACATCGGGAGCCTGACTTGAGACCCTTCCAACGCTTCACCGAAATACGGAGCCTTCTACGAACGTCCAAGAATGGTAAACGTTATAATAATTAATAGCCCTCGCCAGAACGTCATGGCACAGTCGTGATAGTACATAGGCGCATGTACATGTCGCACGTTCGCAACAGAAATGTGTACTCGACATGCAAGTGAAGCGAGGCAATTTCCTCTCACTCCTGATCTTTATGCAAGGTCCAAGCAGAACGACAAACATGCCACCACAGCAAAGGCACACTCCCACCAAGAAGAAGAATCTCAAAAGAGTGGATCAATAAATCGGCCGTCCTTCATCCCACCGCCTCACCTCCAAGTTCGACCTGTCCTCGGGCTTCACCACAACACTATCATCACCAGGGCTGCTACTTTCTCCAGCCCTTCCATCTGTGATCATGCCGCCGGATCTCCTCCCTTCCAACCCTGGCGCCAGATCCACAGGCCCAATCCACTCCCAAACACGGCTCACTTCGCCAGTCTTGCCGCCTTCCCTATTGCCGGCTCGTACATTCGAATTCCCTTCGACGATCCTCCGCACGCTTCGCCAGACGCGCTCACGCTCCGAAGCACTGAACATGCTTCTGAGCACGTCATCCCTGAGCTGCCCAATACTGATAAACGGCTCGGAAACGCGCCCATCTTGATTCAGTGCAGCTTGGGTGGCTAACCTATCCAACGTCGTGGCCACGAGGCCCGGAATGCGCGCCGTGTTTTGCTTGTGGGTGATGATCTGGTTGCGACCGTACGCCAATCCCGAAGCAAGCAGGATCAGAATTGCAATAGGGATTCGATTCTCTGCAATTGCTCGTAGTAGCGATCGTCGGATGGCACAGGTGAGGGGGAGTCTTGCGAGGGAGGAGGAGGAGAGGAGCTGTCTTCCGGATCTGTTGTTGCAAGAAGTGCACTTCGAGTCAGTCAGTGAATCGCTAAATAAAGATCTAATGCATCCAGCCCGAAGCTTCAGGGAGGAGAACTTAAGGGGTCAATAAGCACCAAAAGGAGGTGGCTAAAGAAATCAAGGTGCAGGCTTCGGGGACATTGACGGGGGACCGCGACTCGGTCGTCAACTAGGGTCATAGCAGGAATGCCAATCGTGCCGTGGGCGGGAGTGCAAACACAAAAGTTAGCAGAAACGTACCGATCCTGGGTAACCTGAACTTCATCTCTGCCCAATATATCTCCAAGGGCACCGCGCCACAAATCCTCAAATTCCTCGTCCGTCATGCCTCTTCGCTTCATCTTCGATACCGTCTTCTTGAGGTCCTCCTCTGTAATCTCCAGCTGTGGCTTTGTACCCTTGGCCATAGCTTTGACTGCCTCATTTTCCCGCGCGACTGGGTTGGAAGGGGTTGTGATTTCTTCACCACACTCGTAGGAGGCTCTTCTTTCGCGAAGTTCCTCAATTGCTCGATCTGCGACGGCTTTGATTCTTCTCTGTTTCTCACTGTCCGGCTCACATGTGGGAGGAAGTGGCAACCCTCCATTCAAGCTCAACGGATGTGGCTTGAGAACAAAGTCGTTCTCGCACTCCACTTCCATGTTCGGATAGCACACTGCATGTTGCGGGCAAGGTTCACACCTGGGTTGAAAGTTCTCGTGCACCCATGCGGGAATGTGTGGATTGGATGCCAGCGACCAGTTCGGTTCACCAACTCCACAGTAGCCGACATTGATCTTCTCTTGTCGATACCATGCTCCCAGTGCGCCGAGAACCGTCGTGAGAATAGCCAGAGGAGCGGTCTTCGCTATGGGGCCAGCTGATTTCTTCTTCCTTCGTCGGACAAGAGTAGATGTTCTGCCCGCAGTTAATTGGCCGTTTTGCTCGTCCTCCGCAAGCTCACGGGCAGCATCTGGAGTGAATTCTTCCGTCGTTGTGATGCCGTCTTCCGTGCCCGTAGACGTGAGTCTCGAGATAGGAAAGGAAACAGTCGATCGCGAAGGAGATGACTCTTCTGGCTTCAGAGACGTAGATGTAGTCTGTCTGCGCTTGGTGGTGATACTCGATGACAAGGACTTCCGGGATCGTGAAGCAGATTTGCGCCTATCTGATGCAGATGGAGGGCTGGATCCGGACTGAAACGGGTTTTCGTCTGAGAAAGGGCTGGTGCCTGCTTCGAGTGACTCCCTCTTCAGTCTGGCATCTGGTTCCTCGATCTTCACGGCCGGTTCCAGGACAACCTGGGTGGGCGCACTCTTTCGCGGTCTGCGAACCGTGGACTTCGCTTCCTCCGGTTCTGTATGTTCAGCATCCGATGCACGTGGTGTTCTTGTAGTACTCCGTCTACTTGGAGTTTTCGTTCTCTTAGAGGTGGACGGTGCTCGAACAACAGACTCTCCGGCTGTGAGGTCCGACTTGCTCTTCCTGCTGCGTGGTGTCCTCGGAGTGGGCGGAGGGGGCATCAGCTGTCTGTCATCGCCCTCGTCGCCAGAGATCGTGCTCTCTTGGCTGCTGGGCACATCTGTTATGCCTTTACTCGTGCGCCGGACTCTGGCTTGCGCCCTCAGTAATTTGTCCCTCTTCGGCAGCACTTCGTTCTCGAGGATCTCCAATAGCTGACTTTTCTTTGCCGAAGATGGATAATGGGTGTTTTGCGCAACAAGGATAGACCGCATGCGCGGGACCGTCAGTGAATTCAGGTCGAAGCCGGGCTGCAGATAGTAGAGTTCATCCTCGTCGGCCATGGTTGCGACAACGGCCACAGGTCACTACTGCGGTCACAATTACGCGACCACGTTCAGCGGCAGTCTAGATTCAGCTGGTCAAGGCGGTAGTGAGATGCAAGACAAGATCAACAGACCGAAAGAGAATAAACTGCCTCCGGTAGGGTGTCAAGATCAAGATTGTAAACAATGGCGCAGTTGCTTGCTAAACAGTAGGCCAATCAGAAGGCAGTCTAGGGAATCATGTGATCGATACGTCCTTAGAATTTCTATGACGTACTGGCTGGCAGTGGCGGTTTGCCGGAAAGCCAGCAGCATAACATGACTGTGACTGCGATTGTTGGGAGGAACACATTGAGGCGAGCGCGTCTGCGCGAAGTAGATGGTTTGTATTCATGACATGAGTCTGAGGCTCTATACCTCTCCTGCCCGACTCTCAATCCTGAAATAGCCCAATAAGTGGAATTCTCAGCCAACATGATGTAGTCGTAGTCCATATTCATACAGTCAGTCCCGTTCCCTTCGCTCTATGCCGTGACACGTCGCAGACATGCCTTTATAATGCAAGGGTCGTAATATTCTACACTTCTCCCCAAGCTCCACCGCTTGCCAGAATGCTGCCACTTCCCACACTGCCTCCAATATCCCAGTAGTTTCGGCTTGAACCGCTCATCACTAATGAGGCTTTCCTGCTGCTGCGTACACTTTCGCTGGCGCAGCTGCTTGCAGGCCTTTTGATATTTGTCCTTGACTCCCTTCGTACCCGCACGGGAGATCGTTGGGCTCGAGCGATCAGAGGATGATGTTGTCGTATAATCGCCGTTCGTGTAGCTGCGTCTTCAATCGGCTGTCTGGAGACTTGTGGAGATTGTGCCGATGATCTGCTCACGAACCTGTCTCTCAGATATCGAAAAACCATCTTTAGGTCAAGCTCTCTTTCCCAATATTCTCGCTCCTGCTGCAGGCTTCTGGAAGAATTCAGTGGCGAGGTTGCTGAGACTGGGTCTTCTTCAAAGCCCCAGCTTTCAGCATGGGCTGGGTCTCGGACTGTTGGTGGAAAGTTGGGCGTCATCGCTGACGAGACAGTATCCTGGACTTGGGCCTCCACTGTGGTCGGCACCGAGGTTTCTCTCCTGGGATGGGACATCAGCACCGGCATGCCTGCATAATCAGGGCTTCGAGAATAGGTCGCGAAAGCTCCTGGATGTGGTGAAAGTTGATGCACGAACACGCCCAGTTCGCGGGCAATGCGCTGAAGAAGCTTGTCCCGCCACGTTGAATCTTCAATGTTGCGCCCCACAGGCGTCTGCTCGGGTATTGTGGGTAGAGCAGTGCTGGCCGACGGTCTCTGCTCGAATGCCTCTTCTGGTAAGGATTCTCCAAAGATGACCGACAGAAGTGGTTCGTCAATGCCGATGACATCTCGGATAAATCTTCTCGTAATGCGACGCCAGAATGGTTCTGACTCCTCAGGCTCTTCACTTGGCCGAGACAAAAAATCGCTTTGCCTGGGTGTCGACCCAAGCACGTCCTCGTTGATAGAGGCAAGCGTCTCTTGATACGAGGACTGACGCGATCCTCGCCTTAGCCGGCTGCGGGTTTCTCGTTCCACTTCGTCCATTAGCGCTTGGCTCTGTTCAATTCGCCATTTCTCTATCCTCATTCTCTTTTCTTCGCTTGCCTGCGCTTCGATCTCGTCGATGGTATCCAGCCTCCGCTGCACGCTTGACGGCCGGCGATGATGTCCGTCATGCTTTCGTTTCGGGTTGTATGCTTCGTGTTGCCATAATTGCTCTAGCACCGGTGGGCTTGAGGCTTGAAAGGATCCCAGGCCATCGTGGGCTGGTAATACAGCACCCTGAGTCTGGTTGGAAATGGTAGGGTATAGGGGAGATTCTCTGAAAGCATGCAGTCCATCGTCGAGGCTGTCTAGCTCGCCGTCTTCCGTCACTTCTTCATCAAAGACCGACGACTCAAGTCTGCCTGACCGTCCAGCGGTATTCAACGATATGTCGCTTGCTCTTGACACTCCTGCTGTGTGACTCGGCTGTGTTCTGGTAATGGTTGACTCGGCGGTGCTGGGGGAGAAAAGTACCCATTCTTGTGATTCTGAGATGGGTGTTGGTTGTAGATGTGTCTGCGATGATGATTCTTGTGACTGGTATGCGTTGATGGCGATGGGGCGCGGGGCCGCGGACTGCTGTTGGAACGCCATGATTCCCAACCCGCGAATGTATGGGGTAGGTCGTGCTACAGGGTGCACGAACTATACAATCTCTCTAGACCTGTTGTCAAGGTATGCGATGAGAAGAATGCTTGACTGGATGATAGATGACAAAGACTCGCGCACTCTGTCTTCTTTGTCTCCCCTCTTTGACCTCTCGGGGTTGTAGGCCCTGCTCAAGTGGAGGTCCAGCTCCGATTGAGGAGCAGGGTGATCAATAATGTGCTCTTTCGGGAAATTTAGGGTCAGATGGTCGGTCCACAGGGGCGACGATAGAGGCTCTGCTTGGGGATAAAGTGGTCAACGTATTAATGGTTATCGTTGATGAGTGGAGGAAGGAACAAGGGTGTTGGGCAAAAGGAGGGAGCAGGTTGTATCGCCCTGCACACTCAGTTTGGTTGGGAGTGTGACACGTCCCTGTTCCGAGGACGGTGTCACTCGTAATGGTTGATAGAGCAGCTGGAAGGACTCCCCGAAACAGGATGGAGCGAACCCAGCCGCAGGTGACAGATGACCAAACGCTGCGGCCATAGGCGGCATGCATGACGATATGCGAGATTCCTTGTAGGTCATACTGCTATCATCTGCCCTCCGCTCCCGGCTTAGTCTTCCCATCCCTTCGGCGCGCTGGCTGAAAGATAAGAATCCGAGAGATCTCCCATCTGCTCCTCGCTGAATCCCACGCCCTTTTGGTCAAGGCGGTTTCGCTGCGGACTCAGGCGGCTTTTCTGACTAACACTTTGATAAAATGCGCACCACTTCTGAGAAAGCACGCGAGCCACTCTTTCACCTTCTGTTCCTTTCGCCCTGTTCGAATAATATTGCCGCTTTCTGCAGCCTGCAGCTGCATCTATAAGGCTGCGAGGGGCCTTTGGGCTCAACGTTCATGAGCTTAGCCATCTGGGGCCAGGATTAAAAATTGATGTTTAGGCACGCAATCTGACGTTTGGATTGTGGCATGAAGCCATTCGCCTTTCGGGCACTTTCGCTGAAAGGAGAATGATCATTCCGAGCCTCAGGAAGTGGACCGTCTGTCGCATGCCACTCCCTTGTTCTCGTCAATATGATCATGATCAGGCATGATAATTGTGGCTCGACCCGGACATAACATCCAGTGACTACTTCTTGGCTTTGTTGCATCATTTTGCTCGGTCTGAACCGAGTTCTAATAGGAAGACTGCATGAAACTTGAACTCATTGTTCCCGGGCACATTTTTGTTGTCTATTCCTTTCGGAGGTACTCAGATGGACTCTCCCTATGGACTCGTCGGAAACCACTTGCCGGCTTCTGACTGTTCTCTTCTCGCTCAACGAGAGCTCACCAGGCAACGCCTTAGACACCCTCAAATAACCGTTTGTCTTGGTTATTGCTAGTGACCTGCGTTTTGCAATCCACTTTCATCCTCGCCAATCCACTCCATATGGCCCGGGTTCCCTAACGTGACATCTATGCCTCAGCAGCAATCTCGCTGCCACCCTCATAGGCACCCGGGAATCGCTTCATGTTTTGTTCGATGCTGCCCTTGTTCCTCAAGAACTGGACGTAGGCGCCATCAATCAAAACACGACCCTCCTGCTTGAGCTTGACATATTCCTCGCGTCTGAGCGGTGTGAAACCCCAGTTCTTGCTGACGATGATCTTCTGGCGACCGGGGAACTTGTACATAGATCGTCGCAGAGCCTCGATAGCAGTAGCACGATGGGCGTCTCGGGTTCGAACAGAGAGAAGAATTTGGCCAATGTTGACACGGGCGACAGTGCCGTTAGGCTTGCCCCATGCGCCTCTCATACCAGTCTGGAGTCTATCGGCACCAGCGCAGGACAACATCTTGTTGATACGGACGACATGGTATGGGTGGGCTCGGATACGGAGATGGAAACCTTCTTTGCCGGCAATCTTGACGAGATACCTAGGACTTGTGTTAGCCATCACGCTCTCTCCCTAGATCATGGGTAGATGTACTTGTTGGCGCAGATACGTGCGGCTTCGAGGGCTTCGGAGCTCAGTTGTTCGTACTCATTTGAAACCATGTGGACGCAGAGGGGAAACTCGTCGACATTGGCTCGCTTTCGTCCGAGGTCGAAGATACGAATCTTGGGGTCTGGTACACCACGGTTGAATCGAGACTTGGCTGCGAACCTCCGTTAGTATGTACCGTAGTTGGCAGAACGATAAAAATGACTACGTGAAAGTCGGTGCGGTCTTCCGAAGAGGGGGAAACTCACGATAAGGCTTGTTCTTGCAATAGCGGTAGCAACGGGCAGGTCTTCTGGCCATTGTGACGGTTTACGGATTGATTTGCACTTCTTGCGAACAATATGGTAAGGGAAGAAGTTGGAGAGGCGACGATGACCCTTTGTACAGGTTGTGATGAATTTGGATTTCAAAGCGAAATGCCAAGCTAGTGGGCGATGCGATTTGCGCCACTCGGAGTCGCGCAACCTGCCATTTGAGGTACAACTCGGCTTCGGCAGAATTTGGAGCCGGGTCACTTCCCACGAGCCCACTACACTGGGTACGAACGAATCTACTTGTACAGAAAAGAGAGTACCGTGCATTTCAGGAGAAGAAGCAGATTGTCTAAAGCGGATAGTAGAAGAATGTTGAAGTTGAGATCAAGCTCTGCATTCGTTGCGAATCTCTTCAAACTTTTGGTTCCTGTTATGGGACTCGCGCGAGCACTTGTCGTCTCAACTGCCTTCCTTGAACGCAGCCGCCTGTAGAATTCTCATTACATGACAAGCATCGGTTCCAAAGTCCGCATTTTGGTTGGCGTAATAGCTTATGAAGCCGCGCCGAGAATATCAGAGTCACCAGCGTCAAGGACGGCCATCGTTGAGCAACGGTAGAGCTTTCCACAAGCGGTGCCCAGTTCGATCTATTAACGGGGAAGATAATGTGTTAGCTGGTGTCCCTCCAGAGCGTGAAAGAGCTCCTTCTCAGGGTCTTCTATGTTTTATATCACTCACGTTGTTTCCAGCAAAATGGTGGACATTGGTCTTTGAAAGCATGGAGTAGTATTCCAGCTCGCTCTTGCGGAGGGGAGGAGTGTTGCCAGCAATGATGACAAGCTTGGCTTTGCCGGATCGGAGGCACTTGAGGGTTGACTTGTAACCCAGGGTGACTGTTCGAAAGAGTCAGACTTGCTTCGACCATACTGGCGAGATGGGAAATCACCTTTGCCGGACTTCATCACCAGCGCCAGGCGCGAGTTGATGCTGTCGGTGGTTTTCTTCGCTTTCTTCGGTGCCATCGTTGCGCTCTACTAGTTGTCGAAGTAGATTTTGATTGAAGGGTGCGCTCCGGCAATTTGATGTTTGAAGGGTTGTTGTAGGTGAAATCCTCTCGATTAGCGCAGATCAGTCGGCGAAATTCTTGTTGCAGGCAATGTGGCCTTGGCAGAAGGGTCGACCAAAAAGCTGCAAGTGCAGTCGGGCTGATCACTGCTTCAGTTTACGTAGCCACGCGAACAAAGCGCCACCAGTCATGCAGCCATGCACTCACCCGCAAGCAGGGGGCCTGTGGGCCTTGTTTCCGGCGCTCAAGTGCCTCACAGCAAGGGCTCGAGGCTCCGCTGGTGCTCCTGCTGTTTATTGCACGAGACTGGCATGTGCCCAAACAACCGGATGCTCGTAATGTTGCACTCGAATTTGCCAGCTGAAGAGTCTGCTCAGCATCATCCTGTACGAGTATCGGTTTCCAAAACATCACCCATCACACGCGTCCAAGCTGAACTTCGCTAAGGCGCAGGCTCGCTCTCTGACCAATACCAAGTTCGATTCCAATCTCCTGCCAATACCATCCACATACTCCAGCCTATTTATGTTGCAGTCAACAAACTGCATCTAAGCCCATCCACTCGGCACCCTGCGTTTTCTCACCCTACTTTCGTATCTCAACGCGAGTCGATTGCTTGGCCCTACGACCAGCAGCTTTCATCATGGCGGCGCCCAACTCCAGAACTCCCCTTTCTGGCACCCCGTCTCGTCGCACTCCCAACGATAATAGTCCCAGCAGGCCTAACGTTGCAAGTTCCGTACCCGCAAGCACCGGAACCGGCCTTGCCAGAACTCCCTCCTTCCGACAGACTCGGCCTTTGCGTAAAACACCGAATCGCGCAAGCATCTCCCTTGCCTCTGGTGACAACGAGGTGGAGGATGAAGAGTCCAGGTCGAAGAACTCTGAATTGTTGAAAGAGATACAAGAATTGCGAGGTCGGTTTGAGAGAGCTGAGCAGGTTTCCCAGCAGTACAAAAATCAACTGGAAGCGATGCGGCAGGATTTGGACAAAGCCTCTCAGGATCAGACCGCCGCCGAGGAACGCGACTTTCAAAGCCGAACCCAAGTTGACCAATTGAGAGCAGAAATCAATGACCTGAGAAGAGAGAACCGAGAGCTGGAGAGACAGCGTGCGGAAGAAGAACGGCTTTTCCAGCAAGAGCGAGACAAGTACACGGTGAAAGAAGGGCAGCAACAAGCGACCATTAACCGGCTGAACGAAACCCTGCGCCTGAACGGCATCGAAAGATTCAATGCAAGCAGAAGTGGGAGCGTGACTGAGCCCCAGATGCCCAAGGAAGATGTGGCCGCAGAAAACGCTGCGCAGAGGAGCAATGCTCCAAACCTCACATATGCTTTGCAACAGAAGGAGGATACCATCAATTCCTTGCAGATCGATCTAGCCGAGGCACAGCTCAAGTTAGCCCAGCAGGAACATATGCAAGATGCACGCAGGCTGGATCTGGAGAACAAGATCTCGGAATATCAGCGATTGAATGCGAAACTCAGGGAGGAAAACGAGAGTTACGAGATGCTACTGAGTGAGAAGACCCTCAAGGGTGAATTTATGCGCCATGATCACAATCAAGGTGAAGCTCTTGGAATGAGCTCGCTCGCAGAGGAGCTCGAGTCCACGGAGGAGACGGAGGACGAAGCGGGAGAAGGCCACACCGAGGGATACAAGAAACTCGATGCAGACAACAAGTCGCTGAAGGCGGAAATTGAAGCCCTTCGGTTATACATCGACAAGATTATCGGGCGGTTGCTGTCGCACGAAGGCTTCGAGCACATTATCCAAGACAAGGACGAACCACCTTCTCCTCCCGCAAAACCCGTCGCCGAGAAGGCACTGCCTGCGATCCCGGACCAGCAGACGGCCGCTCCTGTTACAACCATAGCCGGCGCTGCTACCGGATTCCTGCAGCGGGCCAGGTCTGTAGTGCAGCGACCAGGGGGAAAAGCACGCCCAATGTCGTACATTCACCCGACAACAGCAGGGCCCTCGGCCAATGAAAACCCAGAAACTGCCCCAAGTATACCGCTGAACCGGGGTCATCGTAGGGCGAGATCTGATCAGGCACAAACTGATGCGGCGGCTGCTGCGGTTGTCCAGCAAATGACTCGTGGATCTCCTATGAGAACAGTCTCGGGAAACCCCTTGAGCCCTAGCATTCGACCACTAAGCCCGCCTTTGTCGCAAGGTCAGGGATCATATTTCGGAACTACCACTTCCACAACAACACGAACACCGTCAGCCTCGGGTAACCGTGTGAGCAGTTCGGCCAACAGTGTGATGAGTGATTCGCATAGCGATGAACAGAAATCAAACACGGATGGAAGCTCAATTGCGCCACATGTGGGCGGAGAGCGGGCAAACCAGACCAACATTCCTGGAGCGGTGATGAAACAAAATCAATTGAGACCGCTAAGACTGGTACAAGAGCAAACAGCACCAGATGATGAAATAACCAAACGCGCGAACAGGGGTAGTATCTTTGGATGGTTCCGAGGAAGTACTATCGAGACTCAGGATGAGTGAAGAAGCTGGGAGGGAGTCATTATCACCCAACACCCATTTGAGTGGCATTTGTGACTGGAGTGACGAGCTATTAAGGATAGACGCAAGGCCCCTTCACTTGTCCCTGTGGTAGTGCTGCAGTTATGAACGAGCCAGAATTATCAAGGGCTCCTGATAATGTACGCAGTCGAGCCATTTATTTCGCTGAGTTCTTGCTTGATATTTCTCGACGTCGCGTCGACGCTCATACACTCATAATCCTCTCGTGCAACGCAACTCGATTCCAGGCGGAGTTGATTGGATGGTTAATATCAGATGCAGGAACCGGGCCGCGCGCGCATTTTCTGGTCTAACCAAGCAAGGGATCCCGCTTTCCGTGAGATGCGTGAATTTTGAAGGATCTGTCTTTGATGCACGACGGGATTTCTTGTCTTCCAATTCGACCCCGTCATTCTCTATTTCGCCGCCGGTGTTGCTGTCGTAGAGGGCCCACTACCCAGTACCACTTCATTCATCCCAGCGGGCCATATGACGGCGTGCCCAACGCGGGCTGTCCTGCCTATTGGAACGAGGGCAGTGGCGGGGTGAGGCATCGTCCTGACGGATTCGCGATATCGGTGGCACGCAGCCTTTTTCGAGTCACAACGTATTTTCTTGTCAATCATTTCTTTGTCCGTGTCACCTATAGATTCCCTATTCTTCCTATCCTGCTCTGATACACCTCCTCGATTTGACTGCCATATCTTCTCGCACATACTCATCCCGAGATCCACGATCATTATCTCTCTCACCGTATCGGCAGCTGCGAATCATGCACCCCCAACCGAAGATTCATCTCGTCCGCCACGCCCAAGGCTTCCACAACTTGGGCAGCGAGTTCCACTCACTCCCCGACCCTCGCCTGACACCGCTTGGTGAATCCCAGTGCGCCAAACTCCAAGAAGAGCACTTCCCTGCTGAACGGCAACAGTCCCTCTCCCTTATCACCGCGTCGCCCTTGACGAGAACATTGCACACTGCTTTCCTGACCTTCAAGCCCGCACTGACGTCAAAGGGCGCGAAATGCAAACCCACAATCTTCGCAATCCCAGACGCCCAAGAAACGAGTGACTACCCCTGCGATACAGGCTCCGATATACCTGTGCTGAACCAATTCGTTGGGGACCAGAACTGGCCCGTCGACCTCTCCCTCCTCACCGACACATGGAATGTCAAGACCTTGGAAAACCGTTACTCGCCGGCATCCGCCGCAATCAAGGCTCGCGCGCGAGATTGCCGCATGTTGCTGCGTCAGAAGGCGCGGGAATTGGCCAGCAATGGCGATGACAACGTCGAGATTGTCTTAGTCACTCATGGAGGGTACCTGCACTACCTCACCGACGACTGGGAAGATGCCGCCAAGCTATCCGGCACAGGCTGGGAAAACACCGAATATCGCACCTACACTTTCGAGACGTCCTTCCTTTCTGACGACGATTCCGAAGCCTTCCTCACGGAGACGCTAGAATCGCGCCAAAGACGAGGCATTTCGCATCCGATGCCAAATCACAAGAAACAAAACGAGTTGTTCGAGCGGATGATGCAAGGTTGGGAAGATCAAGGGTTGCAAAACCCGGCCAAATTGTCCCCTGCCGTTGCGAACGAGGAGGCCGAGGAGCACGGACAGCAGCCAGCAGATCTGCAAAGGCATGTCACACAAGCGGCCGATGAGGCCGAGAAGACGGATATTAACACGCAGCCCCAACCGCAGAGCGTTACAGTCAGGGCATAAGAATGGATAGACCAAGTGGAACAACTTGAACGAATAGTCTGGCCGTCTGGTGTGACTTGACAAACGACGGCAGTGCGATTTCAATCGAGCCTGTTGCCGGATGTTGCTATTTATACAGAAGAGGACTTCTCCCTGACGAACTTTTTTCGATTCCAAGCACCACTTATGACGACTGGATGGCCGGCATCGAGGTATACGGCGCATAGATTGGACATTGGCTGTGCTCGAGAGGGAGAAGGAGCTGAACTGGCGCTCATACGCCACTTCAGCACGACAGGTGCCGATGCATGAGAGATGATAAACTAGAGATAGAGCTCAGAGACGATGGAAGGATGCTCGTGGACGACTGTATCCGGAAGTCAAACGTTCAGATTTAGAATGCAATCAATCAGTCATTTGCCCATCTATGGCAGGAGATTTAGATTTCAGGGTTTTAAAAATCGCCGCTGCATCCTGTTGTTAATTCATGGCGGACACACACTCCCGTGTCCCGTCTCTCACTCTCCCTTTCCATGCAAGAGAAGAGACTCACAACGCCGTTTCGAGCAACTCCATTTCAAGGAGTAAAATCTCAAGACACCTTCCCGGTTGCCTCCATCCATGCAAAATCCGACTCAGTAACATGCTGTGGCCCCTCGGGTCGGGCTCCTCCTATCCTTCTCTCGCCATCATCACCTTCGCCCTCGTCCTCGCCCTCATGCTCGTCCCCATCTCCATCCGCGCTCCCTCGCCCCTGCAAACCTCCCGTGCGCCCAGGATGCGACCCGTCCGGCAAATCGCAGAGCCGACTCTATCGAGCAACGCGGTAATTGCCTCTCGCCTGTTCCTGCTTGAACCCCTGTTCCTGGCTGGGTAGGGGCCCACGTTTCCTCACGCCCGCGCGCGGGTCGTTTGTCGCCGGCACGGCCGTCGTGTTGCCCAGGCCCGGGATGGTGCTTGCTGTGAGGTCGCCACCGCCGCCGCCGCGGAGGCCGGGGATGCCGGCGCCGGTGCCTGCGGTGCCTGCTGTGCCTGTGCCACCTCCCATGGCTGGGAGGGCTGTCGCTCCCGGCAGGTGGAGCGGGAGGGGGAAGGCCGGTATTTGGACTGGTCCCCCGACACCAGGCGGTGGGGGCGGAGGCGGGAATCCAGGCGGGAGATTGAGTTTCGAGAAATCAAGCGGCGGAGCGGGGCCGCCGGTGGCCGACTGCTGCTGGGACATAGCCAGGAGGTGTTGTAGGCTTTGCGCGTCCATGCCCGGGACCGGCGGGAAGGGCGGGATCGGCGGAGGTGGTGGTTGTGCCTGGCTAGACGATGGTCGGGCGTTGTTCTGCAGAATAGGGAAGGACGGGAACGGCGCCGACCCGTTCATCCCATTACCCATCCCGATGCCCGGCAGGCCTGGTGGTAGGCCCGACAAGCCAGGTAGTCCCGGAATCGCCAGTCCGCCGGTTTGTTCACCCGCATTGGCGCCCTGGTCCTCCAAGCCCTCGGCCTCGTCCTGCTCTTCCATCTCCTCCTGCTCTCTAGCCTGCTTCCTGCCGAATTTCCGGTCCCACGTGCCTTGTGCCTCGGCGCCCTCCTCGCCAAGGTGAAATTGATCCTTGAAACACGTTGTTTGGCCGGGTTGCGCCCGGGACCAGAAGCGTGTGTAATGGTCGTTGGAACCTGTCGCGAGAATGTGGCCCAGGGGATGCCAGTCTAGCGACCAGATTGAGGAATCGTGTGCATGGGGGATGCGATGAGCGGGATAGATCGACTGAGCGGGAGCGGAGCGCGGGTCACTCGTCGAATATGGAGATATCGTGGCGGTCGAGATCCCGGTAGGTGTGTTCGGTTCGGTGAGCAGGTAAGAATGCAAGGATCCATCGTCGCCGCCAGTGCTGATTAGACTGGGATGGATGGGATGCCACGACAGGGTCGTCACGCCCTTCTCGTGGCCGCGCAGGATGGCCACGTCGCGCATCATTCGGAGGTCGAAGATGCGGGTCTGCCCGTCTCGGCCGGCCGTGGCGAGGAGTTGATCCCGGAGGCGGCTGAAGACCGTCGCGGTGATAGCATTCTTGTGGCCGTGCAGCGTCGTTAGGCTCCGCGTGGTGCGAGGATCCCACAGTCGTACGCTGTGGTCTTTGCTCCCGGAGACAACCAGGCCCTTTTGAGGGTGCCAGTCGCAGGCTTTGACGTCCCAGCCGTGGTCTTTGAACGTGGATTCATTGGTCGAGGAAGTAAAATCCCAGATTTTCAGCGTGTTATCATCCGAGGCGGTGACGAATTTGACGTCCGAGGGCGCAAAGGCGATGTCCCTGATGGGCGCATCGTGACCCTTGAATTGATGCGGATTGTTCAGTGTCGGTTGGAGGTAGTACACTGTGCCTTCATCGTTGGCAGCAACGAGCCAGTCTTTTCGATTCGACCACTCGGCCGCGCGTAGCGAACTCGAGCCCATGGCCGTGACGGTCTCAAAGTTAAAGGACATGCCGTTCCAGAGCATGAATTCTCCGTTATGCACGCCGGCAAGCAAGCGTCGTCCTTCGGGCATCCAGCGCACCACGGTGACCGGCTTTTTCGATTTGCCTAATGAGGTGTGTAAATGACGGACGGGTATTGACTCGGCGGGCGCATCTCGTCGCGCTGGTGGCGGTAAAATATCGACGACATAGCTCTGACTCGGCCGTTCTTGCTCGTAATGCCATGTCCCTTTCCACGCTGGTCGCCGGTTGTTCATCCACTGAACCATAGATGAGCCATAATCGGTTATCGGTCGCGGTCTCCTTCGACGGAAACCGCCTCCGTCTTGGTCATCGTAGACGTTGGCCATGATGATCTAGTTGCGCACTCATTTGAGCAGGATTTGGAAAGTCGACAAGTGACAGTGTTGTTCGGCGGGTGATGTTCAAGTGAACGCTGCCCAAGTCACGAAGCTCTGTCACAAGGATTTTTCTTTCGCAGCGGGGTAGGCCCGTTCGATACGAGTCGCTACGAGTCCGAGCTACGGAAGTCCTTTCAAGGAGAGTGAAGTGATGTTGGTGGTACGCAAGTGAGAAGCATTGAATTAGAGTCTAAGCGTCGAGTCTCGTGAACGCGAATTACTTGGTCACGTGATCACTCGTAGCAATGATATTTACTCGAATCCAGTCACTAATGATGAAGCCAAAAGCCTTTTGATATTGCAAATATTCTATAAATTCAACATCTGGAACAGCCTGTCCTCCTTCCATATCACTGCGGGACTTTGCTGAGCTCACCGTACTTCATCTGCCACCAGAAGAAGTATGTCATGGCAGCAAGAGGTTGGCCCACGATCACGAAACTGAGCCAGAAGATACAATTGCCCGCCACTTTCCCTCCAAATTTGTCAGACTTCGACAGAACTTCAGTTACTGCAATAAGGGGTAGCTGCAGGACCATACCAAGGAAGGCCACTCCAAGAATATTGTGGGATGGCACTCCAATGGCCAGTTCATGGAGAAAGCCCGAGAAGACAAACACCCACGTGCTCGCCGCCTGATGAGACCAGCCGCGTCCCACGAGCGGCGAGTAAATGTGCCTTCGCATGAAGTGATAGACGGGCTTGTTCCAGGTCGACCAGTACTCCTTCAAGTTGATACTATTCCACCAATCTTCGTAGAAGACCCGATCACCAAACATCATTATCTCCGCGAGAGCGTTGAGGAATGAATGAAACAAGGCAAAGAACCCAGCAAGCCAGACAATCATGGCTATAGGTGACAACTTCATCACTCGTTCCGCGATCGAGGATACATTAAACGAGGCCATCCCGCCTAACGAGTTGCGCAAAAGAGGAACTGCGTACTGAGCGCAGACAAGCCAGATGAAGACGCTCAGAGCAACAACTTCGCCAACACGCTTGAAGACAAAGGTCCATCTGATCCGGTCCGTTCGGGGGTAGCAAGGTTGGTAAATCAGTGTGGGTGCCCACCAGAAGTAGCATAGATTTGGGAGCGTAATGTTCCTTGGGTACGGACAATTGGAGTAGAACTCAGGCAGGGCAGACTCGGGACCGCCAGGGTTTAACATGGCGTGTCGCAAGTCTCTGTTCGTAAACGCATACGAACAGGTTTTGAGCCAGACGACGATTGCATGAAGTTCGCTGATTGCCCCCAAGCCCGGGTTGTGAATGCGATAGTAGACCCACCAGCTTGAGATGGATAGAGCCAGCGTCGCGTTCAGAGTATGTGCAATAGCAATCAACCACCATGTGTTCAAGAACTCTTTTGTTTGCTTCTCTGTTTCAGGCTTCTTATCGGCATCTGGGTCGGTCTTCTTTCGTTTGCCGATGACGCCTTTGGCATGCTCCATGGCCACTCTCTCGATAATATAGGCGATGAATAGGTGACACGGTGTGCAGGCGTAGAGGACCAGAGCGGTTTTGACGTCTCGGCTGCTGAGGTTCGACTTAAGAGTGATCAACAATCCATACTTTCTGGCATTCTCGACGACCAGCCGCAGGTTCATGACGATGATGGTCAAGACCATGAGGTTCCGGAATCCCAGGAAGCTGGGGCTTGCCGTCGTCTCGTGGCTGAGGCATGATGGCTGGGTTTTGGAGTGCTGAGCTGCAACATGTCGATATTTGCTACGGACCTTGGGCTTCGCTTGAGGAGGCTGTCCGGCGGGTCGAGAGGGGACTTCGACAGGCGCTCGAACATCGTGAAGGCCCTTATCCGTGATGTCTTGTGTCTCCGAAATCAGGCTGTGTACATTGTATGCCATGGTAAATACGGGACAGATACAGAAATCTTGATATGCAGCTGCGGAGAACGAAGGTATGCTGGCTGTTGTCCTGTCGAGGTTATCAATGGATCAGCGATCAGCCATGCTCAGTGGTGTTCGACCAATTGCACGGGAAAGAGCTGTGCGAGGGAAGGAGCAGGAGGGATGACATGATGGGAAGCATAATCCTATCTTCGAAAGGAATGCAACGACGCAAAGACCCTTCCTCTCCTCTGGGCTTTGGTCCGGATGGCAAAATGGCAGGAGAGCAAGCACATGGCACAAAGCATGAGATGTGACGCGACTGTCGCGGGTCCTTTGCAGGTGAGCGGGCAGAGTTACGAGGGCGAGGGGCTTCAGGCGGCGGGCACTGGACAACAGGGGGCTTTTAGTGGGGACAAAGGCTCCTTAGGCTTCTCCCAGGCCTGGAAGTGCTAGCGGTTGGGAAGACAGGGGGCGCGAGCGGGCTTGTTGGGCGTGCCAACTGCATCTCGCATTGGTCCGACGAGTCCCAACTCTTTTGCTGTGCTGGCCTTCAGTAGCCGCGCTCGAGAATCTCAGAGGGTCGCTGTCGCCAAGTCACGCAACGACCGACAGGCTGTATACGAGTAGACGTTCAAGTTTGAGAAGGGATCATATTGTTCATTTCACGACTTTCAACGGCAATATACAGCGTTCGAGCACAGAGTTGCTCCACAAGTTCTTCTTCCTTGGGAGGGCAAATGTCGCTCTACAAGGCGAGGGTGCTCTTCCTGAACCTTGCTGTCTCCGTCTCTGTCTGTTTAGTGACAAGGTATGTACGGCAAAGGGTCAGTCTCACAATCGTTGGGCTGGCGCCCATTACCTCCAGACAACCCTTGGGCCGTGATTTTGTGACATCTATGCTTGGGATTTGGGTCATCGAATCATGCCCGTTTCTCTCCCAAAGCTTTGTTAACCTCTTCTTCCGCCTTGCTGGCCTCGAGCTCCTCCTCGCTGTCGCCCTCACTCTTCTCTTCCAGTTCAGCCTCGATCTCATCTTTCTCCGTTGGCGGTCCCTTGTGTTCCGGATCAATTGCCAGTTTATTCACATCGTTCCCTGCTGTTTCGCCACCACTCATTTGCCACTCCATGAGTTTGGTGAAGGCACCGTCTGGTCGACTGCTGAGTTCCCTGTACGAACCCATCTCGGCAACACGTCCGTCGCTGCCAAGACAGATGATCGTATCCGATCTCTTGATGGTGGACAGACGATGGGCGATTGAGATGGTTGTGTTACTGCCCCTGAGCAAGGACGCGAGCGCCTCATTCACCAAAGTCTCTGATTCAGCGTCAAGAGCAGAAGTTGCTTCGTCGAGGATCAAGACGTCGGGCTCCTTGACCAACGCTCGCGCAATGGCGATACGTTGCTTTTGGCCGCCAGACAACTGCGTCCCACGAGCACCGACCGAAGTGTCGAGACCATCAGGAAAGTCGCTGATGAACCGGCAGTTTGCTCGTCTCGCAGCCCGCATAATTTCAGCCCGCGTCGCGTGAGGTCTGCCGTAGGCAATATTTTCGGCAATGGTGCCCGAGAACAAGACGGGTTCTTGGGACACGATGCCAATCCTCCGCCTAAGCGACTTGATGTTCATGGTCGAAATATCCTTCCCATCAATCAGGATTCGACCTTCCGTGGGTGTATAGAACCTCAAAATCAGGGACGCGATTGTGCTTTTTCCTCCGCCCGACGGACCAACAATAGCCACATTAGCGCCCTGAGGGATCTCAAAGTCCAAATTCTTGAAAATAGACACAGCAGGCCTCGTAGGATAGCTAAAGGACAGGTTCTCGAACCGAATAGGCCCGCGTGCTGACACGACTTTCTCGCCCTTCGTAGGAGATATCGTAGGCTCTCGGTCCTGCAGCTCGAACAATCGGGATGCAGCTCCAACACCTTTCATTAGCTCGGAGTAGAACGACGACAGGCCGAAAAGGGAAGAACCTGCGTATGCGGTGTACATGAGGAAAGAGGTGAGTTCTCCGATGCTGATGGTCCCATTCGATACCATACCGCCGCCGACGTAGAGGAGGGACAAGATGGTCATGTTGCCCATGAAACCCGTTGAAGAGAAGAAAGTGGCGCTGATGATGGATTCTCTTTTGCCCAGTTCAAAGATCTTGCGAACCTGTGTATTATATCGGTGGACTTCGAGGATCTCGCCTGCAAATGCCTGCGATGTCCGTACATTTCCCAGCCTCTCTTCCGCAATCTTTGTCAGATCTCCGACACTCTTCTGGATCTTTCGGCTCAGGTTTCGGATCGCTCGTCCGTAGAAGAATGCGCCAATGGCCACGGGAGGGAAGAGAAGAGTCAATATTCCTGTCAGCTTGAGAGAAACCCAGGCCATCAAGCCGAAACCCGCCGCACCAGAGACAAAGGCACGAAGTCCGTCCGAGAGATTTTGCGTAATGGATTTGCCGACAATAATCGTGTCTGAACTGAGTCTGGAGATCAGGTCACCCACGCGATTCGCATCGAAGAACTCAGCGTTCTGAATATAGGTCTGGCGGAAAAGCCTCGACCGAAGCCGTGCTACTATCCTCTCGCCCACGATCCGAAGGATGATGATACGGCCATAGTTGGCGGCAGCGCCAGTTGCAAGGATAGCCAAAAGCGCGGTATAGAAGGTCGTCAAGCTCAGGCCGAAGAGCATGTCCGTCTTCTGCTCGCTTTCTTCGCCGTCGGTCTTAGCTGCACCTTTGGTAGCTATATCCAAGATTTTGCCGATTGAGAATGGGATTGACATGGTAATCGACGAAGATATCAGAAGGAGTAAGAATGCCCATCCCAAGACCTTTGCTTCGGGTCGTGCAATCTTGATCAATCGCCATATCTCCCCAAACCCAGCATTCTTGCCAGCAGCGCCTTCCTTTGACAGTCTGGCGCTGAGGTCAACCTGGGACGCCTGGCTCGCTTTCTCGCTTTTCTGAAAGGCTTCCTCCTCATTGCCATCGTTCTCAGACTTTGACCTCTGCTGTTCCTTGATGACCGGTGTCGGTGTCTCGCAGAGAGTGCGGCTACAGGTAAAGTGTCGTGCCTGTGCAGCTATGCTTGACTGGAAAGGCACGTTGGATCGGCAAAATGCTGGAGCGGGTTTTGGGAACGACGGCGGCTGCACTCCACGATGGCTGGCCTGCGGAAAAGAGACTGGTCTCGCCCACCCTTGTACTGAACGGCTTGGTATCCGCGAATGACGTGGTGCGGAGTTGTAGAGAGAAAGGAGGATGTTCTGGTCAAGCTGGTTCAATCGAGAGCCATGCTGGAAAGGCCTGAAAGCAAGCAGCGCCGGGGTGCGCGTCGCAATCATGCCTGGAGCGGTCTGAGAGAAGTGTTAACGATATGAAGGTATTTGCGCACCCCGCCCGCGCCTCATATCGCCGACGATTGTACGGCAGGAAGGTCTAGGAGGAGCTGCAAGGTGAACATCTCAATGAGAGCATTGAGAAGTGAGAAAAGGCGCCTGTGCTTTGACGCGGATCAATGACGATGGAGCGGCCGATTGACGGAGAGGCGAGGCCGAGCCCGAATGGCTCCTCCTGGGGCCTCGGTGGGCGTCCAGGCTGCTTTAGCCAGCCCTTGGGTAAGCCTGGGAACCCCTCGAGCCCCTCTTGCCCAGGTTCAGCTGCAAGGCTCTCAGGCTCTGAACCGCGAGCCTTACGTCACTGAAAATGGCACTTGAGGCTCGTTGACCGATTCACCATGCCACTCTTCTAGAACAATCCAATCGACACCGAGCCCCCAAACACAAAAGTGGCATACCTCCTACCATAGACCTCGACCATCCAACATCATGCCGATTGACTATAATAAGTGGGATAGGCTCGAAGTCTCAGACGACTCCGACGTGGAGGTGCACCCGAATGTCGATACCAAGAGCTTCATTCGCGCAAAACAGCGTCAGATACACGAACAACGGGCCCAGCGCAAACACGAAATCGAAACTCTGAAATATGAACGCATCGTCAACGATGGCCTACTCGAGCGCATCAATGCCCTGTTGGATGCCCTTAAGAAGCACCAGGCGGAAGCAGGAAAGAAGAATCCAGACGAGCTTGTGTTCCAATCCCTGATCGAAAGTGCTGGAGATCCTGCCAAAGATGAGCCGCCCAAGCCCCCAGAAGGTGTCTACACCCACCAGAAGGAACAGCCGCGGTATTCGAAGATGATGGGCGCATTGGTAGATCAGGTCAAGAAAGAGGTGGATGAGAAGAAAGATACCTCCACAGACAGATATACAGACTTCGTGCAAGGGGTCCACGGTCACCTCACCAAGGTTCAAAACTTGCAGCAAGACCTGTTAAAGCGGCTGGCGCAACTGGAGAAAGAAGCGACCGCCAAAATCACAAGCGAGGACATCCACGTCGGCTTTGACTCGTCTCATGTCAACAAGCCGAAACCGAAGCCAACGAGCACCGAGAAGCCGAAAGCAAAGGAGAAGACTAAGACCAACACAGTGGAGTTACTTAACGCTCCCACAGGTCTGAGTTCAAAGACACGAGAAGCCCTCCAATCTCCAGATGGGGGTGTTTCGTCCGGCGCAGAGGCAGACATCGAGGACGGATCCCTTCTTGAGAAGCACGAAGGCGATGAAGAAGAAGACGAGGTGAACATCAAACTCACGCCTGAAGGCAAAGAGTTCGCGAAGATCAAAATCGGCGACTACCGTGCATGCCTCCAATTTATCTCGGAGCATCCTGAGATCGTGAACGAAAAGACCCAGGATGCTCTTATGATCGAGGCTTTTAATGCACAGATGAAGGGTCAAGACGCTTATGCGCGGACGTGTGTGCACCAGAGTCTCCTCATTCAGTACTGTCGACAGCTGGGCCGGGATGGCGTTGGGATGTTCTTCAAGCGTATCACGACCAAAGGGCACCAAGCGCAACAAGTATTCAACAAAGATCTTGCTGAAACTTATGGTCGGATCAAGGTTCGAGCCGCCGAGCTCCAGAAGGAGGAAGGAAATGACCCGGCTGGCGTGGAACAGATCCAACTTCACGCTGTCGAACCCGGAACCGAAATCCACATCAACGTACCACAAGCTGATTCGGATGATCCCGTTGAGCAAGAGGCACGCCAGATTTTCGATCGCTTTCCCCCAGGGCTGCAACGAGCGTTGCAAAGCGGCAGTCTAGACGAGGTCAACAAAGTTCTGGGGAAAATGAGTGTGGAGGAGGCTGAGGAAATTGTCGAGCTGCTTGGGCAGGGCGGGATGCTAAGCCTCCAGGAAGGTGTGATAGATGCTACCAACGAAGAGGGCCAGAAGAGACTCAAGGAGATTGAAGAAGAGGAGAAGCGAAAGAAAGCTGATATGGGTCAAAGCAGTGAAGCCGGCGAGGCTCAGGGCCTGGGCGAGCCAGGTGACGCGGTTGACGCCTACGACGTTGACTGACATTGACATCAAGGTAGAAGCTGCATCGGGTTTGCATCATACTAGACGTGGGATACCCTCACTATGCAGTTCACTCGCAGCGCGCTTAGCAAAATTCCGTGTTGACTGACTTCTGCCTCTGTACGAGGACCTGTTGACCTACAACCTTACCACATCCTTCCTGCCAATATCTCCCCATCATCATGCCGCTACTTTCAAGCGCGCGTGGAAATGATATGACGAAATTTTGGTCATTTCTGAGACTGTGAGGACTGAGTGAGGGTGGTTGTGCTTCGCCACCCAAAGTTCTCGACCGAGTCATTGGCTGATGAGACGGTGAACACAAGTTCCCAGCACTAATGCACCTCGACACGAACCACAAGGCAGTGAGGCAGACACCCCCGTCGTCGGTAACCAATAACAGTCACCTCGGCCATCGCTTGGGTCTACTCAGCCTTTCTTGAGGGTATTGACGACCTTTCCGTCATTGAGCTGGTTAGAATCCCATACCGAAGCTCCTCTTGCATATATCATCATGGCTCCCTTGGATCTCCCCTGGCTTGAGAGATGCTCTGCTCAATCCAGTCGGCTAATAACCATGCTCTTCAAGCCCGGGGATCGCTTCAACATCGACTACCCACCACCTGGCACAAGTCGAAATTGACGAGAGCCCCCGCTCGATCAGATGTCAGATTATGCCATGGACTCAGGAGTTGATGACCAGAATGAAAGAATGCCGCATCCCGGGCAGCAGTCCTCCCTGTCGTGGAGAATAACCGCGCCGACCCAGCAGGAGTGGCTTTCTATTAAGGATGTGTTTACTCAACTATACATCGGCGAGAACCGAAGATTGAAAGACGTCAGAGCCATCTTGTCGAAGAGCCACGGCTTCGACGCCAGCGAGAAGATGTTCAAGCGGCGCATTGCAGACTGGAAGATTCACAAGAACTACAAGGCTAAGGAGAAGGAGCTGCTTGCAAAGCGCGTCAAGGCCTGTGTCGAAGCCGGCCATGACGTCCATTCCATATCGTTCCGCGGCAGACCACTGAAGCTAGATCGAGTCAAACGCCAGTACCGGAGCGACAAGAGGTTTGCTCAAGTCTGGGAGCAGTTATCCCAGAGTCCCGATGAAATCTGTGTGGAGGAGGCCGCTGTCAAAGAAGAGTCTCCATCCACCAACACGACCATATCCAAGGTATTCCTCGATCAGAGTGCCTCACCCGAACGCCTAATGACACAGACATGTGGTAATGAAGGTCGAGATCTCGCCACCGTCACCGTCCTTCCACCAACTGACCTTTACAACACTGAAATTGTCCTCTTCCACACCCGAGAGGCGGTACGGTGGCAGTTCACCGCTTTCACTCCGCTTAAGTCAAAGGAGCTTCAAGCTCGCTTTCCTCACATGATCCCACGGGAGGTGAAAATCGGACAGACGGACCAGGTATCGGCATTCTGGTTGGGTCTCTACCGTGGGTTCGACTACTTCCACACCGGGAGGACGGACGATGCTTGGACCAGCTTCGACAGTTGCTGCAACATGGTGCAGCCGCTGATAAATTCTGCGCCTCTGCAACTGTTGTCTTGCCTACTTGTCCACTTTGCCACGCCGTGGCAAGGGCTGGCCGCCCTGGAGCAGCAATTGCTCGGTTTCATATCGTCGATGGCCGAGAACTCGCTCGGAGGCTACCACCCGCTCGTCAAAGCTCTCGGCATGATCACTGCAGCCGATCTTCGCGATCGCGCGATTGAGTCAATGGTGCAGTTGGTGGTTGAAGGCTACAGAGCGCATCGAAAGTCAGACAATTCGTCTGTTTTCGCTTTACGAGTCGACCAGATTGACACTCTCCGGAAACGCAAGAGCTTCCAAAAGGCACATTTCCTGTGCCAGCAGCTTCTCAAAGATAGCCAGGCGATGCGCCCGAAACGGTACAGAACCGCGTTGGCGGCTTTGGGAAGACTGTACGCTGACCAGCACGAGGAGTTTGCCGTCGAGGGAGTTGCGCACAGAATCCTCGCTCATGAAACCTCTGACTCAGGTTCGGCAAATAGCAGCACGGCATCATGGGCTTGTGATCAGCTTGCCACCCTTGCCGTGAGTCGCGGAGATTATATATTAGCCGAGCAATACCTTCGTCGAGCGGCCTCGATGTCCCATGCGAGCCTGCCCCACCGTGGCCCGTCGACAGACTCGCTCATCAAACGCCTTGACATATGTATGCGTCAGCAAGGTAAGGAAGTGGGCACCGATAGATTCGGCAAAGGTTTTGGAAACACAAACGGATTTACTGTTCGTTGAGCACGATGGGGCAAAAATGAAAGCCGTCCCCAATATCGGGGTTTCTAGGTCATGAAAATGCCAGATACCGACTTGCAGAATCGTGAGGAGTTGTCAAATGGAGGTTGTGGGCCAGAAAGGTCGAGCAATATCGAAAATTGTGTTGGAACAATGTCTCATACCGACAGACAGAATTTCGACATGCTGCTGTCCCGTGCTCGAGACTCCGTGGCACATCTAAGTCAGGAGAGCCGGGCCAGTTGCATCAAAATATCGAGAAGCATCGCGCTCAAAAGTAGCAGGTCGCCGCCTGCCTAAATCTTGGGAGTTCTCAGGTCTGCAATGATTATGTCGCGCAGTTACCACAGGGCCGCCTACTTTGGTCACCTTGAGTTTCCAACTGATCCCGTCGCTGTCGTTGGCCTCCTCAAAGGCAAATCCAATTTCCAAGCATGGCATTCCACCATCCAACCCATCCTCCTTTCCAACCCTAGTTCTTCCGAGCTCATCATCGGCTCGTGGGCGGAACCTCGTTGTCCGACACCTTGCACGGCTGAACAACAAGCCGCATTTGACGAGGACCGCCGAGAATGGCACACGGCAAATACAGGGACCTGTCGATTCATCCGAGCGACGCTGGCCGAGAACGTCACCCCGTTCGTCCGCCAATACAACACGGCAAAGACGCTCTTCTTCAACCTCGTGTGGCTGTATGGAGAAGACAGCGGGATCGACACCCAGGGCGGACCTCCCGTGCCGGTGAACGCCCATACTATGAGCGCGAAGCGAGGTCGAGCAAGTCTTCTGGCGGTCCTGGAAGCGAAACGGACCCTCGACCATCTGCCTCCCGTTGGCGTGACATTCATGCTTTCTTCACCCACCACCCCGACCAGCGACTGTACGGTCTCTTCGTCTTCCTCGGGTACAGACGGGCCCGCCACCCGCGATCACCTCAAATCCCTGCCGTCGAGATTACCTGAAGACCCAGCCGCAGGCCACCACTTGACTCTGATCCGCAGCTTCGAACGGACTCGCATCTCGGAGCCGAACTCGGACTCCAACCCAAACCTGGAGACCATTCATGAACATGAAGAGCCCCATCCTGGGAAGAGGATTCGAATCTCGTCCGGCCACGCGATAGGTTCCAGCCACACAGCGAGGGAGGTGCTCTCCGAAGGCAGCATCAGTCCTTTGACCCTGTCCGACTCGACCAGCGAATCCGACGAGGTAGGTGGCTCACACGTCTCCAACTTCCAAGCCGGTAGCGCCGAACGGCAAACGATACCATACTGTTTAATGATGGACTGCAACTGACGGGCACGCGCGAGTAGGATGACTATCACTATCGCCATCGTCGCCACTACCACCGTCACAGCCACCTTCAGCCCGACGACATCGGCAGCACCGGCATCACCACCATAAGCCACCGCCAACCTCAAACCCAGAGTTCTTCACAGGGGCCAAAGAAGCGTCAAGCCAGCGCTGAGCCCGACGAAGAAGAGGGAGAAGAAGACAGGCGCAGACCTCCAAAAGCAAGCATCGCGTCGATGTTGAAGGCCGTCAAGCCCGGAAAGGCGAGGAAGCGGGACAAGTTTTCTCTCTCGTTCCCTCTTCGGCGGCTGGATGCGAACAAAGGAGTGGGAAGCGCCAAGGGCAAGGGCAAGGCTGAGAGTGGCTCAACACGGCGTCTGACCGACTGAGTGATTGATGAGCAATGAAATGATCGGTGACCAATGCAGGCGTGTCGCGTGGAGGTAGTTCGGCTAACGGGGCAAGAAGTTGGTACACCTAATGTTACTTACCTACGTAGGCTCGTCAGAGTCAGGAGGAGAAGAGGAGAGGTTCGAGAGACTGAACACTTCTCCCCCCCTTTATGTCAACATCCAGTCCAGGGCGAGGTGCAGAAATACGTTACGTGCCTATTGCGTAGATAATCTACACGACAATGCAGTGGCTGTCATGGCCTATGCTCGTTGATGTATCTCTGTGTGTGTATCTCTGTGTATATGTGTGTCTGTGTATCTGGGAGCTACGTCCGTCACTCATCGGTCATCAACATCGCGATTCCCGTCCTCTTCGCAGCTTTCGGCTTGGCCTCCCTATGTACTCCTTGTGATTCAGTGTCGGTCAGGAGATTCCTAGATTCCTACAGCACTGGCCCTACTACGCGCCCGCATTCGCATTTAGCAGCTTGTTGAGCATGTGCATCCCTAGAAGACCACCCAGTCACTCGCCCGCTCGCCCCCTTCCGGTATCCCTCACCACTGCATGCCTCCGCCCTCGTCCCCTCGCCTTTCCTTCCCGACAAACAACCCAACCAAACCGCCTCCGACTGCATTCCTCACGGTCTTCCATCCGCCTTCCTCCCCGTCATCCCGTTCTCTCATATAGTGGCTCAAGTCCGGGACGAGCATCTCCCGCCCCACAAGCACGGCTTTCGTATACCGGCCGCCGAACCACGTCACGCCGTCATCGTCCTCCTTCTTGTGTTTCTGGTTCTTGTCCTTGTCCTTGTTCTTCTCGTCCTGCGTATCCGTCGTCCTCCGCTTGAGCTTGACCTCATCCTTTTCCGTGGCATCATTGCCCGCGCCGTCTCGTGGCGGCCGTCGGTCGACCCTCACGCCCTGCCGCCATGCCTTGCTGACGTCCTCGTCGAAGTAGTTGAACGGCATGAACAGCACGCTGCTCGCACTCGTGTGCATCAACGTGTTCGGCACGTCCTGGCTGCTCGGCACGTGGTGGCCGCCGAGGTTGAAATAGACGACCAGGTCCTCGGCGTCGATGTCCTCCCCGTCGACCATCTTGGTGAAGTCGACGAGCGGGGCGAGCGGTTCGAGGTAATTGTTGTGGTGCGCGCTGCTGGGCTCCGTGTCCGGGTGGTTCCGGAGGACCCAGAGGTCGGCGCTGGACCACGTAGCCGACTGTCCCAGGGTCGTCGAGTTGAGGATCGTGAGGTGCGCCGGGTTGCCCATCCCCGTGCCGGGCAGGATGCGGTACGCCCGGGTCTCGCCCCATTTGTTCGTCGCGTTGGCCGACGTGACGAGGTACATGTCCGCCGCGTTCTTGGGCCAATTCAACCCCGTCTCGTGCGTGATGGCCTCGTGGACCATGTGCATGGTATTCCGCCGGTCCGGCACCTCGGGCTTGTCCCAGTCGTACTCGCGCTGGAGGGGCTCGACGCTCGTCCGGACGAGCGTGTTCTTCGTGCCGCAGATGTCGAAGTCGGCGCGGAAATTCACGACGTGGTCGTGCATGGATGTGTGCACGCCCGGGTGGATGCGGTAGCCGTATTCGGTCATGGAGGAATCGCGCCGGAGCGGCGAGGAGCGAGCTTCCGCGTTGAAGGCGCCGAAGATGTAGCCTGAGGCACGGAGCTTGACTTCGACGGACCCGTCGAGGTAGAAGATGTAGTCGATCTTGAAGAGAAGGAACCATGAGACCACGTCTACGAACACAAGGGATGGCAAAAGAAACATCCACACACGCACGCACGCACGCATGGGGGCGGACTTACCGTGTAATCGTAGTTACCCACCGTGCTCACGCTCCTGACCACAAGATACGTGTTGCGGCTGACAGTCGCGCTGAAGGCCGAGGTATGCCTCTGCAGGGGCGCGTCGGAGGTGTATTCAAAGACACAGATGGCGTTCCTGTTCGTGTACATCTTCCCTGCCCGGTGGTAGGACATGTCGAGGTACTCGGCGTGGCCGGGGCAATCAAGGCCAGGGACGAGGCTGAACATCATCTTGCCCATGCCGAAGAATGTGTCGAGGAACTCGAGGCCCGACTGCATGGGTTCCACGCCGGCATAGTGGGCCAATGCCTCCTGCAGGCCGAGATGGTAGATGATGCGGGAGTTGTTGTAGCGAATATCGAACAGCGAGAGCGCCGTGGCCTGCGATGTCGACAGGTAGAACGAGAAGCCCATCCACGAGATATAGTTCTCGGCCCGGTCGAGGTGGTACCGTGGTCCGTATGGCTGGATCGACAGCGGTGGCGGCATGTCTCTTTCGGGCGCCGAACTGGCAAGGTCTTCGGTGTCGGTCCAGTCGCCGTCCTCGTTGACCACCAGACGTTGAAAGTCCGGAGACTTCATGGCTTCGCGGAGCATTGTGTCATTGTCGTACAGGACGCCGTTGTAGAACCAGCCGCCCGTCTTCCACGTCTCTGGTCTGGCCGTCGGAATGTCCAGCTTGACGTACAGTCCTTGAGGCAGGAGACTTCTACCGTCAGATTTCATCCCCGGAGCAAAGAACTCGAGCCAGTGCACCATGCGGCCCGAATCAATGAGCGCAGGTCTGGATCCAATGACCAGGCCGTCGGGGTCGTCAAGGTCGTCTCGGTTGGTCTTCGCGCCGAGCAGATCAAGTGTGATGTCTGATGCATTCTCGCCTATGACAAGAGCCCAGTCCAGTAGAGCGAAGACATCCGAAATCGGGCTTTGGACAGAGTTGCGGCCGGAGTTGTGGCAGTAGGTCAACGGTAAAATCTGGGTCTGGTTCGATGGCGGCAAAGGACCCACCATGTACTCTTTGATGAACGCGTCGTCGCCACTGCTTTCGAGGTTGGACAGTCTCGCCCAACGCTCTGGTAGCGGGCCGCCATTGTCAAGGTAGTCGGCAACGTCTGACTTGTTCGGGCGCAGCAGTTCGACGAGGTTCAGGCTGTTGGTCTCCAAAGCGTTCACTCCTTCAAAGCTCGAATCGAGCAGATGTGAGTTCTCATGGAGCCAGAGGTAGAGTTGCGAAGCCTCGACCTCGTCTAGCTCAGCCCAAGGGTTCTCGGCCGGAGCCTGGAAATGTCTGTGAGGATCCTTCGAATAAGTGGGAGACTCAAAATCTCGTTGCCCGATGGGGGCGGAAGGGAGGGCGGAGAAGAGCAGATAAGCGAGACTGATGAAGAAGATAACGAGGACCGAGCTGGCGACGCTCATCGACCTCCACGACGCCATGGTAGCGGTTGCTAGAGAACCAAAGGGCGAACGGAGGGAAAAGACACCGGCGTCATCTCATTGCCATGTGGAACAGCGCTTCAATATGAGATCTGCCACTGCCATGCAGAGAGCCGGCCATCAGGCGCCCTTGGATATCAAACGGAGATGAGAGTCCGTCGAGGCTACAGTATCCTTGTATGGAATAGTCTTACTAGTGCCTGCATATGCAATACAATGATCCTTATCGGACATGATTCTTCCAGAGTATGTCAATAGTATAGACATTTGAATGTACACATGACGAGATCTATTCTGTCAGTGCGACTATAGGATATCTCACGTCGCCACGATTCCATCTGGCACTCGAAACTCGGACGCGGTCTCGTCCTTCTTGATCCCATCCTCGCCGTTGGTCACGATTTTATCCTCGCTGACAATCAACTTCTCGCCTTTCTCTAACGATTCGTGTAAGAAGCGTGTACCGTTCAGATACCATGTCAAGCCGTCCACATCGCCGTTGCGCTCCGCCACAGCCCAGCCGTCGCCGAACCATCCAAAGTCATTGCCATCGCATGCAGTGGTCTCGAAGTCGTCGAATCGGACCTTTTCCAGTGCTCGCACGGCATGAATACTGCTGCCGGGCCATAACGCCGTCACTCGGCCTCTCTTTCGTTCTTCCGCCGTGGCATTCGGCGGGGCTGATTTGTACCAACTTCCACATTCTGCCGAGAAGACCGTGCGCTTGAAGTAGGCGTCACAATAGTCCGTGAAGTTCTCAACGGCCTTCCGCTTCGGCTCGATCGTCTTCACATTCCCTTGGCCGAGCCTTTGCAGGATTTGTCCAACATATAACGCGATGGCCTCGATGAGAATCAAGAGATTGCCATTTCCCAGGCCTTGATTGGGACCAAGTGACTGAAAGAAGTTTGGGAAATGGTCAGTGCAGACGCCTAGATACGTCTCTGGCCGAGACCTGTAACGGTCCTGTAGGTTCACTCCACCGCGTCCGTAGATGGGGAATCGGCCTTGGAACGAGGTGTCAAAGCCCGTTGCACAGACAATGACCTCCACCGGTCGGTGTTTGCCATCACTCGTGACGATGCCGGTCTCATCAACGCGCTCGATTTTGTCGGGGATGACATTGACATTGTCAGCGACTAAAGCCTCCAGGTAGCCCGGCCCAGGGGTCAGTCGTTTGCAAAGAGGTGGAAAGTCTGGGATGAGGTGCTCCGCGATCTGTGGCTTCTTGTCTAGCCGTGTGCGCATTTCTTGGTTGAACTGTGACCAGGCGCCCTCGTGCTCTTTGGTTCCTCGGTGTGTCATGGCAAAGCACCCTTGCATACCAACTTCTAGTGCCTTGCGGTACTTGACGTAGGCCTCGGGGTCTTTCTTCCAGGCCTCCATCTCTTCTTGTGTGTAGTCGAAGTTTCCGTCCTGTCCATTGTTTCGCTCTCGGACCAGCTCGTTGCCAAAGGTTGCGGCAATCCACGTTCGGCCGCGCACATAATGGTCCATGGACTTGACTTTCGGCTGTAAGGTTGGGACGATCTGAATACCGCTGCTGCCGGCGCCTATAACCGCGATGTCCTTGCCCTGTAGAAGTCATCAGCGTAGTTCTCACAAGGCTAGTAAAGTGGACTAACCGTCACGTCATAATCTGAATCCCAGTTCGCGCTGTGCAGGAGCTTGCCTTTGAAGCTGTGTAGGCCTTCTATGTTTGGCCATTTCCACTCGTTCAATGCGCCAATGCCGGTCATGAAGACGTCTCCGACGTCCTCCACAACCTCATCGGTGTCTAATCTTTGGAATTTGACGTGCCATTTTGAGGTCTCTTCATTCCACCGAGCTTCGATGGCTTTGTGGTTGAACTTCATATGCTTCTTGACATCGTACTTGTCTGCGACCTTCCGCCAATATTGAAGAATTTCGGGGGCTCCAGCATAAAACTTGCTCCAGTGCACTTCTGACTCGAAGCTTAATTGATACGAATGAGCGGGAATATCTGCGGTCGTGTTAGATGCCGACGGGGAGAAGGAGGAGCGTTCCGTTCACATACCACACGCACAGCCGGGGTATCTATTCTCGAACCAAGTGCCACCCACATCGGGGTTTTTCTCGTAAATGGCAAGTTCTACTGTCGGCAGGAACTTCGGAAACTGGATGGCAGCACAGATACCAGAGACACCCGCTCCAATGTAGATAACCTTGAGTGGTCGAGGCTCGTCAATCGCTCTTTCTGATATCAGAGGATGTGCGTAGATGCCATCGGTGGCCTTGTATCCCACAGATCCCATCTTGATCGGAGCCAGGGCAAATGGCGTCGACACGAAACCAGGCGCTCTTTCCGGATGGTGGATCCACGAAACCTTTTCAACGGGAGGGCGAGAGAGCGGCAAGTAGCAGATGGGCAAAGCAGAAAGTTGGCGTAAACAGAGGGCACAGGAACCGGCGGCCCTTTAGTATCTTACCGCGTACCCTCCGCGCCTTCGCGGCGCGTTCCATTTCAATCAGGCCAGACCTTTTCCCCTTCGATCTGCCGAAAAGATGGGATCATCAGACAGGTGCATACGAGCTCTAGCCCGGTCAATCGAGCCATTGAGAGACGGTCGACAGCTGCGAAAGGATGCCCCTCCACACTGGGGAAGTGACGGCGAAGTGAGCGTGGGATATTTCCATGGAGGGGCGTGGGGAGGCTCTGGGTCTCAGTGCCCGCTGGATTGGTTCATGCAGCGTCGGCTCGCCTTCTCCGATTAGTGAACTAACAGTTTTCGGTGCACTACCCGACTGCCCTGTTAGGCTTTACCCCCAGCGCCGGTGGTGGCTAGTAGCTCTCCGCGGCCTAGTGAATGGTGGGACTTTTCCGGACAGGTTCCGGCAAGAGCACTCGGCCTGGGAAACTTGGAGGCCGTCAGACTGAGGCTGACTTGTGAGGTGCGTGTCCAACGGTGTGTGCGTTGTGGCGTGCAAGAATGAAGGTCGTCAGACAGCCGCTGTTCGATGCAATCCAGGACCAGCTCTCGTGCCAAGGCATCAATACTTGTACGAGTACGAGGGTCAGTTCCGTGTCCTCCACATCCCCGCGAGGCTGTTTCTAACGTTGCAGCACATGCCAGGACGTAGCTGGCAAGCAGCCGGCCAAGGGCACCGACATAACAGGGTTCCAGAGCAAATGAAGCCCAAGCGCGAAAAACAATGCGGAACTCTATTCCTTGGCCCATGCTTCGATCGCGGTAAGGAACTTGTGCCACATCGCCGTGATGAAGAGAAAATCTTTTTCATTGCAAAGAACTCTATCGTCTATGCTCGAGGTTCCGCTCTATGCCTTCTATCATGGGCCCAATTCTACTGTGCCGATTCTTCTCATGAAGAGCCTGGCCCGAATATGGCTCGGGCATGTTTCAAGATACACCCCAGCGTTGCACAGTAATATGTCGGTCGTAGAACACAATGCAAGTTTTTAAGCCCACGCCTAACTCCGGATCTGATATCAATGCCATGTTCATTAATCATCCAAACTCCGATGAACGATGACCTCACGTCTCGACTCGAGGGCTGCGCGGCGAAACGGTTTCTTTTGGAGAAAGAACAGTCGAGTCATGGAAATCGGGAAAGCAGGCGAGTAATCTAGTCATCTTCGTCGCTGAAGACTTCTTCGCCACGCTTTCGTCGGGCCATACGTTCCTGTAGTTGGCGTCAGCATTGTCTGGAACATTTCTACTGATGGCCATAGAGACCAACCTTCTTCTTCTTTCTCAGCTCGGAAGACGTCAGCTTCTTGGCCTTCTTGTTGCCTTCGATCTTGTTGCCCTTCGGAAAGTTAGTTTTTGAGCTGGAAATTCAGTCACAAATATCATACCATAGCATCGAACTTCTCTTCCTCATCATCATCTTTGGACGTCAAACGAGGTCCGGTACCCTTCGATATTGTTAGTACGTGGCAATATTCGGAGTATGTCGGTATACGTACTTGGCCTTGTACCCAGCTGCATCACGCGTTAGCAGATGAAGAAAGAAGCAGGGCAATGGGAACTTACTTGTGACTGTAGAATATGGGAAAAAAGAGCACGTTAGTAATCAATCAACCTAGAACAATGGTGGAGAATTGAGCAAGTGAATGCTTACCCAGAAGGAACCATGCGTCCGTTCTGTCATACGTTAGCAAAGGTCTCAGGACAAGTAGGGAGGTCAAAAACGTACGTTCACCGTCCAAACTTCCGAAGTGAGTGACTCCGTGAACTCGGCATTGTGTGAGATGATAACGACACCACCCTCAAATGCCTTGAGAGCGTTGGAAAGGGCACCAAGCGAGTCGCGATCGAGGTAGTTGGTAGGCTCGTCCAAGACGATCAAGTGAGGGCGCTGCCACGTGCAAGCAGCGAGGACAACCTTGACGCGCTGGCCGCCGGAAAGACCGCGCATGCGCGAGTGGGAGATCAGCTCAGCGTCGAGGCCGAAGTTGGCGCCGTGTGCTTCTATCTCCTTTCGGATGAGAGGCCGGAATTGACCGCTAGCAAGAGCTTCCTTCTGGTCGACTTCAGCGACCATTTTCTGGTGGGAGGCGAGAATCTCGGAACGGGGAATCCAGGCATTGTCGGCTGTCATCATCGGAGTCCACTTCTCGTTCTTCTGGCCAACGTTCTCGCCTAGGGCGAACGAGCACTCGTATTCGTAGGAGTTCTTGAACTTCCTACGGGCGTGGATACCAATGACACGTCGTTGGGTACCATCGATCTTGTAGATCTTGTCCATGGCTTTCTCATCGTCCTCGGTGACGATTTTGTTGGCACGGTCCATGGTCTCCCGATCCTCACCTGTCTGGAATCGCCATTGGATATATTCAGAGGGAGTCTTGTCAAGGAAATTGTCGATGTGAGCAAAGGCGTGTTGCTTGATGTAGGCGATACGAATATTCTCGTGCTGGTAGATCTCACCGGTAGTGGGGATCAGCTCACCAGTGAGGACGTTGACAAGAGTGGACTTGCCGGCACCATTGGGACCGATAACAGCGATACGAGAACCCAAAGATACCTGGAATGTGATATCCTGGATCTGCGGCTTGTCGGTACCTGGATACTGGAACGACATCTTGTTGACACGGACAATGGCCTTGGCCTTGGTCTTGACACCTTCCAGGAAACCAGGTTCAGGGAACTTGAAGGCCAGCTCAGATGCACCAAGCTCGAAGTAGGAGCGAGCGGATGGCACTCTCTTCGCGAACTCACTCAGGTTACCACGGTATCGTCGCAGCTTGAAGCGTTCGTAGTGGATGACATGCTGGATGACGTTGTTCAAGAATTTGGAGTCGTGAGACACGATGATGGAGGTACAAGGTGAATTGATGAGGTAGTTCTCGAGCCAGGCCACATTCTTGACGTCCAAGTGGTTCGTGGGTTCGTCCAGGAGGAGAATATCAGGATTTTCGAACACGGCACGAGCGAGGGCCAGCTTCATCTTCCAGCCACCGGAAAGGGAGGTAATGGGGCCATCCATCTGAGAATCGAGGAAGCCGAATTCGAGCAGCTTGGCCTTGATATCTTCCACCGGTGTATCGATACCCACGGACCTCAGCTTCATCTCGGTCCAGCCGACGACGGTGAGCTCGGTATCCGCGGCGTCAAGGTCGTGCTCAACGAAGACAGTCTTGACTTCAGATTGCTTCGGGAAACCCTCGACTTGCTCGTTGTTGATGGCGCGCATAAGGGTGGATTTACCGGAGCCGTTGGGTCCGAGAAGACCATAGCGCTGACCGCGCTTGAGGCGGAGACTGGTTTGATTCAGCAGAATCTTAGCACCGTAGGCCAAGTTGAATGTGCAGTTGCAAAGATCCTCGCCTTCTTCTTCATCGGGCTCGGCCTCAGGCTCGTCTTCAATACCGGGAGAGGCGCGCTTTCGAAGCGTCTCAGCGACCGACTTGGCATCAGCCTCACCAACAATGGTTTTGAGATATTCGACGGTGTTGGTGACCCAGTCGGGCTCCTCAATGACCTTCTCGTCGATCAACTGACCGGCAATGGCGGAGACATAGTCGATAACGGTGTCGGCCTTCTCAACTGCACCCTGGTGCTTCTGTGCAATAATTTCCTTGAGAATAGGCTTGACCGTGGCAATTTCACCGGCATTGGAAATCTGGGGGAAAGAGCCATCCTCCTTGACCGCACCAACACGTTTCAGGGTGTCCAAACCCTGCTTGGTCTTCTCACGGGCCTCAGGATCGGCCATATTTTCGTAGTTCTTTATGAGCGCAGGCATCAGCTTTGGCAAGAACGCTGCGACGATCTGCGGGTCCTCGACAAGCTTGCACATGTTGTCAACGATGACAGCAGACTTTCGCTTGATGGCGGTTTCACGCTCAGCCAGGCCACGCTCCAGAAGAGGAACCATGATGGCCAGTGTCGGTTCGTGGACATCCGTGACGAAAGTGGTGGCACCAAGCAAGTGAACAGTCTCGGGCACGTTCTCAGGCTTGGCGATACACTTGATCAGCTCCGGAATGAACTTCTCGATATCCTTGTTTTCGATCAATTTGCAGATCTTCTCCATTGTGCCGTATGCCTTCTTCTTGACTTCAGGCTTGGTGTCCCACATCGACTCAGAAACGATCGGAATGAGGGTAGGGACAAGGAAGGAGAGCTGGGTAGGGGCGGTTTCGACGAGAGCCTCGATGCAGTCGAGACCAGTCATCTTCTCAGGCCATTTCTGTGCGGTGATGATAGAACTTCGGATGTGAGGGAGAACGACCTTGACCGAGTTGGGGTTGATTTGTCGAACGATAGCAAGAGCGGCGGCCTGCGCAGCGTTCTTGACCGAGACCATCTTGTCGCCGACGGCGGCGAGTGAGAGCGGTAACAGGGAAACCAGATACGGCTCAACGCCGGGGGCGATAGTGCCGTGCGAGGCAATTGCTCGGATACCGTCGAGGGCGCGCTCCCGAACAACGGCATCTTTCTTGTTGGCAAGTTGCTTCTTGAAGATTTCGACAGTCTTGAGAGGCACGTCGTGCTCCTCGATGGGACCGTTCAAGAAAGTGGCAACATTGCCTGCGGCACCGTTGGCCTCATCTTGGGATTTTGAAAGGGACAACTTCTGCAACAATCCCTCGAGATCAGCGAGGGACTGCTTTGTCTCCTTTGCGGAGGTGGCTGGAGTGGAAGTCATGGTGTCGACCGCGGGCATTTCGCGGAAGAGGCTTGGAGGTTCGACGGGGGATGAGGGAGGGAGTGGTCGCTGGTGTTTGTGGGAGAAAATTTCAGGAATGTCAGAAAGAGGCGGTCTAAGTCGGCTGAAAGGGGTGCCCACGCAGACAGCGCTTCCACGCCGGTCTCGCTCTATCTGGCGTCTATTCGATTAGAATAAAGAAAGTGCAAACTCTATGGAAAGAGAAATGCAAGAGGGGGGGGTCGAGAGGTGAGAGAGAGATGGTAGAGAAGGAGAGGGCGAGCAGGAAGGCTGCAGGCTATTTAATCAGACTGTCTCTCTTCGCCATCATAAATTTTTTTCGCTAGGTAGTGCCGGTCCCCAGGCGGTTTCATCCACTCATATCCGGCGCATTGCCCCATTCCGCATCCGTTTGATCAATGTCCATCCCATCAAAACGCTCCTTTGTCTCCCTCGCTTTGACCGCCTCCCCTAGCTCCAGCCGCGCTGGCCGAACAGATTAAAATTTAGGAACTGGAACCAGAGCCCTCGATACCAGAGCCAGGCCCCCTCGAGCGAATAATCCGGCCAGAATTTTTTGTCGATCCTTCAACCAGCCATGCTGTCAGTCTCGGGAGAATGCTGGGGGCAAAGCAGGACCCTGTCTGATGCTTCTCGAAGGCCTATTTTTGTCGCCACTCAGCCTTAGATTACCAGAGGCAGCACTTCCCGCATTCATTTCGTTACTGCTGCACCACGAAGCAGGGGTCCATACGCGAATCAACCAGTCTTCACGGCCGAATTTGCGCCTACCACGTCAGATGCAGGCCCTGGAGTAAAGTTCCTCCCGTACCCTGAGGTCGCTTTCAACAACAATGTGTAAGCATGCACGGACTTCGCCCCTTACACAACCCACGACTTTGTGATTGGAAACTTCTTTGCCTGTGACGAACTGCCACACACTCCCTTCCCACTAAATTTCCCGGACGATTATCATCCATGTTGCGAGACGGCCACCCTACCACATTACAGGTCCTAAATTTTCGCACCTTGGAGGGGCTGTGGGATCCTTTCAGGCTTATCTCATACCGACGCGACGGTCGTATCGATAGGCGCTCGCTAACTGATAAGCAGATGTACTCTTGCCCACATGGCCCCAGCTCACCTCCAGTCTCCCCAGAACACCGAGAGAACTATTATCCCAAGAAATAGACGACCTGTCTCCACAATTAGTCTTGCTGGTCAGCTCACGAATTCGAACATCTGCTATACTCGTAGAGAATTGTTGCCAAGCCAGCAGCGAAACGTTTCTTTTAAAGCGTTGCCCATTGGCAGATGCAAGTGCAGGGCTGGGCCTCTTAGCGGCCGTATCCTCGGCGCTAGAATCCCCGAAGAATACTTTTCTCCCACCAAAAATTTGGACACGGCATCCGTGGGTTACCTACTGACTGGCCTCTCAATCCCTTGACGAGGCACGAGAACCCAACCCAGGACAACCCCGTGCTTATGAGGGAGATAATCCTTCCGACTTAGACCATGGCCGGCTATTCTACCATTTGCTTTAGGCACAGTTGGCCAATCGCCCAGCTTCCAAGCGGAAAGCACCATCACCGTCTGTCCTAAGAGTGTGCAGTGAACTCGTATCCCGAATCCAGATGTACCAACTCCACTTGAAGGAATACCCGACGAGGATGGCAAGGTATGCATGACACGGCACAGTTTGCTGCAGGTCGCCCGGCTTTGCCACACTTTATTTCCCCAGATTGCCCGGTGGCTGAGGCTCTACTTTGGCTTGTGGCCAACTGCTGCATCCAGAAGCTCATTATGTTGTGTCGCAAAGGAATAACACTACTTTCTGAGCCAACGAAATATACTTTGTTGTCATCATCTCATTATCATTGCATCAGAGATGCATCAAATCCTCAAAAAGTACTCAAGTCGGTCCTGGAGAGGCCTCCAAATACCTTGAACATATCAAGAACTTACAGTCAAGGGATAAGGTTCGTTCTAGTCACGGTGGTGACGGTGTCTGCGCCTGCTGCTATCGCTCTCATCACTGCTGCTGCTTTCGCTTCTCCTCCTGCTCCCCGACCTCCTCCGAGACCGCGAAATCGAACGACTGCGCCGGCCGCCATAATCATCCTCCTCGTAAGCTTCGCTCTCCCGGCGTTCCTTCTTCTGCTTGTCCTTCTCATGTTTGACTTCGAGCTTGTGGCCGGCGTAGGCTCCTGCCAGTGCACCGGCGACGGTGATCAGGTTGTTGCTGTGGCCAAATTCATGGCCAGCCCCTGCTGTTGTCAGTAGGAAATGAGGGCCAAGGTGACGTCCGCTTACATCCACCAACTGCACCACCTAGCAGAGTCGCGCCTACAGCCTTCTCAGCATGATGGCCACCATGATGTTTCTCTCCTCTGTCTCTCGACTTTTCCCGTTCTCTTTCTCTTTCTCTGCGCGAGCCGCGCGAGCCTCGCGAACTGGGCCGGTCGTCGTACCGGTCATCATATTCTCGTGGAGGAGGGGCATAGTATGAGTTGGCCTCAGTCTCGCGATATTGACTAGCAGCATATGGGCCGGAGTTGCGACGCTCCCGACCGTATCCGGACTCGCCGCCATACGGGCCTACTTGCATCGCCGATGACCTCGGTGAATATCGATACTGGTCCTCGCGTGCGGGCTGATACTCCCCATATGAGGACTGTAAGCGGTCAGCTAAACATTAACAGCGCTACAAAGCTTGGAAGAATGCCTTACCTGTGGCGCTTGGGAGTTGTAGCCTTGGGGTCTTGGAGGTGGCGGATATTGGTTATGGCCGGCACCTGGTGGTGGAGGATACTGATTGGAGTTGTAGTAGTCCGACATGGTGAAAGGTATGAGATTCTATTGCGATTACAGCGATGCGCTATGCACTGGTCAAACCAAAACCATCACGGTGTCTCCAAGGGCATCAAATACAGGATCTATTTCGGCCTTTCATCACGAGTTGAAGTCGGTCATGGTCATGCCTTAGTCATATCGCGCAACCCGCGGCCTAACCGGAACAGCAGAGAGGTGTGACGTCATCGGTGCAATACCCTCTCGCAGCTGTCCAACGCGAAATTATTCTCGTGTGCTCTGATCTCGAGATGATTCTTGTTCGATAGCAGCTTGAAGCGATACAAGCTTGTAACTGCGTCAACAAATGGGTCACATCTCCTCTTATATTGAACGCAGCCCCTTGAAATCGAAGCTAGAACGTCGCCACTCACGCTTGATTCCAGGAACACCTGATTTGGCGAGGTTCAGACCTTGCCCTCGACGCACAATCATCTTTGACTCACTTACTCAGCTACAGGTGACGTCTGTTCATGCATCGCAGAGCCTTGCACTGAACTGCGAGGCCACCAACGAGTGGCAATCGCATTTTCCCCTAAACAAGCCAAGGCCATCACCCCTGGCTTCGGCGGACTCTCGGTATTTGAACCCTCTCCAGTCAAACCACACGGCTTTTCTCAACGGTATCTCTCATGTCTCTGTCTCAGCCCTGCGCTGTCTTATCGATCCCTTCTCGCTCTTTCCTCATTCCACGGCCGTGCCGACTCTTCCTTTGCCTTTATTTAAGCTTAACAAGATGTGCGGCCTCATTGGCGGCACTGACACCATGTGCTCTCGCATTCCGCACCTTTGCCCCACATGGTCAGTATGTGGCCGTCGCTCGCGCTTGCTCACGGCCGAGCAGAGGTCAGGATATGAAAATATCTGCACGCAAGACTAATCGAGTTGCTTGTTTGACGCCAGATTGACAGTTTCGTGCATATGATCTAGCAAGAGGCTGATCTTGTTGGATGCCGACATTTCCAGATCAGGTTGCGGGATGAAACCCGAGCTCCTGGATCTTGTGGTATATAACAACCATTCTCCCGGCTGTTTGTTACCCCTTCTCGCATGTCAACATCCAGATCAAGTCTCTACACTCATCTGCAAAGGTAGCTATAGCTCCGCTACTGCCCAGAACCATTTCCCATTCACTGTGCTCATCCTATCACTGCACCATGAACAACCCCGACATAAACCACATGTCTTCCCTAACCACGACCCCTACTGCCACTTCGCAGAGCAGCATTCCTCGCAACAGCGTGTACAAGTCAGAGTCCCGTCTCACACGAGCATCTACACGTCGTACGCTCGAAAGACATGAGACAAGGCCTACACAAGATGCCTCCGACGTGCTGGACCTTCCGTACGGCATCCTCAGCGACGAGGCAGATATGTCAGAGTATATTCAAGAGACTGCAGAGGGTATCATTCCGAAGAGAACCATTTCGAGAGCCACTGGCAAGCCAGAGGACCACGAGCTGGTTACGTTCAAGATCAACGACCCGGAGAACCCAAAGAATTGGTCAAAGCCTTACAGTGCGTTTCTCCTGATACTTGTCTTGAGTGTTGCTGCTAACACGGCGTCTAGAATGGTGGTGTACAATGGTTGTCGCTTTTACCTGCTTCACAGTGGCCTTCAATAGCGCTGTCATTACCGCCGACCTTGAGGGCGTCTCTGAAGAATTTCACGTCTCGCTGGAAGTCTCCCTCCTGACCATTACAATGTTCGTCATCGGCTTCGGCGTTGGTCCGCTTGTATTTGCACCAATGTCAGAGCTCTGGGGTCGAAAACCTGTCTACGTGATCACGATCGCCCTTGCAGTCATCTTCGAAATACCTTGCGCGGTGGCACAGAACATCGGTACTCTGTTGGTGTGCCGTCTCATCGACGGCATCGCTTTCTCCGCACCTATGACCCTGGTCGGTGGCACTCTGGCCGATCTCTGGAAGAATGAGGAGAGAGGAGTCCCCATGGCCGTTTTCTCAGCCGCGCCCTTTGCCGGTCCAGCGATTGGGCCGCTTGCAGGAGGCTTTCTCGGCGACGCCTCAGGCTGGCGCTGGCTCTACTGGATTCAACTGATCATGTCCGGAATCTGCTGGATTATTCTCACATTCACCATTCCCGAGACCTATGCCCCCGTCATCCTCGACAAACGAGCGAAGAAGCTGCGCAAAGAAACGGGCGATGCCAGATACGTGACCGAAAAAGACCTCGACCCGCGTCCGATGAGCGAACAACTCCGAATTTTCCTGGTCCGCCCTCTTCAGCTGTTATGTCTGGAACCGATCGTTCTCCTCATCAGCTTGTACATGGCTGTCCTGTACGGTCTCTTGTACATGTTCTTCGTCGCTTATCCGATCGTCTACGTCGAGGGCAAAGGCTACTCCGAGGGTATCACCGGCCTGATGTTCATCCCCTTGGCCATTGGTGTGGTCCTGTCCGCCATGTTTTCGCCCCTCGTTAACAAGCACTACATCTCCCTCTGCCGAAAAGCCCCCAATGGAAAGCCGCCCGCCGAAGCCCGTCTCATCCCAATGATGTTCTCTTGCTGGCTTATCCCCGTCGGTCTGTTCATCTTCGGCTGGACAAGTTACCCGCATCTCAGCTATTGGGGTCCTATGATGGGTGGCTTCCCCGTCGGCTTCGGTTTCATATTCCTGTACAACTCGGCAAACAACTATCTCGTCGATACCTATCAGCATCAAGCTGCATCGGCTCTCGCTGCGAAGACATGCATCAGGTCATTCTGGGGCGCCAGTGTGGTGCTCTTCACCGAGCAGATGTATCATACTTTGGGATACCAGTGGGCGAGTTCTCTCCTGGCATTCCTGGCGTTGGCGTGTTGCGCCATTCCCTATGTCTTCTACTTTTACGGTGCGAGGATCAGGAAGTTTTCCAAGTTTGCATTCCATGACGAGGATGAGGATGTCAAAGCAGTAAGTCAGGAGAAGGTGTGATGGGACGATATATTCGCGGTGAGAGGTAATTAGCCAGTGTTCTTGGTGCTTGTGCTGCTTGTATGCCACGTCTGGCAGAACAGGAAGCCAGTGAATCGAGGCTCGCCATGGTGTCCTCTGGGCACTGGCATTTCCGCGCGCAACGTTTAAAGAGCATGGAGTTGAAGGATGGTGCCTCTTCGATCGGCGTATGTTCGGCTGATGGCGGCGTCCCGGGGTTGCAGCGGAAGTCATTCCGGCCAAGGTTGCCATACTTTGTAGGCTGTTCGGAACAAATATAACGTATGTGATTGTTTCCTTTTGGCCCTGTGGGACGGAAGGCCGGCTTAGAAGCAAAGAGATCGAGAAAAATACGCCTCTAGATGTCAGAAGCTTGTAAGATACCGGAGTCAAATGTTTTGGTTATTGGGCCGAAATGGCTTTGAACGAGGATATGATCTTGAAAAGAGAGACACGCGGATTGGATGTACCTCACAATTTTGAATATTGGCGAAAGACGTGCACGAGAGCCAAACTTGCATTGTGACGAGGAGGAGTCATATTCTGGCGGCGGTGTCTTGTATCATCATTGTCCAGCAACCACCACAGCACTCCCATTCGCTCCATTGGACCCTTGCTTCGCTTGCTCGGCAATCCGCTCGCGCACCTTGGGCAGGATATAGCGGCCATAGTCGATGGCATCGTTGAGGTTATCATACCCACGGATAGAAATCAACTCGCAGCCCAGCTGGACGTAGTCGAGGATGGCGTCCACGACGGTCTGGTACGAGCCGACCAGCGCGGTGGAGGCCCCGCGGGCGTTCGTCGCCGTCACCGTGGGATACCACAGCGCGCGGTCCTGGACCTCGCCGCGCTTCGCGATCTCCAGCAAGCGCTGTGATCCGACGTTCTGCGGCGCGGGGGCCTCGCCGGCCTTGCCCGCGGCCACGCCGCCAAAGACACTCTTCTTGGCGGCCGAGTTTGCCTCGAGCGCGTCGAGCGTGCGGTGCGCCTTTGCCCACGCCAGCTCCTCCGTCTCCGCGACGATCGGGCGGAAGGTGACCCAGATGCGCGGGCGGTCCGTGGGCGCGCGCCCGGCCTTTTCGGCCGCGGCGTAGATCCGGTCGATCTGCTCTTTGGTCTCGCGCAGCGGCTCGCCCCACAGGCCGAAGATGTCGCCGTGGGCGCCGCCGACGCGGTACGCCTCCTCGGACGACCCGCCGACTGAGACGGGGATGCTCGTGCCGTTGGCCGGGCGGACGAGATTCCGAAACTGCCGGAACTGGTAGTACTCGCCTTGCCAGTCGAAGGGCTCCGGGGAGGCCCACGCCCGCTTCAGGATGCGGATGTATTCCTCGAGGCGGGCGTAGCGCTGGTCCTTGGTCAGGAAGTCGCCCTCGCGGGCCTGTTCGGCGTCGCTGCCGCCGGCGATGAAGTGCACGACGGCGCGGCCGCGGCTTAGCTGGTCCAGCGTGGCGAGCGCCTTGGCCGCCACGGTAGGGTACAACGTGTTGGGCCGCACGGCGATGATGATCTTCAGGTTCTTCGTCAGCGAGGCGATGGTCGCGCCGACGGTCCACGGGTCGAAGTATGACGAGTCGTACGGCACAAGCGTGTAGTTGAAGGCATAGTCGTCGAGGTTCCGGGCGTAGCGAGCCAGGTAGTCCGGGTCGATGCTGGCGTTGGGGATCGGATTGAGCTCCGTGGAGGCGTTGAGGAATGTCGCGCTGATGAATTCAACAGGCATTGTGTGCTGACGGTCGGGTTGTCCTAGATTGGGGCCTTGGAGTCTTGTCTCGTCTTGCCTTGTCTTGCCTTGGTCTTTGACTTCACTTCACGCCGAGGATTGAGCAGATTCGCGGGTTGAGGTCAAGTCAGACACTCCTTGATACTCAGCCTGGCCTTTTTACATTTGTCCATCTGTATTTGCATCGCTCGAGGCCATATGGCGACATATGCATGGCGATGACGCCTTACGATATCTGGCCGGTTTCGGCCGAACCATGGCCACATACTTGACCCTGGTCCAGGACCTGCTTGATAAGACAATCACGAGAGATGTTTTGCGTAGATTGCTCATCCTGGCGTTCCATTGCTTGCGCCTTCGAATCCTTGAGGGCTTGAATACGGCTGAGCATGGCCAGGAAGACCGCAAATCAGTACGGCCGAGTACAGTGGCCGATCACGGCAGAACGCGCTCGATCGTTTCTCGCCATTAACAGAGCAAACAGAGATAATTATCTCTTATTCACGGACATGACTTCCCCTGGCGGCCGAGGATCTTTGCGACGATGAACGTCCTGGCCACTGAAAGCGATGCCATCTCTGTGAGGTGGACGCCGCGAGACGGGAGCTGTCTTCGGCAGCTCCAGGAGAATCTGTGCGCGCCATATCCCCATGTCGCCAGTGTGCGTCCTGTAGGTGTCTGTCCTCGTCGGGATCAGATCTCTCGGGCTGGCATCATGACGGTATGTTACTGTGCGATCTCTTTATTTGGGCGGGAAACCGTTACGCATTCAGGTCGGATGGATTCAGAACTGCCAGTCCCACTCCTCCAGTCGATAGCCGGCATCCTGCCTCGGCAAGCCAAGTTCGACCTCAATATGTCTTGATGCTCCCATCCTCTCATGTTACGCTGCCGTCAAACAAGCCCTCGAAACCACTCAGGACCACTCGTAACCTCCTGGATCTCTCCTAGGACCAACTACCAACCATGTCGACCGCCAGCAACGCCGTCCCTTTCGGTGAGCCCGCGTACCTCAGGGGCCTCCCGTCGCCATACTTCCAGCAAACGCACCTGGACTTCCAGAAGCGATGTCGCGCCTTCATGAACGAGCACTTCATCCCGTACGCCCTCGAGTGGGAAACCCAAGGCACCGTGCCCGAGCACGTGTGGCACACGTTTAACAAGCACAACATGCTGATCCCCAACTTGAAGTCCCCCTTGCCGGTATCCTGGCTGAAGAGGCTCGGCATCAACGACATTCTTGGCGTCCCCGTCGAGCAGTGGGATTACCTACACACGGCCATCTGGGTGGACGAACGGGCGCGCACAGGTTCGTGATTCATTCTATTTCCCCATGCATTGGTTTGCCTTGGGTTGAGTTGCCTTGAATTGTACCCTGTTGCATTGCATTGCATTACCGGACTCCTCTACGGCCCAAGCGCCCTAACTCATCTCTTTCCACATGCGCGTAGGCATCTCTGGCCCAGGCTCCAGTCTCTCGCCCGGCTTCGCGTACGGCATCCCGCCGATCCTCAGCTTCGGGTCGCCGGCGCTGCAGGAGAAGTTCCTCCCGGCGATGCTCACGGGCCAAGTGCGGGCGTGCATTGCCATCACCGAACCGCAGGCCGGCTCCGACGTGGCCAACATCCAAACCCGGGCCACCAAGTCCGCCGACCAAACGCACTACCTCGTCAACGGGACCAAGAAATGGATCACCAACGGCATCTGGTCCGACTACGCCACCATGGCCGTGCGCACCGGCGGACCCGGTCCGGAGGGAATCAGCCTCCTCGTCGTCCCGCTGAAGAACCACCCGGGCGTCACGATGCGGCGCCTGCAGGTCAGCGGCCAGCAGGCCGGCGGGACGACGTACATCGAGCTGGACGACGCGCGCGTGCCCGTCGAGAACCTCGTCGGCCGCGAAGGCCAAGGCATGAAGTACATCATGACAAACTTCAACCACGAACGCCTGCTCATCGCCATGGGCGTGACCCGCCAGGCCCGCGTCGCCCTGTCCACCGCCGTCGAGTACGCCATGAAGCGTGAGGCCTTTGGCAAGACGCTCATGGACCAGCCCGTCGTGCGCCACCGGCTCGCCAAATGTGGCGCCGACCTCGAGGCCCTGCAGGCCTGGGTGTACGAGTTCGTGTATCAGCTTAACAACATGACAAAGGTCGAGGCCGACGACAAGCTGGGCGGGCCGACCGCGGCGCTCAAGGCCAAGGCTGGCATGGTCTTCAGGGACTGTGCCGAGACGGCCGTCTTGGTCTTTGGAGGGAATGGATATACGCGGACCGGTCAGGGCGAGCTGGTCGAGAAGATCTACCGCGACGTCATGGGCGCGAGGATCCCGGGGGGCAGTGAGGACGTCATGTTGGACCTGTCGATTCGGCAGCTGGTCAAGGGCTTTAAGAAGCAGGCGAGCAGACTGTGAAAATCATGTATTAACACCTGCTGAGCATCTAACCTTTTATCCCCTATGAGCAATGCACAATGATACAGTATCAAGCGCCTAGACGCCAGCGCTATGACTAAAAGACATCCTAACTGGCGCCCAAGATCCTCGTATAAGCATCCTCCACCTCTCTAGCGACCTCCAACAGTGAAACAATCGCAATGCTGTGTGTCGCCTCCGGCAACTTATCCCTGTGCAGCCCGATCCATTCCAACGGGGGTGTCGCCTCGCCCATATCTCTCAATTGCGGCGTGTCAATAATCGGGGGTTGCAGCGCGACATACGTGAACTTGCTTTGCGGGACATTGACCACAGCTGTGATTTTCTCGCCTCCAGTGCCACCTGCATCGCTGCCGTCGCCGGAGGAAGGCTCGGCCGTGACTTTGATAGCGGATGGAGGAAGTGGTTTTCCGAGCCGTTGAGCTAGAGCTCGGGAATGAGTCTGCCACATTCCACGGATGAAGGAAATGCGAGCGTAGTTCCAGCCAACATCGACCTTGCCTTCAAACGTGCTGCGGAAGGTATATTCAATGACATTCGAGTCTGCAACTTGCCACGTCTGCATCGAAGAAACAAGGCGAGGTACTTTGACGATCGTGCCGCCTCGGGAGCTCGTCGCTCTATCAACAACGTCTGGCACGGAGACTTCGCTAAGTGCTTTGGTTGTGGCTCGATTAACACTAGAGAGAGCGACACGGAGCTGGCCAAGCGTCATACCGAGGCCGCTGTGCGTTTTGCCGTCGGTTGTCGCGACGGCAAACCGAGCCTGCACATCTGTGGCCTCGACTTTGAGGATCTGATTGTCGAAGAATGTGTTCGGAAAGACACCGGCGTCCAATGCCCCAAGGGTGACGATCACGTCGGTATGCAAGGTGAACGTTCCCTTTTTGTTTATGCCTTCCTCCTTGTGTTGCCGAGCAGGAACCGGCGCGGTCCAATTGTTTGAGGGGAACACTGATTTCCTCCGCAGGAATTTATCCAAGTCCCGGAGTGAAGTCTGGTATGCTTCCTGTTTCTCTTGGACCAGTCTCTCGAATGCCTGCACAAGGGCGAGACCTTGGGCTGCCGTGCCTGTGGTGCAGAATACCTGGACCTTGCCTCCGTTGACGATTCCGACCAGCCGGTCGCTTTCGTTCCCATGGCCTTGCCTGACATTGTACATGAGGAACTCGAAGAAGGAAATGTCCGCAACAGCGAATGGTTGGTAATCGAATGCTGCCTTGACACGGAAATGCTCAAAACCAATCGATGCTTGAACCAGCGGAGCACGAGTCTTGGCTGCTACATCCCCTGGCCAGTGAATGGACGTTCGGAGGCGCATGTTCTCCAGTTCAACGAAGCCACTCATGCGGCCGGTGCTGTCGATACCGACTCGGTCGAAGCCAATGCACAGGTTCTGCTCAGAGTCACTGTTCTTCCTCGAGGAGGCCCAAAGTTTCGAGACAGTAAAAACGGATTTCCCAAGGCCCTGTCCCAGGTCAACCTGCAGCTGTAATTCTTGCACAGATACTATCGCATGCCACGGCAGCGTGCCTTTCCCAGAAAGCTCCTGATAACGTTGCATCGCATATGCGTGTTGATCGAGTGGTGAGGCGGCGGCGGCAGTCGTCGAGGGTTTAGAGCGACCACGAAGCTCTGGAGGATACCAGATCTCTCGGAACAGAAGGAAGTCCTGTAGCTGTTTGGCATTGATGTCCGTCTTCATTGGGCTGATGTTGAGGATCGCAGAAACGCCCGTTGTGGCACTCACATGTCTGCTGTTCATCAGCGACATGACGATAGAGTCGACTTCGAAGCTTGCAGTTGATTCTCGAGAGTAGACATGCTGAACTGACGCTTCGAGTTTGTTGAACGTCGTGAGGATCGCAAAGAAACGCTCCTGATCAGGTGCCGACACAGTATTGATTCTAACAAAGATGTCGGCAAACTTGGCAGTTGCTGCCACTCTGGCAATGGGTTGACAGCTCAAGCTGAACTCCTGCGGTTGAATGTATAGTCCAGCATTCAGTTTGCAGCGACCGAATATGGCATCCGGGTTGGAGTTGTTGAGGGCTGCGTCTGACAAATAGCTGCGCGACTCTGTTGGCGCGCGAGACCCAGCACTGCTCACCTGGTCATCACCCAGAATTTCTTTGATGCTGGCTGATATTTCCAAGATCAGAGGCACCACCGTAGGATATAGTGTGTTCGACGAGGCTGCAACTCTGACTTCAGTGCTGAGCGACGGATCCCCTTTGTTGTCGTCTTTGTATTCGACCTTGAGGGCAACGCCGGGGGCTTGTAGAACTGCGGAAGAAACATCTTCTCCCTGCACTGCTTGACCATATCGGCCAGCACGAGAGCGTTTGGGACCTTTCAGAAATCCGAAAGCTGACCTTTTCTGTTCAACTTCAGCGCGAGGACTGATGTGAACAACGGCGCCGGCGAAATCCGCATCGACCAGGAGCGAAGCCAGACGTTTTCCACCTAGTAGATCAACCGGTGCAGCCTGTGGAGTCGCAGGGCTGGTCTCGGAGAATGCTTTGGCGTTGCGCAATTCTCCGCTGGCATTGCCAAATGACTTTTGCAGGGCGTGGCCAGGGATAATGAAGTCGGAAGCCAGCCGAAGATCAAGAGCTTTGCCTTTGGCCTGAAACGCAAATCTGCGCTCGTGCTTTGTTGAGAGGTAGGCAGTCCCGAAGACCACTTCGGGCAGCAGCGCAGAATTAGCTGTGCGAACAGTAGGGGTATCGGCCTGGGACTTAGGGACCATTTGCAGTTGCGTGTCTGAGATTGCCAGACGGGCAGTGCCTTCCTGCCGAGTCTTCAGGTCAACTCTGCGTATAGAAAACACCAGGTCTTCCGTTTCGTGGCTAGGTGACGGGCCAGGATTGCTGGTTAAATTCCATCGTATCAAGATATTCCCGAGGTCAACGGCGTAGGTTGAGTCGTACAATATAGTGGAAGAGCCGCCGATACTCTCAGCTCCGTCGCTGCCTGTATCTAGAAGCGGCTCTTTTGGCTTCAGGCGGTCTGTCAGACCAGCAGTCGTCATCCGTCGTATGTGCTGAATATTACTTTCACGGTCGGCCAGTCTCATCGATTTGATGCGGTCCTGTAAGAAGGCAACGATATCGATGGCAAGCGTGGCAGTTTCCTCGTACAGCTCAATCGTCAACCCATCACTCCAGGCTCGGTAGACTTGGACCTTGCCCGCCATTCCGATGGTCTCCGTTTTTCCAGAGGCCTTTAAGCCAACAGAGAACGACCCGAAACTTTCGCGAGTGTGTCTCGTACTGCGATACAGGCCAAGGCCGAGGCCTTGAGTATTGAGGATGAATTGTGGGCGCTCATGGATCAAGACTGGGCTGTCCGTCTCGTTGTGCATAAACAACGTCGTGCCTCGAAGTTTGAGTTCCATGTCTGCCCGATAGTTCTCGTCTTCTCGGATTGATGGAGCGCTGAAATGGATCTTGATACCGGCCAGCGTGCCATGTATTGCGTAGCGAAGCAACAGAGCTGTGTCTTCTTGCTTGGTCTTCGTGGGCTTTGATTTTGCTCCCAGCACGCGATCAGCCGAGCTTTGAATCTGCTGGATTGCATGTTTGGCATCGGGTATCAACTGGACCACACCGGGTTGGTTGAGTGCATCGAAGCAAGCTCGAACCCCAGATGCCTCGAGGTTTATCTGCTCGACAGTCATACGAGCCCGTACGGATATCAAAGCGGTCGCTGGTACCACTGAAATATGACCATTTATCGGTGGCATCGTCAGAAGAGACAAGTTATCCATAGATCTACCCTGGGACACCTGGAACAGATGCTCATGCTCTTTGATATCAAGATTGACATCAAGCCCCCCGTCCCGACGAGGAATAATGGACGTCCTTGCAACGTTGCCTGCAATTGCGTATTGCAGAGACGGAAGGATGGCGAAATTCAACCGATAGTCGTCCAAAAACATGGCAACCCGAAGGTCGACATTCAAGTCCAAGCTTGACTGGCTAGTCGGCTTCGTCATTTCATGATCATCCTGGTTCTTTGGGATTTCCTCGAGGAGTCGAACGATCGTGGCCACTTCGTCACGAACAACTGAGTCTGCGACGACGAGCATCTTCACAAGTTCTTCCTTCATTTGAAACCTGAGTCGGTTCGAAGCAGCGCACACCTGCACAATCATCTTCTGTTTCTCCGAGTGAGTTTGCGCTTGTGGCCAGATCGAGCCGTATAGCTTTGGCATGCGGATGCGCCACAGCATCAAGGTACGTGTCCGGCCTCTGAACTTAGCCATTGCCGTGTTTGCCGCGATGGTAAAGGAGGAGACTGCTGGGCCAGAGCTTCCTTCGGAGAAGGAAAACGCACTTCGGAAGCTTTCCGCCGCCCACTTAAGTTTGAGATTGATGGTTGTGAGGTGAATCGATGCTGCGTCAGAACCTACCACGACCGTGAAGTGGTTTCTCGTAGCATTCATACGCTCTTTAGTATGTCCAACGGAAGCATTGCTTTTTTTGGGAGGCCTCAGGGCAAGAGGGTCGCCCAGCTCAATCAGCTGACGAGCCAGTTCCAAGAGTGCCCAGTTGAGGTGAAGTGATGTGTCTGCCGTGTAGGCCTGAAGGATGATCCTCTGCCCGTTGCCGTCGATACCAGGGCTTTGTCCCCGCCGCAAGAAGACGTTGAAGTTGAGGCCTAGGACGGCAAGATCGCTCTGCCGTGGACCCGGATCCAGGATGACTCCCAGCTTCCCAACTATAATGTCGGAATGTACAACGAGTTTATTGTGGGAAGCGTCTGGCGTTCTTGTACCGGGGGTTTCGAACAGGGTACTCATGATTGGCACCTTATCACGGGCGTAGTCCCATCCTCGCCATTGTTCAAAGGACGACAAAACTTGACGCTTGTCCAGGTCTTTTAATTCAAGATCTTGACAGCCGCATTTCTCGACGAACTCTCTGCCCTTGTCTTTCTCGATGGTAGCAAAGATATACCTGAGACGAGAAATGATCTTCCACGAATCACTCAGGCGAACATGTTTGTCAGCACTCCGCAGCACGTAGGACGGCCTGGTTAGAAATGTAGGATCCGCAATCGCAGTGCCTGCTTGCGTCAGATGATAAATCAGATGCCGCGACTTGAACCCTTGATCGAGGCCTTCGAAGGCGCCAATGATACGATCAACCATTGCCACGGTCCTCTGGATCAGTGCCGCCATGCTCTTCAGCTGTTCCGCCCACAAAACGACGTCAAAGTTGCTTAGCTGCAATTTCGAATTTACTTCCTCCTTCATAGAGAACCAAAATCCCACCTTTGCAAGTGACACTGCTGCGTGAGCAGATGGTCGTTCAGGAGCAAAAGCACTGTCCCTCACAGAGACGGAGAGGTTCTGGGTAGATCCATATGCGAGCTGATTGTGAGGTGTAGTGATCCCCGGTCTCGCAGTTTTGGGGTGTAAAAGACGGTACATCATCTGTGAACCCGTCAGCTTCACGTCGTACTGATCATCCGATGCAGAAGGGAGATCTCCATCTTTCGTCAAGCTGTTGATCAATCTGATATGCGCGAACGGTACTCGGATGGCGAAATCCACAATGTGGCCTTTATCATCATGCTTGTGGGCCTCCAGTATGCGCTTCATTACTGTAATCTGCATCTTGTCCAGCTGGTCGATAGGGTGGTCGTCAACGAGTTCCCTAATTAACTCCCCTATCGAGAGAAAGAGGGCTGGGGAACAAAATCCGGCCAGGCCGTTCTGCACCATGAAGATAACACCATTGTGCGGTGTGCCCTCAAACTCTTCTCCCCTGATCTCAGGATCCTCACTCTCCTGCACTTTCAAGAACGGAAAGTCGCTCTGTTGTGGGTCTAGTAGCTGTGGCATGTGTGATTTTTCGGGTTGAACTTCCTGCAGTGTGAAGTGAGGTGGCGACCATGGACTAGAGAAGGTAACCAGCGCCTGGTGGGCGTCTCTATCTCGGGCATGTACACGATCCAGAGTATCGCTTTGGCCCGGTGCAGACCGGTCAGAATGAGGTTGCCAAGAAGTGGCTGGGTCCAGGGCTGACTGGCGCCGTATATACGAGCCGCCAGAGGTTTGTTTCTCGAGAGAAGTGACTGATATGAAGGAGTTATTGCGGTTGGAGCGCTTACGTCCAAACCGATCCATTTGTCCAGGAAAGGTTGTGTTCTCTGGGGTCCCAACAGGTTCAGGCATGGAAGGTACCGGCATAGCAGGTGGATCGCGAGCCCACTCAGGGATCTTGTGGTTAGGGGGATAGTGCTTTCGGGGATCCAACAACCAGTCTGCTCGATGGGTTCGTTGATCGTGATAGCGAATATGCTGTTGCTGCAGCGCCCTTGTGTGGGCCAAATTGTCCGTCTTATCGAGTGTCCCGATCCGAAGAGAGGTCTCAAAGCAAGCAAAAGTCTCGACAGGGCCTGATTTGCGATCGTGACGCCGGAGAGCGGCCTTGTAGTCCACGGCGGCAACTTCGATTTTTGGAACGCTTGCCCTCAGCTTTTTGGCAAAGCTGGAATTTGCCCAATCACTGAAAGAGACGTCAGTCTCCGATAGCTCCAGCATGTAGGCGGCAGCGCCTGCAACAAGCCAGAGACGAAGACCAGCAAGGTTAGCTCTGAGAAATGTTACATCATGAACAGCAGCCCGGTTGAAAGGCGGCAGTGAATTTTCATCGTCGTCCAAAGTGTAAATGAAGGCCATGACTGCGTTGACCAGTGTCTGGATAAATTTGGATGTACATTCCCCCGTGACCTCACCAACATTGATGTCCCAGTGGCAGGCGTAAGTCGGTTCCAATGGCGGAGCTCCGAAGAGTCGATGGCCATAGACGCCGGCTCCATCAATGAACAGTTGACAATTTGTGATGTCACTGGACGGTTGATTGTCCTTGAGCGAGATCGATTCCAGCGAGGCTTCCAACGGGCTTGAGCTGACTTGCAGGTCCATGTAGTAGTTGGTGAAACGCATGTCTGCCTCGACGAGGAGGATATCCACACGAAGGTTCTCTCGCCGCGAGTAAATGTTGGCCGGCATTAGCACGGCTGCACTGTCGGCACGGACTGTCAGGATGACGTCGAGATCATTATCTTTCTTGGTGCCTGGTCGTGGTCCTTGCGGTTCGTTTCCAGCCAGCATGTCTTGATACTCCTCGAGGGTCCTAAAGTGGAGATCCTCCCCAAAGTAGTTCTCCTTGACATTCATGAAGTAGCGGATAAGGTAGCCGTGCAGGAAGAACTTCGGGGCATACCCCGTAATAGTCATGAATAAGGAGTCCGTTAGCTTTGGAGATACGTCAGGGTAGTAGTTGTATGAGCCTTCTAGATTGAGCTGCTTCAGGGTCATCATTGTCGTGTCTTCTGCTAGGGTATTGAGCGTGCTCCAGACGGGAGTGATAAGTTCCAAGGACGCATTGTGGCCCTCTCCGATGAAAAGAACAGAACTTTGGCGAGGCGAAAAGTACTGCATAGGTATATCCACATCTCCGGCGAGCATTTGAAACCCCAGGACCAAAAATGCATTTTCCTCGAGGTCATTTGGACTGTCAATGATATTGTAATCATTCGCATTCAGGTAGAGCTTCAGTTCTGGGAACGTGAGATGCAGTCGGTAAATAAAAGGCACAAAGGTCATGTAGTCAGGTTTTTGTCCAGCTGTGAAGTCGCTGACGAGGTCGGTTAGCATGATCATGTGGTCCCTCAGGATGAACATCTCCATCGCATTACTTTCGACATCAAAGGCCCAGGTATGAAGTGCGTTCCATGTCAGAGGATTCGATAGATCGCAGGAAACCTTTTGCGACGGGCAACGCCAGAGAAGGGCGTGATTGACGCTGGAAGTTGCCTTTGTGTTCTTGAGATCAAGAAGCAGATGATTCCTATAACCGTCCGCTCGTGGCAACATGTCCATGTCATATCGCACAGTCGAGTCTTGTCCTGCGGAGACGGTCAGCCAGCCAAATGGGCGAACATCTGGACCGAGTTTCGTTTTAGTGGAGCGGCGGAACCGAAAATGCCTCTTCTCGCGTTGCTTTCGTGCTGTCGCTGCTTCACGGACAGCATGTGCCCGGTTTCTCCATTGCCAGTCCTTTGATCGTTCTCTCGTCGGCACGCGTAGACTAACTTCATCCTCAAGATCGACGCGTATGGTCATTACTGTATACTGCCGTGTCTCTCCCGTTTTGACCTGGGAAGTTGGCGTCATCGTTCGGTAGGGGTTCGGAATGAAGGCTGTCTGGATTTCAAGGCGGAGACGGTCTGCCCAAGGCCCATAATTAACATAGCCTCCCTTCACGGTCAGATCCATGCCATACGTCGGAGGCGTCGACATGTTAATGTCGTCGATGTTTATTTGCGCTGCTGATTCGGCGTGTTCCTTTGTCGCCTTTCCAGGCATGTCCCAGAAGAATTTAAAGTGGACTCCTGGACAGTCTAGGATCTGGGAGTATCTTGCATAGTCAATATGTGACCAGCCTTCGTGGTCGTCGCGCTCATCCTCATCCATATACCTCCCCAGGCCATGCCATGATCGGTTGTCGTCTTGGAATTCCTCGTAAGCATACAATTTCTTGACATAGCCTTCTTGCGATGCAGTAGTGCGTAGTGAGCCTCGCGAGCTCCCTGGAAGGAGTCGCCTGAGGCTGCGGAAACCCCTAACTATTTGACGTCGCACGCCAAGGTCTACGTGCCACCAGCGCGGCCTATGTTTGAGGGACTCGGCGGCAGATATGATCCTCTCGGCAGCCACAAATTGAGACCTGCGGAAATCGGGGTTGGGCCTCATCTCGACCTTAGGCTTTTCGATTTCGAAATCGAAGACCTGCCGGAAATAGTCCGAGGGACCAGCGGCAGCTGCATCGACATGGCCTTTGGCAGACGCGAAGGTTGTGACGACTAGTGCTCGAGTGGTTTCGTTCCCAAGAGAAATTGCGCCCTTCGAGCATTCGACCGCAACTGGGAGGACGCGCAGGATCCAGCTGTAGAACGAGGGGACATCTGCCGTAGGCACGCCTACCCCTGAGGCCACACTGGTGAAAGTATCGGCACGGGCAATAGGGACTGGGACCTCATCGGATGGTGATAGCCGCTCTGCCTTTTCGGTAAGTGGACTGTCGGCGGAGTTGTCGCCAGTGGTTGCATCTTTGGAGGGAGGCGTCGTTGCATCCTTGCGGTGGTGAAGCTTGGGCAGTCTGTGCTCGTGCTTGTGTCCAGCGGCTTGAGAATCTGAGCTCCCGTGCTTCAGCTCGTGGATCAATACGTCCTGCACAATGGACTCGTAGACAGGGGTGCGGTTGTAGACAAACCACTCCAGGCCCGATATGAAGATCGAGATGCGAGCGTCTGCAGTGTCTTTTCTTCTCACTCGACCCAGTTCAGGATCCGTCGACGGCGGTTCTGATTGTTCTGACTGCTCCGACCCGTCTACGGTTGAGCCCTTCTTCTCCTTCTGTATCGGCTCTCCCTCATCGTCGTCTGAATTGCTAAGATCGACTTGCCGGGAGGACGACTGCCAATACCTCCATGTGATGTAGCCATTCTGAATCAAGATCGTCTCGTTCTCGGCATGATAGCGGACGCCCTTAAAGAAGACTCGACCGGCTAGAAAGGACAACTGAAGCGCCTGGATGTCGATCCATGCTCTGTATTTGTGCCACGTCCAAGCCCTGATGCCGTAGGAAACAAGAGTGGCGAACAGGCGATTGAAGTAGAAGAGAAAGAAGAGCGTCAGGCAGGAAGCCGTCGCAAGTTCCACGAACCAGGTCCTATCGAGAGTCAGCGTATGCGTGTCGCGCCACCTCTGCCTGGTAGAGGCCTACCAATTGAACGAAGTACTCCTCGAGATGGGCTCGCCGACCAAGTCAGTATTCTCCGACATGGTTCACGCGCCGGCCTCCGCGTGACAGCTCACTCATGACTGCCGCCTGCAGGAGAATGAGAGCATCATTTGGGGCCCTTCCGCGGCTGCAGCAGGAAAGAGCGCGTCTGCTCAGGATATTGAGCGATGGGAAACCGAGAGACAGGGTCAGGATGCGCTGCTACTGTGAGTGTTGCACTGGGTGGTGGCAGCACATGCGCAATGATGATCGTAGCTTGAACATTATCTTATTTCCCCGCAGAAATCCCGTCGAGGTCACTCGGCCGTCTCTTCTTCGTCGCGGTGCACGACTCTACATCTCAATACTATGCGCATGTCACTTCGCTGAAGACCAGTCCCGCATCTCCTCAAAAGAAGCACTCTTTTGGTTGAGCTTCTTGGGGTCAAACAAAGCCATGTCCATCGCCACCCCTGCCTAGCAAAGAACAACCAGGTCGCCTCTCCACTGCTGCCTCGAGGCAACTGGACTGCGCCCGTCATGGACGCAATGTCGAGCGGTGGCACGGGCAATAAGCTCACAAAGGTCATTATCATTTTGACAGGGGTCGCGTCACTGATAGCCACCTTGATCTCGGTATTGTACGTGCTTGTCCTCATCTCGCGCAGTCGCGTGCAGTGCTAACTGCGCATCAGATCGATATGGCTTCAATCCAAGAACTACCGGAAGCCTCTGCTGCAACGATATGTGATCCGAATTCTACTCATGGTGCCTATCTACTCGGCGGCGTCATGGGCTTCCATCATCTCCCTGACAGCCGCCTTTTACCTCGATCCTCTGCGAGACATCTACGAGGCATTCACAATCTACACTTTTGTCCAGCTTCTCATCAACTTCCTCGGAGGCGAGCGTTCACTCATTATCATGACGCATGGAAGACCCCCTGTCTCTCATCCATGGCCCATAAGTCTTTGGTGCCCAAAAATGGACATATCAGACCCCCACACCTTCCTCCTGATCAAGAGAGGAATCCTGCAATATGCCTGGCTGAAGCCCATCCTGGGGGTCGCCACCATCATACTGAAATCCACCAACACATACAAAGAAGGTTACATATCGGTGGACTCGGGCTACTTCTGGACGGGGCTCCTTTACAACGTCAGCGTGACCATGAGCTTGTACTTCCTGGCCATGTTTTGGGTTTGTATGCACAATGATCTTAAGCCCTTCCGACCGATGCCAAAGTTCTTGTGCATCAAACTCATCATCTTTGCCTCTTACTGGCAAGGCTTCTTTCTCTCCATCCTGCAGTTCCTCGGTGCGATTCCCAACGACGTGCCGGGCTACACGCCCGACAACTTGGCTGCAGCCATACAGGATGCCTTGATTTGCTTTGAAATGCCAATCTTTGCCATCGCGCATTGGTACGCGTTTTCATGGCACGATTATGCTGATATCACCATTTCGGCCGCTCGTCTCCCGGTCAGGTATGCGCTGAGGGATGCATTTGGCCCTAGGGATTTGATCGAAGACACGAAAGAGACGTTCAGGGGCAAGAATTATGATTACAGGAGCTTCGATTCTGGTGACAATGTCATCGCTCATGAGGAATCTCACTCTCGCGTCGCCCGGATGATGGATGGCATGAGGTACGAGAGAGGTGGTAAGGGCAAGTATTGGATCGCTAAGCCACAAGATCCAAGTAGTCGGACCCCCTTGCTGGGGAATGAGGCTGCGTCTAGAGCTCCAGCACCTGAATCAAGAGGCAAGGCGCACGAGTACCGCGCTACTGAGCCAGATATCGAGATTGGCGTTGACGCAGAGGACGAGAGATTGTATACCAATGCGCGAGCTTTGGAGTTTGGAGATTGGAACGTGAGTTATCCCGTCTCAATACTCGACAAGCTCCTTTACTGATCGCCCTTGCAGTATCCCGTCATAACGGCACACGAAGCACGTCGTGAGGACTGGATGCGGCGCGATCCCAACATACTGACAACAGCAACGAACCGCAATCTTCTTCAGCCTACCCGAGACCACAAAACCCGCCGCCGGAGTGAATTGCAGGAGCACATCCGCAAGGGAAAAAACCGAAGCACTTCTCCATCTGAGGGCTCGTCTCAACAGGGTGTAATTGAAGCGAAACTGAAAAGACAACAGGGGCGATCGCCGTCGGCCTCGGGTGACTCAGACCATAGCCAATTGGTGGACCTTGTAGTCGAAGATACAGAAGCAGAAGAAGCAGAGATCGTGCGGGCACGCAAAGAAGGCGGCGATGCCTGGAACCGCGCGCCGCAGCGACACTTTGTTCGCACCTACAATATTGATGAAGAAGCCCCAGAGGCGCAGGATATTCGCGAAGGTTACGACCCAAGCAAGGTGCCGTCGAGGCCCCCAGCTCCAGAGAGGGCCGTGAGCGAGGATGAGGACAACATACTAGATGAAAGAGACCGGGGCAGGGCGCTGAACCAGAAAGGCACGGAGCGTGGAGAAGGACAATATGCTAATTTGATTGAGGAAGACAATGTGTGGAAGTGAAGCGGAATTGGCTTGCCGTTCGGTCTTGCAATGCACACAGCCAAGATCTGGGGAGCTGTTTCGTGAGTGGTGTCGGACAAGCTCTTCTCGACTGTTGTACACAGCCTGTTTTGGGACATTTGGGCAATGAGAGCGTTCAAGCGAGTATCTTTACAGCAACCAGCATGAGCACTCTTTTATTTCCGTCATCAAGAGGTCAATGCAATGCTCAGTGCAATGGTGCCACCGTAGAGCTCCAAGGTCACGGATGGATGCACGGACCAATGATGACTCTTGGAGCACCTTCGCCAGACTTCAATGACACTTCAATGAACTGCGTCTTGATCAAGCTTTCACCGGTGCTATGTAGCAGGTTCGGCATCGCATCCGCTGGTGAGTCACAAAATTCACAGTGATCTCAAAGCACCAATCTAGAGAAGTGAAGATGAGCAGTCAGAGTCACCAGAGTCACGAGGTGGTCACCAACTTTAACTCCGGGGCAGGCCAGTGACACCGCCACCAGTTCGATTGAAGTTACGCCATTGGTGGGGTTAATGCGCGGTTGGGCGACGCTTGGCAGTGGCCCGCACTGCTGAATTATCAACCACCAGGATTTTCAGAGCCCCTCCTTCATCTCTCGCTTTCGAGTACTTTACCGTCAACGCGCGGCATCGTACAGCTGCACTTCTTATCGTTTCCACCGCATCCAGCGCAGGTAACGCCAAGTACTCCCACGGATCGAGCGAGCCCTCGATTCTGCCCCAATTTCTCGTCAGCTCAAGAGAGCGCCCAATCCGCCGATCTAAGGCACTTCAACACCCAACACCGTCAAGATGGTCAACGTAAGTCGAGGAATCCAAAACGACCTCAGTTATCGTTATGGCTGACACGTCAATAGTTCACCGTCGACGAGATCCGCGCTGTAAGTTTCCATGTGGCCTTGATGAAGCCCTCATACCACCAGACAGGCCGATCATGAGATTCCGGTTGGACATGGACTAACAACAGCTCTGTAGTTGATGGACAAGCCGGCAAATATCCGTAACATGTCCGTCATTGCTCACGGTTGGTCTACAAAGCTTTGTCGCACGGCAATTTTGAGGCTGACAAGAATCACAGTCGATCACGGAAAGTCCACCTTGACCGATTCCCTCGTCCAGCGAGCCGGTATTATTTCCGCAGCAAAAGCAGGTGAAGCGTACGTGTGGCACAAGCAAATCAAGAAAAGAAGGTGAATAACATTCTTGACAGGCGGTTTACGGACACGAGAAAGGACGAACAAGAGCGTGGCATCACCATCAAGTCGACCGCCATCTCTCTGTACGCTCACCTTCCCAATGAGGAAGATCTCAAAGACATCCCTCAGGTACAAGAAGCCCTATGCAGCTCAACTTCGACAGCCGCTAATACGATTCACAGAAAGTCGATGGTAACGAGTTCTTGATCAACTTGATCGATTCACCCGGTCACGTCGATTTCTCGTCCGAGGTGACGGCAGCGCTTCGAGTCACTGACGGTGCCTTGGTCGTTGTCGACACCATTGAAGGCGTGTGCGTCCAGACCGAGACTGTGCTGCGACAGGCCCTTGGTGAACGTATCAAGCCCGTTGTCATCATCAACAAGGTCGATCGTGCCCTGCTCGAATTGCAGGTCTCAAAGGAAGATCTGTACCAATCTTTCCTGCGGACAATCGAATCCGTCAACGTCATCATCTCCACCTACCTCGATAAGGCACTCGGTGATGTTCAAGTCTGGCCCGAGAAGGGTACAGTTGCCTTCGGTTCCGGCCTCCACGGCTGGGCCTTTACCATCCGCCAATTCGCCGTTCGATATGCCAAGAAGTTCGGTGTCGACAAGAACAAGATGATGGAGCGTCTGTGGGGTGACAGCTACTTCAACCCCAAGACCAAGAAGTGGACCAAGGTTGGCGACCACGAAGGTCAGAAGCTTGAGCGTGCCTTCAACCAGTTCATCCTCGATCCGATCTTCAAAATCTTTGATGCCTTCACCAAAGGCAAAGTCGACCAGCTGGTCGAGCTCTGCACAAAGTTGGACATCAAGATCACCAGCGAGGAGAAGGAGTTGCCGGGCAAGGGTCTGCTCAAGGCCGCCATGAGGAAGTTCCTACCAGCCGCTGATGCGCTCCTGGAGATGATGGTTATCCACCTGCCATCACCTGTCACTGCACAAAAGTACCGAGCCGAGACTCTGTATGAGGGTCCCGCTGACGACCCGGCCTGCATTGCCATCCGCGACTGTGACCCCAAAGCCGATCTCATGCTCTACGTCTCTAAGATGGTGCCGACCTCTGACAAGGGTCGATTCTACGCCTTCGGTCGTGTCTTCGCCGGTACGGTTCGATCTGGCTTGAAAGTCCGGATCCAAGGCCCCAACTATGTTCCCGGCAAGAAGGAAGATCTCTTCGTCAAGGCCATCCAACGCACAGTCCTCATGATGGGCAGAACTGTCGAACCCATCGATGACATGCCTGCCGGTAACATCATTGGTCTCGTCGGCATTGACCAGTTCCTGCTCAAGTCTGGTACTCTCACCACCTCGGAAACCGCGCACAACTTGAAGGTCATGAAGTTCTCCGTTTCTCCTGTCGTGCGACGATCAGTCGAAGTCAAGAACGCCAACGACTTGCCCAAGCTTGTCGAAGGTCTCAAGCGATTGTCCAAGTCAGATCCTTGCGTCCTGACTCTCATTTCGGAATCCGGCGAGCACATCGTTGCCGGTGCTGGTGAATTGCACTTGGAAATTTGCTTGAAGGATCTAGAGGAGGACCACGCCGGCGTCCCACTCAAGATCAGCGACCCCGTCGTCGCCTACCGCGAGACCGTTGGCGCTACTTCCAGCATGACGGCTCTGTCCAAGTCACCCAACAAGCACAACCGTCTCTACGTCATTGCCGAGCCTCTTGGTGAGGAAGTGTCCAAGGAGATCGAAGATGGAAAGATCAACCCCCGTGACGACTTCAAGAGCCGTGCTCGCATCCTTGCTGATGAGCATGGCTGGGACGTCACTGACGCACGAAAGATCTGGGCGTTTGGTCCCGATACCACCGGCCCTAACTTGTTGGTTGACCAGACCAAGGCTGTTCAATATCTCAACGAAATCAAGGATTCCTTCGTCTCTGGTTTCCAATGGGCCACCCGTGAAGGTCCTATTGCCGAAGAGCCCATGCGGTCAATCCGATTCAACATCATGGATGTCACTCTCCACGCGGATGCCATCCACCGTGGTGGCGGTCAGATCATCCCAACCGCTAGACGTGTGCTCTATGCGTCCACCCTGTTGGCCGAGCCTGGTCTTCTCGAGCCCGTCTACCTGGTCGAAATCCAAGTTCCAGAACAAGCCATGGGCGGCATCTACGGTGTTCTTACCCGAAGAAGAGGTCACGTCTTCTCCGAGGAACAACGTGTTGGTACTCCTCTGTTCACTGTCAAGGCCTATCTTCCCGTCCTGGAATCATTCGGTTTCAACGCCGACCTGCGCGCTGGCACCGGTGGTCAAGCATTCCCTCAATCCGTTTTCGACCACTGGCAGATTCTTCCTGGTGGTTCGCCTCTTGATCCCAGCACCATGGTTGGTAAGATCGTCACGGAGATGCGTAAGAGAAAGGGTCTCAAGGAGAACGTTCCAGGCTATGACAACTACTATGGTAAGCCCCAGTCCTTCTTTCTCCTCGGTGGTCAGAAATTCCTAACGAACCAACAGACAAGTTGTAAAGCATCACTCGTCTTGCGAAGACTGATAGACAAAACCATGACTTTACGACATTGCATACGAAAGGTTGTGGGCCCCGCTTGCATTTGTATGACAACAACGCAGGAAAGACTACGACGAGATGCTTCAAAGCGGGATGTGGTGACATGGCTCTAAGTGGATGTTTGGGCCTCTGGACGAATTGACAAGGGGTGAGATGATGACGGCGGTCATTGCAACGGTCCTGACACGTAGGGTTTTTACGCCCAATTTTTCCCCTGCCATGAGGATAGAGAAATGTCTCATCTCTTCAAGAAACACAATGCCGATAGACAAATGCGAGTCGGTAGAAAACAATCGAGATCTGTTGAATACGGAAGTGCTAGATGTCCTCACAAGTTGAGACCAGATATCTTCGTCGCGGGGACTCGACAGACACCGACTAACTGACTGATGGAAGTAAAATTTCTCATGTTCGAGGGCCTTTACTCTCCACCCGTACATCCTACTGTAGCCTCGTGTGCGTCTTCACGTCTAGTTACTGGAGGGTGTCTACGTGCGTCTACTGCTACTACTGCTAGGTGACGAAGCAAGCGGAGCGGATCTGAACAGAGCAGAGCAGAGCAGAGCACAACAGCAAACTCACAGATCTAAGGGGGGAGATCTCTACATACCTCACAGTCGCAGTCGCAGTCGCAGTTGTAGACACAGTCAGGGTCTTGTGGGGACGAGAAGAGCACGCAGTCTATTCTATTCAAACAAGTACATACTGTATGTATGTACACAAGCAGGAGGACGCATCTCGACACTACACGCCCCTGCATCGAGGCGTGGCACCCTCAGGCAGGGAGGCTTTACAGTCCCGCGACGTCTACGGTCCGTCATTGCATGGAAGAACCACTATAGTGGCGGCGGTTATCGTCTGTTTCCACAACTCGACAGCTCGACACTCCATCGCCTGTTCTTCGCAATACATTTGAAAACATCGCACCGCGCTGCACTGCACAGCACTGTCCATGCCATACTATGCCAACCTCTCCCTCTCAACCTCACAAACTCCTAGGCATGGCGTCGATGCGGCATTGCGCGCAACGAACGGCGGCCCTGTTCTGCTTCCTTCTGTTCCGCCAGCCTCGTAGTGACATTGCGGGCATTGTGGGTTTGTTGCTTTGGCTTCCTAGCGGGTTTGGTCTGTTGGGACTGGGTCTGCTGGTTCTGCTGCTTGTGCTGCTTGTTGTCATCATTTTCCTGGTCCTCGGCCTGGCTGTGCTCAGCACGGCTTGTGTCGCCCAAACTGACTGGATGTCCGGATTCGTCGTCTGGAAGGTGAGATTGGTCCGGCTCGGCCGTGTCCATACACTGCTGGGTCGCCTCCCCATGCGATTCATTCACTAACACTTGTTGTGTTGACAAGACTTGGTCCTGTTGTTGATGTGGTTGGTCATCTACCTTTTCTGGAGACGCCAAATGAGACCGCTCAGCTTTCTTTTTAGACCGATTAGCCGCCTTCAGATTAAATCCCCTCATGTTCCTCGCCGGTCGCTGGTCGGGATCGTAGCAGCGTTTGCGGTATCTCACGCAGAATTGACATGGTCGTTCACCGTTGCAGCGCATCCTGGATTTTGTGCAATGGTGACACTTGTTGATGTCAGCAGTCAACACGGTCTTCTCTGTTTGACCACCGGGATCAGATTGGCGGGTGATGTCGACGTTGTCTTGCCCTGTGTGCTGTGGTTCTGAAAATGGGATCGGAGGCTGAGACCCGTGGTCGACAGCTTCCTCTGCGTGCTGTGCTTCTAAAAGTCGATGCTCGTGGTCTACAGCTTCCTCATGCTTAGCCACCACGGAATTTTCAAGAATGTCAAGCGCATCTGCGTGCAATTGGGCTTCTTGAGATTCTCCTTGGTCTGGCGGCGTCCGGGCTTGCTCTTCGGCAGACTCTTGCTCTTGCACATGGTTTTGGACATGCAGTCGGTCTTGGTCCTGTTCTAGTATTGCTAGCAGTTCTTCTGCCTGCGACACCTCTTGAGGTTGCGCATCCTGGGTCACTAGCATATGTCCTTGCTCCTGGACACTGGACGGCATGTCGTCCCGAACCTGATCAAGCGATGCCACGGCCGAGGCATCATGTGCTTCTGGATGACCCTGTAGATTCGCTTGTATCGAATGTTCCAGTCCTGCTTGAATCACCTGCTGGAAGAGTGACGCCTCTAGTGCTTCAGGAGGCTTCGGTTGCGTCAATGGTGCTTGAACTTGGGACAAATCCTGTACGTGCGGTGAGACCTCTTCTTGAACAGAAAGTGAAGCTGGTAACTGTGCTTGAATCTGTACCAATTCGGGCGCAGGGACTGACTGTGGTAATTCCGCGCGTGACAAGTCTTGCTGTTGTGTTTGCCCTTGTTCTTCATCCTGCCCACACTCATGCACGACGTCTTCCATAGGGACAGGATTAAAGACCCCCATTGATATCGCTGGTAGGACCTGCATCGTCTCCTCAGACGAATGTGCAGCCATGAGTAATTGCGCTTGAAGTCGTGCTAAGGCTTGTGTTTGGTCTGGCTCGTGTGATTGACAGCGCACCTCCTCCTGAGTCTCTTCTGGTGCTGGTATTCGTCTTTCGGGTGGAGGTATGTCCGCCTCTATGCACACTTGCAGCTGAATGGGCTCTGAAGCTTGCACTTGGTTCGAGTCGGTCATCAGAGCGTCCACTTGCACTTGGTTGTGCTCTTGTCGTTGTGTTGAGTCGGTCATATCAGTGTCGACTTGCACTTGATGCTGCTCCTGTCCTTGTGCCGAGTCGGTCATTTGAATGTCCACTTGCGCTTGCTGGTGCCCTTGTTCTTGTGTCGAGTCAGTCATCTCGGTGTCCAATTGCTCCTTTCCGTGTCCTGGTGCTTGGCTCAGCCGCACCGACTGCGGTTGCGCCTGTTCCTCAGTAGGAGCTTGCATCTGGCCCGGAGTGTCGACAGACGTCGGTGTCTGAGCCTTCTCTTGCATCCGACTCAGAAGGTGCGCGTGGTCAGCTAGCTCATTCTGCGGATGGACCGGCGCCTGACTCTGGGTAGCCCGGTCATGTACTTGCGCCTGCGTTCTGCTCTGGACCTGTGGTCGCGGATCCTGCTTTTGAACCACGGCTGTGTAGACAGGTGGCTGCGCCCCCAGCGGCAGCATGTCAGAACTCAGACCAGTATTCTCCTTTCGATTGCGCTCGTTGAACTCCTCCAAGGTTTCGATCTTTCCGGTCCAAAAATCCATGACATGCCTCAGTTCTTTTCGATGTCTTTCGCCGACACATAACTTGGCTTGCTCCGCTATTGCCACTGTCCATTCTCTCAAGCTTTGCCGCTGCTGGAGCATGGCTACGATGCAGTGCTTTCGGTTGCGCTCCATGTCAAGTTGGATGGTCGCCTTTTGGTCTGGAGTATCGTGGCACTTAATGCGTAAGGTTAAGAAGGCCAGTTGACGGTCAACAAGTTCTGTTCCATTGCCGAGCTTGAAGTTGAGATCGGGTTGCTGTCGAGCCCATTGGATTATCTGCTGGCTGAGCGACCTACCCATCAGCCTCCTCGCCTCAGCTTTGAGTTGCGCAAATGTGAGGAGTTTGGAACCAGGCTCGCGACCGAGGCAACGGATGTAATAACTCATCAGCGATCTTGACTCCTTTTCAACCCAGCTCTTGTGATCGTCGCAGGCATTGCGATACATTCGATCATCCCGAGATATTGCCTGAAGCTGACCGCTCGGAATCTCGAAAAGGGTTTGGCGGATGTCTGGAGGATTAGAGAGTCGCGCCATCAAATGTGGCCGCCCCGACAAATGGTGTGCTTCAGGTCGGTCATGCAGTTCGTGCCTTCGAGGGTCATGGGATGCGTAGATGTGATAACCTCCGCCTGAGGCTACTCCGTTGATCTGACCAGCTCGCTGGGCACGTCTCGCCAACTCAAACCCCTCTTGTCGCATCATCTCCTGGTACTTTGGCAAAGCAGCGGGCGGTAGCACTGGCACTGCGTGATAATGTCAGCACCGCGCATCGACGACAGGTGCCAGGAACAAGACCACTTACAAACAAGCTTCACATCAGGACCAAGTTGCTCGCGTGTTGCGTCGCGTTCCATGTTCGCAATGACAAATTGTGTCCACTCGTACTGCGCGAGGGCGCCAGGCCAGTGCTCGACCTCATATAGCGCATAAAGCCTGGTGATATTGAACTGTGTGTCTTTCTTCCTATCCCCAGGCTGAATTTCACGAAAAAAACACCGGTCTTTCCCAAGACGAGCTTCCACGATTCGGATCAGTCTTTTCAGACGAGCGCGGGGGTATTTGTTCTTTGCGGCCTCTTCGGTCATGCTGCGAGGCACTCGCGGAAGTGGCGCTCTGATGACGAAGTCGGTGTATCGAAATGTCTCTGGAGGATTGAGGCGGAAGACATCCTTGGATGAGGAAGGCAACGTGGTGGTGGTTTCGGAGCGCCAAGTCTCGATTGGTCGCGCCATTGTGGGAGAGATCAGAGAGGTTGAGCTGAAACACGGGAGTCTTGGTCGTGGTGTGTGCTTCCTGGAAGACGTGAAAGAGAAACGCGCAAGCAGGTCCGGCAACAGTTCTCACTGCCTTGCTATTGCATATTCAACTGGGTGCTGGCGGACTTCACGTTAAACCCCAGCTCAACTTCCACATATTACTCAATTCACTGCACAACCAGATCAGCTGGTGACTCAATAGCTAAGGCCGACAGGAAGCGTGGGCTAAGGGCGATTTACAGGCCTTCGAGGTTGACATTACCTGCTCAGACCCAAGTAGTGACACTCAGGTTCTTCAGCCAAAGATAAATTTCATCCAATTCGCTTTCAACTGTCGCGCGCCGTCCTCTACCGTCCATTCTTTGATCTCGCACACCTTAAGCACAATCTCCTCCAAAAGCTGGTCCATTCTTTCTCCAGCGCAATGCAAGTCACTCTCAATAAGTATTCTGTCATCCGGGACTGCCTTGATCACACTGGTGACTTTCGCGGTGGATGTACTCGAGAAGTTGATGGCCATGGAGAATGAAAAATAGATGTCAGCTGGGACGGAAGCCGCGAGGAACTGCTTGAGTGCTTCTGGGGGCCCGGAGTAAGAGTGCATGCATATACGCGGCGGGAACGGGAAGGACTTCGACTGCTCCGGTGTCGCAGACTTCTCGTCGCCGGGGTGAGCCTTTGTAGCATCCATGGCTTTCTTCCTCTGTGCTTTTGAGGGTTTCTCGTGTCCCTTCCATAAAGCTTGCATGACTTCAAATACCAAGCCATGTGCTTGGACACTGTGGACAGATACCGGTCGATGTAGCTTTGCCGCAAGCTCGAACTGTGCCTTCAGGATGGCCTTCTGGTGGTCGATGTTGACCCGATAAGGTGACAGAGGCCTTCCCTCCCGGGTTCCTGGAGTGTACTCTTCTTCGGAACCTCCAGTCTTGCTCTTCATATCCCCTGTCATAGCACTGGGGCCTTCCGGGAGGCGAAACGAACGGTCTAACCCGACCTCGCCAACGAGAGCATATGGGAACTCTTTCAGCCTCTCCTCCGTCTCCTGTAGAAACTGGCGGAGGGATCGTGGAAGTGGTAGCGCCTGTAAAAAGTCCACGTCATCCGGCTTTGGTGTCAAAACATTTTCATAGTGCTGCACCTGGTCCGGCTCGAGGTCCTCGGCGAGATCATTGTACAGCTGATGTGAGAACCAGGGGTGCCATCCGAACGCCGGGACTACGCATCTCGCGACGTCTTCCGTAAAGCCCTTGTGCGGATCCTGGAGCGGGTATCTCTTTGCGGCTTCTCGAACGAGGTCCTGGTCTTGTAACCTCGTCGACATGACTGCAAGGACCCTCGCTTTCATGCTGGCGATGTCCTTGATTGACGCTAAGATGTCGGTGGGGTGACAGTGGGCGTCAAAGACGCCAATCTGCCAGATGACATCCGCAGTGCCCCCATTCCCATCCATACTGGCCCAGAGATGTCTCGCCCACGTATTCAAGAGCAGATGCTGGGAGACGGGGATGAGGTGCCATTTCGTGGCCCTGGGACCGACATGGGAAATGACACGCCGAATGACATCATCTGCTGTCATTCCAACGCCGACAGGGAGCCTGGCTGTCGCTGAACGCGCATCAATGGCACAACGGGGGCTAGAAGGGGGCAAAGATTCGATGGACAACTACAGGCCGAACAGATGTATCAATGTCTGGTTGACTGTGACCATGACCATGATGGTATGTTCTTCAAGAGCATATTGTCATTAACGTATATCCCAAGTACTTGCCGTCGACGCTCGGAGGCGGAATTGGCTGTGACATTTGCCCATCTATATATTTACACCTAAAAGTCTGGTCTGAACGCCCTATCCGACTCATTACTACATCTTGATTCCAGGTCGACATCCCAGGCGGACAACGAGGCGTCTTGGCTATCATAACCCGAATCGTTGCTGATCGTGCTATACCGACGCGGCGGTTTGCCTTTGCTGCTTCTCATAACCGACACGTCAGCTGGGAATATGTGATCGTGTGGTGTAATGCCAACCTCTTCTCTACCAGCCGGCGCTGGTGTTTCAATAAGTGGCAGCCGCCAGAGAAGATGCTTCAACGCGGCTCGGGCTAGCAGCTGGGTGCTATTGATCTCGAGAGTCTTTGCCTCGAAGAAAGCTCGGGCTTTATTGGGGTCGTTCTCGTGGTCCAGAATCTGCAAGGTCTCCGCGCAATGCAGACAGTTCAGTATATCCGTCCTGGCCGATAAGGGTGTGGAGGAATCGATGATAAACGGAGGTCGAATTTCAGCTTCATGCCGCGGGTTAGGATAGGGTGGTATCTCCATTGCTCTAAAAGCATGTTCAAGGTACACGCTGCGATCAGCGCAACCGAGCACAGAGCTTGCGGCCAACGCCCGCGTTTCAGCTGCTGAGCCCGGCGGGGCTATCTTTAACGCCGCATTCAGGTGTTGTTGGATGAGCTCGGAAGCTTCGGGTGTCTGCAGGGATAGGTCCAAGGCCTGGGTCAATGACACGGAAGACCTCCAGGCAGCAACCGCGTCCAGCGGGGACCGCACTGCGTGGTCTTCGACCACAACGTCCAGAAGTGGGTTGACAGAGCCTTCTTCTGTTGGCCTGTCGTACATAAGGTTGTACGCTCTCTGACAGACTGTGTCTTGGAAGACCTCGTCACATGGCATATCGAGCATTTCCGACAAGTGTCGAGGCAGTCGCTCCGCATGATGCAGGGGCAGATTGTCCTGCGATGTTCTGGCGCGGCTCCATTGCCTGTTTGCAAAGAATTTCCCAAGGCGGTTAGCGATACTGGATAGGCCAGTTCCGAGTGCGCCCACGTTCCACAAGAGCACCCGACAATGCAGTGACTTGAGCATCAATCGCAACGGCGTCCTAGGCAGGTTTCCAGCCCCAAAGATCGTCAGGAGTAGTCTGCTCCGGCTCACTTCGGCGTCGCCACCAGCCAATTGTGCGTCGATGGCGATATCCCACGCTTTGACCCGCGCCACGGTGTCGTCGGCATTGCGACCCGTGAGCCAAGCATAAGCACGCGGACCAAAAAGGTAACCAAAAGTGTACTTGAGCCACTCGGAAGTGATGGCCAACCACTCCGGGAAGAAATGGTGGTGAGGTAGTTGCAGCTCCTGCATGCTCGTGCTCCAGGCGCGACGTCGGACTTCGATGGGGGAGGCCGGGACGGGCGCCTGGCTTGAACTGGTGGCCGACTCCTCCATGTCGGATTTTGGTGGGGGCTTGGAGTTGAACAAATATGAGAATATGAGGAATGCAAGGAAGGTCAGCGCGATGAATCCTTTGATCAACGGGATGACACCTCCGGCCTGGCAGTACCGACTGAATGTGGCCAAGTATATCCGCGGTGAGCGGAGAAAGCTCCAGCCATCGAGAATCTCCAGGGGGATGCCAAAGAGGCCCTTCTCCCGGGACTCTGTGCCCAGATCTGACTCACTGAGGCCGTCCACAACCATCAGAGCGGCCAGGGAGCCCAGCATGATCCTGGTTGGCCATTTGCCCTTGAATCTAGAGCGTTCTGCCGGCGTCTGATAGACGTGCCCGTAATGGTCTTGAGATTGACTTTGGCGTAGGCGTCTCCAGCTCTCTGGCAGGGGAATCAGCCCTTGTGGAGGATTGGCCGGTGTAGTTGACGTTGATGACGGAGACTGGGCGGCTGGCGGAGACGACGACTCTTCGATTACCACGTCACTTGTGAAGGCTGCAGCTCTCTGAGCGTCGTGCCCCCCCTGAGCGATGACCTTGTCGAGGGTCTCAAGCCGTTCTTTGAGCGCGTTGTTCTCTTCCTCCAGCCGCTTCGTGCGGAACTCGAGGTGCCGGATATATTCCACCGCCTTGGTGAGGATTGAGGCCTTGTTCAACTTGTTGCTTGGAGTGAGGCCGTCCAAATCGTCTTCATCGGAATCTCCGGCCGTGTCTCGTATCTTTGACTTCTGTGCTAGACGGAGACTGGGTACGCTGTCCCGGAGCTCCGCTATCTTTTCGTTGAGATTCGCGCGATATCTCTTCTCGATGATATTGTGTGGTCGCTTCTTTACCGCCGGGGTGGGAGCCCCAGAGGGATAGTCAGTCGTCGGGACATCTGTGGGAGATAACTTCCGCTTGAGCATAGGACGCTGGCTGGGTGTAGGTTCGTCTCTTAGGGTATCTCCACTGAGTCTCATCTCCACGCTGGAGCGAGATTCGGGGGAAGCCGAGCTGTGCCGAGGGGTAAGGAGGTCGTGTGAAGGGGGGGCGGTGAGGAAGTCGGTCTTGATGGGAGCAAGGTGTGAGTCGCCGTTGACGGTCGACGATGGAGAAATAGGGAAGCGGACCAAGTTTTCTGGTCCTGCAGCGAGGTTGCCGTCGAAGGAGGTTCCGTTCGAAGTGTTTGCGGTGCCATTCCAATCCAGCCATTTGTCGAATTCGCGACCTGCGGATTCCAAGTCCAGGGGGGCAGTCATGGTCGGCTGCGGAGGGGTGATCATTGTGCTCGTCGGAGAACTAAATGCACCACTCTCGAGAGGTTCGCATTGCCATCTGGGGTCGAGGCTTATATTGATCTGAACGGCCACTGCAGCTGAGATATCTCTGGGAGGCGACGGAAAGAGAACGTCCAAGGAAGCAGAGCAGCAGAGTGAGTGCGGTCGCAGGGTCCCTGGCTAGCCACTTCGAGATGGGCCACAATCTGCACGGGTGCACCTTTCCTCGAGCAATCATGAGCCAGAAATGCAGAGCATGAGGAGCAGTTGGCTCGCTTATGTGGTGGCTTCCAGGCGGCAGCGTGACGATTGGTGGAAGAGGAAACCCTCCTCGGCGTGCTCGACATCCGCGAAGCTGCGCCACGAAAACACGAAAACACGATAACTTGATAACTCGATCACCTCGCAATTCGTACGTTATGCCATTCTGACCTTTGTGCGTGTTGTCTACGAGTACGATACGAGTACCGTGACTGTGGCTGATGTTGTCGATCTTACCGGTATTTGAGCGAAGCGAGTCAACTCCGGGACCTGAGCCTCTCGCGTAGGACGAACTGCTCTAACCGAATGGTGATCCACGGGATTCTTGCAAAGAGCTCAGCTCCTTGGACCAATACACCGTGCGAAGGTCGATATGTGAGCGTTCGAGATGTTGTCGAGACAGTGGTGACGCGATGGTCAGCCTTCTCTCGGCTGCATGATGGGCGCCTGGCCTCGCGCAGCCCTCATACAACTTGCGACTCGTATCCCACGCAGTCCCGGGCTGACTCCAGCACCAGTTGGATGTTGCGGGTTATCAAGCTGCTGATGTACGGTCCAGAAATTCTCGACACTTATCTCCTCAAGCAGTTGTATACACGCATTTGAAGACAATGGTTTGATACTGCGCCGGCGCCCCTTGCTGAAGCCTGCCAGGGTTGCCATTGCATCCTGTGGGTCTCTCCTTGCGAATACGACCAAATTTCTGTCCCTATCCTCTGCTCGTGCTCCTTGCCTTTTTCACGATGTAAGCTTCTGTGCAGCACAACCTATCTTCCCACTCCCTTGTATTCTGTGTGATGAACGGCCCCGTCTACTTTGACGAACAGGCCGGGGATCTGCTTGATGGAGAGGCTGCTATGCGTTGCGCAAAGTAAGTTGCTATCACATTCGCCGGTCAAGGGGTTTTCCCAGATGTTACCTGCTTTTGGAGGCAACCAGATCGGTGATCTTGCTGAAGCGAGGCCGGATAAGTCGGAGAAAGGGCCAATGGGTATTGTACCAAGCGGTCATCTTGCGTGCCAAGAACAAAATCAGGTTGGCTTGTGAACAAACCGTGTGCCTAGGTGCATTCCCTTTCCAGTAGTGTTACCTTTATGCAAGCGTTCGTGTCTTGAAACAGCCGAATGCGGAGGAGGAAGGTAGCGTGGAACGGTTGGACGGCTCACCGGCTCACCGGCACGACCAAGCATGCTCTGGACACCATCAAACAGGCAGTGATCAGTTCCTGCAGAGGGTGAGGAATGTGGCCCTATATTTGGTGTATCGCAGAACAGCCGTCACAACGGCTACCACGTTTCGCGGCATGGAATCACGATGAGATTCGCTGGTCACTCACTCTGTCAACTCTGGGCCACGACCCACGACCTGTATGAGGAGTCCATACTCGGTTCGAATCAGGCGCTACAAGCTCGCATTAGTTCAGAGGTCTACCCTAAAAGTCAACGTCGTCTGACTCTCTAGAAACCATCATCGGGATCACTGGTACGGTGTACATTGCTACCTATCTTGAGAGGAATGGGTACAAAATGTGTGACCAGCACGACGCCCCGCAAATACCGGGCCCGAAGCGGTAAGCGATCAAACTCCACGATGGCACCACTTGCCCTGCAGAATTCAACGAATGCCCTGGACCTCGCAACACAACGTCGGCCACTGTGAGTCGGATTACCCGAGTTTTCGCATTTCGGCTCGGACGAAGAACATTGCAAACTCGCACTGTCACTCTGCCCAGAGCTACTCTTATCAACCTCCATATCTTTCTTATCGGTCGGGAAATTTCGAGCTGTTAAGGTTTGTAGGTATGTGGTGTGGAAAGCTGGCCACGTTGCTGTCCGAGAATAATCTATCCTTCAGACCCAGAAATTACACAACCGGGCGGAAAAACGAGCCGCAGTGTCTCGGACCTCAATTGGTCGCTTGTCAGACGCTTTCTCTAGGCTTCGTGCGTCCCGTGATGGGAAGTCAGCCCCGACATCGAGATGAGTTCTTCGGTTCTCGAAGCATGACATCAGTGGGTGAGAACCGCATCGAAGTTGGCTTTGTTGTTTGCTGCCTCCAATATGTCGCTGTGTGCTCAGATATGCATGGACGTGACTTGTGTCTATCGAAAGCACCGTGTCCATGTCGGCGGCATCAAAAGGATCCCCCCTGGGCCTCGTTCTGATCTCAGGCGCCTCCCTGTTCATGTGGCCCCATCGCAAGCATTCTGTTGGCTGTTGGAGCGGGTGGCGCTGGTTGGCGTTCCCAATTCCACGCTTACCGTCATCGCGTCGTTCGGGATTTCTGCTCGTGGGCTCCACGTTGGAAATTGGCCAATGGCTGCGGAGGTATCTTTCCATGTTCCTCTGGCGTCTGGCTACATGGCCCTGCATAACATTTCAAAGCAGGGCTCATTCGCGGTTACTTCAATCAACTGTCCCCCCTCATGTTCTAGACTTCCCATAAGCATGATGATCGTCGCGGCGGCTTTTCGGTGACGACGACTCCATAGCCAACTCTGCGGTGGACGGTTTGCGGGCCAAGCCTTCCATTGTGTTCGCTGGTACACATATTACTCGCGGCTCGCGACGCTGATATCCTTTCGTCGACGTTTCAACCCACCATTCCCAAGATCAACTCTGCGCTGAGCCACTGACAGGACTGGATAACTGTTGATCGCTGCCCACATTCTCGGTCACTGCAGATCAAACGGCCCCCCCAAGCGTATCTCGTAAACCGGGGCCGGTCAGGCTCGGCGAAGACGCTGCCGCCAAACCCACCTCGTGCTTTGTGTCTGAACCTCATTGCCCGACAGATACTGGGCGAAGGACAAGTCACGGAAGGGAGCTTCCGAAAATAGGAGTCCAAGGCACAGTTTGTCTCTTGAGTCGTCTCCAGTGCTTGATCGTCCACCTCTTATTATTATCCCTGTGCGACACGCGGTTCCCAGGATCAAAAACTCAATTTCTCTCCTCCGTCCTTTCCGTGTGAACTCTGATCTGTTACCTCTCCGATATTCGAATACCGATACAAAGGAGGACCGCTTACACCTGTGGCGCTTTGGACCCATCCCAGGGATCAGCTCGAATGTGATTGTCGAGAAGGCGCTGAGCAACGCAAGGGGTGATATTCATCGTCCCCGACCTTCGCCTACCACAAGGCGCCACAACATTGCGAGACCTTTCGTCTTGCTCGAGATCCAGGCTTAACAAGCACTCTCAACTACACCCAGCACACCTCATCTCATACAGCCACGCAACCTGAACTGCAGCTGCCGCATGCATGCAACAGCGGGCACTCAGTGACGTCGCAGAGATCCGAAGAAACACAGGTTCTGCGGCGTTCATCTAGCCTCGAACTTAGCCACATCGCCTCTTGTTCAATGGGGTACTCTCAAAGAATGAACCCGGACGGATACTCAGGGCGTTACACGCCAACCTCGCCCTTATCGCCCCGACTTCATTCCAGCCAACACCCGCTTTCTCCTCCGCCAACCCGGGCTCGAGCAGGACAACATACACGGCAAGCCTCACGAAACATGCACATGACACTTCCTCGATTCCACCCGGGCAACTTCATTCATCGCGACCAAGCGGCGACACCGTCTTCAGCCATCCAAAGCCCGGCAATCTCGCTCAACCGGGTGACGGAACCAGTCGAGATGGAGTCACCGAGGCTGATGCGTGAGAAGCAGCGCGAATTTCTTGAGAGAGCCCATGTGTCATCGAAGATCGCAGCCTCGTCGATGGGTATCAAGCCTGGCGCACCGCGGCTGGATCCTCTTGGCAGTCCGAAGGGACCCGTCACACCACTGGCGCTTGAAGAAGGCGATGATTACTTCCAAGTTGCCGGAGCAGGGAAGGTTTCGCCGGCAGGCAGCCCAGGTCCAACAAGGAGCCCGCGCAGTGAAGCCTCGTCCGACAAGGAGGACTCGAAGAACAAGCAGGGCAGACAGACGGATGTCTACCAATGACGAGGCCCATGACGCCCGAGTGCAGCGCAGTGAAGAGTTTATTCTCCAGTATGCGTGCGATACCCAAAGCGACTATACGATTTCCCTTTGTTGCAAACAGGCCGCAGCGAGACGCCTGGTGTGTCTTGTCGGCGCACAGAATGTGGAAGCCGCGCCTAGAGCTCGGCCGGATGGCTTGGAAAGCCTACAGCATTCGTTTCGTTTCTTCCTCGACGAGAAATTGATAGCATTCTTGTGGGCTGGACTCTCACGGCTCGGGACTTGCATTGCAGCTCCTCCTGCCACATAAGCTGCCTGGCGCAAAATTGGTTTTCCTGCAGGAGTTGGGATCTACGTAGAGTACTCAGCATAGCGCAAGGTCACTGCCAGGCCTGAGGTTGGCACAAAAATATAAGTCTACCATGGAATAGCACAGATTAACCCACCCCCAAGAGATCGTTGAATTTGAACATTCAGTCCTAATTGTATTGTACTTGAATGTGCGCCGGACAATGTATCCGCTGGGATGCACCGCCACTCACCACCCACCACCGACCGCAAGCCACAGCCAGGAATACGACCCCCGGCTGCATGTTTCACAATGCCAAATGCCAGTGTCAGTCTATGTGCAACTGCCACTCCTTCACTCGATCTTGTTGTCAGTCTCTCTCTTTCTCTTCCTCCTCTCTAGCTGCTGCATTCTTTTTCTTTCATTGCCTGCCGTGCATCTACCCTCGGCGCGCCCTTTCACGCCACTCTCCCGACGATGCCCCTTCAGAGCCTGGAAGAGTCGTCAAGGTGACACCATTGCTGCAATCCCGACCGCGGTGCCCACATGCCCTACTTCGACATGCGGTCAACACGCAGTGGCTCACGGACGACTATCCTCGCCGTCCTTCTGGGCGTCGTCTTCCTCTACTTCCTCTACAGCATCCACAACACCTCCGTTGACCAGTCCGAACTGCGCTTACGGGTGCAAACGTCCGCGGCCGAAAACCCTCTTTCTCCTCCCACCTCTGCTTTTCGCAAGCAGCCCAACTCACAGAATGCACACGGTGTCCGACGCCCCCCTCCTGTCGTTCACTATCAGCTGAACAACCTGACTTCCTCAGCATGGCCGGCCCAGAAGAACGAGAAGGTCCTCATCCTTACGCCTCTTGCCCGCTTCTACCCTGAATACTGGGACAATCTTTTAACCTTGAGCTATCCTCACGAGCATATCAGCTTGGGGTTCATCACACCGAAGACCAAGGAAGGAAATGCTGCAACAGCAGCTCTGCAAGAGGCAATCAAGGAGACACAATCCGGCCCTGTGGAACGGCGCTTCCAATCCGTCACCATACTGCGGCAGGACTTCGAGCCTCCCTTGACCTCACAGGGCGAAAAAGAGCGGCACAAGATGGAGAACCAGAAGATCCGTCGTGCCTCTATGGCTCAGGCACGCAACAGTCTACTCTTCACCACCATCGGTCCGCACACAGCGTGGGTGCTTTGGCTCGACGGAGACGTGATCGAGACACCCCCTACCCTCATCGAGGACCTTGCCAGCCACGACAAAGCAGTCATTGCTCCAAGTTGTATGCAACGCTTCATCGACGACGATGGACAGGAAGCCATCAGACCCTACGACTTCAACACCTGGCGAGACAGTGACGTTGCACAAGAGCTCGCTAGTAAAATGGGCCCCGATGAGGTCCTCCTGGAGGGGTATGCCGAGATGGCTACATACAGGACACTCATGACAAAGCTGGCCAAGACAGGCAAAGATCGTGACGAACGTCGCCTGATGCCCCTTGACGGTGTCGGTGGGACAGCTCTCCTGGTGAAGGCAGAGGTTCACAGGGATGGAGCTATGTTCCCTCCCTTCCCCTTTTATCATCTCATCGAGACGGAAGGCTTTGCGAAGATGGCGAGGCGCCTTGGCTTTGATGTCTGGGGCTTGCCCGACTATTTTGTGAGTCTTGCATCTTTCGGCCCCCAGCGTTAACAAACAATCAGTTTGCTGACTCGACACTTACCAGGTGTATCATTATAATGAGTAATCACATCCAAGATGAGACGATCAAAGAGTCAAAGCATCGCTGTGCGCAGGGTGGACGCAATGTAGCCAGCTCCACAAGGGATCAGGTTCCCCATAGTGACAGATGACACGCAGACACATTTCCAGCCAATGAGTCACCAGTTTATGTCGAGCCGGTTATCTGGGTTGGTGTGTATACACCAGCACAACCTCCGCTGAGCAGCACTTCTCATCTGCACCAGCAGAACAAGATCGTGTCTTCATCGAAGAGAGCGAACCACCGTCCCACCCTGATCGAAAGCGACATCAGGCCAGAAGCTAAAGCAGACACCTCCGACTCTGTGAGGAGCGCGATGCCAGACTCGAGAGTCTCTGGAAAATCGTAACGAACGAGGATAGCGACTCTCTCGTCGAATGGCACACCCATCCATGCATGCACGCATGCACGCATACAGGGTTCGGCGCGTACAGGAAAGGATTCGGGGAAAGTTGAATAAGGCCGCAACCGGACTGATGGCATTATTGTCACATATGTGGTGTGGCAAAGAAGAGGGCGACTCCGATTTCGCCCACATCTCAGCATTGTCCATATCCTTGTCGTTTAGTAGCCGTGCCAGTGCCAGTGCCAGTGTTAGTGCAACAATCCACACAGCCTTGCATGAACTCGGGCATAGGCTTAGCATGGCGTCTCGTGTCCCTTCTTGTACGTAGCTTTCCACCCGTGTCCTCCAATGAAAGAGAATGATGCGGTGGGGGCACGGACAGGGCAGTCAAGGGGAAATAAGCCCAAATACGAGGTACATAGGGTGATAGGGTACGGGTACCGTAGCTGTGGAATGAATGGCACCAGAATACCGAGTACTCCGTACGTAGGGTGTTCTTTGATTTTTCATTTCAAACATGAACTCCGCTCGGTTGACATTTCAGCGTACAGTTCTCCGTACTTTGCCCTCGATACTGTAGTAAACTGATTATTAAACAGGGAGAGTAATCAAGTACTACAGTACGTAGTATAGGAAGGAAAGGTCCCTCAAGACAGGACCTCGCGCTCACAAAGTCAGCCACCCACTGAGATTCACGGGCTCGGATCTCTTGGCCTTTGTCCTGGCGACCCTCCGCTCGAGCTTCATCCGCCTCGCCTCTTTCAGATTGTATGTGGCCCTCTTCTTCGCCTTGGGCTTGGGCGGGTCGCCGGTGCCCTTGTCCGAGCCAGCGCCCTGAGGCAGGTTCGTGGTGGTGTTGTAGACGCTGCCCTCGGGCGTGACCTTGAACTGCACGGTATGGTTGCCCTCGCGGAAGCTGGTGACGTCGGGCCCGCGCGTCAGGTACGCGGGCGTGACGACGGTCCTGCCGCTCGCGGCGTCCATGCCGTTGATGGTGCGGTCGACCAACTCGAGCGCCACGAGCGGCTGGAAGAAGGGCACCAGGTGGCCCGACTCGTAGATGCGGACGAAGGCGAACTTGCCGGCCTGGCGGACTTGGCCGTGCACGACGCCGTCGCTCGTGCTGATGTTGGCGAACCCGGCGTCCGCGTAGCCGGGCGCGTCGACGTGCGAGGCCACGACCTGCCCGCCCAGCCAGTTGCAGTTGTAGTCCGCGTCGCCAAAGTACATTGTCACCGAGACGTTTTGGGCCAGGAGCTGCTGCACGGCCGCGACGGTGCCGATCTCGCGGTCGTCGTCGCCCGTGCTGCCGAAGGCGTTGCCCACCGCGGACGACGATTCAGAGTAGTTCACGTACGCGCCAATGGCCGCCTGGACGCGCGGCGTGTTCAGGTAGTCGATGTAGTACGATTGCGGGAACGGGTTGGGCATGATGTAGCGGACGTCGTACTCGTCGCGGTTGAGATAGATGTCGTAGAGGTTTTCCACTTGCTGGTCAGGGTAGGAAAATTGCTTGTTAGTCGATGCGAACGAGAGAGAGGGAGAGAAAAGGAAACTCACCTGGTAACAGAAGTTGTCTGCTGCTGTACAGATCTCGTCGATGCCGTTTGTGTTGCAGTCGACGGTTTGGTCGTAGCAGTTGCCGGGGCCGTAGAGGTTGTTGTACCATTGGTCTGTATTCGGGCATTTTCGTTAGCCTGTGTTTCTTTCCAATTTCCCCTTGACGAGGTGTGCGCCTCACTCTTGACGGTCTGGTTGAATGGGCTGTAGTTGTACGTGTTGCCCGGGGATATGGTGAAGTTGTAGTATGCCTGATATTGCACCAATGGGTCGTACCACCCATTCCCGATCAAAACATGCTGGAGGTTGATGTTCTGCGCACCGCTGATGTTCAATGCATTCTGCTGGACGAAATATTCCGAGACAATAGGTGCGTAGTGGCCACCTAACACAAGCACAAACTCAAGCATTAGCCATGCTGCTCCCAATGGTGGGAGAAGAAATTATCTCCAGCACTTACCGTACGACTCTGTCGCGAAGTTGATCTCTTGCCTTGAATACTCGGGGAACGCGCCCATGAAGCCTTGTAGGGTCTTCCACATGTTCGGGGCCACGGCGGGCGTGTTGTTCGCCGTCAAGGATTGGTTCCAGTACGAGTATGTCCCGCATGACCAGTCGCTGGCATATCCGGGGCATTCATTGCCGGGCAACTCGACAAGGTATCCAGAGTTCGGGTCTTCGTAGCCGGGCACGGGGGTCGAGTAGCTGAAGCCGACTTGGGTGGGTTGGTCGATGAAGATCATGTTACTGACGTTGGACCACGAGTATGGATTGTTCACAGCGTCTCCATCCTCGTTGACTCTGCATGGTCCCAATTCTTGAAACAGACCGATCATGGACGACGAGCCGGGGCCGCCATTGATCCAGATGGTCAAGGGCGCCTCGGTAGGGTCGACATTTCGGCTTTCGAAGAACCACCAGAAGATGTGCTGGCCGGGCGCCACGTCCGCGTAGCCTGCATAGCTTTTCACATCGGGGTCTTGTTCGCATATGCCTGCGGGGACCGACTTGTAGCGGACAGTGACGTCCGCGTAGCCTGTTTTGCTCGTGAGGTTCTTGGGGGGAGTCACGAACTGAGAGAGAGCGAGCTGGCCAACACTGGCCAGCAGAACAGCTGTGGAACGTAAGAACATCATACTGAAAGCTGCAGTCTCACTCAAGCTTCCACTCCCAGATGAATACCGGCCAAAAGAGGGAGACGGGGAAACACAAGCGGTCGGGAAAGAGGGACTTCTTGTATCGCGTGGCCGTCCGTCAGTACACCGTCATGCGTAACCTACCGTGGTAAGCTATCTGCATTTCCTTTTCTTCCCTCTCGATCCGAAGCATCCTTGCGTTCCTCTAGCGAGGTAGCTTCCAGAGGCAACCAGGTACAGATAGGTGATGATCCCGCCCCACGAGCTCGGCATTGACCGAGAGCAGGGGGGCAAGAGCTCTCAGAAGAATGCGCATGCGATGTGAGGATGATGACAGTGACGCCGGACCTGCAGCTCGATTAGAGGGCCTCCTATAAGCTGGCGGAACGTTCGGTGCTAGAGCCCATGAAAGAACCAAGTCGTCCGCAGAGCTGCCTCTTCGGGTAAGTCGATGATCCTCCCAAGCTTTGAGCAAGCTTCCACGGCCGCAGAGATAAGAGAGGTGACAATGCCCTGTCATGTCTTCTCCAGAGTTCGTTAGTGCGCAGGCTTCAGGTCCATGGTCGTGGGGAAAGGTAGCATTGTGAATTGAAGTTTGCCATCGGACAGCAGCGAACGACGAGGCCGCTCGGTCAATCCACACTGCCGCTCACTGGCCGCGAGAGTCACAAGGATCGACCGGAGGAATTCAGACGAATACGAGGGCTGCGCTATCGACGCCAACGGCGGTAGCAAATCAACTAACAAGGAGGCCCCATTCCCGCTTATCGATAGAGCCACCCGTGCCCCGCGGCATGACGAAGGGCTCGTCCCTACAGCTCTTCGCGTTCTTCGGGCTCTTCGTAGAAGATGCACTGGCAGGATTATATTCTGGAATGAAAAAGATCGGATTCCTGCAGCGCAATCATGGCACAAAAATCTTGCCCCAGTCCGGCCCACGCCTTCTTAAAACGTCAGATGTAACATGGCATCATAACTAAAAATTGCGCTTGCAAGCATCAGAACACCCCGAAAGGCACTGCGGTTGCCCCATTGACTGATCAGGCTCCTCAAATCCTCACCTCTCGCCGCCGACACCACGCCTGTCTCCTTGGTCTCAGCCCTCGCTGTCAGTTCGGCGTTCGTTGAGCCCAGTGCCACGAAGGTGTATGGGAGGATCGCCAAACTCAAAGCACCAGCCGTGACAAATCGATATTGCTGTGGCTGGCCGTGAGTGAGGTAAGAGTTGACAAAATTAGCACCGGCAGCAATGAGAGCCAGTGGTGGTACAACGACTTGGCCAAGGGCGCCCATGGTCTGCCATTGAGTCAAGAGGGAGCCATCAGAGGAGTTCTTCACGTATGCGGGAATGTGCAGGTATGAAGTGAAGAGCAGGCCGCCTGGGGTTCGCATTAGCAGTGTATGTGATCGAGGCCAGAAGAAGACGAACCAGCACCGATGGCAGAAGTGGTCGTGCCAAGGACGAAAAGGTTCTTGAGCAACGCGTAGTGGTCGAAGGAAGACATCTTGCTGATGTGATCTGTAGGATGTTTAGTGTGCAGCAGCAAGCAAGCTCAAGCTTCTGTTGAATATTAGTTTGGGCCTAGAATTTGTATCAGATTGCAACAAGCAACAAGCAACAAACGACAACAACAATGCCCAGCATGTTCCCTACTTTCACACTGCACCTTCTAAAGGGGCGGGGAAGCAGAATACGTTAACGTCATAGAAAGAGCGACGATATGAGCTTGCTCATTTGCAACACGTCGGGAGCACGTGCAGCCACTTGTAACGTCTTTGCCTACTTACCTCTGCTCACCTTAATTACATGAGGAAATCTCAATACACGGACTTCGTGTAACAGCAGCTTCCACGCTTCACTGCCTGTCGCGACACTAAGGGCAGTCTTGCTATCCGCAAGGCCCACCAGTCAGGGGTCACTATCTGTCAGGACTGCTGCTTCTGCCTTGTGAGAACAGATATATGATTTCCGCGTAGCCATATTCGTCACATCATGTTCTGGAGCATGCCTGGATGATAGGTGAAATAGCAGCCTCAAAAGTGAGCCTTGTTGATTGCAAATAAGGCCTTGAGTGGCAAGCAAAAGCTCGTGCTGTCTGTAAGTGCATAAGGCACAGATGTCAACTGATTGTGCAATGTCGGCAAAAGAATAAAAGCAAAGCTTGTGTCAAATCCCCCAACCGCCGGAAAAATCATAAGAGCTCAAAGTAGATGTGCTCCTCGTATCGCAGATATGCTGCTTCTCCATGTGTGCCATCAAAATCAAAACTTCTTTTTGCAAACCACCAGTTGGTCCTAGTTGCTGTCGTCTACCTCCATCATGGTCACTGGAATCACGTCATAAAGCTTCGCTCTGTGATTTTTGAAGTATGCGTGCTTCTGTTGGCCTGTCTTCTCGCCTGCGTCAAAATCGTCATCCATATCGTATCTTCTGCAAATATAACCCTTCTCAAGTTTCTTCTCGTGGCGGGCGAGCCACTGCAGATCACGCTGCACCTGGGTGAGCGGCTTCTTTGGTCGTGCTGTCTTTACTGGCTTGTTGTCGTCGTCAGCTTTAGCACCCTTGCGTGCCTTCGTCAGGATATCGCGATCCTTGATCAGGTGTTCCAGACAGCACTTGGTAGTCTGATATTCATGGCTGTTCTTGCTGTGCTTCCCGCCACATCGCGCACAAGCACGACGATGTCTCCAGAAATCTTGGTGCAAGTCGGTCGCGATGCTTTCGGGGATGACGGTATTTAGATGGCTGCACATCTTGTCTTCCTTGTCACACCAACTCGGTACCTAGCCAAGAAGCTTTGACATTGCGGCGACATGCGTGTCTACAGCGAAGACCGGAATGCCCATGTTGAAGCTCATGAGACAGGCTGCTGTTTTAACTCCGACCTGGGGAAGCGAGGTCAGCACATTGAAGGCCGCTTGCTTGCCGCCTTGTCGGTACGCGTCCCAAATAAAATCCATTGAGAGCAATCCGGGCACAAAGTCTTTGGCACTAGGCTCTTGTCCGTAGTAGACAACTTCGCCAGGTTTCAGGAGCGAGATGTTCTTCTCGTAGATGATGTCCAGGCAGTTTTTGATTGGGAGGGTCTTCACGCCTTGCAGACCAGCTCCAGTCAGGACTTTCAGAAGCTTGGACGCACTTTGCTCTCGAATCTGGTGGTAGTTTGGTTTGGTGCCCTCGTACACCTTCCCGTCAACCTCATAGGGGTAGTTATAGATCAGGGCCTGCTGCATGTCCAAAGCGACTTCGTTGGTCAAGGACTGGGACAGGATGACACGGACGAGACTGTCAACTGTAAGGCCTCTCGCGGCGTGGAACGGCTTAGATGCTGTTCCATTTTGCGCAGCAGGCTTGGTCAACACTGTGCGCTCCACTTCCAAGATCTTCACGACCTCGCGCAGCTCGTATACTGATGGAGAGCACCAAAAGGGCAACTGATTGCGACCAAATCTGAACCCTTTCTTGTTAAGGCGTCTTGTGGGCTTATTCTTCCATCCCTTGTAGTATTCGGTAAGCCCGGGTACTTTGAGCGTGATGAAAGCATGACGGGCATTCTCTTTGACTGTACCGTCGGGTCAGCCGCATTTATGCACCAGTGGGTAGATCCAATACCTATGCGGGAAATTTCCATAGTTCCAGTGACTGTCCTTTTCGCATTTCGAACGCGCAATGACCGGGTGGTGGACACAATGCTCTCTGTCGTTGTCATTTTGAAATCCCCATCCGCGTCTTCAGTCGACTTCCTGCCTCTCTTCGCAGGGATCGTGAGAACATCTGGAGTTGTCAGCTTGTATCAAGGCACGGGGTCGACAAACTTACCTTTAGTGGAAGAGCCACGCTTCCTACCGCGAGCTGGAGCAACTTGTTGGGTAGCTGGTGGTGTCTCCGTAATGACCTCGGTCGTGCTAAGCTTCTCGGCCTCGACGACAACCTTTGCGTCTGAAGCAATAGCCTCCTTGCTGACACGCATAATGAGCTTAAGAGACCGGTATGGATGCTGTACCACCGTGTTAGAGCCCAAAGAAGACTCTTGCTTGACGCTGTTTGGACTGGGGATAGAAACTGCCTGGTCCAACATGGTTGTATTAGGGTCGCCGCTCGGAGCAACTGGCTGTACGGTCGTGAAGCTGGATGAGTCTCGCACAAGGCTGTCAGAGACAATGCTAGACGAAATGGCGGCGCATGCTTTGTCAATCTTCATGACATCCTTGGCAACTTGTTTAGCCGTCTGTGAACGCGTCGAGGTGACCATTTTGAATGTCTGAAATCAAACTGGAGAAGCCAAGTCGCATGGAAACTATAGATATGTCGTCAGCTCTTGCGTCCAAAATTGAAATCGTAAGAAAGGAACAGATTCAACAAGACAAGGACATATGAAAAGAACATAGTGGCTGGGAAATCGTGTTGCTGTACAAGCGTCATAGAGGAAACATAAAGGAGGGTTTGTTGGATGTTGAAGTTATGCTCGCCCAAGTCGACTTTCTGATGCCGATTGCACATGTCGATTTCCAATGCGGATTGCACATGTCGAATTCTGATGCGGATTGCACATGTCGATTTCCCATCTATGTTCGCTCGGGGTATCGCCAGCCTTGCCAAGGCACGGCGCAGACCCGCTTGCCTTAACAGGAAGGGAGCGACCATATTCGGACGTGGCTCGTAGCTAAGTGAATGTCCTGTGTGGATGATACTATAGGTGTCATGTTGTCCATTCTTTGGCATGTGCAAGGGAGGACAGTTCGGTCGAACACAAAGGTTGAACAGGAGTGATTGCTTCTGCAACTTACTCTGAGACGGAGAGGACCTGAAAGAGGAAGTTAGCTTGCTGGTGCGATCGGTGCGGGGCCAGCATGGAAGAGCATACCGAGGAGTGCCAAGGATATCGCCAGTTTCTTCAGGGGATAACTGATGCTGTCAATTGTTCGTAGTGCTTCTGAGCTCCAACAGCTATCAGGGGCTGCGCGCAATATGTGATGTCTGTATATATTCATGTGGTTAGACTATACTATGATGAGAGGAGCATAGAGAGAGAAGTGCGGACAGGCTTATATAGGGATAGCCAGAGGAGGAGTTGTGGAGCGTGGGCAACGGGTATGAGTGTATTCCGCTTGTCGCTTGTCATCGACAAACGACAAACCTGTGTCTTGTTTGATTGACGTGGCTTAGGGGTCCATACTCACAGGGAGGATGGCACGGAAGGACGAGACAGTGCTCACGGGACTCAAGCTGTGTCTACAATTGCTAGAGTCAGTGACATCTTGGAAAGTGCGTGACAAAAACTGGATGCCCCCAAAGCGGGGATGGGCAGTGCTAGAATGTTTGTCTTTGGTGCAGAGTGGGGCTGGACAGGCATACCTTGCTTGCTCAGCGGGAGTGACGTGAAAGAGACGAAAGTGCGAGAATACGATAGTAGATGAAGTCCTCGGAAGATCGAGACAGGAGATGGTGCAAACGGTTGGAGAGTACACTGCTGAAGAGAAAGTGACGAAGGAGGAATAAGATTCTTGAGTGGAAGAAAGGTTGACGGGAAGGAAGGAGGTATAAATAGTTTGATAGAATACCGGTTGGTAGGAAGTGGCCAAGGAGGAGGAATGTTCTCGGATGTAAGAAAGATTGACGAGAAGGAAGAAGGTCTAAATAACTTGGGATGATACCCGATGACGAGGAAATGACGAAGGAGGAAGACAAATCTTCAGTGGAAGCACGGTTATCGAGAAGGAGAAATGTTCAAATAGTTGAAGAGAACAATTGTTGACGAGGATATGACGGAGGAGGAAGAATAGCTGTCGAGAAGGAAGAAGGATTAAATAGTTCAAGAGAACAATTGTTGACGAGGATATGACGGAGGAGGAAGGATGGTCGACGAGAAGGAATAAGGTCCAAATAGTTCAAGAGAATCCTTGTTGACGGGGAGGTGACGAAGTTGCAAGGATGGCCGACGAGAAGGAGGAATGTCCAAATAGTCTAAGAGAATATGTGTTAACGAGGATATAACGAAGGAGGAAGGATGACGTTGGGTCGAAGGGTGGTCGACGAAGGAGTGAGGAAGAAATATCAAAGTAGAAAGGTCAGCAGAGGGGAAGGAGGAAGAATAAATAGTCCAGCTCACTTTCTGAATGCAAAGTAACGAGACACTGACGTCTCGCCGAAGCTGTAGGGTCTCAACTAGAAGACAGCCGATCAATTCAACTGTGTCTCGTAGATGACGGGCTGGTGACGGGGAGGAGAACCAACGACTGAAGATGTGAAAACACCTTCAATCCAGAGAGGACAATGCAACTCACGTTGAACTGAGCTCAGAAAGAGCCACGACGGAGGGACGATGGGGCTCTTAAATAAGGTTATTTGTGGTGTGGGCTGCTGATTGGGTGGTCGAGAAAGGAGGGTCTCTTGGGGTTTGCGGAGGACCTCTTCGTGGGTAATTCAGGCCAAGTCCTGTAGTTCGCAGCACTTCAGAATCCGCAGACAGGAGATGCCTCTGTCTTGGACCTAGACCAAGGGGGAGGGGCCAAAGGGGAATGGGCTGTTGGGAAATGGAGCAATTCTGTTCGCATGAAGTATTTTGCCCAACGGCTTTTGAGCAAGTCCATCATGGGAAGTCTCAGTCTCCATATGAACTCTTCATGTCGTTTGTGCAAAGTATTTGCAGCTCTTGAAGAATGTGTTTGCCCGCCTGCACCTGCGCTCGAATTGTCGTGAGAATGCAATATGCCACCAAATCAGCTCCAACATGTAGACACTGTAAGTAATCGCCGGGACGACAATGAGACGTGTCGAAGGCTCCTCTGTCACTGTTAGACTGACAACCATCTCAGCCGCCTGCTATTGTGGCAGCAACAACACTAAGCAACAACCATCGCCATATCAATTGTCCTGAGCCGGGACCACGGGGCACCATCAAGCATAAGTTGCACGTCGGCCAGGCCTCTTGCACACATTGGGTTGTGGCCTTGTAGACTGCGGCAGAGTGCCTGTGTTAATCTCAACCCGACCAACGTGGGCCGAGCTTCTTGATCTGTTCTTCGTTCTCTGCTTTCCAAGCGATATATTCCGGTTTCTCCCTGCCTTCCTCATCGTGGATGTTGTAGCAGAGTGTCGACCACAAGATCAACTGTCGTTGGAAACCTGCGTTGGGCCGGGCCTTGGAACGGATGCTGTGAACATAGCGGAATGCGGTGTCGTAATTCAGGTTCATCTCCTCCATAATGAATGCGATGACAACTGCTGCCGACCGTGAGATACCTTTCTGACAATGTACCAGAACTCCACCGTCGTTGTTCTTCAGGCTGGTGCCGATGAACGTGCACACTTCTTTCAGGATGCTGAGTAGGTCGCAATTAGGCATGTCCCGGATACTGATAAGCTTGAGGACAAATTCTGATTCGCGTCCAGGAGAAACCTTTGGTTGTTTGTCCGGATTCTCGACGAGAGAGAGGATGTATTTGATCTTGGGGCGATCCAGGCCTGGCGCACAGTAATTCGGGCTCAAGACTGCGGCTGCTGTATGAATGCTGTCCACGGATGATCAGTCCGACGCTGTGCCGAAGGTTTCTTGCACAGAACATCAGGTTCACTTACTCTGAGAGATACAAGTTCGACAAGATCTTGTCCGGAATGAGTGGAGCCGTCGTTGTAGAGGGGCCTGTGCAAGGGCCTGACATTCTGAGGTTTGTCGTGGCCGTGAAGGGACTCTTGATGGGTAATGATTTAGAAACGATATTGTTGACGCGTAGTTGTTTAGACCGAAACGATCCGGGCGGCGGTGACAACGTGAGCATCATCGTGATAGCTTTTGCTGCTGGACCGGCACGTGTAAACTGGGCCTTCACTTTACAGCAGTGTCTATGAGTCGGGCAGATAATCCAGCCTTACAGAATACTGTCTCTGTCGGACATTTCTCCTATCGTGATGATATAGATGAAGCTGCGACATCTTGAATGTGTTCCAAGTAGAGGCTGGATACCCATGCAAGAACATTGCAGCCTTATATCAACAGGCTTGTTGCACGAGCATACAGTCATCAGGGCACAGCGAAGATGGGGCGATGAGCGAAGAAGGTCGGAAGGAAAGGAATCAAAGGCTGGTGATGCTATTGATGGGCCAGCATGGTGCCGGAAGACCACGAGATGGCGAAGTCAGGTTGCAGGAACGGAGCACGGGGCGATAGAGGAGCAGCCGCTTGGTCCAGCCGTCCCGATCACGTATCGTTCTAAGCATTTTCTCTTGTCGCTAAAGGTCTGGGCAAGTGTCCCGATTTCCGAGCTGACAAGCCTGCACAGCTCCGCAATGGGTATCGAGTAATCTTCCCCATCCCCCGGTTTCTACTCAGCATCTTGTTCAGAAATAGCTACATGGGCCAGGAACAAGTCCATAGCAGGGGGGATCTCACTGTAGGACACATTCCTGACTGCGCCATTGGATTGTGGCCTTTACACAGAACCGAGAGCGCCTTGGGATCCTGGGGTTCCCCATGGTTCCTCAAATAGCAGGAAGTGTATCCACCAAACTGCCACCCCGAATGATCGCCTCTACCTAGTATGCTCGTGTAAGTCATGGCGAAAGCTGTTGCTCGCGACGAGCCTGGATGACCGGGCATCCTCCGGAAATCCCGGGACACTGCAGCTCAGCCTTGCGGTTGAGCCTCAGACAGGGCCTGAATGACGCTGTAACCGCTTGCACGCAGCGAGTATCAGAGCCAGTTTAGGAAGTATGCCTGTCCATGGGGCGAGTAAGAGACTCGTGCGACAAACACCAGGTACCAATTTCTGGAAGCGCCCGCCCACCGTCGCATACAGACGGTTTGACAAGAACAAATGGCCCAGGTATGCGGGCCAGTAGCCTTTGGAAGAAGACCCCCCGTCACCTGAGCGTTCTCTGTACGAGAGGCATCAAGCCGTCCGTGGCCGTCCAAAATCGCTCATAATTTGAACGTACCACCCATGCCAGACAGTGATCTCAGCTCGTGGCCTTGCTGTGGCTCGTTTTCCATTTCTTTAATCTTCGAGCAATGTCTCCTTCCGTCTGCTGCATTGGATTGAGTTTGCGATCTCGCACCATGGATTTGATATCGTCACCATGCTTTTCTATCAGTCTTGAGATCCATTCTTCCTCCCTCTGACTCTGTTGTCTCGGGCGCTTCTTTGCCAGTAGTTCTTCCTCTTTGGCTGCTTGTGCTTCCAGCTGCGCAACAACATCGTTCCCTGGTTTTGATGTCGAGTCTTTGGTCTCGTAATCCATGATGTCGTTCAAGGGATCGTTGAGTGGGTTGTCGTTCTCTTCCTGATCGCCGGGCCGGATAATTTTGATGATGCGCCCTGTCTCTGGGTCCCTCTCAACTTGAACTTCTTGTGTCGTCAGATTGGCAGGTGCAAGACTAGCAATTGCAAGGGAATCCCTCTTCGAAGTAGTATTGTCCGCGGCCTTGTTCGCCTTCCTTTCTGTGCCACCGGTGGGAGCATTCAGTCTGGAGGACAGGCCTAGTCGCTTGTAATTTTGGGACATGGTGAGCTTGCGATCCCTGTAGACATTAGTCTCTGACCTGCTGTCGCTGTCACGGTCACAGCGACTGCCTACCAATTTTTTGCAATTGTCTCATTGCCTAGGAAATTTATTTTCCTCTTGCCTCCCTTTGTCCGGTTGTCCTTCGGCCGGGCCTTTGATATTGAAGACCTATTCTTCTTTTTCTGTCTTTCTCGCCCCATCTTTGAGGATGTACAAAGTTTTCCAGAGGTTGTCGTAGAAGATGTCCTTCGAGAGCCACCAAACGAAAACCTCCGCTGCGCAGCTGCGGCTTGCAAGAAGCGAACAACTAGCCGAATATTAGCCGGTTATCGATAACACCGGCCCCTGAATGTTGACAAGACTGCGATGCCCTTTCAACACCCTTCGGAATAGTCGCGTGCTGCTAACGATCAAGGGCAATCAGTAGCAACAATGGGTTTCCCAGCTCTGGCCGCAGGAAGACTGCGGAGATATGCATCATCTGCACTATTACTTGGCCTTGTGGTGACAGTCTGTGCAGAGGCAGTGGTTGCAAAGGATGTTGGCTTGCTGACACTCGAGGAGATCGAGGAGAATCTCCAGGTAAGTTGGACCAGCCCATCCTCCATTTGAACTCCAACTCAGGCTGGCAATAGCAATGCCCCTTCGTACAGACTTTGAACGAGCACAAAGTCAAGACGCAACCGAGTCACGCCTCGTTAACAACCCAACTCTTCGCCTACCTGTTCCCCTCGTCCTCACCAGCCATCAACGCCCTCCTGGCAACAGCATACATCTCGGGCCCTCCAAACTTTCTGTTGGCATTATGTCCCCCCAATATCGACCCTTCATCGCTCAGCATCATGGTGGCATTCGCAGTAGGAGGCCTCTTAGGAGACACTCTTTTTCACCTTCTCCCAGAAATCTTTCTTGGTGAAGACGAGCACGACCGAGTCAAGTTCGTCATTGTCGAGCCGAACAGAAACCTCCTCCTCGGAGTCGGTATAATCGTCGGATTAGTGACGTTCATGGCCATGGACAAGGCATTGCGCATCGCCACGGGAGGGGAGGGACACAGTCACTCGCATGCAGAAGAGAAAGACCCCGCCCACAGCGCCAGTCCAGCGACAACCACATCCTCAACAACAACTGCAGTAGCAGCAGTCAACGGCGAACCCAAACAGCGCAAGCCCGCCTCCTCTACTCAAGGTACAACTTTTCCCTCTCCATCGGCCACCACCCCTCAAAACCCGTCCGTTAAGCTCGCCGGCCTCCTCAACCTAATCGCCGATTTCACGCACAACATAACCGACGGTCTCGCCCTCTCCTCATCCTTCTACGCCTCTCCCGCTCTCGGCGCCACAACGACCATGGCCGTGTTCTTCCACGAAATTCCGCACGAAGTAGGTGACTTCGCCCTCCTCATCCAATCCGGCTTTTCGAAGCGAAAAGCCATGGGCGCGCAATTTGTGACCGCTGTCGGCGCGTTCTTGGGCACAGGCATCGGCATCTTCGTGCAGGAGTTCGGTGGCTCCTCGGCCGGTGATGCTACAGATGGCGTGGTCAAAGGTATTTGGGGAACGAGTCTCAGCTGGGGAGACATGTTGCTCCCTTTCACGGCAGGCACATTCCTGTACGTCGGCACAGTAGCTGTGATTCCGGAGTTACTGGAGACAGGACCGCATAAAGGGGAAGAGTTGAAAAAGACGGCTCTCCAGTTCGGGGCCATGTTCTTAGGCGCGGCAATCATGCTGGGAATTTCATGGTCGTGACCTGACCTGCATGGCTCAACGTCATACAAACATCAGTTTCTGGATACTGTGATAATGACCTATTCCTGTGAACAAACCGTCTAGATCAAAGGGGAGTAGACGCACGTAAAGGAAGGGTAGGCAGGCAGGCAGGTAGATCCGTAACGAGAGCAATCATGAACATGCATCTAGCCCTCTACACGACAAGCTAAGCTTATTATCTACACAATAGGGGGCGTCTATACTATCGCCATGGCGACGACAAGGGGTCGATCTAGCACCAGCGCCATTATATGCACTGATATCATCATCTGTACCAGCTGACGCGGGTCGTATAGTGAAGAGTAGCACCAGTGACGTGAACAGCTGATGTACTTGTAAGAGAGACGATACCCTGGTTGCCCTAGGTCTACTGAAGTGCGGGACATCACATTGTCATGCTGTTGATCTCACGCTGTCTACTGTCCGTATCCATGTAGTCGTGTACGTGCCGGCAAGGACATCAATGGTTGGAATAGCAGGACCTCGAGCGAAGAAGAGGTATGTGCTGTCCGAGACTGTTCTGGGAGGGTAGTAAATTCCCATCAGGGGAGGGGACACTCTACGGACAGGGACAGGGAGGGTAGGGCCGTTGATCACTCATTGCACATCTACAGTATCTTCTCTCCCTAGAGATGGTCATTGATATCAGCTCCGCAGCTGTGCTTGGATGCTATTGAACAGAACGTCAAGACATTCCTACTCGCTGATGCTATACACGTGTCGAGTACATCGGATGTTGACTACTTGCGTGCTTTCGCAGAGGGCCGCCATGCTCCTTCAACCTCATTCGCGCTTTGAAACACCCTCAGACCGCATCAACGCACTCAACAGCCCCAGGACGGATCCTGCCCATTCGGTTAGACTCAAGGTCTGCGAGTACCCGGTGCCTATCACGCCTCTACAAATCTCCCACCCATGCCGACTCACGGGATACTGCAACTTGGGCGGAATTCTGGTCTGGATCCCCAGTGCCCTTGCCCACCAAGCGTCTTCACAGATAGCTTTGATATTACACAACGCCCGGAGTCCTTCTTCTCCTCCGAATCGCCCGTATCCTGAACCCTTCACTCCGCCAAAAGGTAGAGATGTAGCGTAGTAGGCGCCAAAGTCGTTGACGGCGACCATTCCTGCTTTGATGTCTCTGACACATTTATCGATATCGGTCTGATTATGACCGAAGACGCCCGCGCCCAAGGCGTAGGGCGTGGAGTTGGCAATACGAATGGCGTCATCGACGTCTTGTGCTTTCATGAGCAGAAAGACGGGAGCGAAGAGTTCCGTTTGCGCGATCTCCATGTCTGATGTGACATTGCTGAGGAGTGTTGGTGCGAAGTACGTCCCATTGGGGTATTCCGGGTGATGATACTGCTGTCCGCCACAATGGAGTGTGGCGCCCTGAGCAACAGCTGAAGCTATAAGCTTCTCGAGACGAGGAAAACTGCGAGAGGAAATCATGGCACCCATGTCTGGTGGGCTGTCAGAAGGCGAGTCGAGCACCGAGCCCAGTCTGATGAGCTTGATTTTTGGTAGAACCTGAGCAAGGAGCTTCTCATGGACATGCGGTAGTGCGATGACACGCTCGATGCCAATACAATTCTGCCCAGCAGATTGGAAAACTCCACGCATGACAATGGACACGACATCGTCAATGCCTCTGATCGTATTGGAGTCGTCGAGTATAATGGCAGGATCTTTACCACCGAGCTCCACGGTGACCGGGGTCAATGCCTTGGCTGCAGACGCACATACCTTATGGGCAACTTCTCTGCTGCCTATAAAAGTGATGTGGCTGATCCCGGGGTGACTGGTGAGATGATCCGCAACATCTGGCAGACAGATGATGTTCTGGACTAGGTCTGGATCGTGGCCACACAAGCGCAAGGCTTCTTGGATAATGCCCAAAAAGTAGCTCGTGCTCCAGCAGGTCTGTTCACTCGGCTTCACCACGATCGCGTTTCCCGAGAACAAGGCTGAAATTACAGGCGAGATGAAGTTGTGGAAAGGGTAATTCCAGCTTACACAAGCCGCGACCACACCCAGGGGTTCGTAGACGACGGAATTGGATTTGTAGGACATGAGGAGATTTGTGGGTCGTTTTGATCGGCGCAAGGCCTTTTCACCGTGCTTAATTGTCCATTGCAGCTTCTCAACTGTGACAAGTATCTCGCCGAAGCAAGCATCAATCTTAGTCTTCCCAGAGTCGCGACAGCATGCTGTCACAATCTCCTCTTGATAGTCGATGATGTATCTCAAAAGTGTGCGGAGAACGTGTCGTCGCTGGGAGAAGCTAGTCTGGGACCATATCTTCTGCGCCTTCTCGGCAGCCGAGATGGCGGCATCGATTTGAGACGCGTTTGCCGGATCGATGGGGTCTCCTAGGCGATGACCGTCTGCTGGAGAACGCGGGTAGATTCGACCATTCGAGATCTGGGCTCAGCGTAAGCGGAAGTTGTTTGCGTTCGCCATATCCAAACGTACCTCCTCCTTCTGAACATCTCTGATGTTGTCGTCTTTGCCATTGCTTGAGCAGACAGAGCTATTGCGCAGCCATAGGGAGGGAGAAATTCCCCTTACCAAGCCGTCTGGAAAACGGACAGCAGTCTCATCCTGCGCAGACAGAAAGCGGGCGAAGACAACAGTCAGTACGATGGCGACCAGGACTGAGTAGAGCAAGACCGTGATCGTCAGCCCCTCACTGGACCATCTCCTCAGCACGGATTCCATCTCACATGGCGGTTCAGTGCACCGCGGATCTTGTTGGCATTGGAGAAAACTCACTGCACCGCCACCTCCAGTTTCCAGGCACGCGATGCGGCTCAACACTTCCAGCCACAGACAGCCACAGACAGCCACACCTGCGCACTTCTCCCAGATCGAGATCCTGGCCAAACGCCACAACCGCCACAGCAGTTTCCGATGATCGACAAGGATAAGTCGGCGCAACAGGACGCACAGATCAGCAGATGACGTCGGGGCGACGCCTTGACCCGCCGCTCTTCCAAGTTTTTGTTCCCAAACCGGACGCCAACCTGACGTCTCACTGGTTCCTTGGTGAGATCCTTGCCCTTTCCGGCTCCTGCGATTGCGAAAGGGCTGTTTCCAGTCCCAGAATTAGCGTAACGGCAACCCGTCAGAATGGCATTTCACCATGGCTGGCGCAAAGTTATCGGTTGGCCAGGTGAGATGGTCAGCGACATTCCTGGCCCTTTGAGATCACCAAGGCCAACACCGACGTCATGCGCATTTCCTTGATACGTGCCCACCACGCTCGTATTGGTGGATAAGGAGACCATGAGGTTTGGATCACAGCGTCTAAGGCTGAGTATGGTTAGAATTAGTGCTAGGCGAAGGAAGCAGAAGTGAGGTGTGTGTGAAATTGCATGCGTGGTCTGCTGCGATGACGATGGCGTCAAGGCAAGTGATACAAAGGAAAGCACGAGGTGACCACCTTTTCCCCGTTGCCTTCACTTCACATTCCCCACCCCAACCTCTGAATCTTCTAGACAACCTCAAGACATACAAATACTGCCTGTTCACCCTCTCGCCCAACCATTTACTTTATCCCCAAGACACCACAATCAAAGCTTCCCCCCACTACACAGACACAGCGATAATCATAACCAACAAACAAAACAACCTAACATCCACATCACAGTCACAATGGGTGCCGTCGTCTCTTGTGTATGTCCCCTTGGCCCTCACCTGCCTCTCGCCTTCTGCTAGACCTCACATACTAACACATTCTCTCAGTTCGAATCAATCTGCCGAACCATCGGTTCCGTACTGATGGCCATTGTCAATGGCATCGGCTCGATCCTCACAGCCATTATCAACGGCATCGTCTCGCTCTTCGACATCATCATCTCTTGCCTCACCTGCGGCCGTCGCGCACGGACACACCGATCAACGCGTACGCGTACTCGTCATACAACGAGTAGAATCTAGTCGGTGGATTCACTCATGCACTACGGATGGTGTCCTCGGGCACCGCCAGAAATCCGACCCGGAGTTGGACATGAAAGGCTTCTTGACGAGGAGAAACCCACCCACGACAAGGAGTATTGGATAGACAGCACCGGTGCCTCTCGTCGAGAAGGGTGAGGAAGCTGCGGCAGGGATGAAGAGCGGGCCATCACTTTTATGCTTTGCATACTACTTAGTACCCTTGTATCAATAGTCCTTTCTTACGACGATACCCATACCTGACACCGTCTCGATGGCTCTGCCCAGCTAATAGAGAAGAAATGATAATGAACTGAACTGGAAATCCCCTCCCTCTGCTAAATAGATCATGTCGAGGTAAACCAATTCATTTCCGATACCTCGCTCGCATCACAACTATACCATCCTCCGGTCGAGTCGATCTAACTTGTAAGGCTCACCATCTCACCCTCCCACTTCCCTGTCCTTCCCTCGACAGCCTCTTTCACGACATATTCCCACACCCACTGCGAAACATCGCCCCTCTTGATGCTATACCCCAGCGCGGGCTTCTGCTCCGTGCCCGCCCGAATCTTGTCCAGGCCGGTCACGTCTCGATAATCGGCGGGCGAATTGTCGAACGGCTTCAACAACGTCGGTCTGATGCCCACAATGGCGCGGAACAACCGATTCTGCTCGTCCGTGGCATGCGGACCGAAATCCGCGCGATAAACGTCCTCCATCCCCTTCTTGTCCACGTGCGGAATCGCGAGCATCTGATGATACAGGAAGCGGATCCAAAATGGCACGTCCTCGGGGCCCCTGGAGATGCCCGTTGTGGAGATGAATGTCAAGAGAGGTCGGGATGGCGCCGCGGGCGCCGACGCACCTCCACCTTCGGCATATATCTCGCGCAACGCCGTCGTGAGGGTCGCGGCCGCGGTCTCGCAAATGTGCGGGTTGTCCAGCGTCGCGAACTGGAAGGGCCGGAGCCATTGGAACTTGAACGCCGGTGCGCCGCCCAGGCCCGTCACAATGACGCTGGGGAGGGCGTGGGAAGGCCCCCGCACCGTGAGGGCGCGCTTCACGGCCGCGACGTCCAGGGCGTTGCCCTGCACGATGGTGAGGTTGTCGAGGAGGGAGGGCGCGAGATCCTGGCGGAGGAGCTGGTCGCGCAGCTTTTGGGGCGTGCGGACGAGCGCAATGGCCTGGTGCCCTGCGAGGAGCGTGTGGATGAGGATGCCGTTGGCGACGCCGCCGGTTGCGCCGAAGAACGCGACGGTGGGGGAGGACATGGTTGGATAGATCGATGGTTCGTTGCTGTGTTGCTGGGTTTGTCGCGACTGCTGGCTACGATGTGTGCTTGTACGTGTGTTGATGGATGTATCCTGGATTTTTAGCAGAGAGCCACAGCGATCGGGTCACCCACAGTCTTTATACAGAATATACAGGATACTCCCTTTCATGATTGCGCAAATCCCGCGCACCCGAAATTACCAGGTTGCAGCGACGGTGTGATTCATGATACTGTGAACGGGTCAGGCATCTACGGGTGGAAAGAGGCTGAGAGGCACGACAATGTCAATCGTTGCAGGCAGGAGGCATTAAAGGCGGGAGAACTCCAGCAGACACGGAGGAATCGTCCCTCCGGTTGCACCGCTGCATTGCTCCTATTGGCTGAGAAGGACCCACAGTGCGTTGATTGGTCTGCTCGGACAGCCTTCGTGCTCGGGAATCCCGTTCCTGCCGCATACAAAGGCAAGGGCTCTGCGCCTGGCAACAGCCCGTGCCCGGCTCTATCCCCAAGAGCAGGAAAGGAGCGTAAGTAGTGCTTCTAGGGAACGTAGCAGCAGTTCCGACCGCCATACTTGGCACTGCACGTGAGCGAGCAATGGCCAAGTGTTCGTGGCAACACACTGCTACGCCGGCGTGTCTGGAATCTGGACGCGATCAGAATCGCCCGGTGAATCGGTCGGCGGAACCAAAGTATGACAACTGAGCTCCCGAGTCAGGCCCTGCCTGCTACGACTGCTCTCGGTCGGATCGCCGCCTGTTTCGTGAACCAGAGAGAGGATTGCATTATCGCCGAGGGACCGCTGCCGGCAACTTCACCCTCGTGCAGGATTGCATCAGGCGATCCCACACCTTACACACGTCCTGCTTCTTCTTCTTCTTCTTCTTCTTCTTCTTCTTCTTCTTCTTTGCCAAGGTCGTCTGATTGCCTATGATGGTCAAGCCGGATTTAGCTCTGGTCTGCGCAACGTTAAGCCTGCGCATGTCCTTCAGTAACCCTATCTCGCCTTGCAAATTACCGTGGACAGTCACAGGGCGTCACAATGTCCGCCTCTTGGCTTTGGCGCGAACGACAACGACAATAGCGCCCACCATTATTTCGAGCGATGACGAGTCAAACGAGGTCGAACGGAGGTCAAGACGAGGAAAGCCAAAGGACCCGACAGTCTCTCGCAGCAGGTACTGGACCGCCGCCGAAGAACAGGCCGTCCACTTAATCAACATTTCATCACCACAGGGAAGAGCCAAATATCTCAGTCAGAGGAAAATGTGTTCTATTTGCCGCATTGCGGCGGGCATTACAACATGAATATTCTACACGCTGGAAATGATGTGATCAGTGTGCTGCCGTGGTAGCACAGACCCAGCCCGATGGCTGTGTCTTCACAGTGGACACGATTCTGGTGTGGCATTAGCTAGGGCGCTTTGGGGAGGATTCCAGTGAACTTACGTTGCCCATACAGTGGAGGTCGTCCAAACAGTTTCGTAAGTGCGAGTAGTCCGTGTACGTGTCGGCGTGGGTGCCGTGACCGTGGTCGTGGTCTTCGCCTTGCCACTATAAGCTGTAACTGGTGCAGGCGTACTGGCATCAGGGTTAGCGATGACTACAGTAGTAAATCAACATTTCGAGACTTACATTGTGGTGGTGGTTGTCGCATTTTCCGTGTCGATCTCGGTGCTCGTGGATGCTGTAACAGTCGTGTATGATGAGACAGCCTTTGCCGTGTCGATAAAGGTTGTGGTGCACATATCTGAGTAGCTGTTAGCACGTGTTTGTGTCTCGAAACTGGGGCAGCCGTACCTGGACCAGTGTCAACGGGGGCGCTGTCATCGCCTCGTCGATGCATGGCGAGCCGATGACCTCCCCAGTGACCCCAGCCACTGCGGCCAGTTCCAGGCCTCTGGAACTGTCGAATCCATTGCCGAGGAGCGATGCTGATCGACGCGGCGGCTGCTGCAAGGGTGGCCTTGGTGGGCCGAATAGTACATACGGGATCCTTCGAGGGAGTCTGAGTCTGGCATGAGGTGGTGACGGTGGTAGTAGAAATCGTCTTGGAGAAAACCCTCGTGGTGCGAGTCCGGGTTATTGTCGAGGTCGAGTATACAGTGACCTGGGCTGGAGTTGTCGTGATTGTCCGGGTTGAGGTGCTTGTGGGAACGGTGACGGTGGAAGGGGAAACAGTGGTTGAGAAAACACTGGTGACGGTTGAAGTTAACGTGGTGGAAGGGGTTGATGTGACCGTGAACATGGCCGTGGGAGTCGTCGTGACCGTCACTGGTGGTGCTGCAATGATCAAAAATGATCGCATGTACGCGAACGTCAAGCCTTCCATGATGGCCGTCCACGTTCCCGAAAACATATTGTTCTTGGTCAACTCGTTTCCGGCGACATTGCTGGGGGTCCGTTAACCGGGAACGTGTACTAGGTCTCCAATGCCTTACCATATGGACACCATATCCTGTCCATCAGGTTGCACTCCTATATCAGAGCAGAAGTACTCATCGCCATTAGGGTCAATGAGAATCGGTGTGACTGCATCTTGGACGTCGCTTGGCTCGCAACCTTGTCATTGTCAGTGCCAACAGAGCAGCACCTAAACGGTCTGGCAGCTTACCAAAGAACTCCGTTCCGAAGGTGAAGTATGATGTCGAAGTCGTGTTGATACAATAAGGTCCTCCGCCATCCACAAAGTCATAGCCATACGACAGGCAGTCAGCAGCACAGCGGCCTGCGAGGGCTAGCAAGGCAATGCCAAAGGCGGATGAAGAGTACATTCTGGTGATTCGGAACCAAAGGGCGATATGGAGGATGCCATCTGGAGAGAGAAGCAGTTGTCCTATATGAGGACAGAGAATGCAAGGCTAGGTCCGCTCGATAATATCGGAAATCAAGGGTCAGCCCCTTCGCAGAGGGACTATTGTGACTGAGACAAGATGCCTTGCCTGCTTGACAGCAATGCCTCGAGAGCCCTGCATCCATGGAGTATTGTGTTGGCAGTAGCTGGGCTGAGACATCATCTCAGATTCCGAATTGAGACTATGAGCACGGGCTTCGAAGGCCGAGGAATGGATCGCCCCGGGTATTGATACAACACGCTTCATCTCATAATGGGATTGTCTCGGCTGCGGCCGAGCTGCCATTGCCACTGCTCCTGGTGCTGGCAATCGTTGTTGTGCTGCCTGAAATCCGAGTGTCTGGTTCTGTCCTGCCTCGAAGCATGTTGCCGCGCCGTGTGACACATGCGACTGGGAGTTCCAATAAAAGTAACAAGAAACGGGCCTCATCAGTTTCGGGGAGGTACTGCATCAAGCTAGCGAGAACGATTCGAGATCGGGCCAAGCTGCAAGGAGCATAGACAATTGAAATCACAGCCTGATATCAAAGGCGGCCGGATGACGCGAGGGAGAAGTGGATGGCGGTAATGACAATGCCCTTGTTGGCAGCGGGAAGTTGCTTGCTGTCAGGGGCGGCAGGGGGGGTTGGTTCCAGGCCAAACCGTTTACAGAAGGAGACGACGACCATCCAACTGCTTCACGGCTCCTCAACCACCGCTTCTCTGTCTATTCTACGTTTCTGGCCATTTCAGTCTGGACCTGCGCCTCTCTCACTCTCAAGACATTTTTCACAGCTGGATTGTAAACAAGCAAAAACCGCCGTATAGGGCGGAGATTGCATCCCTCGTCCTGTCTCGGTTTATTCTTGCAGCCCACAACTCCTTCGCACCCGAACATGGGTATGCCAGATGAGGTTCGGCGGATGCCTGCGTCTCAGTGGTTCCGACGACATGCCGCAATCCCTTTTTGTACAACAACACGCCGCAGAGCCTGGTAAGGGTCCAAGACACGCAAGCGAAATCTTGCGCGTACCACGTTTTCTACCACGATCATCCCACGATGGCAAAGTATGCAGTTGCAGAATGGATCTTTGCCATGGCAAGGGAGACAATCACAGTCATGGCAATCCCACTACTCCCTTTATATTGAAGACTCGCGGATGCCACCTGCTTCATCATTCCGCACTCTGTCGCTCGTTGTTTCTCAGCTCATTCCCGCCGTTCCTTCCAGTCACTCGCTATGCTGCTCTTCTTGTCACTCGTTTCATTATTTTTGCAACAGGCTATCGCAGCCTACATACCCACTGCTGAGCTGATCCAGATCGACAATGGGCTCGCCATAAGGCAGGCGTCCTCGTCGTCAAGTACTTCACCAAGCCCAACTCAAAAGGCCGATTCACAATGCACAAATGGGCCTTTTACGCGGGCGTGTTGGGGCAATGGGTACAGTATTGCCACCAACTATGACGCGGTATGGCCAAACACTGGGAAGGTAGTCGAATACTTCCTTGACATCCAGAACACGACCATGTCCCTTGACGGATTCTCGAGACAGCTCTACCTCATCAATGGCCAATTCCCGGGACCTACCATTGTCGCCAACTGGGGGGATACACTCAGAATCCATGTCAAGAACAGCCTTACCACGAACGGCACGGGCATACACTGGCACGGGCTGCGGCAGTGGAAGACGAACCACATGGATGGCACCGGTGGTGTGACCGAATGCCCAATTGCGCCGGGCCAGTCACGCACGTATGAGTTCCTGTGCACGCAGTTTGGCACGACATGGTACCACAGCCATTTCTCAAGCCAGTACACGGACGGAGTCGTGGGTACGATGATCATAAACGGTCCTGCCACGTCCAACTACGACTTTGATCTCGGCGCTTTCCCAATCACCGATTATTACCACCGGTCAGCATCGGAGCTTGGGCCTTTAATCCAGAATGGCGGGTTCCCACGTGGACCGCCCGCGGGCGATAACATCCTGATAAATGGAACGAATGTGAGTCTCAACGGCACCCAGGGTCGATACAGCCGCACCACTATGACCAAAGGCAAAAAGTACCGCCTGCGCCTGATCAACACGTCCACCAACGACAATTTCAAGGTCAGCCTTGACGGCCACAACTTCACCGTCATCACCGCAGATTTCGTCCCCGTCAAACCATTCACGACACAGTGGTTGTTCCTCGGTATCGGCGAGCGTCACGATGTCATCGTCGAAGCCAACCAACCCGTCGACAACTACTGGTTCCATGTCGTGCCCGTCACCGGCTGCAGCAGCAACCTGAACAAGAATGCTCTAGCCATCTTCTCCTACTCTGGGGCCAACTCGACAGGCGTGCCCTCGAACGCATCTCGTTCCAATGCACCCACAGGCGCAGCCGCATCAGATTGCACCGACCCCAACGACAAACTCATCCCGTACGTCAAACTCGACGTCCCAAGCAATTACACCATTCCTGCATCATCGCGCCTGGATGTGGGATTTGCCATCGTCCAAAACCAAGCCCAGCAGACTCTCTTCCAGTGGAATCTGAACTTCACCGCCATGAGCGTTGAGTGGGACCGACCGACCCTGGAATACGTCCTCAACAAAAACACCACCTACGAACCGGAGATGAACCTCATCACCCTGCCCGGTAAAAACGCCTGGTCGTACTGGGTGATCCAAGCCGTGCCCACTATCGCCCCTGCGATCGCCCACCCAATCCATCTCCACGGCCATGATTTCTACGTCCTCGGCGCTGGCATCGGGATCTTCAACAACAGCCAAACCCTCAACTACAAGAATCCGCCGCGCCGCGATGTGGCCATGTTGCCCGCGTCAGGGTACCTCGTCATCGCATTCATCACAGACAACCCCGGCGCGTGGCTCATGCACTGCCACATTGCGTGGCACATCGGGCTAGGCCTTGGGGCCCAATTCCTGGAGCAGGCGGATCAGATTCCGAACTTGGGAATCGGGCAGGGCTTCCAGCAGGGGTGTGACGCGTGGGACACGTACAACCAGAACGCCATCTTCCATCAGGAGGATTCCGGGTTGCGACGACGTGAGGTTCGCGCGTAATGAATGGTCGCGGTAGCACGCACGCAACGAAGCAAGCAGTACATGACTTTGAAGAATCTCTGTCCTTGTCCGGGTCATTAGGAGTTTGGATTGGTTGGGGGTATCGGGCCTTCTGTAACCATAGCGAACTTGGGTCGGAGTTTGAGAATGAAAATCCCATCCTGATCTTGACTATTTCCGGTTTCGAACAACTAGATTTCGCTTTCTCCTCTCTCGCGGATGTGTCCAATTGCCCCCGCGATAATGGTCTGATAGTGAAGGTAGTGAGTGAGCAGAGAGTCCTCGAATGCTGGATGGGAGAAACAGCACGACTGCAAGAAACGAGGTAAATGAGCATCACCGCTCTTCTGTCGACTTTGGTGGGTGCGATGTTTTGAGTCTAAACCACTATACACACAGCTCTGGATGACAGGCCAAAGCAATGGAACTTGAGAAAAGGTCTTCTTCTTCCACCTGCCGTCTGCCACGCGCCACGCCACATGCCACACGCCATTCCGGCCACCAACGTCTCTGCTCCTGAGTTCTGCACCCGCCGTGCCACAACCCCGGTAGCGCTTACAGCACTGAAAGGTTGGGGAAATTCTCCTATACGCCCCATGAGTTAGCCAGCTGTAACCAATCCACTTTCGTAGGGATGTCCTCGGCGAGTGAGCTAGAACGCAAGACGGAAGAATAGTGACGTTGGACGCTCGAGAGAGAGGCTAAAATGCCCCAAGGACAGGACTAGGGACAAGGGAGATCGCAAAGCAGTCACTCGTACCTGGTACCCAGGCGGCATCCATCGGCCCTTCTTGACCAGCCTGGCCGTATACTCGTCGATTTCGGGGGCGGCACTCGTGATCTCGTCCACGGTCGTCTCCTCCCAGGGCCGGGCGCCCTCGATATCGCTCAACGCCTTCTCCAGGCTCCGCAGCTCGACCGCGACCTTGTCCTTTGTCTCCTCGGCATTCTTGACCGCGACCTGCTCGAACGCCTCGATCGCCTTGATCTGCTTGCTGACGTCGTACGTCTTGGGCTGAAACGTCTTGAAGTATTGCTCGATCTCGTCGATGACGGCCGTGTTCTTCAGCACGGAGCGGTAGTGCCCGAAGTCGACGCTCGTGGGCTGCTCGGAGAGGACCTGGACGCGGCGCCGGGCGTCGTCGTGGCGCTTCTTGAAGTTCGCGAGCGACGTCGCCGTGCTGCCGCGGAGGCCGAGCTGGGTGCCGACCTTGGACCAGTCGAGCTTGCTTGCTGCACGGGTCTGGAACAGGGGGGAAAGATTTGACATGTCAGTCTAGCTGCTCCGTTTCGAGAGGGAGGGGAGGACACCAATCCGCTTTTGTGCGTGTCGTAGAGGAGGCGACGAAGGGGGATCGAGCTGCAGGACTTACCGGAGCGGCCATCTTGAGTGGTTGTAGAGGTGTTGTTGGTGGGAGGGGAGAGTGTGGTGGTTGGATTGGATTTGACAGTCAAGTTACGTCCCTGAGGTTCGAAGCTCCGGCGAAGTTCGATTCCGGTCACGTGACTAAGGTTGAACCCCAATGTTCCTCTCACATCGTTTCTGTGTGAATGCTTCAGAGCTACGAAGCACTTCTTTCCAACACGGTACGAGAGACGAGTAGATTGTACGGATAGTATTGCTGGTAGACAAGCTTTTGTTCATTTTGCTCATCTGAAAAGCATATCTCTGAATGCAAGTAAAGCTTTGTGTGGGCATCCCGCCGAGGTTCGGCGTAGCTGGACACATCACGTTCGTGACATGGACAATCCTCCCACCAAGCGATGCAGATCAGTCAACAAACTTTTTGCAATGCCGTGACCCGCTTGATCATACACTCAGCGCCATGATAGAGTTGACTATGTCATTGCCGTTTTCCTTCAGAGCTTTGACAGCTTTCTTCCTCGACACTGACGCCTGTGTCATGACAAGTTCGATGTCCTTCGCCTCGAGGCCGCTGTCGTCCACTTCCTCATCATCATCTTCCTCTTCATCCGCCTTCTTGTCCTCGACTGCCTTGCCCTTGCCGTTCTCGTGTGCGTGGTCGTGGCCGGAGTGGTCGGCGTTGGCAGCTTCAGCGGCGGCGAGCTGTTGAGCTGCTGCGGCTTGGGATTGCGAGTTGAGGTCTTCAATCTTGGCTTCACCGAAGATGCTGGCAATCGTTAGAGACAAGACCATTTGAGCAGGGTGTTTGCGAGCTTACATCCAGGTGTTGCTGGTTGGGGAGCGGTAGACGTCTGGGTTGGAGATGACGAAGAGGATCTGTGGCATCATGTCAACCAACTGCTCCGATCTGTAATACGCATGCAACCAGGTCTCAGAGATGTCATCTGGCTCTGATCTTGAAAAGGGAAACCCACTCCTTTCGGTCTTCTCAGCGTAACGCGTGTGATACCCGGAACATGCTTCAAGCCCAATTTGCCAATTGCCTTTCGTGCCTTTTTCTCGTTTCGGCTGTGGACTGCGACTGAAGCTCCGGCTGGGATGTTCGCGTCTCCTTCACCGGTTGCTTCAGGCTCGGAGTCGGACGAGCTGGATGCGTCCTCGGCGACGGCCTTCTTATCGGGCTCTTCGTCGGGAAGCTCTTCTATTCTCGGGTTCGACATGGTGAATTCAGCTGGATTGTGTTAGCGGGATTCGACCTGCGTTTACGGGTAGAATGTGTGCTCGTTGCGAGCTGAGATCTGGATATCCGCCAGCGTGGCAATCCGGGCAAGTACAGATTAGAGCTCGGGTACTTACATCTGCAATTCCTTGGCCAGTTAATGAGCTCTGGGATTTTGTGAAGTGATCTGGGGAGGTTGTTTGGATTGTGGATGGTCACGTGAGGCTCGTAGCTTGGCGAGTAGAGAAAGGAGCAGGAAGTACTGAGTACAAATCGAGCACATTTTAGGTAGCTTGGCGCCGCTTTTAAGCCATCACTGACTAACGTCCTAGGGGGATTCTGTTGGCGGTTCCAACAAGAGTACCGAGCGTAAGTAAATCTGATTGAAACTACTCACGCTGCTTCTCATCCAGCAACTTCTAAGATGTCCTCCTTGTCGTGGCGTGCAGTCGGTTTAAGCTTTGCATCCGGCTTTCACCTTGTAGCGTCCTTTGTCACTCCGATCTGATCCCCGGAATAGTAAGCTGCATTTACTGAGAATGGCTCCAACTTCAACCTCGAGTCTCTGACGACGTTACATGTGAAAATATTATTGACGGGATAAGCCATTGCGGAAAGTGGCTCGAGTGGGTGTGACAGCAAGCAGACAATATTGTTGGCTCTGAGGAACTGACTTCGCATCCGATGTGGCCCTTCTTGCTGGGAAGGCAGTCAAGCGGCACCAGGTGCAAGCCTTTCGACCGTTTACTGTCTGGCTAATAAATTTGGTGCCGGACTGATGACCGGACTAGGGCCCACACATATATGTTGTCAAGTCGTACTACCGTATAGCGGCTGATGATTGGGACGCTGACAATGGGAGGAGATCCCATGATCTTCCCAGACCGAAAGCTTACAGCATGACACTCCCTCTCCAGTATACAGAATACTACTTCCAGGAAAGATCGTTGGAGTCCAGCTTATCCAGTTCGGAAACGATCCTGTCGGCACGGGGGGGCATCGATGGCGTGATGAGGATCCGCCGAAGGCACGCGGCTTACAATGGGATATCTGTGACACAGCAGCCTCTAACGACAACGTGCGGATGATGCTGCTTGGAAGTAGCAATGACTATTGGGACGACGACATACGACTCTCAAGCCGTTATGCGAGGCGGATCCTCCTTGAGGAAGGTGGACTCTTCTCGAGGCGCTGGGCAGTTCCAGCTGAGAGCCATCGCGTTTGCTGGACGAGACTCCTTTGCAAACTTCAACAGTGGACTTGCAACACAGGGCAGCGCATTGGCGCAGCTGCTCGCCGTCGCTACGCAACGTAAGACGACCCGCCCTGATGAAGCTCGTCCATGAGCCTCGATCGGCCGACGACGAAATGTAGACAAAAAGCCACGGTCAGCCCTTATCCGCCCCATCACCAGTCTCATCCTTACCTTTGGGCTGAAACCAAGTCTATGTGCCAATTCCGTACCGACATTGCGAGTCGAACAGTGGCTCTCCCGATGGAAAGGGCCCGCCAATTTGAGAGAGACCCCTTTAATTAGAGCATCCTATGGGTTTTGAGATCTGACCGAGATTGATGTGTGCTCTTTCTTGGAAGGTCCCAAAAGAGCCGGCATTCAAGTGCAATAACAGCGTTGAGGTACAGGAATTTGACATCTGGGGCTGCTTGAAGCGGTCGGGGCAGAATGCCCGAAAAGGAAGTATCATTTCACAAACCACGTTCCAGCACGGCATTTTCAGACCTCTCCTCCGACTCCATGCCTCGAGAATGGATGATGAAGTGGGCAATGTTCCCACCGTCGGTGAAAACTGGTCCGGATGTCCACCTACTATCGTTTATCACGGCCAACTGCTTCCCACCGCCTTTTCCGAACGAAGTGGAACATTGTCAGGAGCTGGGATCTCACAGAAGTGCAACAGGACGTCTAACAAATCGAAGGAGAGTGCATGAGAAGGGAAATGACGACCGACCGCTGCACTCTGCAGAGCCTGAGTGCAAACTGGCGTTGAAGGAACCTGGCGTAATGGATGCGAGGGAATAGCTTGCAAGAAGAACTGACTGCTTGTTGGATTTGGTTTTCGCAAGTACGGACTGCAAAGGCCTAACCTCGCTCGACTCTAATCTGTTAGAGCCAAATTTCCCTCTTGAAATCTTGTTTGCATTTCATGAATCTATTGAATCATGTTCTGCGGAGAAACCGCGCGGGCGGAGAGAAGAGAGCCACAGCCGCGGATGCTTGCGTCAATCTATGTTGACGATTGGGGCCTTATGGACATGCCTGCGCTCAGCATGCCTTTCCAGTTTTGAACTTGATTGTGACGCCTGTAAACATGTCGTATTTATGCCTTGGCTGTTGCTCGAACCTTAGCTTGAGCCTTCAACGTCTCGAATCGTGCCTAGAAGTCCTGTTCGTCAGCCGTGGGTTCCCCGTAGATACAACGGCCCGATTCAGTCCAAGATCTACAGTCCATACTCCGTGACCGGTGGAGCTTGCAGAGTATGGCTGGCCGGCTCACTCACCTGCTTCTTCAACCTCATCACCTTGAACCGCTCAAAGTCGGTGAGATTTCTCCGCCGCTCCTGTTGCTCTCGCTTCTTCGCCCACGACGACTCCGCCCACTTGGCGTCAATCTCGTTCTTTTCCCACAGCTTCTTCACGGGGCCGGTGCCTGCGGCTTTGGGGAGGTTGGGAATGACCCAGGGTGTGAGGGAGAGTGTGTTGGTCGCGATGGCCTGTCGGGGGACCACAGAGCCTTCTTTGGTCGACGGGCCGTCAACTAGGACCTAGAAAAAACATAAAACATTTTGTGAGCCAACCGTGTGTCCCTCCTCGTGCCATAACTTGAAAACCGCCCAGACATAAAACGTACCCTGCCAGGATCTATTATCTCCACCACAGCGGCCAGCTTGCCATCGTAGGGACCGGCGCGAATGGTGACGATGCGGCCGACCTCGACGAGTTTCCACCCAGCGGCCTTGATATCGACGTTGGACATCTTGCCGGCGAAGCGATATGAGACTGAGTGAGGCTGCGCGCGCGAGGATCAGTATGAGCGTCTCGTAAAAAGTCGCACTGATGTCGGGGACATACGAAGGAGGAAATGTAATTGTTGGTGTCGCCTGAGTTCAGTCTGGCAAGTCGAACGCCCTTCGTGCGCCGGGGGAAATTCGTTAGCGGCAGGCCAAGAATTTGTGTGCCAAGCCATTTCGGTAGACCTTCCCCTTCCGTTGGGTGCGACAGGGACTTTTCTTGCCAGCTTTCTAATTTCTGCTCGACTGAGCAAGACTGACAGCTTTCACCTGGCATCTCTCCCTCTCCCTTTCTCTTCTACTGCTCATGCGAGGCGGTTTCAAACCAGTCTCATTCTCTACGGCTACTAATATGAAGTGCCGATGAGCAACCGCTGTTCATCCAGCGACAACTTTCTGATGTAAGTTCTCCTCTCTATCCGTTCTTTTCTCATCTTTCATGATGTGATAATTTGCGATTGAATTCGATGCTGGAGACTCTCGCCGGAGCCTCTCAACAGTACCGAAGACATGATATTATATTCTTACATATGCTGAACCAAATCAAACTGCTCCTGTCCTCGTTTCTAGCCGTAATTCTGGGGACATGATTGACTGACCGCTTGAACAGCGAAGCGGGTCCTACATCGTACACAGAGGCTCAGTGTCGCCGTCAGTTACCGCAAAAGGTCTCGATCACATCACTTGTTGAATGATGCAACGTTCACGCTGACTCGAGAAAGTCGCCTGTTAAGGTACGCGCCTCTATTTCCCTTCACTTCTTCGCCCTGCACCGCGTCGTTCCGATGATTACAACACTTTTCTGCCTAGATAGTAAATGATCAATTCTGAAATGATCGTACCTTTTCACCAAGATCTCTGAGGAAATTGGACTGCCATTATTTGTAGCATCTGGTTGGGTGGGTTCACTGCTGACTCCTGAACAGGTACGAGGTAAGACGGAGGTCAAATCTTGTCGGGTCCAGCTTCGTAGGTGCCGCGTGATGTCGTCTCGATGTCACAGGCCTTCTCCTGGATCCGACTCATGCAATTCTTCCCGAATGCTCCTGGGGTTATCGTACCTCGTCTGGGCAGGCGGCGTGTTACCCCAGCCTGCAAGGAGCCGAGATCTCCCAATATTCACCAACGGTTCGAACCTCGCGCGTGCCGTTCCTTGATCACTCCTCAGTTGTGGTATATGTCAAACTTTTCCTCGTGCGATCGAGTTTGGCCAGGTCTCAACTGTCCCGCAGCCGAGACAGCTCTTCCTTCTCCTAATGTGCTTGCTGGGCTTGTTGGCGATCTGGACGAATCTTTGCAGTCATCAGCTCCGACGCTGCCACATACCCCTGTACTTTTTGGTCTAGGACCCGTGCTATTGCTCCGATACTTGAAGGATATGAGCATCGCGAAGGATACTGAACATAGATTTGGTGATTCCTCGTGCGGCGACGCATTCGATCGTAGTCCTTCTGGATACCCTTGTACAGTCGGTGGGACAGAAAAACGGAAAACCGGTACAATCCCGATAATATGTAACCATAGCAAATAACTTACTCTTCAAAGCTTGTCTGAAAAGGACTCAAATCACAACTGTGAAGGTCTTCCTTTCTGAGTCAGGGGACTTGAGCTTACATCTAGAATATTCGCGCTTTTGGTTCAAGCGCCTGTCGGCTACGTGGTAAGATGCAGCGTTCGGAAGCGAGAGATCTTGGGTCCTCCGTCACCGCGACAAGGACTCTCGCGTGATGTTCGATGGCGAGATTCACAGGTTGGCTAGCGTAGGATAGCGCCATTTTGTAATCGACAGGGGAACGGGATTAAAGGACGCTCAGCGGCCTCACCAGTCCGGCAGACGAGGCATGGGCATTCCCCAAGCAGTTCCGTTGATCCTGGGCAGGGTGGCACAAGTACCATGCACGGAGAACGGACAGGGGGATCAACGTGGAACGGTAGAAGGAGGTTTCGACTCCACAAGTGGCGTTCTTCTTTGTTTCCCGGGCCAAGGCCGGCAGCTGCCCTGCAAGGCTGGAGCTGGTGGACTCTGAACTTCTTTGTCTGCTCTGCATGTTCCTCGACAGCAATACATCGTAGCCGTCATCATGCAGGCCGAATTGCAATCCAATTGCGCTGAGCCTGCTTTGCCTGCCACGCGAGGAGCGCAGGGACGATCAATCTGGCTCGAGGGGTTGCGGCAATGATTCATCAGGCAAGTGCACCGCTGATGAAACAGCACATAAAACTCACGGCGTGCCGCACTCAAAGTGAATTTGGGCGAGGAACACGCGGGCATGAGAGCGTCGTGAAATGAAGATCACCGTCGCCGTCAGCTACGACTGACTGACAATTGATTCATCATTCTTTCTTTTCGCCGAGCGACCTGTCTCATTACACGTTCATCTTCAATCCCAGCTGCTGGCAGTGTGTTCTTCTGACTGTGTCAATCCACCTTGTCCTCCCCTCCTGCCTTCTATCATCCTTTCGTACCTCCCGTTTTCTCGTCTCTTGTGCGACCTCGACATCATTTCACGCCCCATTCACTCGCAGCTCTCACCGCAGCAGCGAGGCCCACGCACACTGCCGACCTGGGTCGACACGCGCTCGTCTTACTTCACTCATCTGTCGGCATCTCCATCTTCTCCTTCCAATTTCTCACCGTCATATCGACATCAGTACATCGGCTTATTCCAAATCCACTAATTGAACACGCTACCCGCTGGTACGGATGGCTTCAACCTCTTCACCATGTACAGGCTCCATGCCGAGGGCCGTTAATAGTCCCGACAAAGGTACCATTACCGCCTCAACTCCTCAACCTGTGGTCCAGCAGAATCCCTTCGCAGATGGCTATGACATGGCTTACAGAATCAACACCGACGGACTCGGCATTACCTACATTGGCATCGTCATCGCCTGGACTTGTCTCTTGCTGCCCGCTGCTATCTTCCTCATTCGCAATCGACACCAACCTTACCTCCGCATGCGAAACATTCCACTGGCAATCAGCGCCGTCGCAACTCTCCACGTGTACTGGGTCCTGTGTATGATCGCCTACGTGCTCAATGCATACTTTCCCTGTACCACCGAGTATTGGATCATGAGCATCTACCTACCTTTGGGTATCGCCCTCTTCCAAGCAACCAATGCTCAACTGCTCTCGGTCGCCGCTGCCCAGAAGAAATACGTCGAGGGGGATGTCCGCACTGAAACAAAAACAACTCTCAATCCTAGAACACCAACCTGGCGAAAGTGGTGGGAGAAGGCCAAGACATACAGTGCTACGAAAAGTACAATGACATGGATCGCCATCGGCATGACTGTTCAAGTAAGTGAAGTTAAGATGACGTCGATGGGCCTCAGCTGACGGCCTGATCAGGTGCTTTTGACTCTCATTATTTTTCTGGTTTCCAGAAGATTTCATGCTAGATTCGGCATCACCGGTACACCCCAGACGGGTACACCTGATCAAATGAAGGAGTGTCGACGAGGATGGGAATGGTAAGTATATGCTTGCCTCCCGAAAGCTTGCTTGCTGACCCGATCTAGGTGGCCTTCCATTGCATGGCAGATCTTCTGGTCATGGATCTACGCACCTGTGCTGCTCTGGAAAGTTCGAAGCATCGATGACGTTCACGGGTGGCGCAATCAAACCGTTGCATGCGTTCTTGCTGGGTATTGTCTCTGTTGCATTTACCACCCAGCCTTGACTAACGATGGATCAGGTTGCCCGCTTCACCAATGTGGTTGATTGCATTGTATGCGCCTGGCATGGCAAAGGCTGACTTCTATTTTGTTCCCCCACTTTGGTGAGTCTTCCTGTGTTTGCTTCACTCATGAATCGTCACTCACGTATCTTCAGGTTCTCGCCATCCATCGTGATCATGCAGGCATCAGTGATATTTGTCCCCTTCTTTCAGATCTTCAAACACCGACGACTCGCGACCGAAACTCGTGACATTATCGCTGAGTGGGAAGAAAAGCAGAAATACGGCTCCATGACCACCGGTTCCACAAAGCTCGGACACCAGTCTATCAAGAGTACGGTGAGCACCCGTCAAGGCGTAATGTACACGATGAGCGCTCTCGAGCGGGCCCTGAAACTGGACCCCACTGGGCTTCTCATGTTCTCGGCCTTGAGAGACTTCTCTGGTGAGAACATCAGCTTTTTGATTCACGTTCGAGACTGGAAAGCCAACTGGGCAGTCGGAATTGGGAAGTCTGCGATGTTGCGCAAGCATGAACCGACCAAAGGCCACGACCCAGCCCTGGTTCGTCGGCAGTTTCAACAGGCTGTCGGGATTTATGCTTCGTTCGTGAGCCCCAAATACTCGGAGTTTCCAATCAACATCTCTTCGACTCATCTGAGAGATCTTGAAGCCACCTTTGAGCAATACGCGGCCCTCGTCTGCGCTGAGCCAACCTCCAATGCTGCTACCCCATTCGAAAACTACTACTCTTCTACCGTGTCGGAAGATCTGGAAAGTCAGAGCGGTAAAGGTCAACTGTCAGTCGTGTCAACAGTTATCGGCGAAGGTGGAAAGGACACCTGGAAGCGTGATGCAAGTCAGTCGATCCACATGCAACAATACAAGATGACCAATTTCGGAGAGAGATTGCCTGCTAACATCGGCATTCCCGACTCGTTCGACGAGACGATCTTCGACAAGGCCGAGCTCAGCATCAAGGAGTTGGTCTTGACAAACACGTGGGCCAAGTATGTTAAGGCCGGGTTCGCACAGAACAATGTGAAATCTAGCTTCGTGGCTCGCTTGCAAGTGGCGGTCGATACGTGGCGAGTTAGCCTTCCACTCCGACTTCCGAGTTTTGCTGGTAAATCCAGGGACTGAACAAGATGTTGTTCCAGTGGCAGGCTGTGTGTGCTTGGGTCGGAACTGTATGGCAGGCGTTCGGGAGGCGGGGAAAAGCTGATGCGAGGAAAAATGATACCACTTGTCACGAATTTGCTTGCGTATGCTAAGAGGTCTAGGGTTGCTCATCAAACATCAAGCAAGATGGTCTCGCTGGAAAGGAGCCACGGTCGAATATACTTGAGGTATTCGCATCGCTACCTTTCAGCAGATTTCGGAAGTATCGACAAGGCGATGTGGAAAGTCATGGCTGAGGTATCGGTGCGAACTGGTTCTTCGGGATTTCAGAGGCCACTCGAATTCTAATGTCCCACAATGCATCCATGGCGTGTGTGTGTTGGTTGTATACCTCGAGGTATGAGAATTGTTGCAGCATCCTGTAGTAACGATACTGCTTCAGCACGAATAAATTCACACTCCATGGAATGATATCGCTCACGTACTACTCACGTATTACATTCTACTGTATACCGTGCATTCATCAGTCCGGCGTACGGTGTAGTTCCTCTACACTTGATTCCCTTCGACCTCATTTGGATTGCCAACATCATGCCCTGCACTGATGCAGAGTGGGCGTCAGTATTGTGTTTCAATCTATCAACTCAACTCGGCTCCTCCCATCTCACCGTCTACTCGCCTCCACGCCGGCGTTGTGATCGTCCGTCCTCCCACGGCCACCGCCTTCTTCTGTAGCAGCAGACCCATCAGCGACCTTGGTCGACTGCTGCTGCTGCTGCTGCTGTTGCATCCTCTCCCTCGCCCACGTGCCCCACGAGCTGAAATACGCGCCCGCCTTGACGGCGCTCTCGCGCGCCGAGGCCTGGATCTGCGCGGTATCGACCTTGGAGGCGCGGTCGCGGAGGGCGAGCGCGCTCCAGACGCCGCTGCCTCCTGCTGTCGTCGTCGGTTTCGAGGCCGCCGCACCGATGCTGGACCGGGATTCAGGCGGCGATGTGGGCCGTTTTTCCGGCGAGGCGTCGTCACGTTCGACCATGACCATAGAGCTCGCGTTCGAGCTCGCGGTGGATAGTGTACTTCCCCCAACGCCGCCGCCGCCGCTGGGGGCACCAGGGTCGTGATTCTCCTTCTTGTCCGTCGTGTGGTCGTCGACTTCGGGTCGGGTTCGAGCTTGACTTTGACTTTGACCTTCACTCCGGCGTTTCGCCTGGCGCTGCTGTCTCGCGCGCTCGACTTCGGCCCACACGCCGCGCAGGCCGGCCTCGACCCGCTCGCGCCCGCTCTGCAATGTACGGCCGAGCTGTTCCCGGCCCTCGCGGACGCGGTCGTCCAAGTGCAGCTCGGCCATGCCCTGGGCGAACCTGCGCTGTAGGTCGTCGACGCCCAGGCCGCCCGCCGTGGGGTGACGCGGCTCGATGATGTCGAAGATGCGGTTCCCAGCCGTGAGCTTGTCGAACAGCTCGAAGTTATGCGTGCTGCGCCACATGGCTAGGAATTCCGGGTTGAAGTCGCCGGCCGTGTCGCCGGGGTCGGGGAAATGGTCGGGGATGTTCGCCACATTGGCGGGGATGGCGTTGGAGACGAGGCTCTCGTGGTAGATCTGGTAGGCCATGCTCGAGAGCAGCGACAGGATGTACTCCTCGAATTCCTTGCGGATGCTGTCCTCGCTGCCGGCATAGCCCATGTGCCGCGGGCGGGAGGGGTTGTCGGGGTCCCAGGTATCGATGACAGTTTGGGTGAGGAAATCGATCCACCGTCGGTCGGCGGCCGAGAGTTGCAGTGCGGATCGGAGGGACGGGGATGTCATGCTGATGGAGTTGGATTCGTCCAGGTTGATGAGTATGTCGGAGTATTTCTCCTTCTGTTGGAGGAGGAGGCTGTTGGTCGAGCCAACCACGTAGGATTTTGTGTCGTAGTCGGCGAGGATGTCGAGTTGTTGGAGAGGCGTGTAGGGGCCGAAGAAGGAACCCTGCAGTGCATAACGAGGCCCGTCGTTAGCCTTGAAGATAGACTACGATGAGAACGCTGGGGAGGGTGAACGATCAAGGATCGAGATCCGGGAGTATCCTGCAACGGCTTTTCTCACCTTCCCGAATATCTGTAGGGGCAATCCCATATACGCCAATACTGTTGGGAGACACGTTAGTTCAAGCTTACTGCCGAGACAGACACGGCCAGACCACAGGCCAAGGATCCAGTCACACGTACATGAACTCCTTTCGCTCGTCCTCAAAGTCGCTGCTCGTTGGACGTTCTGTGCATAAGAATCGAGACTCGGATCCGCCGCATCCTGCAGGTTCGCTATCAAGCCGGGGATGAGGGAGACAAGGGCAAATTGCATCATGCAGAGACGTTCGCATTTCGAACCGAAGAAGAGCATCTAGCATGACGTGAGCATGGTGCACTTCCCTGGCTCGATGGACGTCAAGAGGAAAGGGTGGCAGAGCACCGTGCTGGTGGCACGAGAAAGTGGAAACAGCACCTTTCGCTGTAGCAGCAAACATTTTACCAAGGCGAGTGTCTGATGTCGAAACTCGTAGATCATTTCGCGTAGAGAGAGGCCTGGTAGCCGAGCATCAGCACCACAGGACATCAGTAGTCGGACTGTAAGACCGCATTCGAGCGGAGTCCTCAGTAGCCAGAGGCACGCGGCGTACCTGGCAGGCTGGAACATGGCAAGAAGACTTACCGAAATGATGATCCTTGCCGTCTTCATGCGTAGGCGGCGCCCTGACAAGACTTGCTTGAAACTCCTGTATATATGGGTCGCATCAACCGGCCGCGTCCCAAAAGCTTGCTTGATCGGTGCTAATACAGCAGGCAGGGCACTCACCTACCTGCAAGATAGAAATGTCCGAAAAATCTCTGCACATGCCATCAGCGTCCGGTCGGCCCGATGTTCTCACATCCCAGACATGCAGCAGTGCATCATCCCACACAGAATCCTACGTGAGCGAAAACAGAAAGGACACTTACTCCTGCGCAAACCACGCCGCCGTCACCGCGCCCAGCCGTTCCCTCAGCTCCCCCATCCCCCTCGCCGTCGGACTCACCACCACCACAGCCTTCTGCACGGTCGAACGCGTCACGTCGACGGATCGGCGTTTCAGTTTCTCGCTGCGTATCTGGCGCGTGCATGAGATGCCAAAGAGGGAGGTCGGCATGCTATGACTGAGATTTGGACTGCTCGAGGCTGATTGGCGTTGACTTTCATCGGCAGCGGTGTTGTCGTCGCGCTTATCAAGTAGCGTGAAGTAACTAAACTCCTCGGCCATGGCGTGCGCGCCGTCCGAGAGCGCCATAAAGGGCAACAGCGACCAGTCGTTGCGCTTGGATAGCGTCTGGCCATCCTCGTTGATCCAGAACTCGATCTCGGGGCCCCTTCAATCATTCCCGGTTAGCGAGGTCAATGGACGTGTGGCGGTCGAGACTTGGGCGAACGCTTGCAGTCCGAGAGAGAGATGTACACACCGAGCGTGGTGGAAGTCGACCACGGCGACTTGAGGGGGAATAGTCGTCATTTTGAATTGGCACGGGAACCGTATTGGACAGGCATGACAACAACCACGACCTTTGGGATAGACACGATGAGAAAGACGGCTGCAGCTCTCTTTAATCTGCACTCGTAGTCGTCCAGCGCCAAAGGCCGGTGAAGGTTCGGACAGTCGATGCCACGCAGGCCACGTCGGGACACGCTAGCCGCACTTGGACTGGGCGGCGGAACGCGCCTTGGCGACACACATCGCCGTCGCCCCGCCACGCCAGGGAGCAGACAACTACTTATTGTAAAATGGAGAACGGACTGCTCTTGTATATATGCTTTCACGGCACTAGCACGTCGTCCCCTATTCATAAGCACGTCAACCCCGTGAGTCCATCGCTCATCGTCCAGTCTAGGTTTTGTCTTGGTCTTGGTTCACGACGCCCGCCGCCGTTCCCTCAGTCCCCGCCCCCAACGATGCCAGACTTGGCTCGTGGAAGTGCGAGAGCGTTCCTATATTCCGTGTCTTGTAACCACGGCACGCCAGAGCTCAAGCAGAGGCCGAGGCTAGTCCATTCTCCCGGCTCTTCTACGTCTCGAGGCCGGTTCGTGCTCTGACTTCGCTCTCCTCCTTGACCTCGAGCGGTTCAATGTTCCAGATGCTATCGGCGTATTCGTTGATGCATCGATCTGAATCTTACGTCAGTCATGACAGATCGAGGATTTGAATTCGGGCATACCTGAGGTAAAGAAGCCCATTCTGGCCACACTGATGATCGACTTGCTGACCCAAGAGTCCTGGTCCTTGTACGCCTCATCAATAAGGTCCTGTGTCTGGCAGTAGCTATTGAAGTCATCGCTAACTGTTGTACCCTGTGGTTAGCTCATTTCGGACGGTCTGGAATCGGCCGGTCTTACCAAGGTAGTAATCGCCATGCTCAGCGATGCCACTGATCAGAGCACCAAACGAACTCTCGTCACCGAAAGTGCCCTTTTTGATGAAGTCAAACACCTTCAAGAGCTCAGAGTTCAGCTTGTAGTCGCCATAGAAGTGGTGATGGCGCAGATCCTCCACGTCTTCCGAGAGATTGCCGAACAAGAAGATGTTCTGCTCGCCGATTTCGCGAGTGATCTCAATGTTGGCACCGTCGAGGGTACCAATGATGAGACCGCCGTTCAACACGAACTTCATGTTACTTGTGCCTGATGCTTCGGTACCAGCCGTCGAGATATGCTCGCTGATGTCGGAAGCCGGAATGATGATCTCAGCCTTGCTGACATTGTAGTCTTCGAGGAAGACGACTTTGAGCAGGTCGCCGACGTCAGGGTCCTTGTTGACCACATCCCCGACCTTGTTGATCAAGTGGATGATGGTCTTGGCCATCCAGTAACCGGGAGCCGCTTTGCCGCCAAAGACCGATACTCGGGGGACAAGCTTCTTGCGCTCTTCGGGCGACATGGCCTTAATGGCCATATAACGATGAATGACACCGAAGATGTTGAGCTGCTGGCGCTTGTACTCGTGGATTCGCTTGACCTGGATGTCGAAGAGAGCCTTGGGATTGACACTGTAACCTTTGGTCTTCTGGATGTGCTGGGCAAGTCGGACCTTGTTGGCATACTTGATTTCCGCCCACTCCTTCTTGAAGGCCTTGTCATCCACATAGGGCTCGAGTTTGTTGAGAAGCGTCAAGTCCTTCAAGAACTCGTAGTTTCCAAGCTTCGACGCAATCAGTTCCGACAGGCGCGGGTTGGCTTGGTGCAACCATCTTCGAGGAGTAATACCATTGGTGACATTGGTAAATTTGTCCGGGCCGTATACCTTGACAAAATCCTTGAAGATGGTGGTTTTGATCAGGTCCGAGTGCAGTTCGGCAACGCCGTTGACCTTGTGCGAGCCAACAATCGCCAGGAACGCCATACGCACCATCTTGGGCTGGGATTCCTCAATGATAGACACTCTGCCCAGGAGATCTCGATCCTTGGGGAATCGGCGTTCGACCGATTGAAGGAAGAAGAGATTGATTTCGTAGATAATTTGAAGATGGCGCGGGAGGAGGTTCTGCATTAAGGGTACTGACCATTTCTCCAGCGCTTCGGGCAAGACCGTGTGGTTGGTATAGCCGAATGTTCGGGTGACGATATCCCATGCCGCATCCCATTCCAATCCTTCCATATCGACCAAAATCCGCTGCAGTTCGACGATTGCCAGCGTCGGATGAGTGTCATTCAGTTGAATGGCCACTTGTTCTGGGAACTCAGACCACTGGCGCTTGGTCTTCTTGAACCTGCGAACAATGTCGTGGAGAGAGGCGGCACACCAAAAGTATTGCTGCTTCAACCGGAGCTCCTTGCCTCGTTCAAGGTTGTCATTCGGATACAAAACGGCCGAGATGGTCTCCGCGCGCTGCTCGTCAGCCACAGCACTCTCATATTCGCCGGAGTTGAACTTGGCGAAGTCGAATTCGCCACTTGAGGCTTTGCTTGACCAGAGCCGGAGGTTGTTCACGGTGGGAGTTCCATACCCTGGAACGGGTACATCGTAAGCTGTCGCGGTGACAATCTCGCCATCTTGCCAGGACACAATTTGCTTTCCCTCGTCGTTGGTGTACTTGTTGACCCACCCGTAGAACTGCACGTCAACCGTAACATCATGTCTCGGAAATTCCCAGGGGTTGAAGTCGAGCCAATAATCCGGGATTTCAACCTGGTAACCATCCTGAATCTCTTGCTTGAAGATGCCGTACCTGTACCGCAGGCCGTAACCCCAGGCGGCGTAATTCAACGTGGCCAGGCTGTCGAGGAAGCACGCGGCGAGGCGACCGAGACCACCATTTCCGAGCGCCGCGTCGTGCTCTTGTTCAATGATATCCTCGATACGGAAGCCAAGCTCCGCGAGACCCTCTGTCCCATGATAAGCCTGTGGGAATCACCAGCGGGAGATAGGACTCACCTTTGGCCACATTCTTCAGTCCGACGTTCAGCATTGCATTGTCCAGCGCTCGGCCCATCAAGAACTCGAGGGAGAGATCTGCAAGGTATGGGTAAGCGTTGTGAGATCAGCCCATGTCGTATCCTGCACATACAGTAGATTCTTTTCTGGTCGGCAAAGGTTTGTCTCTGTTGGGTTTTGTTCCAGTCGATGATGAGACGGTCTCGAAAGGCCAGCGCGGTCCCAGAGTATGCGGCCCTGGAACGTGATCAGCAGCTACCACAGCAAAGTCGAGCGGCAGGACCCACAGCTCATCGCAGTTGAAAAGGGATCTTGCCAGCGTAGTTTCAATGTGCTTGACGGCCTCGGCCTGTTGTGCAAAGTTCAGCCGCTCCGCTCAGAAATTGTATAGAAGGACGCACCTCGAACTCTTCCTTTGTGGTGAAACCGCGCGGAGACTGTAACGTAAGGATTAGAGAGGGGGAACGGCCAGAGCAAGCGTCTCGGACATACGAATTTCCTCCATCTGGCGTGCAACTTGTCAGTAGCTGGCCATGTAAGCTGCTTATGAGAATCTCGACTTACGCCTCTCGCATGGGCTCGGGGATGCTCGATTCCACCGCCTTGATGTCGCCGGCTCCAAAGCCCGTGGCGGTTCGCTTGTGCTTCGGCCTCGTGAACCCGGGACCGACAGGGCCTGACAAGGTAGAGATGGGGGCGCTCGTCGAGGGCTTGCGCTCCCGAGGGTTCTGGGCAGCAGCTGCGGAAGCCATCCTGTCAATAGGCTAAGAGGGGCCGCTCGATAGTGCAAGTGAAGAAGACACGATTAGAGGAATGAGACAAAAGAGAAAATGTCTATGCCAAACGTAGGAAGGAAGGGTGGAGGAGGGCGGTCAAGAAGAACAGAGGACAGCGAGAAGAGGACAGTAAGTGATGTGATGTGCTGCGCTGCTGCTGGACAGGGCGGGAGGAAGGGGAAGCTCCAGCTAAATGGAGCTCGTGCTCGTTCTTGTCCGTTGGGTACAAATGCAGTATGATGATTGCCATGCAGCAGCGTGAAAGCATAACCCATGCACAAGCCCGAACGAATGGTCGCCGAGTAACAGCGTATCAATCGGGGTATCCATCATTCAGCATTCGCTGTGCATTAGTGACATGCCAGCAACGACAGGCCTTGTCTCTGCCCGCGATCAAGGAAGCGGCGAGCGCGACGTCAATGGCACGGCTTTATGTTCCCTAGAGCTCTTCTACTATGAGCCGCTTGAAGCGGTGAGCGCGAGAGAAACCCCGTGTTTACTCTGCGACTGCATGTTACAAAACTTGGACCTGCAGAGACGGTTGCTCTCTCTACCCCGCCTTTGCGAGATGCCCAATGCTCGGAGAGCTCCAGGGCAACGGACCAGCTGTTGGCACGAGCTGTGCGATTGCACGGGCCCAGGTACACAGTTGTTTATTTTTCCGACACAATCTGTTTTGCCGGGCGATCATCTTGATCTGTTTGGTAGCTGGGATCTTCGCTGTGAAGCCGCACATGCCAGCAGGATAGAATAGGTCAAGTGGGTGGCAGCTCCTCTGGCGGGAACCACATGGCGGGGTAAGGCGGCGCTGGGAGGCGACAAACAAGGATTCGCTATAACCTGTCCACACCACCTGCGGGCAGGCGAGCCTATGTCATTTGACGCAATTCCCACCTGTCACAAATCGACTAATTGCTGTAGGAGCAGAGTCCAATATGTTGCGTGCGGGAACGAGCGGCGGGACAACCACCTGCTCCTTTGCTTTTCTCAGCCGCTAGGGGGCGCGAGCGGCCATGCTGTGTACATTCAGGAAGCAAATATCCATCTGGGTACGTAATGTAGCAACCAAGTAGCGCTGGAACAACGCAAGGCTGTCGTATCATATATCAATCAGACCACCATTATGCTATGCCTAAGCTCGGGTTCGCGTGCTGAGGTCATCACTCGCGGTACCAAACCTCCCATCTGGTGCACCTGGTGCGTCTTGTGTAATCTGCCGCTTGCTTCGTAACTGCTTTCCTCATCGGGAGCGCCGGGTGAAAGGTGATCCGCAGCCGTCGATCCATTCTGTAGAACATCTGCGCATTCTCGCATGTGGGAATAATATCTTTATTATGAGTACACGGCGACGATTGCGGCCCGTAGGTGCCATATCCACATCTTCAACTGTCCACCAGGGGGGTTCGATGGCCTTCTCGCTCTGGCACTGCTCGGCACATAAAGAATTGTCGGACGCGGAAACATACCTGGAGACGACCAGTTCGAGGGGGCGATCGATGCCGGTATGTCGAAACTTCTAACATCTCACTCTGGAGACTCTCTTGACAGTGCCTCAATACCCAATTCGGCCTTCATCTCGACTCAGACAGCAAAACCTGTTGCAGGGATGGCCCGCTCCTCGCAGTGGCAACGATCCTGACGTGCTCCCTCCCTCTCCCTCTCGAGCGATGAAAACTATTGCCAAACGCCAAACTTTTTGCATCAAAAGACCAAAGGCGCGGAGACCGCAGCAACAAAAATCCAGGGCTGAGTACCACTGCCAACCAAGCGCGCGACCTCCAGGGGCAGAAAATATAGAAGCGCATACTGATGGCGCCTTCCCAGTCCGTCATGACTCCCTTTCATCACATGACACGCTAGACGCCGGGGAATAAATGCATAACTCAAGGTGAAACAAACATGGAGTGGTCGTGGCTTTCATAATATTCCAGAGTCTTTCAGGGCGTTTTGTAAGATGGTCTCCTTGACCGCGGCGAAGACCAGCCGGATGTTCGTTGTGTCGGTAGCTTGCGTGAGACTGGAAGAATTTGGTTAGCGAAGAGATGTCCGGACCCGCTCTGTGGCTATTACTCACTGGGGGTAGAGGTTGAGTTGCGCGCGGTTCACCTGATTGAACCGCCACAGCAGATATTTGGCGGCTCGATTGACGTCGTTGCCGCCAGAATAATCAGGGAAGTAATTCCCCAGGGGTGACCGACCCAGCTTCTCTTTGAACAGGTCGACCTTGTTGAGGAATAGAATGATGCTGGTCCTCATGAACCACCTCGAGTTGACCACGGAGTCGAAGAGGACGAGACTTTCCATCATCCGATTCTGGAATGTCGGTCAGCAACCCGTCCCACGCTTTTGTTCCGAGATCTGCAAACCTGGTTCGATTCTTCCAGCAATACTTGGTCGTATTCACTCAATGCCACACAGAAAATAATCGACGTGACGTTCTCGAAGCAGTGGATCCATTTCTTGCGCTCACTTCGCTGCCCACCCACATCGAACATACTGACACATGTTAGCCACTCGCCCAGCCAAGGACCCTTCGTCCGACGGATACTGACTGCATGCTCAGCTGGCCCATGGTGAACCTCGTCTCGTATATTCCTGTCGTCTTTGTCCGTGCTCGCAGGACGTCCGCCTCATTGGGGATATAGTCGGGCGCCGCCAATCTCCGGACTTCTTCGAAGAAACTGTATTGAAGTAAGCAAGTGGCCGAGGATACAATCGCGACCACATACTAGGGGGCGGAGTCCATCAGGTAGAACTCGCTCTGCCTTTCCATTGTCTTAGTCGACGCTGCATCTTTCCATATGGCTTGCACGGCGTCGGCCACTTTGGGATCCAGCGTGGTGTCGGGGTCCGGATCCACATTGAACTCCATTACGTAGTCGACGTAGTCCTTGACTGTTTGGTCTTCTGGTTCGATTTCGAACTGCTGCATTGCGCCGATCAACGCCTTCATACAGTCGATCAGGTTTTTATAGATGGTGAGCCGATACAGTGCCCGTTCTTCCTGCGTGTAGCCATTCTGGTGGATAATCTTCATTTGCTTCACAATTGTCGACTTTCCACTCTCACCGGACCCTAACATAGGCAAGTGTCAGTCATCAGGGGGCAACATGGTTATCACTCCTGTGCATACCCAGTAATAGAATTTTGCATTCTCGCCGTAATCTGCGGGAATCTTCCTCGAGTTTCTTGTCTATAGCCTGACTCCTCTTCTTCTGTTCCGTGTCCTCGGTCGAAGCCTCCTTGCTTCCGCATGCACCCATATCGGAGGGATTCTGCTGGTTGTAGCGCAGCGACAGCGGGAGCGCTGCAGGAGCAGCGCCAGTTGCGGCTGCAGCTGCGAAGGGAAGCTGCACGGGCTATCTGCTGTGGCTGCGGCCTGATTGCGGGGAAACTGGCCACCAGAGTCGACTCGAAAGAGCAACGGAGGATGCACCGTGAGCGTTAGGGAGAGAGTCGGGAGGATCGAGGGATGCGTGCGCGAGTAGTTGTAGCGGAGAGCGTCGATGACCTGGTGGATGTTGATGATGGGTGGACAGGGCCGAGACCAGGATTCAGATGGTTGTGGAGCTCAACGCTCACAGACTGGAACGTCTCGAAAGAAGGACGACAAATGCGGGCCGGTCCAAGCTGGCTGAGCACGGCAATAGCTGAGAGGAGTAGATTCGCAGGGATGAATCAGAATATTGCTGCTACCTCACCGCAACGGCGCGCGAGAGGTCGAGGCAGTAGGGTGGAAGCAGAGAGACGTAGCAGGAGCAGTGGCAGTGGATAGCTGACGAGAGGGACGAACGGGAATCGTGGAGAGAGCGAGTTTGCCTCGTGCCAGCGCCAGGTGCCAGAGCCACTCTCGAAGGGCTAAGCGGAGTAGCCGAGAGCGGGAAAGCTGGGCTTCGTCGACGTGCAGTGGCCAGTAGCTAAGTGAATGCCGTCGGGCGCTTTGTCTTGACTCGCTTTATTCACGTACACAGTACTATTTGATCTTGCTGGTTATGATTGCATTCGACTGTCTCTGTTCGGTAGCACCGACCTGTCTGCCCTCCACCTTGTTTTAGAAAGTGCCGGCACCGACGACTCGAAGAACAAATATAGGCGAATCGTTGACCAATTACGCACACCTGCGCAGTATGAGTTGTCGCAAACTCGCTCCGAGGCTCCTCTTCCCGTTGCATATTCCTCTTTGTCCGGTCAGTGCCCGATTCGATCGACTCGAGTGGCGTGTAGCTTCGCGACGCCTTCCATCAGTAAAATACAAATAGCTTTGAAGAGCCGCTATCGCCAAACTCATGACAACGCTCTTGTAGACGATACATGATCTGCCTCGTGATTACACTATTCTCCGAGGCAGAAGCAATAATGGAGTTTCTCCGTAGCTGTCAGTATCCGCTTGCTTGGCTGCCACGAGGTATTCAGACTCATGGCTAAGTAGGCGGGATAAGCTCTTCTGGGTTTCCTGGGCTCCTACGGTAGGTGAGTGCCTCACATCTTCCAGCTGCCTCGATCCAGCCTTGCCGCTTCACAGCGCTCGAGTGGGCAAGCTCCGCGGGAGCCGCATTTGTTAGGTCGAACACAGGGACATGGCTGGCTTTCTGGCCATTGTCTCAGGGAAATCGATCGTCAAGCAGAGCGCGACACAAGCAGCAAAAGGAAGCAGAGAAATTCATCATATGGCGAGGAACCATGGGAAATCTCCGACCGTTTGGGGGCCATGTTACACCTTCGCGGAGTTTACTTTTCCTTCTGTTCTTGGGCTTGGGCGGTCTCCTTAAAAAAATGGTAGCATGACTCAAGCTCTCGAAACCGCCATCTGCGTGCTCGAAAGGGATACAGGAGCAAATTGAGCCTTCAGAACACCGATGGTTTTGGGAAGGTGTCACTGGGCTACAGAGCTTTGTCTCCTGCTAGAAGTCGCCGCTATCATCGCGCCTTCTCCCGCCAGATACTGATCAGGGGGCTGGCAGGATCAATACGTTCTCGAGAGTGAAACTGTGCAACAACAAAAGCGAACAGGAGTCTTGAACAAAATCATAAGCCACTGCCACAGGCATGCTTCCTATTCAATGTCAACACTGCGAGATCAACATTAATCTCCAGTGGTGGAGGCATATCTGGGTGTTCTGTTCAATCGCACGAATGCCAGATTCTTATATCCTGTGTGCGCATCTGTTCATAGACTGCTCACTCTGAAAGAGTATGGCTCCTTCGGGAAGCCCTCTACCAAAGATTATCCTTCTAGCATAATGATACTGCCTTCATGAGAAGAATGGTAGGTAGGAAAGGGTCACAATACAATGTTTCGATCTGTCAGCGAGCAGTGGCGGCATACCACAGTTCTCACCTAGATTGAAACAGCTAGCACGCGGCCATGATTGCCATCAGTGTAGCAGTCCCAATCGTGGCAATTCGGATCCCAAAGTAAAAGCAGCGCCGCCGCCGCTTCACCCGGTCACCAAGGCAGGAACATCCGGACGGCACAGAGAAGAATGATCCCGTTGTATATCCGGGGGCGACGACAGCTGTTGCTGTGTATGGACGGCTAAGTGTGGGCAGGAGGTCGTACGAGTATAGTCCGTACTCACCAAAACTGAGTCTCTCTGGTCCTTCGGGTAGCGTGACAATCGGGGACGACTGATTGGGAATCGATACGAGATCTGACTAAGTAGGAAGTCTTTTCTTGGGGTGTAGTAAAGCCAGCATGCTCCCTATTCGTCTGTCGAGGTTGCTAGGCATTTGCTGGATGATTTATCCGGCCATGCTCCAGCTGGGAGAAGAGGTGTGGCGAGCTGTGCCTGGTGCCCGACGGTTATGGTGAACAGCCGCGGTGATGGGCTCTGGGTTGCGGAGTTGCTCAAGAACAGTGACCATTGAAGCATCAGCTGGTCGTGAACTAAACTCTGTGTATGGTTCCGTGGGTGTGTGCCTGCACCCACAATAAGAGCTTACTCGGGCACCCTGAGTTCGAGCGGCTGAACGGGGGAAGGAAGGTTGGAGGGGATCGGATGGACCGATCGAGGGGCAAGTTACTTCACCCAGATGCCAATCCACTGCACGCCGAGAACCGTGATGGGCATGCCAGGCGCAGGATGAGATCGTCATCTTTCCAAGCTGCAACCCAGGGCCCCTAAGCTGGTTCAAGCGACACAGAGCCTTAGTAACCATCTGAACCGGTGGTGACCTGAGTTGCCCCACGCTGCTCGCTGCCTCTTCAGAGTTCTTCTTGCATGCTCGCAAAAACACATGAAAGTTCTGTCGGTGATCTGTCACCTGTACCAAGTCACTCGCCTCGTCCGAGTAGCATCTTTTCATCCTCCACCTACTTGCGCCTCTCGCGCTTCAGCCCGAGGTTCGTGACTTTCAGCCGCTCCAGTCCTTTCACATCCGAATCTCTAACTGCGACCCAGGCCCCTCTGAGACATCTCCCTAGTTTCCAAAGTACCGGCACCCTCGCCGTCAGTCTCCCGTCTCCTCTTCCTCTCTCTCCTGTGACTCGATCTACTTCGGCAAGCGAGGAGCTCTTCGCATCAAACTGCGCCTCCCCATCGCGATTTGTTCCAATACCCGAACGTCCCACGACCGGGCTTCTTCCTTCAACTATCGGGCTGCCGCTGGCTTCTACTTGAAAATTTCACACAATGGCGGAGTTTGTGCGAGCCCAAATCTTTGGGACGACCTTCGAGATCACGAGCAGGTATGGAGGGCTTGAACCCGGATGCCAGGATGCCCAATTGATTCGGTGGCCAGGTACACCGATCTACAACCGGTTGGCATGGGAGCCTTCGGGCTTGTCTGGTGAGCAACAATGCCGATGAAGAGGTGCAGGGCAATCATTGACAGATCATCAAGCTCTGCGAAGGACCAGTTGACTGGCCAGTCTGTGGCAGTCAAGAAGATCATGAAGCCCTTCTCCACACCCGTCCTCGCAAAGCGCACTTATCGAGAATTGAAGCTGTTGAAACATCTCCGGCACGAAAATGTGAGCAAGATCGTTCCAACGATATCCAAGATGCTAATTGATCAGGTCATCTCCCTTAGCGACATCTTTATCTCTCCACTGGAAGACATGTATGTCGAACCATGGTATCCGACCCTCTCGTCTAGATACTGACTTTGGGCTCAGCTACTTCGTGACGGAGCTTCTGGGCACGGACCTTCACCGTCTCCTGACCTCAAGGCCGCTCGAGAAGCAATTCATCCAGTACTTCCTCTATCAAATTCTGGTATGCCGATCCCCCGGGAGCTCGATCCGGTCATCGAGATAGTTCTGACAATCACGTGCAGCGCGGCCTGAAATACGTCCACTCGGCCGGTGTGGTGCACCGGGATCTGAAGCCCAGCAACATCCTTGTCAATGAGAACTGCGACCTGAAAATCTGCGATTTCGGGCTGGCTCGAATCCAAGACCCCCAAATGACGGGTTACGTCTCTACCCGGTACTACCGAGCCCCCGAGATCATGCTCACCTGGCAGAAGTATGATGTCGAAGTGGACATCTGGAGTGCCGGCTGCATCTTCGCTGAAATGCTGGAAGGGAAACCACTGTTCCCTGGCAAAGACCATGTCAACCAATTCTCCATCATCACCGAGCTGCTCGGAACCCCTCCACAGGATGTGATCGAGACCATCTGCAGCGAAAACACCCTGAGATTCGTGCAATCCTTGCCCAAGAGAGAAAGACAACCGCTCAGCTCGAAGTTCAAGAACGCCGACCCTGCGGCCGTCGACCTCCTCGAGAAGATGCTGGTGTTCGATCCTAAGAAGCGAGCATCAGCAGCCGGCGCTTTGGAGCACGAGTATCTCTCCCCTTACCACGATCCGACGGACGAGCCTGTCGCGGATGAAAAGTTCGACTGGTCATTCAACGATGCCGATCTTCCCGTTGATACTTGGAAGATCATGATGTACTCTGAAATCCTCGACTATCACAACATTGACAACGGCGAGACTGAACTAGGAGGCAAGCCTTTGACGGTGGAGCAAGCTCAGGCTGTCAACCAACAGGTAGTACAGTAGAGTGCATATTTGTCGACAGGATCTAGCTTAACACCAGGCATGAAATTAGTGCTGCCGAGGTTGCTCTTCGCGGAGGATGAAGTGAGACGATTACCACGAAACATTTTGGTGTAGCAAGAAAGCGTACACAGAGCCAAAGCCGTTGCAGATTCATGTATTCTCTTGCGCCCAGCGGTGCTCGAGCGGAGACAGGAGTCTTTTTCCATAGAGTCAGTACATTACCGAGCCGACGGCCTGGTTACCGGCCTCTGATTCTTGGTAGCCCCAATCGACTTGCTCACGGCGCCCCTGTTCGGTCATCGCGGTGTAGGCTCCCCCTCCCTGTCATTTTTGCTCTCCGCAACCGTCGCGTTCATTGTCCCCGACGACAACGTCGCCAACTCCCTTCCACTGTCCTTGCCACCAGCTTGCCCAAAGAGGTGCTCCCAGATGCCGCCTCTTGACTTGAGGTCACTGAGGCGGGCATCGTCGAGGTACAATTTGCCTGTGGTGCTTCCCCAGGCGACAATCTGAGTGGAGGCAGTCGAGGTCGCTTGCTTGTGTTCTTCCTTGCTGGAGTTATTGTTGTCTGTAGTGTTGCCTACGGTGTCTGTAATTGAGGACATCTTGGACATCTTGGACATGAAAAATCGTGGTTGCGATACGCTGCAAGAGACCTCCAGGCAATGATGGGTGAGCGCTTTCAGATTTGCGGTTTTGTAGAGGATGTTTGTCGTTGTTCAGGTTCGTTTCCTGTCGTTGCCTGCCATCAAAAGCAAAAAACGTCGCGGTTCAACGACGAACGCTCCACAGCGCTGCCGTGCTCGACAGCCATACTTGTATCACTCGGCTCAAACCGATCCTCAGGGAGCTCTTAGCCCGGCGCAGGACCAATTTTGCGCATCAAATCATATCAAACTGCACCCTCGCAGAAGGGTGTCACCCACCGAGACGGCCATACCGCAAACACTGCGAACGTCTTCGACCAGGCGCCGTGGACTCACTGCATCAAAGACTGATGGGGACGTGCTCTTCTCACAGAAAGCTCATGTCCTAGCTTGTTACGTTGAGCAACAATGTTGGCAGTTGTGGCTCACGAAGGTAGACAGTGCAGGCCGTCTTTGTTGCATGTTCTGGGAAGGACCATGCTGGTGGCATAATCCTGCTAGGGCCATCTAAGTTCCTTGCAGTGGCAGGCAGTGCTACATACATGTTAGTGAGTGCCCGGTCACCGAGGATTTTGTGAATGCCTCTGACATTCAAGATTTAGGCGGGACTTGCATCTATCAGGCTCCCCTGCAACTTGGCGCGTGGTATGTACGGCGCCTGATCCCGGTTATACCACAATATCCGGGTTTAGCCTCGGCTTCTTCCAAGCATCAAGCATCAAGCATGTGGGAAGACGAGCCGAATGTCTTTCTGGAGTACGAGGATGCATCAGGGACCAAGCTCGCCTGCTGTCTGGAGCTATCGCTCAGTCATTCGGCACCGGTGCAATGTACGGCCCTCCTGAGTGAAGCAATGGGCAAAGATGCAATGGTGTCTCGTTGGCCCATCATCTCTCGTCTCGTTCCTTTTCCTTGTTTAGGGCCTCACACTAATGATTCAGGCCAACTGTATATAAATGGGGAGTCGATGACCGGTCTGGACGTCTGACATTCTCCATCTAATTACCCCAGCATCTACTCGTACTGGTGCTCGGTTCCGACTGTCGATCATCCTTGTGAGTAATCCAATACTGTCGACGCGACCTCGTTAAACATCATAAGTACTGATGAGATTTTCAGGCAGTGACCACACTCTGAGACCAGATCTGCCTCTACTGTTGACTTACTCATCGCCCTCTGCACAAGCCGACAACATGACTGCACCTCCAACAGCCGATCAGGCGCTTTCTACGCCGATTCACCAGGTCTCGTTTCTGGAGAAGCTGGATGTGTTCCCAGGACTCCTCTCAATTGGTAGGACCGCCTCGCTGCCCGTATTCTCTGATCCTGACGACTTGCAGCTGGAACCGCATTGTATACAGCGGCCACAGCTCCGTTCCGTGGGGAGTCGGGAGCCTACACATACGGACAGCATATCAACTTTGCGGTAATTCGCAAGGTAGACACACCTGCCTCTGAACACGCTCGTTCCTGCTGACGGGGCCCAGATGGTGCGAAGGCTCAGTACCCTTCAAATACAGTGAGAAGCCTCGGTTCCGCTTTAAGGAGCTCGGCTGACGCGCATAGGTATATCGGCGCCCCGTTCTCCAAGGTCTATGAGAAATGGTGCAAGGACAACAGCATGCAACCTAACTTCGTGACGCTGAAGTCAGGAGTCAGAGCATTCTGGGTCGGCGACCCGCAGACCGCCAAGTACACCTGCATCTACTATCATGGTGCGAACAGACGTGGTGTTGTAATCGTTGCGCATGCGCTGACCATTACCCAGGCGGCGGCTTTTCTCTCGACGGTGATGACACTCACCTTAGATTCTGGAATGGCGTTCAAAACGATGCCAAATCTAGCGAAATCACCATCGCATTCCTGTTTCTCGAATACACACTTGTGCCGCATGCGACGTATCCAAAGCCGATCTACGAAGCCGTGGAGGCAGTCAAGTACGTGATTGAAGACTTGAAGCGACCACCCTCTGAGATCATCCTTGCGGGTGATTCTGCTGGTGGCAACATGTGCCTGGGCGTACTCTCGCAGATAATGCATCCTTCATCCGACTTCCCGGAACTCAAACTGGGTGAAGGGGAAAAGCTCAAGGCCATTGTTGCTGTCGCACCTTGGGTTAGTTTCAATCTAGACTGGCCTAGCGAAAAGAAGAACCGGTACAAGGATCTTGTTTCCCATTACGCAGGGGAAAAATGGTCAAAGGACTATCTGGCCGGGAAGCCGACAACGCCATACGCAGAGCCGCTTACTGCGCCGGCTGACTGGTGGAAGGATTCGAAGGTCGAACAAATACTGGCCGTTTCCGGTGCCAACGAGATCCTGGTCGACTGCATCGGCGAGTGGGTGGAGAAGTACAAGGTAAGTCGACTCCATCCCCATGCTGCTGTTGTTTTATGGGTGAGATTCTGACGTTGCCCCAAAGTCTGTAAACCCCGACAGCCTCACATACGTGATTGGAGCAAACGAAGCACATATTGCACCCATTATCCACTTGCGTTTCAACGACACTGCCGAGACAGAGCAAGGAAAGGCCATCAAATCGTGGATCAAAGCCAAGTTGTGATTCAATAACGCATGCGACCTTATTTAGAGGGGAGCGGTAGACAGATCAAGAACATTGCTTGGGCCAGACGTAACGAAGCTCTGTCGATTCCTATCCGCTTTTTTTACTGACGGTGATACCGGTCCTCGTTATACCTGGCGAGGACATACCATCTGAGAATGTGCCAGCCTCAGGTAAGTCAAACAGGAGTGACATGTGCAGCAGAGTTACAGGGGATGCACGTGGTTGACCTTCATCACTCTGCTTGCCCGTGAGACTTTCGACAAACAGCACTGCGTTCTCATGACCAGATTTCCACTCATGACCGCTTCGCGCGCTGTATACTGCAAGCTCTCAAGCCAACAGGCACATGCTCTTTTTTTGTGTCACTCACCAGGCAGGTGTCAAACTCTATCACCTGTCTAGAAGTTCCAGAAGGGTGTCCGGAGGCCGTGAAGCTATGGCACCTCACCGACTCTCGAGCTCAGCTCGTTTGCTCCGATGGATTCGAGCGGCATATATGATCTGAAACGGCGTTGCCCGATTTTTGCGTCCGAGAACATCGCAACATACCTGATACAGATCCATGGCCTATCCTTTCACCCCCGACCATCGAAGTCAACTCAGCTGGACATCATCAGAGCAAACCAGCGCTCGGCCTTCTTGGCTGCTGTCAGCGAGGGCACGTAAAAGCCAGGCCGATACTCCTTGTACGCGGTTCTCCCTTGCAAGCACGATTTTATCTGGTGCCGAAGCACTCGTTAGGAGACCGACCGTCGAATCTACCGACCAGTTTGCCCGGCCGCCTGTGAATCTCAAGCGCAAGACTTCGATATTGCCATGGTCTCTATTCCAACCTCCTAAAGGTCTAAAAACCAGTAGTCCGAGCTGGGACGCAACCATTTCTCCAACGCTCGCCGAGCGACAAACCAAATCAAAAGCAGGCTCGCGATGGTGGTCACCAAACCGACCTGTTCTGGACAGCAACAGACCCCGACAAAGGATCAGCCCGCCCATTCCTCCTCGACCAGATGCTTTCCAAACTCGGGCATTTCTCGAGTCACATCCTGAGCTGTCACGCGGAATGACGAGTGACGCCTCGAAAATTGAACGACCGCCAGGTCCCCAACTGGGTTCGTCTTCGAGAGCAAGATCTTCTGCTGCGACCAAGCAGCCCCTAGCTGAACTAGATCCAGTTAAGGTCGGCGCAGAAACTTTTCGAGTCCACAAGGACGGCTGGGACACAGTGATACCCAAGCAATGGATGGAAGATCAGCTCAGCGACACTGTTTCGGTGACAGACGAGGAACGAAGCGTTTACAGTCAAGACAATGGCGAGGAGGAGGCGGCGAAGAAAAAGCTGACCTCTCAGCTTACGTCGGTGATCAACGGCAACGGGTTCCTTGCGGGAGAAATGACCCCCTTTGAGCCGGAGACTGTGTCGCACGGCCACACCGACGCACGATATCACTCTGACCGGTTTGAGAGAGGTGTCGAGACCCGGCAACGTAAGGCGAGTCCATGGTCGCCGTTTGAGGGATCAAAGTCAACATTGAAACCGTTGACATTGACATGCACGTCGACGTCCTCACCTGTTCAGCATTGGTTGTCCTCCCTTCGCCCTCCTTCGGACATTCGCCCTACGTCCCCAGCAGCGCACGGGGATGAGGTCGCTATCAATGTCAATGCTAGTCCGGGCCCGAGTCAACAACACCATGGCCACAGCGAGACTATTCCTCGTACCAGTGGAAAGACCTCGGCATCCAACTTTACTCGAACATGCCCCTCAAAATTGAACAGTCAAGACAAGATTGTCCCGATCGCGATCCCCTTGTGCGAATCTGATAGCAGATTCCTCACTCCGCGACCCCCAAGAATCGACTCCCTACGCCGACCACGAGCACGGCCGACATCTCCCATCGCCAGTATCCCTGAAGAAAGAGCAGATGTCTCATACGACTCTCTCGTTGGGCCCTTCTCACCACTTGTTCAACAGCCGCCGTTGCACGACCACACACCGCTGTCAATCAACTCCACCACCGCCTCCACGTCGTGGTCGACAATCCTGTGCACCGATTCCAACCACAGTAACGTCACCCTGACCCAAGCACCAATCCACAACACTACACCACTACGCGCGGATCGGCCAAGCGACAAGAACAAGCCACTCCCCCTTCTCCCTGACGAGCCGACTATCTCTATCTCCCCGCAAGGACCGGAACCGGAGCAGACCCAGAAGAACCGCGACTCCCTCACCGATACGATTGACCAGGTCTTGAATCTGTACTACCGTCCCGACAGCGACAGCCACATCGACATCGACGAACACGACCAAAGCATCCTCATAAGGCCTGGTTTCTCGGTTTCCTCTTGTTGTTCCATCTCGACCTCAACCTCGACATTAACTCTCCAACCCTCATCATACGAAAGACCCAGACAAGCTCCCCTCACGCCAGGCACGGACGTGACTTTGATGCTTGTGTCCGGTGGATCATCCAGTCCTCTTACTCCCACACTTACACCTACACCCATGACAACCTCCGGACCCGGAGAAAATATGGCTTCGGACTCAGGGTCGTGCTCGCCCTCGCAATTCGTCAAATCATACCCGATCTTCTATGACGGCATGTCGTACCCTGAGCTGGGTTGTAGGTCGTCGGGTGGACGCGAGAGGGACCGGGGTATGTATCTCCATCAGCGTCTGCGTCAGGCTGAGTATCTCGATAGGGAGAACCACATCCGCTGCTCGGGGAGGGCGGTTGTGACGTTTGTGGATCATGGCGGGGGAACGTGGATTTGATGGAGAGCAAAGTTTATCAATAACGGGGGGAGGAATGAATACTGTAAAAATACCTTTGTAGGGATTCGACGTAATTGGTGGAGCGGGCTGACGACCCTATCACCTCAGAATTGGTGATATGAATATAGTATGAAATGGAATGGAAGGGGATAATCCGATGAAAAGGAACGAGATGCACATCTGCTTTCATCCGCTCCGAGTTGCCTGAACGGTATCATGTTCCTTGTCGACCAGGCTATCTAGCTAGCTAATGCATCTACATAGACTGCGCTGCATAGCTACAACTTCCCAGCCCGACCGCCTTCTCTGTATGCCCGTCAGCCGAGTATGTCCCGATTCCATTTGCCTTTGCCTTGCCGCTCGCTCGCTCGCTCGTTTCGTGATATTTTTAAGCTCGCGCCGCGTCGGAGAGAGAAACTCACACGAGGCTCTGGATCAACGCCTTGACTTCGTCGTCGGTATACCCCTTGACACCCAACAACTTGTTATCGTCTCTGCCCTCGAAGGTGCCGCCGGTCTCCTTGCCCCCGAAGATGCTCGAGAAGATGAATCCGACCATGGCCTTCCCGATGTCGCCGCCGGTCTGCAACTCCTTGAGACTCTCGTCGTAGACCTCCTTGGTGGTCTTGACGGTGGTGTCCCACTCCTTGCCGTCCTTCTCCTTGGCGTACGCGATCAGCTTCTTCTGCGTGGTGACCGCGTCGTGGACGTAGACGGGACGATTCTTGGTCTCGTCGAGGTGGGCCACGACGCCGACGACGGCCTGCGCGATCGACCCCAGAGTCGTGGTCGAGAAGTTGACGTCCCCGCCGTTGTACAGCGTGCCGGCATGGGCCTTGGGGTTGAGGATGAAGCCGACCTCGAGCCCCCAGTCGAAGAACGGCCCGTTGATCACCAGCGTGTAGCTGAACCCCGGGTTCTGCGCGACCTTTTCCTTCAGGTACTCCTGCGTCGCCACTTTGAACTTGAACACCGGCAGTTTCGACGTGATCGGGTTGACTGTGTCGGAGCCGAACTCGGAAGGGAGGAATCTCTCGACCCCGGCGGCGATCGACGCGTCGATCAGAGGGTTCTGACCGCCGATGGATTCGGTGGCGAGGGTCGAAACCACGACCTTGACGCCCTCCAGTGCCGAGGTGAGCTCGCTGACGGATGTATAGTCGACTTCCTTGACCGTGAGGTTTGATGCCTTGGGCAGCTTCGACGCGCTGTTAGAGCCCTTGCGTGTGAGCACGACGACGTCATGGTTTGCTGCGAGGAGCGCTTTGACTATGGGGAGGCCGATGTTGCCTGTGGCTCCAGCGATGGCGACTTTGGTCGGGGCCATTTTCGGTTTTCGGCTTTGCTTTGTTATTTACTGGCTTGAACTTGTCGCTGGTGTTTCTATTCTACGTCGACGCTCGCTGTGGCAGACTCGGAAGGAACGATGTCTCGTTGATGCTGTGTACAATGTGGGGCTCAGCTGGAAGATTCAATGGGGGGGATGTGGAGTTGACTCCCTGTCTGATTGCGGACGGCTGAGAAATGGTGTGATATGGTGCGATTGTGTCGAATGGCTGAGCACTGCTTCTGTAGGGGATGTGCCCTTTCTTATACTACACAAGTCGTTTCCCTTTCAAGCATGTACTGTACCTGCCTCCCTGTAGCTTAGAAATCCCCACCTAGACCCCCCTGTCGGACAGTGTGCAGCCGCCGCAGCCTCGAACGCTTCCACACGGGAAATTACGCGGTCCCCGGCCGCGGTTTGAAATCCAGATCCCGCCTTGACGAGCCTTGTCCCGCAAAAGCGGTTACTCTAGTATATATGAAACACGGAATATCAGCGCAAGGCTACGCCCCCTCCTGTGGGGTTGATCGGGCTGAGTCATGATCGATTTGCCGTGCCCAGCACGCCTTGGTCAAAAGTCGCCGACATGTGCCTGTCGGGGGAGAGTTGATCCGACTCACAGCGGCATTCACGTGGTGGCGAACTCGGCCGAAGGCATTCCGCCGCCAGCTTGGAAAGTAGCAATCAATTGCATGTTGCTGAAAGTGTACTAATCTTGTTCGGCGATGAATTATCCGAACGAGTCCTTCAGGAAGGGATACCCTCATACTCCCATCCATTCTCTCCCCTTCTCCTGGTCCGGCCATTCCTTCGATTCTGATTACATTTGACCAACAGAGTGAGTACACTCAAGATCAAGATGATGATTGCCGCAATTGTCGGGATGAGGATCTGTCGCTGTTGCTGTTCGGCTTCAAAGTCCGAGTACGGACACGTCCCGTTAGGACCGTCGATCACCCAACAAGCAGGCTGGTCAAGGGAGTTGAAATTGATCCAGATCCCGGACATGATGTCGTCGCAATCATCACAGTCGGAAGAAGTGTCGTTGAGCACTTGACGATATAGGTATGTGTTCTCAAGCCCGGTCCTCGGGAGATCAAACTCGGTGTGTTCTGGACAGGCATCTGGAGCCGCACCAAAGGGGACGTTGAACGTGGACAGCCGCCACGCGTATGGTTGCCCCGCAATGCGACATGCAGCCCGCCGTGATTTTTGGCAGGTTTCGACGCGCCAGTGCCCTCTGTAAGCGCCGGTTGAGTCCAGTACAGCGCATCGCAAGTCGTCATTCTTTTGCAGAGAGGAGGCGTTTGTCGGCTCCCCGGGACCCCATCCAAAGACGGATGACTGGACAAAGTTACGATAGGACGACATGCCGCTCTGTACGCCGGAGCCACCAAGGGTCATGTTCAACACTGGAGAGATCCCGCATGCTGTCATGTTCTGAGCAAGAGTAGGGAGAGCGCTGGGGTCTGTATTATCGATTACAGCCATGGCCCAGGACGCATTGGTTGCGGCGACCGTGGTCTCCCCTGCGTGGTAAAAACAGCCTGAGGTTATATCACCGCCGCCGTTCCATTCAACGGGCGGAGTTGAGATTAGATCACTCGCATTGAAGACGTTGATCGCATCGTTGAGGAAATCATACTGTGCCATTTGAGCATCGATCTCGCCCCAGCTCACCAGAAGCCTCCGACTATCGGTGAGCAAAACCCAAGCTTCACCCGGCCAGCCATCCGGAGTGGAAATATCACGATCCGGGCCTGTCTCTGCGGTGCTAAAATATGCGGTGTCAGTAAGGACTCGATAATTGTCCCGAAACCATGTCTTGTTGAGATCCCGTCGATCCTCTTCCAGGTCCCGCGGCGTGTAGAGGTTTCTAGCAAGGTCGTTTTGAAACTGGGCTCCCACAAGATCATCGCCTCGGGGCAGTCGGCCAGCCATGGGCGCATGTGCAGGTGCTGAAGGATCTGTAAACGGTGCCGCAGCGTGGAGATTGATATCCAGAAAATGCAACCGTGCTGAGATGGTATCTGATGTATGGTCAAAGTAGTCGCCGTACAAAGAAATGATGGAGCCGAGGTTGAGATCTAGGCTGCACACGTAAGGGCCCAACTCCAGCAGTGTGCTGCCAGAGGCACCCGTGGATGTTGGAATTGCCACATCGGTGTTTGAGGTGGTAGTACTGCTACTGATTGTTGCAGAGGCATCCACAGATGTAGAACCAGAAGGGTCTGTCAATGAAGTCGAGGCGGTCAAGGAGGCAGCCGAGGATTGGCGCTTCCCAAGGGAGGGTCCTAAAGCATTTGTTGCATTTGACGCAATTACGGTGGGTGGGACTGTGGGACTTGAGGCGGTGGACTCTGTAATTGAATAGAGCGCAGAAGAATCGACGCTGTAGCCAGCCGATGAATTGCCCACTAGAGGAGGTAATTCGACAGGACAGAGGTTAAACTGTCGGTTTATGTTGTCCCAGTACAGGTCGATGATAAGGCGGCGGAATTGGCGGGCGAACAGATCTGAAATACAGCTTTGCGTAGGGAGGTCGTCGTACACTCCATCGGCAAAGCATGCTTGGGTGACATGCACCCCCGGATTGGTTATGTGGTTGATGGGTATCTCTCCCGAAGCGTCTCGCATCGACAGATAGACAGTGGCCCAGTGGTCGTCCGGGATGGCGTCGGGGTCAGGGTCGTAATGGAGCGAAGCCATGTGTCCAACCCGTCGGCGAATGCTATCTCGACATCTTGAATAGTATAGCTGGCCGACACTCGGGACCCGGGGCACCGCAGACGCGGCCTGGGAATGAGACCGGACACAGTGTTTCGCGGAGGGCTTTTGTGGCACAAGTAACACGTCGCCAGGTCGCACTTGGTGTCTGGAATTACAACCTCGAAATGATGAAATTTACTAGTGACGGCTTGATTATTCAAGAACGACGACGACGGTTTGGAAGCGAGATGCAACTGAATTGCACAGCCACAATGTCAAACTCCGGCCCGAGATCACGTGCAGCTTCCGCCTCGCGAGGCTGAGAAATCGTGGCACAGGCGAGCACCAGACATGCCAGTGTGTCTCCAGAATTTTGGACCCTGAGGTTCATCTCAAACCGTGTCTTCTCGTGAAATCGCATTTTCCCTTCACGCCCACTTCTTTCGCTGCTATTGTCTGTGCCTGGATACAGTCTCACTGGTCCATAGTGTATTCCCGGCACACCACCTCTATACGCTCATCTGCTTCTCGTCTTGCGCTGACGTTCTCGCAACCATGGCATCACCAGGCGGACCCCCGCCAGGCGGCGCTCCCTTCAACCAGCAACAAATCCAACAACTGATCGCCATGGAGGCTCAGAAACGAGGCATGACCATTCCACAGTTCCAAGCATTCCAGCGCCAACAGATCGAGACCGAAGCCGCAAAAGCGGGCATGACCCCGCAGCAGTTTGTCCAGATGAAGCAGGAAGAGGCTAGACAACAGTTCATACGCCAACAGCAGGCGCAGCAGCAGGCACAAGCACAAGGCCAACCGCAGCAGCAACAGCAACGGCCTGGAGGGCCTCCGCCGGGACAGCAGGTTCAACATATCCCCGTGAATGCGAACGTCGAGGCGAAACCCGAGGCGCTAGCCGTCGCAAGGTTTCTACGCAGCCAGGACCTGAAGACTCGGACGTGTATCTTCAACGGGGAGAGAAAGGATATGTTCAAAGGTAGGACTTCTGTTGCGACTGCTCTGAGCTGCTCCCGCCGCCAGGGATGCTGACCCATCGACCAGTCAAGCGAGCCTTCCGAGCCCTCCAATCCGAGGCCTACAAGAAAGCGCAAAAGAAAAACCCTCTTCTACCCAAGGTCGAGAACGCCACCGAAGCCCGCCAGGCACTACAGCTTCTTCCCTTGTCCATGCTCGCTTTGCGCGTCTCAAAGAAAGATCCGCACGAGGGCCACAACCACGCCAAACCCAAGAAAGAGAAACGAGTCAAGGGACTCTGGGAAGTCAAGATCGAGCAACAACAAGATTTCGACCCGATGATGCATTATGTTTGGCTTTTCGAAGGATCGCAGTGGAAGACGAAACTGTGGGCCGGCCTCGCCCTGATTGCCGTCTTCGCTGTCGTTCTTTTCCCTCTATGGCCCTTGAAGCTGAGACAAGGCGTGTGGTATCTCTCAGTCGGCTTGATGGGGCTCATAGCGCTCTTCTTCGCCATGGCCATCTTCCGCCTCATTCTCTTCGTCATCACGTTCTTCCTCGTCCCGCCGGGGTTGTGGTTGTATCCCAATCTGTTCGAGGATGTCGGCTTCTTTGACAGCTTCCGGCCGCTGTGGGGCTGGCATGAGACGAAGGAGGACATCAAGCGGAAGAAGAAGGAGAAGAAGGCCCGAAAGGCGCAGAAGAAGCTTGCTGGGGCTGCTGGTACCGGCAACGAGAAAACCGAGACTGCCCCGGCCGTTGTTGGTCCTCCCGCTCCTTCGAATGGTGCGGCGGTGACTTCTGGCGCTGAGCCAGGTGTCCCATCAGCAGCGGCCAAGCGGCACGTTGCCCCGACTGTGGAGGAAGCTGATGATGAATGAGTTGCGTTCTTCTGGGCGTCTGCATTTTTCACGGCGTTCCGGGTATGGCGAGGAGTGTTGACACACGAAGGACCCTGTATCATCAGAGGCCAGTCGGTGGTATCGATGGCAAATGCACAATTTATTGGACTTCTTCATCCCAATCCCATGACCCGTGCGAGCTTTTGCTGATCCGTCAGCGGTGCCGTTTCTTTTTCCTGCAAAACTTGGACATCCGTCCTCGAATTGCCCATCTCGCCGACTCGTCCCGTGACCCTTGCCATCAAAACCCTCATCCGATCCAACTCCTGGCTCAATTCTCCATCCCTCGTGACCAGATTCGGTTGAACATTCCTCTGCGGTTCGTCCAACGGCTCCATCAACCTCCTCAGCTCTTGATACTGCGCCAGCCTCCTCTTGACTGCATCTCTCTTCCCACTCAACTCCACCAACCCTTCGCGCAATCGGGAATACCTCTCCGCTTCGTCCTGCTGCTGCTCTTCACGATCCGGATGGAGATTCAGATCCTCATATTCCTGGGGCAGTGACCGGATGACATGGGCGTCCGTCAACTCCGCATCCCGACGCACAACCACCGCATCAGCCTCTGCGCGCTCCAATTCCCCCGAGACGAGGTTCCAATGCAGCGATTCGATCTGCTCGGCGACGTGCCGCTGGGACTGAGTCGAGAAGATCAGGCGGTTATGCTGCCGGACCTTGTCGTTGACTTTGGCGACCAGGTCGGCGATCGTCTTGTCGCTGAGCTGGCCTTCGTCGGCGGGTGCGGCGGGCAGGAGATCGCGCCACTGCGTCGACGGTTCGAGGAGGGTGTCGAGTTGGCGCACCTGGGTGCGGATGAAATCTGCCTTGAGAGACGTTATGGAGGCGTCGTCGTCCATCTTTGTCGTAGGTCCGCGTGAGGAGTGCTGGAGGTCGGTAACACTGCCACACTGCTTCTTGGTCCTTGCGGTGTCGCGATTACGGAGTAACGTACGAGCCGTATGAACATGCTTGAACCCCGCGACGCGTTGCAGCCGAAGCAGTGGGGCGCGTCGGTATTTATGCTTTGACGTACTCGTGTTGAGAGTACTTGTACGGTGAAGTTTCTGCCTGCTAGGACATTTTCTCAGAGTTCGACGTAGGGCCCTCTCGCTTCAATATTCATTTTACTCTGCAAAGTTGTTGCCAGGAAATCCGCGTCCGGGACAGGCGGCCGCCCCATTTCCGGCATGGTGGCAGGTTTGGCGCGCCGCCGCTTTTGACCTTGCTATAAGAACACGCTCCCCCGGGCCCCTTTCACGAAGGATGGGTCTCTACCGAGCGAGTCTGCCTTGGTCTGGACTGGAACGGTGGCTCGTCCATAGTCCATACCACACTATCGAACCGTGAAGGGCACAGGATCCTCTCTACGCGTCTGGGACGCGAAGAATCGACCGCCATTTGCTCCGCAAGGCAATCCGAGTCCATCTAGTGTGCCCTTTCATGAGTTTCAGGACTCAAACCTGTGAAGTGACCACGGAGGTGGGCACGGTCTTGACGGATCAGCGGGACCCCGAATTCAATGTCGTCTGAGAAAACCAGCCACAGCGCGCCGTGACCAAAATGCGACCTCGTTCGCCAGGCGCTCGAGGTCGCTGCAAGTCAAGGTGGGTGGTGGAAATTGGTCTCAAAGGACATAGCCGTCGACCCTTTGTTGGCAGGTCGTTCGAGAAAGCAACGCTGTTGGTCGGATAATGTGCGACGCTTGTCCTGGTTGACGGCTCGGGATCACAGAAGGCCGAAGGGCGCGAACTACAGCGAGTGCCTGAGTCTCCTCTGCCCCGTCGCCGCGTTCCAGAGCCATCAGTCGACTCTGCGCAGCCAGAGACCCCCCCCCCCCCCCCCCTTCAGCGGGTGTTCTCGCGCCCTAGCAACAGCGCGGGCAGTATGACTGCGTCAGGCCGGCGTGAAAAACCGGCAATCAACGGGTCAGGCTAATTCACGCGTTCTCAGCGCGTCAATCGTGATAGTGGCCTAAGATAATGCAGGTAAAGTGTACGAATGGCAAAAATTTACGCGTTTCCAAAAATCCGTTCTGTTCTAAGCTGCGTGAGGTGTTTTTTTTTCTTCATGTAACGATGATAATGATCCCCTTAGGTTTGACGCTGTCTCAGCCTCTAAGCTTTGCAGGAATTCTATATGATGATCTACCCCCTCCCCCGTCCGGCCCGCACCGATCTTGCTCATCCGTGCTCTCTCACACATTGGAATTGCGAATAGGCCCCCTGTTGCTGTCGGTTCTGGCCTCCTAATTCCACCTACTGCTCCCTTGCTTATCCCAGTACGGGTTTGGTCGCCCGTAGCGTGCGTGGGTATGTTTTTGGGTTGAGGGTGGGAGGCCGCCGCCTTTCCGATATCCCTTCCCATTCTCGAATAGCCGTAACGCAGAGTGGAGCTAGTGGGCTGGTGTCAATCCGTTATCAGCATGGCTCGAAATCGATGCGTTTGTCGTTTAGGCGACAGTTCCCCTGGCAGTGCCAATTGTCGAACCCGCGGTGGCCGTTGTTCTCGATCCAGCCTCCTCCCCGAAAGATGACGAAGTGAAATGCTCCTCCTCTTCCCCATTGCTCCGTTCCTTGCAAAAGAATCTTGTCGAAGTGATACAACATTGGACAGTATGTGTTCCAGACCGCAATATTGATCTGGATGCCCTGCTCATCTCGAAACTTTTGCTGTGCCTGGCTTATGATGTGATTGATCTTGTTCTGTCTTCCGACTCGATTTGTATCGAAGCCGATCTTGTCGAAAGCTCCACCCACAAAATTGAAAATGCTTGGGGTGAAGGCAGTGAGCTGTGTAGTGAATGCAGCAATGGCTGCTTCTTTGGCCATTGTATGACTTGTCTCTCAGACTCGAGGAAACCGTTTCTGCAGCGGAGAGGAGCCTTACATGGAATGCGAAGGGAACGATAGTGCTGGAATATATACAAGTGTGATTATCAACCGACTAGCACAGCATGACACGGCCCAGGTCGCAGTCTTGAGGCTGTGCGTAGACCGGTGTAGAAACCATCGGCCACAGGCAGATTGCTGGGTCCGGTGGTGAAATCCAGAGAGCAGCAGTAGTGAGCGATTTGGATTGTGAGGTCCTCTGCCTCGTGTCTACTTCTTCGTGGCTGAATGAACCGCCCTGTCAATGTGAGGAGTCATGCTGCACCCAAGGGCAAGTAGAGCGCGCAGTTGCCTGTCCCAGCGTCACACGGCCACTGTACCGTGGGTGAAGAGGCTGTGATCAGAAGTTCAGAGCCAAAACACTGCACCGCCAATTTCACAACTCGTCTCGGCCTCGACTCTGCCTTGCTGCGGCTGAAAAATTAGAGTTATTGGCGTGGCTGCCTAAATCGGCTCACGCAATCGAAGTGAGTCTGTAAGTCTGTGAGTCCTGGTTGCGCCTCTCCCTAGGCCTTACGTTCTATCCGCCTCCTTACTCTCAATCACCAGCAGTGGATGATGCGAAGCCGTCACTTGGTAAGTGGGAGACTAGAAAGTCGGCCAACGTCGTCCCTAGGGAACCCCGAGGGACCATCCGCGCTAGGTTCTCGAGGCGCCATGGTCAGGGCAGTGCAGCCGAAGATACCTATCATTTAGAGAAGGCAGATAGATCCCGTACTATTGTTTGCGAAGGGGACCCAGTTTCTGGTTGCGGGAGTAGGAAAAAGGGTACTTCGGCTCTTTATCAGCGGCTCTTTATCAGCGCTGACGAGGCGGAAAAGTACCGTGGGGGACAGTGCTTGGCACGAGGGGGAAGTTTCCCTGCAACCTTCGTTGGACGAGGTAATTATCCCGCCATGTCTGGATCTATAATCTGTCTGATGTTCCATACGCTGCTAAGAAGCTTGCAGGACCAGATATCCTCTATGGTAGTGGTATTCACGATGCCGACACGCATCATCATTGACGAGTATCCTGGCCTCAACTCTGACACGGCCTGCCAGCACCCATGACTTAGTACGTATATCTGAAGCCTTCCAAGTTTTCGATCACTGTCCGGCCTTGTCTCTGCTTTCTATTTTGAACGTAGAAATAGGTTGTCGTCGTGCAGACAGAGAGAAATGTCACGCAAGCAGCTGTGATGCAAGTGTAAAGGCCAGGCCTTGGAAAAATCAGCAAGTGGGCTCTCCAAAGGGTTTCAGGTGACCGTACCTATAGTCTGGTGCATCTTGGCTTCTGAATGTCAAGGAGCCAATGATCCCTCCAATACCTCCGGCGCCGACAATGGTAGCGGAACAAAAGGCACGCCGCCACACACCTCGAATATTGTTGGCCTGGTATGTCAGACTCAGGGGAATGTTTGAATTGGCGCCCCCGATGATGAGGAAGGCCCCAAAGTATCGCACACCACTCTGCTTTGCATATCCCAGGACGACAACGCCAATGACTTCGATGACGCAGTTGAAGAGGAGAAACGGAGTGCGAAGGCCAATCCTATCCGAGATGATACTTTCGACCAGGCCCAGAATCGACGCGAAGACATAGCACTATGAACGTGACAGTCAGCCGTGTGGTCACGCACGGAGCAGTCTCGCCGCGGATCGGATTCTTACCGGAGTGCTGAGGCACTGCGCTGCAGCCTCAGAAAAGCCCAGCCCTTGACGAAGGACGAGAGGAAGGAAATATGCCGCAGCATATGTCACCACCGAAGTGAGACCAAAGTTGGCGGCGAAGAACCAAATCTTCCAATCTAGGCCGTTCTTCAAGTACGCTAGCAATTTGAACGGCGGTGTCTCGACATCCAGACGGTCTCTGTTGATCCTGTCGACGACGATCTTGATCTCGTCATCTCTGAGAAACTTCCAGGATTTGTGTGCGTCTTCGGGAAAGTCGACAATCAGGAAGTAAGCTACAAGACCAAAGGCGATGGTGATGATCCCCTCCATGAGAAAGATCCAACGCCAACCAGCGTGGCCTCCAACCCCATCCATCTTGGACAGCTACAACGGATTTAGTATGGCCGCACCTTTGTATGGTGGAAAGGCAATTGGAAAGACTCACCCCATACGCGAGGATACCACCGAAGCCTGCAATAAGCGAGCCCAGAAGATAGAAGGCTGCATTGCGTTTGGCAACCTCGGCTGGATGGAAAGAGTGAGAAGCTGACTTAATCGTTCTGGTCGATGGGTCGACTCACCTCTGACATACCAAGTACTTAACAGATACGCACAGCTGGAGAAGAAACCGGCTTCGAAAATTCCGAGCAGGCATCGCAGGGCCAGCATGGCACGCCAACTTTTTACAAGCCCATGTCCGACGATGACGAGGCCCCAGGCAATCACAATGCTGCCCAGGAAGCGGCTGGCCCGGAGCTTTTTCGCAATCGCAGTCATCGGCGGCTGAAACGATATATAGAATGGGAAGAAGACGAGGATCAGAAGAGTCTGTTCAGATCTTCGTGTCAGCACGCTTCGTTCTCCGGGGACACCACAACCGGCAAGAACTCACATAAGCATTGCCTTTGAGATCGAGGCCCTCGCCCATTCCAGCGACATAGCTTGGGAAAGTATTAGTCCGACGATGCCAGCGAGAAGCCCACCACTTTCACTCACGCGTTCTACCCATGTCAGCAACAGAACGAATCGTTGGGCGGGACAGATTCAGTGTGAACTCACAGGTAGGTTGACACGGTCGATCAAGGAGGCAGTGTACAAAACACCCAGGACGAGGCAAATGCGTAGATCGATCTTCTTCTTGATCTGTTTCAGCTGCCGTGGGTCGGGAGTGTCGACATCTTCGTCAAAGTCACTCAATTTCTCCTGGTGCTCTGACTTGTGGTCTAACTTTGCAGCCATGTCCTTTGTGGACGGGGTCGTGTTCGCCTCTGCCATGTTGAGCGACGGCCTGGATGGGATTCGAAAGCATGTCGAGAGCAAAGGGTATGCGGCCTACTTAACCCATAACACCATGGGTTGCCATGCGGGAGCCCCAGACTCTATTTCGTGGGGTACTCGTGCTTCGAGCCACGAGGATGTGGTATGACTCGGCTATCCATCTGGATCATAACGGGTTATTGGTATTCTCGCTCGAGGTGGGTATCGCTCTATGGGGCATGATGGGGCCGGCCAATACTTTTAGATTCCCGCGGCAATCTAACATTTTTCGCACGGATGGGTTCGGCCTCGGCGCAACAGCCTTTCGGTTCCATCCCCGATTTGCACGACCATCATGTGTCGAATGGTCTCCTCTCATTGATCTTCCTTCCAGGCCGTCTCGGCAGTATTCATAGCCACGGTAAGCAGAGGCTGATGCTATGCCCACGAATAGATAGCATGCTGGGATCTGGCACCACTGAAAAAGGGAAAAAGAAGCGTGCCGGCATAGCCTGTACTTTGTGCAGGGCTCGGAAGGTCCGTTGCGACGCGGTGCGTAATGGGACTCCTTGCGCCAACTGCCGCTTGGACTCGTTGGAATGCACTATTCCGAAAAACCGGCGACACAGGTACGTATGTTGTATGAGGGGCACTAATAAGTAGGTCGTATTGAAGCTGGGGTACAGTAGCTGATTCATCTCTTTCTGGAAAAAGGGTACCAAAAGCCAGCCGGCCGAGGAAGGTCGATACGGTCTCGGAACGAAGTCAGTCGTACCCAGAGACGATCTCACATCAGTCCGGCCAGCATCTTCAACATGGCCACCACCCCGACACGACTGGCCCGCCCATAATACAGCTTGGGGACGCGCCGGCACCTGTACCTGGTCGTCTTCACTCAAGCTCGAGTTGTTCGGAAAATGCCATCCTTCACCCAAGCCTGCCGGCCTTTATCAAGCCTCTTCCTGATACCCTAGACCCAACGGACCTCCAATACCTCGAAGCGAAGAATGCTTTCTCGCTGCCCAGCAGGCAGTTCCACGACGTCTGCGTCGCACGCTATCTGGAGTTCGCACATCCGCTCCTCCCTCTGCTGGACAAACGGCAACTTCTAGCGACGTTGCGAACCGAAGAAAGCAATGGAGAACAGATCAGCCTCCTGCTGTTCCATGCTGTCATGCTGACCGGGGTGACGTTCGTGGAAAACGAGTATATCCTCGGTGAAGGGTTCTCATCCAGACAAGCCGCTCGCCGGGCATTCTTCGATCGAGCAAAGGTAGGCAGGCGTCTTTGATCCTGGTTCCCAGACCCTCACCCTTTTCCCTTTCCAGACGTGACTAAGAACGCTCATTCCAGGCCCTTTTCAATTGCAACTCGGACCTGGACAGGCTCGTCGCCTGCCAGGCCGCCGTCCTCATGGGCACCTGGCACCCGGGCAAGAATGAGAAGGCCGATTCTTGGTTCTGGTCAGGCACAGCCGTGTCGTTGGCCTATTCGATCCAACTCCACCTGGAGCCTGACGAGTCGCATTTCGATTCCGGGGAGCAGAGTCTCCGCCGCCGGCTTTGGTGGTGCGCTTTTTCTCGCGATCAGAAAGTTGCATTGGCCCTCGGACGGCCGCACCGGTCGACTTACTACAATGTGGGGATGCTCACGGCCGAGGATCTGGACGAACGGTGGCAGATTTCGCCGGAAGAGGAAGAATCCTATCCCCCCGAGACCAGGAGTTATATCGTCGGCGTGATGGAAAATCAAGACACGCAGGACACCTTGGCGAGGCTGGGTATAGAACACATGAAGCTGTGCGTCTGTATCGCTTCGTTTGTCTCTACCATCTTCGATTGCCGCCGAGAGATGAAATGCAGGAGTCGCGGCGGCAACAGGAAAGAAGACCTAGGACTATCACCATCGCCATCACCCACTAGCCGCCTCAATCGGTGTGCCCAGGATTTTGCCCAATGGTTTCGAGAATTGGCCCCGGACCTGCGCTACAAAATCCATCATGTCACCACCACGCGGTCACCGTCACACCAGGTCCAGGTCCAGGCTTACACTCATACTCACACAGGCCAGGGCCAAGGCCAGCTTCGTTGCCTGGCCGTCCACAAATCAACCAATTACGTGCTCTACCACGTCTCCATCAGCGCATTGTACCGCCTCAAAGCTCTGTCCCCCCTCAGCTCCACGTGGCGTGATACTGATAGCCAAGAAGGAGAACCGCACGCTGCGTCGTCGTCACAGAGTATACTCCGCCACATCGCTTGGGAGCTTACCCGGACGAATCAGGATCTCTACCAGGCCGGCCTCGTACCGTACCTCTCCACCGGGGCGGTCGGCGGTGTCGTCGCCGCCGTCGTCATCCATCTGTTGGACGTGAAGGCGCCGAATGAGGCCGTGCGACGCGCCGCGGCTCGTGGGATAGAGCAGTGCAAGCAGATGTTGCTGATCTTGAAAGACGCCTACGGTACCGCGGTCGACGCGTTGGAATACCTGAGGGAAGCTGAGAGGCAGGATGCGGATAAGGATGCGGAGTCGTCGAACAGTATCCCCAAGGAGCTGGAGACAACGGCGCAAATCCAAGGACAATTACAAGACCAAGGCGAAATCGATACCGCCACTCAGCTTTTCCCTCACTCTCGCGCACATAGGCCGCTGCCGCCGCCACCACATACTACTAGCTCACCACGGCCGCTTTCCACGACCATGTTGGAGGATCCTTTCTTGGCAGCAGCAGCAGCCTCACAGACGCCGGAAGTGCTGCCTGCATTGGAGACATCTCCTTTCAAGGAGGCGGATGAGATCTTCTGGCAGTCGTGGTTGGAGGGGACGTCCAACTATGACTTTCTCGAAGGGTCGAGCTTACCCCTGTATGACCTGGGATTTGCGTCCAACGACGTTGGGAATTTGGAGATCTCCAGTGTGTTTTTTCCTGGACCTTGAATGGGCGAGCGAGAAGCCGGAGGAACTGAAGCATACATGCAAAGGAATGCCAGGGTGAGAGCAGCAGGAACCCTCGCTTGGGAGACAAAGTTGCCTGACCACGGCTACTACTACAGCTGAAACACACAAC